>JAPWDS010000005.1:1928488-2571318 GCA_028828255.1 Penicillium fimorum
TCTCATCAGTCAGATACCTGTGTCCAAACGTCTTAATAGGTTCACTAGTCCGTACGCCAGGGGTCCCGGAAGTTGGGCCTGGCGCATTCGACCGGCGATCAGTGAGGGACGACTGGGTTGGAGGCGAGGAAGACTCGGAACCTGGAAGGTTTGGAGTAGACGATGAAAAATCGAGCTCAGTGGTAGGAGGGCCAGGGCTAACTTCAGCCAAGCAGCGGGCAATGTCGAGATGGCCTCGTAGGGCCGCGTGTTCCTTGGCCGTCCAGCCAGAGGAATCGAAACGCTCCACGTCTGCGCCCGCGGAAATGAGCATTTTAGCCACACTCAGACTTCCGTCCACACAGGCAATGAAAAGCGGCGTCCAGCCATATGTGTTTTCGGCTAATTCCGTGTCTGCCTTCTGGTCGACGCTGCCATCCAGTAGAATTTGTGCACACTCATGATGGCAAAATCGAGCGGCAACGTGCAATGCAGTCTCTCCCTGCTCATCCTGATAATTGATATCCACACCGGCCTCCACCAAGAGCTGGACAATATCAACGAAGTTGGCCTTGGTCGCTAGTGCCAATACTGCACTAGACTTGGAGACCTGTTTTCTGATGATGCTCCGCTTCCGCGAGGGATACTGGTTTTCGGAATCCAGGAGACACCGGGTGGTTTGAGGGTGACCACCTACAACACTCAAATGGAGTGGGGCCCAGCCGTCATTATCCTGCCAGAGAGGACCGTCGATGCCATCACTGACATCGAACATGCCCCATTCCCTGAGGTGCTCAATGATGACTTCACACACGACCTTGAAACCGTATTGCGCCGCATAGTGCAATGGAGTACGTCCAGAAAGGTCTTTGGCCATCAACGACTCACGCTGATCAGGGCGCAACGCGTCCAATAGGAACTGAAGGTGGGTAACAGCCGGGTCATCGCGGCCAAGCTGCTGGGGCATGTGCTCCTCTTTAACTACCGCACGCGGTGGTTGGAGGGTCGGAGGCGCCGCGGGCGTAATATAGCGGGTAGTCTCCGGAGGGAAGTTAAGCACCATCGACGCCGCCGGCTCGGAGTCACTTGTGGGCTGTTCACGGCCAATGGAGATGACGAGACGATGAAGGCAATTGCGTCTGTTGATATCATCGTCCTCCTCTAAAGTATCCACTCGGTTCAACAGAAGAGTCAGAACAGCGCGCGAACGGTGAAGGATAGAGCGTTGAATCAGGGTTCTGAGAACCCTAGGATAAACCGTGTCCCCAGCTTCATCCGCAGGGGCCTTCAAGGTCTCAAGTAACTCGAGCAAGACATGAGTATCATCCTTGCGCAGTGCGTCATCGACGGCAGTGAGGACGCTGGTAGGCAGATTAAGATAAGGTCTCGCTGAGCCGCGCTTCAATGAAAGGGAAGAATGGGTGGAGCTCGCGTCATCGGACGCCTTGTCTTCGGCCTTAGACTGATCGGCAAGGATGGCCATCCAAGCATTGATGCGCTCCTGAGATTGAAACACCCGTTCGTTGGAGGCGAACGGGTGCGGATCGACCTTGGTCTCTAGATAACGCTTCTGGGCCTGCGCACCGACCTTCTTGTCCAGCTTCTTGGTGATTTTGACGAATCCACGTCGATTGACTTCACCATACCATTGTAAGCGGCGCAAGTGGTACCGCAGATCCAACAGGGCTTCGCGCAGGTCATGCCGATCCTCGGGCTCGAGGGGATGACGACCCTCCATGGAATAACCATAGCGCTCCTCGAGTAGCTTCAACCGGCGAGCGAACTCGGCATATTTCTTGTTGTAGAAATAGTCGACATCTTCAACATTTCGGTCGAGGTTATAGAAGAAACCTAAAAGCACCAAAGCCTGGTTAGAAAAGCGCCTCAATTTAAAATCATAAATTCAAGGCAAGCTCTGTACTTACCAGCCAGATCCGGATCTTGTCCCGCTTTGATCTGCTCCGCAGCAGACTTGATAAGCTTCTTCAGGGCCTTGTACTTGATGTAGGAAGTGCTCCACTCGGGAACGGTGAATTGGGATAAATTGCGGCCGAATTTCATATTGGCGAAACCAACACTTCCACACTTCCACTAGGATTCAGTTCACAATTTCTCCACACTTTATCTGCACTTTTTCAATGTTGGGGGTGGGGTTCCAATCGGAGGAAATTCGGGGTTCAACCTGAATGTCACAAGGAAGCGATCAGGTGAGCGGGCGAACGCAGGCAGAGGAAATGAACCACGCCATTGGAATGTGTAGGGGAGGGGGATAGGGGAAGTAGAAGGTAGAACAAAGAGACAAAGCTAGATGCACTCGACCTTTGGGGAATGTCGGGGATATGGTCGGGGATATGGAAGGGATACTTTGCACACCTAGAGAGAGAGGATGAGGATAGGTTGAGAGGAACAAAAGAGCGTGGGGCTAAAGAGGTTGTAAAAGAGAAGCCCGTCTAAGCTCAAGGCGAACGGGTTAGAGGTGTGCGTACTGGACTAAAGGTGATTTGTCGACCCACGGGAATCATCTCCACGGTACGGGTCTTCCAAGGTTATATACGTGTACAAAGCCCTGGAGTACTAATACTATATGTCAAATACCGAGTCCAAATACCCGGTCAGATACAGTACTAAACCACCCGATCGGATATAATTTACCCTGAATCTCCACAAACGTCGGCTTCATATAACCGACCAAAAAATGCAGTGTTGACTAGTGATTTTGTCTATTTAAGCCCGCGCGTTTATCCTGTTTTATTGCTAGTTAGAGAGTTTCAATATACTGAGTTTTACCATACATTTTGATACAGACAGATTTCTGTCACTATATCATACCTAACTAGTATATAGCCCTGGAGAGTACTCCGTACTCCGTACTCCGGTACTATAGGAGTACTATATTTTACAATTGCGGTGTAGAATTCCCACTCCAAATTCTGGTTTTGTCCCACGTCATTGGTCTTGGCCCCCACATACGAGATCGGCTAGTTCTATATTTGTAGATTTGCACTTCTCTGTAACTTTCAAGGGGGCCAAATACCAAAGTGCCCAGGAATGTAAAGTTCTTAGAAGCTTGAAGGGTGGAGACTGGAGACCCCGTGACCCTAGAACTATAGAAAAAAAAGGCTTGGAAGATTGATCAGGTGTTCAAGGGGGTTTAAGCCACTAATAATTCTAAAAGTCATTGCACTCCGCGAATTCCATCCCGCCTTAGGCGTAAGAAAAAAGCAATCGCTAAAATCCGTCGCTCATCAGGTCATCCCGGAAACATTAAAAAATCAAAAACTCCATTGGATCAGTCCATCCGAGAGCCACATGCAAAATAGAAAATATAAAAAAAAGAGGTTGAAAAAGAAAGCGGTCATGTCTGCGACTGAACCAGCGGCTTCAATGCCTCTACCCCGGCCTGTAGCACGGCTTGGTTCTTGGTCTTCTTGAGACATGCAGTGAGAATATCAATTCCTCCTGCGGCACGAATGGCGGCTTTGGCGCGGGTGCCGATATCACCTGTCGCGATGCAAGTAAAGTTGCGGACACAGACTACACCTCGGTGAACCAATGCATCGTCATCTTCCTGGCACAATCCCAAGAGTAGTTCAACTCCCCGGGGTCGATCCAGGACAGCAGCTATGGCGGCATCGAACTCCGTCAACATCGCAAGAGCTCCGCCCGCAGCCCGTCGCGTCGGAGCGTCATCGGCATCGGTCAAAGCTAGCAAAATGTGAAGGCGCTGAGCCGCTTGCTTGGAGCCATCTGCGAACTTGATAACACCGGACTCGCAGGTCATTAGATTACAGACCAGTTCGCAGGCAGCTCGTTGAACCCGAGCATTGCTGGACAACAGCAGATCTTCCACTGCAGACCAGCCTTCCCGGACCATGAGTTCGGGTGCGGAATCGTCATGCGGGTATGAAGCGAGGTTCGTCAGAGCTAGGAGACTTTCAAACACTGGGAGTAGGTCGCGAGGTTGGTCGGCGGAGAATGAGGCAGTCTCGGGCGATGAAAGAAGGGAGAGAAGGGGCCGGACGGCGGATGTAACTTGGGGAAATCCGGATGATGGGAAAACATGTGAAGGATCGACGGAAATAAGGATGCGAGCCAGCGCATGGGATGCGATGCGTGTCGTTTCGTTCGTCACAGGCCCGGAGCTACTCTGCTTCGGGGCTGCAAGGGCAAGTAACAGCCTCACCGCGCCTTGCTGAGCCAGTGTTCCACGGGACTTTTGAAGCCTGGACAAGTTTTGTAAAATCTTTGCCGTGAGCTCATTGGTAGAAGGCAACGAGATTCGGCCGCACTCAACAAGTAGAGTCATGATGCCTGCATCGATAATGGCGCCACATCGTCTCAGGACAGCTTCTTCTTCATCCCGAATATCAATTTCCGGTGCTGCTTTCACCTTTCCGGTAGACGGGTCCGCGTAGTCCTTCAGCTGTGCCATCTTCTTTTGCTCTTCGGATAGATTAGGTAAGAATTTGGTCAGGTTTAAAAGGACCATCAAACCGCCATAGAGGACGGATGAGTCGCCGGTGTTTTGTTTCATTGCCGCAATGAAGTTTCGTAGGAAAACTGGATCATTGGCAAGTTGATCCTTGACGGACGGCTTTACCGAAGTATAAGCCAATCCTTCGATTGCGTGAGAGTTGTTTTCAACCTTTTTTTCAGACATCAGTCCCATGAATCGATGAACCAGTTCAGACTCGCTGTCTTGTTCCAAGACCTTACCGTTGCCAGCCGAGGGGTTCTCAGGCTCGGATGCTCGGATCTTTGCCAGGGTCACTGCGGCTAATTCCGAGCATTCATCACTTCCGTTGGTCAGGACGTGTGACAACCATTCCCCGAATTTCTTTGAAACAGCCTCGCGGCACGGACGGTTAATGCAAGCTGCATTAAGAAGTTCAAGAACAGGAACTTCCACCTTCTTGCTCTTGGCATCCCGCGATGCCATCGGGAGAAGGAAGCTCATGAACTCATCCGACAAAAAGAGATTTGCAGCTGCGGAAGGGGACACGGGGAAGACGGCGGCCACCGCAGAGAAAGCAACGATGAGATCGCTGATACGGCCTTTGCCAAGAATATCCATAATCAACGTCAAGAACTTCTTCTCGCCCGTCTCCTTGGAGACCTCGAGATATTTTGCAGTAGCCAATGTGGCCTGGCTCCGAACTTCTAGCGGCAATCGGTTGTCCAAGGATGAGAGGATCACCTCAAACCCTTCATCGTCGATCAGATGTTCGAGTTCAACGGCGTGGACAGCGAGTAGTCGAGTAATTCCCTTTAAAGAGCGGCCATCGAGATCATGGCCTGATTCCATCAACTTGGCAATGAACAGCTGGAAGAGTTCACTCTCGCAGTGGGATCGTGTTTCCTCCGATGTCCACACGGTGGGGTCCAACACGACCGTGTCCAGACACACCGCTGCCCTATCACCCCGGTCATAGATCTCATCGAAGAATGTTGTGACAGAATTCTGGAGCTCTGTAGAGAAGTACTGTCGAACGCTGATGTTCTGTCGCACCAACCCAGATATGATCTCATCCTGTGTCGCCGATAAAGAGTGGGGTCGTTGTGCGAGCAACAATTTGAGGCATTCCAAAGCAACATTTTCGGGGGATTTCAGGCCATCTGTCCGGAGATAAACAGCAGCTTCTTTGCCTGCATTCTCATCTTTCTGTGTGGCGTATCGGCGGCAGAGATCAAGAAGCTGGTGACCGTCTTTGTCTTCATGCTGAACTTTCAGGAATGCGGCTTTCACTTGAGGGTTTTCGGGGGCGATCGAAAGGGCTTCTCTAAGGTTCCGAGAAGCAGCCTATCGGGTGAGCTTCATATCAGCATTCCGCTAGCTTTCTCTGCTCTGTTACAAAAAATGACATACCTCTCGGTGACCCGCGTCGACCAGTTCGACAGCCTCTCGGGCCAAGTTTACAGCGCGCTCTTCGCCCGTTGCTTGAACCATTGCAGGGTTGCGCGAGAGACCGGAAATCAAGACTCCGGTTGTGGTTTGGAAAGTAAAGCGGAGAGAAGCTAAGGGGTTTTTTTTTCCTTGGAGGGGAGCGGAGAGATAAGGTGGGAACAGACAGCCGCTTTTTTTATGGGGAAGGAAAAAGGAGGGAAGAAGGAAAACGTATAATATAATATTTTCTAATATTTCGGTTTGCCGCGTTGGCCCGTTTGAATTCAAGAAATGACACCTTATACTTTTTCCCCGGACATGTATGTAATAATAGACCGAATGGATCTTATTCCATTTCCTTCACGAATCACCATTATCAATTGGCCCGATAAGACACCAACCACAACGCCGAACGCCGTCACGTTGCGGATAAATATCTACTCAGCTTAGTCCTTTACAGGGGTTGCCTTGGGTGTTACAATATCTCACATGTTCCAAGGCTTCCGGGGTTGAGATAGTATTAAATCCGCCGGATTCCTATAGATAGTATAGATACGGTGTAGAAAAGGCAACCATTCGTCTTGGTACTAGAGAATACAGGTATGCAATAGTTTCATCTTGGCGTGTTCCCGAGGGATATGCCAAGAGTGACAATATGTCCAGTCTTTCAAATCGATCGAAAGCAGAACATTACTCAACAAAAGATGCTCATAAATTCGATGTACTTTCAGTCACCCATGGCTTCACAGTGTGGAGGTCAATCCGATTGGAGTATTAGCTCCGGTCGATGGTCTGAGTTGCTTGTGAGTCAGTCCAACATCTCTAAGAGTCAAATCAGGGTTAAAACGTGCAAAAAAACATGAACTGCAAGTCTTGACGTAGGTGAGAGTTCTATATTGGAACCTCACATGGGAAACAGCTATAGCAGTTGTTATCACCCCGTGACTGGCTTATCGCTTGACCCTCAATTAACGTGCCGAATACTGGTAGAGCTCGGACTTCAATTTTGATTCTGGCTGTATATACAGCGACCTCAGGATTCCAGTCTAACCAGTCTGGTCCCAGTCTGACAGAGTCCTAGCTCACAATAATGAACACCAGCCTCGACTAAACCCCCGCCTCAACATAATGAATTCCGTGGATGCTTCGGAGCACTATGAGTTGGGAGCTACCGGTTCGTATTGCCTACGCTGTACAAGAGAATGAACAACTAGCTAACCAGAGCACCATTCAGACCTCCCCCCATCCCTCCTTACCATCGTCATCGACACAAACCCACACGCCTGGGCCCTCCTCGAGGACTCCCTCCCCCTCTCCAAAGCAATCGCCAACATCCTAGTCTTCATCAACGCCCACCTAGCCTGCAACTACGCCAACGAAGTCGCCGTTGTCGCATCACATACCCAAAAAGCAGCGTGGCTCTACCCATCCCATAATGCCCCCCGAAACCGCTCCGACCATGAGGGCGACGTTGTAATGAACGGCGCAACTGACACCACAACCCCCGAAACAAACAAATACCGCCCTTTCCGCCTCGTCGAAGAACAAGTCACCCGCAACCTCAAAGAAATAATGGACTCTACCACCGCCGACGATCTACGCGGCAACATGTCCACAATGCTAGCGGGCGCACTAACCCTCGCCCTGAGTCACACGAACCGACGCACACTCGCCTGGGCAGAGGAGCACGGCGGCGCCAACACCGAAGACGCAGCGGCCGAAGGCAACGGGAACGGGAGCACAGCGACAAATCGGTACTCGGCCTCAAACGAGGACGAACGGCTGCAGAGTCGTATCTTGGTCGTTTCCGTGAGCGGGTCTATCGACGCTGCACACCAGTATATCCCTGTCATGAACAGCATATTTGCCTGTCAGCGCTTGAGCATTCCCATCGATGTATGCAAGCTCAGCGGTGATGCGGTCTTCCTGCAGCAGGCGTCTGATGCTACCAAGGGTGTTTATATGGCTCTCGCCGAGCCACGCGGTCTGCTGCAATATCTAATGATGGCGTTTTTGCCGGACCAGCGCTCGCGCCGACATTTGGTTCTTCCAACGCGGGTGGATGTTGATTTCAGGGCTGCTTGCTTTTGTCATCGTCGGGTGGTTGATGTTGGCTTTGTGTGCTCTATTTGTCTCAGTATCTTTTGCGAGCCGCCTCCTGGTAGTGACTGCATGACTTGTGGCACGCATCTGGATATCGGGGATAATGCCAAGCCTGCTTTGCTGCCAAGGAGGAAGAAGAAGAAGAAGCGTGTTAATGGGGCGTCCGGGACGGGAACACCTATGTCGACACCTACGCCAGGTCCTTGATATCTCTTCACGGAATATCATATCGTAGGGGAAAAAATAATCATTGGTGGGACCTGACCCTATCAATTCCGATCTGGCATTACTCCCGGAACATGGGCAACACTACAAGTAGCTGGTTTACAAGGAAATCATTTGGGACAGTTCTCATTTTACTACTGTGAAACGAATAGGTACACACAGGGATGGAGGCCGGGACTTGTTGAAACATACTCTAATCACATTGTTGGTACCCGGTCTCAAAGGAGACTGTCCAAGGGAGGAGGTGGGGGGCAAGAAAGAGCCATCGAAACAATTGCTCGTGTTGTCAGCATGTCACCATGTAAGTGGAACACGGGTGTCATAGGGCCAGGAAACACAACAATTGGGTACACCAACGCGGCGAACGCGAAGGGGATGGGACGGGCTGAAGCAGACCCAGGTGGTTGTGGGCGAAACCTATTTTGTCCATTGATGAGTACCAGCAGACCAGAAGTCAGCGAGACAAAGGGGCTTCGCTGCAGCATAGTTGTAGTTCTCATCTAGAGCACATTGCAAATTCTAATTAAACCATCTGTGTTCAGCACTCACAATTTAGATTTTCAACTTAATAAAACTTACTGTTTATGGAAACCTGATTCGGCAACCTCCCTGGGCAATGGTTCCTCGCGTGCCTCGCGACATTAGACAAGACGGTCTGCTTGTATTGCTGGACATGGAAGCAATGGCCTGTAAGATATGTTTAGCAACCAGTCCTGCATAGTGACAAGAATGAAAGACTCACAAAAGAGTCGGTGTTGTGGGCAAAGTAAAGTTCGATGCCGTAATTGTTTTTCTTCACAATGACCACTCCGAGGGCTCCAAAGAGAATGCTGTTACTCACGGCAGTGTGTTCTAACAGACAAAAGCAAACAAATGTCAGTGTTTGGGGAGTTTCAGCAGTGAAAAGAAGAGAACGCACCATTAAATTCCCTTTTCATCCACCCCCTAAGAGCTTCTTCCTCCATGACCTGGGTAAAAACGCCGTTGTCGCCCATCTTCTGACTGTAATACATTCTTTGTGCGCATGTGCTTGCCGCCAGTGTTGAGGCAATGAGCTCTCCAGTCCCAGATGTAACGACTGCACAAGTGGTTCCATCAGGATCAGTTGGGTCTTGTGGAATAACATGGGTGCCAATGCCAATTAGGGCTGCAGGTCCAATTCGACCTCGGTGCTTCATGCCAATGCCACCAGAAGAAGATCCTGCTGCAATGTTCCCATACTTGTCAATGGCAATCGCGCCAACAGTGTCTGTGATTCTGTCTTCCCCGTCTTGTTCACTATCAGCGGCATCAAGGCCGTCTGGGATGCTGCCCTTCCCACGTTGTTCACTATTAGCAGCATCGGGGCTCTCTGTGGTCATATCCTCCCCGTCTTGTTCACCGTCGGCGGAATCAGTGCTGCCATCCCGAGATGAGGACAGAGGCGAGGCAGGCGGCTGCACAGGTAGATGGGAAGTTGAAAGCTTGGGCTTTTTCTGATTTCCATGCTCCAGTGATGATGCCGGGCGCCCTTTCACATCTGCAAAAAGATTTGGATCGGGCAGAATTTTAATTTCCTCGTCCACTGCATGGGTAGTGGGGTGGGTTTCAGGTTGAGAAGCATGCTCCAGACGTTTCAGGCGAGTGTCAAGGGGAGTCATGGGCCGGCGGATCCAGGGATCGATCGCTTCGGCGCTGGTTTCATTTTTATAATCATCAACCTCTGCGGCCCATACCTGATAACGCTCTAGGGCGACGGGCGAGATCAAGGCTTCCGAGGGAATGATCACCATACCATTCTCCCATGCAAAGTCCTTAGCACCTTCTCCGACCAGGAAGTTTGGGGGCACCCTAGACATGCCCATCTGCACATTGGACTTGTCATAAATCTTTCGAGCAAGCATGATCGGATTCCTGATGTCTAGCAGGCTCGTTAGGCAAGACTTTCTAAAGAGACACAACAGACTTACTGGGCACAGCTCCAGCCGCTCCACTTAACCCGTGATGATCGACAATCGAGGCGTCGCCCTCGACCACCCCCTTTGCGTTTAAGTTGCTCCCAAACCCTGCATTTGTAATCGGATTATCTTCGAGCACCATCAGGGCTGCTTCGACGGCGTCAACAGCGGTGCCACCACCCTTTAAGAATGCCATGGCCTTGAGCGCAGCTCTAGTTTTCACTTGTTAGACTTGTAACCATCAAATTAATGAAATACTGAGACTGACACTTCACAGGCCTTCAAATGCTTGTGCTCATTCTCGTGGCTGTGGAAACCTGCTCCAGCATGAATGAAGATGGCACAAATGCCCTCACTCTCGGAAGCTTGCGACATATTAGGTTATGCACGATTGACCGGGGTATCAAGCTAGGGTCAATAGAACGATGTGTGTAAAATCTCGACGCAACAAAAGTGTCACCGATTGGGCCCAAATATCAAAGATGATATATCGAATCACAATGTTGGGAATATGCAGTTTGCAACAAGATCAGGCTGAAGTGAAGATATGGATGTGGCGCGTGAGCTGACAAGCAAATCTTCGACGCGTCCGTGATGGACGGGCAGATTGTTGATCAAAACGCGGTAGCTCTTTGTGGATTCTGGGCTTGAAATTGTGATGATGAGTGACCGCCTGGACTTTCGGTTCAAAGGACCACTGGAACCCAATGCTCTAATGCTATGGCAGACTGAGGCACAGGGAGTGAAGCGAGAGAAGACAAGTCTACGGCGAGACCATCCGTGTCAGAGTGAGAGAAGAATATACAAAGTGAAGGGCAGCACTGCACGTGCGCCACTCATCAGAAATGATATTGTTGGAATAATAAAAGAGTGAGAAATAACGAGGGTCTTGGGGATTGAGGATGTGCGAATGGATAGTCAAGACAAGATTGCGAATATATGGGAGTCCCTCATAGCCCTGGTCGTTCTTGCCATTTTGGTGTAGTTTCACTTTTTACCTGAAAAATAGGCGGTAAAATTGGCATCGCCGAGGCATCATATCTTCAGAGGTTGCTTGTTTTCTCATACAGAGCCTTGGGATCTTCTTGATACTTCCCGGCACATGATGTTGACGTGTGACCCCTTAGGTAATCTGACCTCCGGGCACTGCATCTCCCCCCGCCTTGTCTGCCTGTCCTCTTGGTCTCTTGAAGTCAGGGCGATTTCGGCTACCAATTGAGATTCAGCCGATTCCCTAGTTATTCCCTCAGTCTATACATCGCCTACACTTCTTTCAGCTCCTTACTACATTGTGCTCGTCCCCAACCCCAACCACCCGCCATGGCGTCCCAAACCCCAGCCGTTGTCATGGACAAGTAAGTTCACACCTACAAGGATTAAGAGAATATTTGGTGCTGATTCTATACCTTCTCTAGCGGAACTGGCTATTCCAAGCTTGGTATGTGCTGTCTGTAGTGGTTAGGGAGCTCGCGATCCCAGTTTAGGCTGACATGCTATCTCCACTATTCCAGGTTTCGCCGGTAACGACTCCCCCTCATTTGTATTTCCTACCGCAATTGCAACCAGGGCTGCTGGAAGTGCCGGAAGCTCCGGGGGCCGGCCCCCAGTCGCAAACAAGCCCTCATTCCTAGGTGCTGGCGGGAGTAGCTCCAACCTGTCCGCAAAGCGTGGCACGGAAGACCTGGATTTCTTTATCGGCGACGAAGCGCTGGCTGCGGGCAATGGCCCAGGATATGGTATTAACTACCCGATCCGACACGGACAGATCGAGAACTGGGATCACATGGAACGATTCTGGTCGAACTCGATCTTCAAATATCTGCGCGTGGAGCCCGAGGACCACTACTTCCTACTCACCGAACCTGTAAGGCAACTGCGCATGCTGCCAATAGGCTGTTTTTAACATTATAAGACCTAACATTTCTGAATTATAGCCTCTGAACCCTCCCGAGAACCGCGAGAACACCGCCGAAATCATGTTCGAGTCGTTCAACTGCGCCGGTCTTTACATTGCTGTACAAGCAGTTCTCGCCCTTGCCGCATCATGGACGTCCTCCAAGGTGACAGACCGATCCCTGACCGGAACGGTCATCGATTCGGGTGACGGTGTTACCCACGTTATCCCCGTCGCCGAGGGCTACGTCATCGGGTCCTCCATCAAGAGTATCCCGATTGCTGGACGAGACATCACATATTTCGTGCAGAGCTTGCTACGTGACCGTGGAGAGCCCGACAGCAGCTTGAAGACAGCAGAGAAAGTGAAGGAGGAGTACTGTTATGTCAGCCCCGATATTGTCAAGGAGTTCGCACGTTACGACCGCGAGCCAGATCGCTTCCTGAAGCACACCGTCACTGCGCCGAACGGGCGGAGTGTAAACATCGACATTGGATACGAACGTTTCCTCGCTCCGGAGATTTTCTTCAACCCCGAAATCTACTCGTCCGACTTCCTCACCCCGCTCCCCAATGTTGTTGACGGCGTCATCCAGTCCTCTCCCATTGACGTCCGGAGAGGCCTCTATAAGAACATTGTGCTCTCTGGCGGTTCTACTTTGTACAAGGACTTTGGCCGTCGTCTACAGCGTGACATTCGTCACTTGGTTGATGCACGCATCCGTGCCTCCGAGGCTCGTAGCGGCGGTGCACGGAGTGGTGGTCTTGATGTCGCTGTTGTCACCCACAAGCGCCAGCGCCACGGTCCCTGGTTCGGAGGTAGTCTGCTGGGCCAGACGCCTGAGTTCCGGAGCTACTGTCACACTAAGGCAGAGTATGACGAGATAGGTCCCAGCATTGTGCGGCGATTCGCACTGCTTGGTGGCCCGGGAAGCTCGTAGGGGGAAAATGAGTGAACCTTATCATTAGATACTTGTCAATCGATGTAGCTCAGCCTTGTTCATAGTTCGTTGTTTTATCTCTTTTCTTTCTTCCTCTGGTGGTGCTCTCTATTTTCTTTTTACCCAAAACGGCTTGGCGCCGGTGTTCATGGGCATTTTCTACAGTGGACTCAAAGCCAATTCACGACGTAAACCAATTGGCAGATTGGCAGTCTACAGCCTAGATGTCGAAATGAAATCCGAAATGAAATGAAAATGTATTAACCAGCGTACATATCCACTATCGCCATCATGCATTTTTGGATTTTCCTCCCAGAACGCCATGAAATATGCAATATCGGGCAAATATATAGCCTACAAAGGCTCAAGACTTACTTTTCAGACATACCATTACTCAAACAGTCTCGGTCTGAGGGAAAGAGGTGCGGTTCAAAATAGCCACACCCTCCACATGACCGGTCTGAGGGAAGAAATCGAAACCACGAACGCTCTCAATCTCATAGCGAACATTCTGCTTTTGATCACCCTGCACCATAACAGCAACATCACGAGCCTGGGTATGGACGTTACAACTGACGTAGACAACACGACGCGGCTTGAAATCAAGCATCTGGCGCAGGAAGTCTTCTGAACAACCCTTGCGAGGGGGGTCAATAACGAGCAATGTCTGATCTGACGGGTATGGGACATCCTTGAAGAGAGTGGCGGCGTCGGCAGCAGCGAAGCCGGTGTTGGGAAGATTGTTTGCACGAGCATTTTCACGTGCTGAAACGATGGAGTCGCCTCCAATATCGACACCAAGACTAGATTTGAACAATGGGGAGAGGGTAATTGTGAACAGGCCGGAGCCGGAGTACGCATCCAAGAGGTACTTGATTGGCTTTGCGTCTTGGTCGTTTCCTGTGGGGATGGCTTGCGAGCGGATGTACTCTGTGAAGCCGGACAGGATTGAATTGTTGTTTTGGAAGAAAGCACCTGCTTTGTTGCTGAATATATAATCATCAACGTACTCGAAGGACGTGGCATTGTTGTCTGTGACGCAACGCTTTTCTTCAATGTAGTTTTCGCGCTCAATGCGGATCACATCGCCCGTGTCTGCGTTGGGAGTGGCGGCAATTCCGCCGACAGTGGGGGTCTCTCCTTCGGCGGGAGGCGCGGCGTCTTTGGGGATTCGTGCGGTAGATTCGCGCATAAGGAGAGTGGCACCTCGCTTGTAAGAACGGATGTTCTCTGCAACTCGTTTCCTCTCGCTAGTGAGTCCGCGACGCACGATGTCTGTTCCAAGGGGACAGTCTTCGATGTCCATATCCAGTCTTCGGTTCTTGTATGTGAATCCAATCGGGGGGACCTGCGGCTCTTCGCCGTCCTGCTTAGAGCCTTTGCCGCAGCCACCATGTGCGAAATGCGGCGTGAGTTTTGTACGATATCCATATTGCATTGGCGAGGCAAATGTTTCTCCAACGGTAGGAACAAGCTCCGGGATCAACCCAGAGAAGTTGGCGTAGGCTTTCTCCACGATGCGCCGTTTGTGAGCAAGCTGGTCATCATAGGACATCATCTGAAGCTGACACCCAGAACACTCCCCGAAGTATTTGCATCCAATCAGCGCATCATTTCTCTGAGGACCCGGTTCAATGACTTTGACAAAATCGGTCAAGCTGTATGACAATGACTCGAAATGCTTGACTACTTTGACGCGCACAGTGTCTCCGGGGACAGTGAACGGAACAACGTAGACATATTTCCCATTCTCGGCGAGCGCCAGACCATCGCCTGTTGAGGAAAGCTCGACAATCTTGACATCAATCTCGGTGAACTTCTCGGGAAGGGACAGAGGCTCGCTGTCGCCATTGTTCTCAGCCTGCTCGGTTTCGTTGCGCTTGATAAGTTGGTTGATATCGCAAAGCAGGACCTCGTCGTGGCCGCTGCTCTTGTTATTTTTGTCGACTCTCGGCTTCTTGCGCTTGCCATCGAAGTGTTTCTTAGGACCGTTCTGCATTATTGCGGGGACTGGCGCATTCGTTGAACGGCGGTGGTAATATAATTTGGATGCTGGCCGCACTTGAAGGGCTGCTAGAGTCTGGGAGGACAAAGAAGAAGTCAACCGCCAAACAGAAGACCGTACTGCAAACATATAAGTTGGAAAGCGACAGTAAAATAATTTCTGGAACGAAAATCATCAAATGGGAAATTTATTAGAAACGCATCTAACGCGTCGCTGATTGGTTGGAGACTGACCGCCCGCAAGAAAGAAATTCATCCCGACGCTTCACCTCCGACTGGCCTCTTCTGCCTTTGCGTCCCCCAATTGTCTCCGCATTTCGCGTTTTTCTCTATTTTTAAAGCTCTTGACCGGCCTATCTTTGGCTGGGGAGCCCATCGCAACGTCATCATGAACATCACACGGCCGGCACGATGCCTTTTATGCAGCTTCACCCGTGCTGCCACCCCGAGCACCCGAGTCCCTCGACGCCAGTTCCACCCTACTCCCGCGCCTCTCTCAAACCGGAAACCCAAGTTCCCTAATGTCAAGGCTCCTCGGGTGGATGACTACCAGCCGTACACGGAAGAGCAGAAGGCTAAGCTCGCCCAGGAGTACTCGGAGGCACAGATGGCCGCCATCGAAGCCGGCGAAGCTGCTATCGACCCGAAGGATCTGGCAGAACAGTTGAACGAGCGCAGTGATCCCATGGCATTCAAATACATCGACGACTTCTCAGTGATTGAGCCCGGCATTGATCGACACCAGCGCGCCCCGGAGTCGAACTCGGATTACAATTTCAAGCTGAAAAGCGAGGAAGATTTCGTGAACGATTTCGGCAAGTTCTTTGCTGAGATGCCTGATAACGCGACAGGTAAAGACTTCGTTCAGTTCGCAGACAACCTGCGCCTCACCCACGGCAAGGAGGAGAGCGAGTTGGCCCCACACAGCGCACTTGTTCCGGATCTCTTCGGACCAGGGGAGACCATCGATGAGCCCCGTGTAGAAGAGCAGAAGACAGCCGCCGAGAAGGGCGAGAAGGAGCGGTCCGCGGAGGCCGAAGAAATGACAGATGCCCTCAAGAGCCTGCTCCTGGCTACGGGCTACACGGAGAGCCAGGTCAAGGGCCTCCGCACTAAGACCCTTGTTTCACACAGCGTCACCAACCAGACTCGACTAGGAAAGGTCCGCCGTGCATACCGTCTTTCTATTGCCGGTAATGGAAATGGTCTGCTCGGTATCGGCGAGGCCAAGTCCGATGAAGCCTCCGACGCAAAGATCCAGTCGCAATACCGTGCCATCCGAAACATGCAGCCCATTCCCCGCTACGAGAAGCGAACCATCTATGGCGATGTCAAGGGCAAGGTTGGAGCTACAGAGTTGCAGCTGATGCACCGTCCACCAGGTATGTTTAGTTTCATGCCCCAGGCATGTGCCTTTTGCTAATAATAATAGGGTTCGGACTCCGTGTCCAATACCTCATCTACGAGATGTGCCGCGCTAGCGGTATTCACGATCTGTCCGCCCGAGTTGGTCGCTCAAGGAACCAAATGAACACAGTCAAGGCCGCCTACGAGGCACTCATGAGCCAGCGTAACCCCGAGCAGGTTGCTCACGCACTCGGCAAGAAGATTGTCGATGTGCGCAAGGTGTACTACGCAGGTAAGATTTAAGGCCCCTCGTAGCCTTACCTTGCTGTTTCGTCCCAGCGTGTATATAATGCTTCTCCTTTCCTTCTTCTTGTGTCTTTTGCATGTACTTGTATAAGTTGGTTGTTAAACATGAACGGTCATCAATTCTCCAGTATTCTGGGCTATTCACAGCATATCTGGAAAATCATATATCAACAAAGTTCTTTTGCATAAACACCATCTGTCTCGCGCCAAAACGAAAACTTGGAAACAACACCCCGGGTATAATACGCGAGTAAATAAAACAAAAAACCTCTCAAACGCAATAGACGATGATGCCTTCATTACTGGAAGGTCATATCTCCCTCTCCCTCATATCCATGCTGATACTGGTGGTCCTGGAAATGCCGATCCTCGTTCTGCTGTTGTTGCTGTTGCTCTTCATTCTCATTCCAGATCTGTTGCTGCAAGACAATGCTATAGACACTGGCCTTGAGCAGAGTGCATACAGTCGCAGTCTTGCGCTCAAGGAGACGAAGGCCATCGAGGGGCATGGAGGCGGGGGAGCCCGCGAGGTCGGCGAGTTTATCGGAGAGCTGCGAGGCATTGATCAGTAACCCGTATAACCAATATTGATAGCCCATGTAATTTCCAACAGGACATTGTATCCTTTCCATGTGAAGACATTGTCCCAGAAAGATAAAATCAAGGTCATCAAGGTCTTCTCCACGTACCTGGTTGACATTCCGCAGCAAGCGAGCGTATTCTTCCAGCACTTCCTGCTCCAAATCTGAAACGAGGGGGTTATCTCCCAGGAGGGGGTTATTCGAGCCCCGGCCGTGCGAGGCGTCTGCGTCGCCCATTGATTGGATTGGAGGGGTGGATGTTTCCGCGGGGTCGACCTCGGCGAGGGAGTAATCGTTATCTGGGTCTTCGGGTGCGAAGGCTGACATTGTGATTATAATGTTTATTTGCGGTGAGGGTTGTGGGTGTTGAGCTGCCAAAGCCGTGAAAGCTGTGTTGTGGTGATTTTGTGTTTTCTGGGGTTCCGCTGAGACGCGTTCCCCAAGCTTACGATATCTACTGGGGTGGATTTTATGCCTTGGAACTTATTTCAACGTCATTCAATAGATCTCTAGATGGCCTTTTGAAAAAGGGCTCCCAAAAACATTTTTAATGTATATTGGGAATATCCTAATAACACAGGTACTAAAAAAGATGCCGTGCTATCAATAACATTCTTTCAATAGGGTCTGACCACAAAGCACTGTCTCGTATCATATGAGTACCTCAGCTGATATTCCTTTCTCTTATCCAGAAAAAAAAAAGAGTCTGATCGCTGGCCTGGCTGTAATAAGAATCCTGTCTCAGTTCCTTAATGTTGCCAGAACCCGTCCTGCGGTTGAAATTACCCAGCTGGGGCTGATAGCCCACTTACTGTTGAAAGGAAATATGTCTTTTAGAAGTTTGTTTTATAGGACTCTTGTAGGTCTAAAAACAGGGTACATGAATTATTAGATGTGGGCAAAGTCTCTAGGATTTACTACAATATATAACTAAGCTTTATCTCTCAATCGTAACAACCCCATACGGAGAACTCCGTATATTGTCCGGAGCGAACACTCATTTAGCCTATAATATGGAATCTAAACCCGCCCTGTTAGCCAACAACCAACCACGCTGGTTATTGGACAAACTGTGTGGCCTTGAAAGCTGAATCGCGTTAGCGTTGCTCTCCCAGTCGCAGCAGCCTCTCCGCACGTTCTTCGTACTTCGTACTTATATCTAAAAGAAGATCTCGGAGATATCTCAGCGCTCGGGAAAAGCGCCCCTTTTGAGCAACTGCTACAAGTAGACTGCAAACCACTGGAACAGCTGATGTTGTCGTGTACTATTCGCCCCTATTGCCTTCCCCGTCTTGACAATTAAGGAAGAAAAGAAAACCCCTGTAAAATCGAAATTATATATCTAGCAGATGCATACTCCGTAGAGGTGGAGAGTTCCACTAGAGGCGTAAATTGCATGCAGCCATCTACATGTGGATTGTAGTTGACAAGTAACTAGCAACTAGAAGTATTTAGAAGCCCATCGATGGATTGGTTCCTGAAACACAATTGTTCTGTTACATCTCGTAAAGAAGATCATCATGTTACATCCTATTTTGGAGGCCTGGGATTGTCGACACGGTTGCAACAGAGTCCGTTACAATGTGGGAATTACTCCGTAACTAGGACTGGATTAATTTTTGAACTACCTGGCTGAAGGATTTTGAAGACTGAAGCCGACGGGCGCCCGTTGCGATTGGTTTTTTTCCTCTCAGCTATCAACGATGCTATCAAAAGAGAGGGCTAATCTTTGATTGGCAGAGTATTCCCACGGGCTAATAAAATTGGTTGGAAGAAGCTCTCGAGGGACTAAGCTCACAATTCGGCCCCTAGTGACCCCATTGTCGACTAGGAAGCCTTCTCAAATCAACTGGGGCGGGCTAGTGAAGTGCTCGAGTGGATCAAGTCAATTTATATTTCTGCCTCAGGTTAGGTAGCTTTTTCCAATTGATTTCGAGATCATTTCCCTAATTTATTGGGAAAGTTTCGAGTGACACGGTTGACTCTGGAAATTACAGATCCTTCACAAGTAGGATTATTATGTGAAGACTCAGGTGAGCTCAGAAATAAGATTGTATCTCATGCTCCAGAAATCCCCATTTAGAAGAGTGGATATTCTTTATCGCCTCGTGGTGGCTTCCTATCCCGTACAAGGTAGTACCACACACGCTTTTAGGACAAGTTCCCCTGAGAAAAGGCACCGCCAAGAGTGTAGTGGTATTAGTAGAATGCGCCATTCTCCAGAAATTGTACGGAGTATCGCCCCGCGAAATGCGTAGGTCTTTTACCGCGCGGCGCGTCCCAGTCATACGAGCCACCTGCGCCTCTACTTTATTTAAATGGAAGCCTAGATCTTCAAGGTTTCTGATGCAACATGGTCGCCTCAAATAACTGGTTTAAAAAAAATACTAATTCAACTAATATGGGCTTGTGATAAATTTGCCGCCCCTAACAACGGATTGACTCTAGTGTAGGAAAGGAGCCTTGGTTTTGCGTTTTCCACTTTAAAACCATGTCCCTCCCGAGGTATGGAAATGGTGCTCGTTATCTCATGTGGATCATGAGGGGGAAAAAAAAAGGAGAAAGACACATTGCACGTCAAATGGCGACGCCTTACGTAGGACCTCGGAAGAGGACCAAATACGTAAGTGTCCTTAACTAGGAAGCTGGCGATATTATCCAGGTCCTAGATTGCGGGGCTCAAGCGGCAATAGAGGGGCAGAAAATGGAAGATCAGCTTTCTCGACAGTTCACAGATGTTTCATTTCTAAATGTATGGGTCCTGGTCCCTTGACCCGAAATATAATAGAGTTGCCCCCAAGATATTCCAAGATATGTTTTCCTAGGGTTTGGGGTGGACACGTGTCAAGGTTCTTCCAAAATTGGTTAGTTCCCAGGAGGCTTTCCATTGTCAGCCAAGGTTAGCCAAGATAGGCTAACCCAAATGGGTTAGTCAATATCTATATCTCGTTTGCGAATACGAATCGCCACTTTTGGAATATAATTGTGAGAGACTTTTTCAGGGGGTAAAACATTTCAATTTTAGGGGAAATGGAGAATGTTCTCTGTGGATTCCATAGTGTATGTAATATTTAGAAAACGTGCCATCTTGAGTGGAGTAAAGTTTGCCACATGGGATAGGGGGAGGCTAATTCTGGAGATCTAATTCAATTTCCGACAGGGGCACCCAAGGTTTAAGCTTGTTTTAGCTCAACATATCAAACGGGATGAGCAAAAGTATGGTATAGTTAACCTGATACGCGTATGGACCATATTTTATCTTCGCCACGGTGCCCACAAGCCTTGTCACACTGCCTGATCCCGATGTCCAATAATACACCAACACACCCAGACCTCTCCACTTCATTCCCCATGGAGTTCTCCCGTGTCCACATCTCGGTTGGACAGACCACTTTACACTGCCCCTTTGTGTCTGTCCGCTGGGTCGAGAGGACCGGGATGTCTTGCGCTACGCCGCTACGGCGCTATGTAAGACTAGGTAACTTAATAGATTAATGGATTCATCATGTGGGTGAGTAAAAAAGTAAAGAGAGAGAGGTCCCCAAGGAATTGTTTCTTATAAGTGTCTGAACGCCATATCCTTCCTTCACATGTCAAACCTTTTGACCTAAAAAAATAACGGTCGTATCTCATCGCATTCTTTGGTTAACCATACCAAATGAGCAAGATGGCTACCCCAGCTAAGGTTAGGGACAATGTCTTCTCGAGACGCGAGATCGAAGGCATGCTCGCTGAAGACAAGTTGATTGTCATTGTCGACGGCAATGTCCTCAGACTAGATGCTTGGATCAAATATCATCCCGGAGGTGATATGGCTATCAAGCATATGATTGGAAAAGATGCCACAGATGAAGTCAATGCGTGAGTGTCCCCAAAGTCTCTCCATTCTTGTTCAACTTTATTTGCGCATTATACTAATACCCCTCTCAAAGACTCCATTCACAAGAAGCCCGTGACCGCATGAGCAAATTCCAAATTGGCCGAATCGAAGGCTACTGGACCAACTTCCTTCCTCCCATCCAAGGTGGTAAATTCCGCCCATTGATCGAAAATGAGATCGACGAAGAAGATCTAGTAAGCTCGGAGCTATCCAGCGAGGAGATTTCAGCACCGCCGTCTCCCATCTTCGAAGCCGAAGATGAAAAATCGGGCCTCAGACGCAGACTATCAGTATCAACAATTTCCTCAGCAGTCAGCGCGGTCCCTCCGCCAGCAGAAGACAAGCCACGAGCCTACGTGATTGATGCCCGAACTCAAGAGGAGATTGAGATGGACTCGGTCAACTACCCCCCTCTCGACGCAGAACACCAAGATTACGTTGTACAGAGATATCGTGAGCTACACCAGCGCATCCGCGCAGCAGGCCTGTTCAAGTGCAACTACAAAGCCTACGCTATCGAGATCAGTCGTTACACCCTCTTCTTTGGACTGTTCCTCTTCTTCCTCAAGCATTCCTGGTTCTGCCTATCAGCCTTCTTCCTTGGCTGTTTCTGGCACCAACTCGTCTTCTCCGCCCATGATGCCGGCCACATGGGTATCACGCATAACTATCAGATTGACACCACCATCGGCATGATCATCGCCGACTATCTGGGTGGCCTAAGCCTAGGCTGGTGGAAGCGCAGTCACAACGTTCACCACATCGTAACTAACGCCCCCGAGCATGATCCCGATATCGAACTGATGCCCTTCTTCGCGCTATCGCACCGCTTCTTCAGCTCGCTCTACAGCACCTACTATGACCGGATCATGACATACGACGCCCTGTCCCAGATCACTGTCAAATACCAGCACTATCTGTACTACCCTATCCTCCTCTTTGGCCGCTTCAACCTCTACTTCCTTAGCTGGGAGCACATCATCGTCGGACGCGGACCGAAACACGGCGCCGGCTGGTGGCACCGCTGGTTCGAATTTGCTGGCCACATCTTCTTCTGGGCTTGGTTCGGCTACGGCGTTCTCTGGTGTAGCATTCCGACTTGGTTCGACCGTGTCGTCTTTGTTCTGATTTCGCATATGGTGACTTCGCCGCTGCATGTGCAGATTACGCTATCGCACTACGCTATGTCCACTGCTGATCTCGGCCCGCTGGAATCTTTCCCCCAGAAGATGCTCCGCACTACTATGGACGTCGACTGCCCGCCTTGGTTGGACTTTTTCCATGGTGGTCTCCAGTTCCAGGCTATTCACCATTTGTATCCTCGCATCCCGCGACACAATCTGCGCAAGACGCAGCAGTTTGTTCGGGAGTTCTGTGAGGATGTGAAGATTCCGTACGCGGTCTTTACCTTCTACAGTGGTAATAAGGAGGTTATTAGTCGTCTTGCGCACGTTTCCAGACAGGCGAGACTCTTGGAGGAGTGTCGCAAGGCTTATGCGGCGGATCCCCATATGCATTGAAGACGTTCGCTCTTTTGAAGTTGAGCTTTCGAGATACCCTTTATGTAGTTTGTATAATTTTGCAAATTAGACTCGCTTGGAATTGCGATATTACATTGTACCCTTCAAGCGAAACATCCATCTTTTTATTTTAAGATTTTAACTATTGATGTACAACCCCTGTTTTCTTCTTCCAATAGTACTGTTCTAAACTCCAATTACACTACTCTATTATATGAAGACTCCTTTTGACATGCAATCAGCTAGGTTTGACATCACCTTGTCTTTAGGAATACCCTTTAGATAACCGTCTCTGCTTTGTAAACTCTTCTTTCCATGTATTAATGGCTATCTACAAGGTGCAAAATGACCGGTGCATCTGCTTGAGACAGGACAATTAGACGAGAGAGGGACCATGAAATGAATAGAAATGAAAGCCAAATGCAGAAATTGCTTCTAGTCTCATAAAGGATGGCTTAACAGCAGAGGTGAGTTTGAAAAAAACGTGAATTTGAGATTGAAAGCACGCAGTAATCAGTTGGTTCATACAATGTCACGCTGAAAACGTAACCCGAAAAAGTGAATCCATAACGCCGTTTCGCTGCGAAGTAGGATGAAAGAGCAAATGTATAGCACAGTTTTCAGGTAGACGCGCAAGAAAAGAAAACCAACAGCTCAGAGGTCTGACACAAACCATGTGGCAATGCCAACGAACGGTTGGGTGTCGATGCTATGTCGTGCCTCAATTGAAGGCGCAACCAAAAGTGATCCAAGGCCTTAGATATGAAGAAAATGCAATATGCAAAGCAAGCGACGAGCAATAAGTCATGACAATGGGACGAAAAAACCAAAAAGAAAAGAACTTGAATAGATCCACCAGAAAAAAAAGTCCCGAAACACTCCATACACCCAGCAAGGATTGCAATGGAAGAATAATAGCATCTAAATACAGTCGTTAATGCATCATGGTCGTCAGCGAGCCGACGCACATCCGGCTGTTTTCCTCGTGTATCGGATAAAAGAAACAAGTAACAGAAAATGAAGAACCCAGGCTTTACATATCTCCCTCGTGGTGAAGGGTGACACTGTTGAACTCCTCAAAGGGGTCATTGAGTTCGCCATTAGGAGTTGCGAGGCCCGAATCCATTGGGACACCCTTCATCCTGGTAGGATCGGTGCCACCAATATCTACGCTAGCGCTCTCCTTGACATTGCGGAAGTTCACCGTATCTGTGCCCGCACGACCCTGGTGGGGAATCATCGGCGGCTTCATGTGACGAATGAGCGCCCATTGGGTTTGACGGAAGAAGGGGTGAGTCTTGACATCAGAAGCACCAGCGCGAGCTCCTAGACGCTTAGTTTCGTCCTTGATCAGCAGTTTGCGGATCAAGGACTTGCACAGGTTTGATGTCTGCTGCGCACCCGAGTGCTCTGGGAAGTTCACCTCATCCCGCAGAATGCTGGCAAATGTCGCGTTTCGGTTCTTGCCTTTAAATGGAGTAGTGCCGTACAGCATTTCATAAATCAAAATGCCCAGGGTCCACCAATCAACGGCACTGGTGTGGCCGCATCCCTTGATCACCTCAGGTGCAATATACTCCTCCGTCCCGACAAAAGAATTTGTTCGGAAATCGGCAATACATGACTTGGTATCAATCGTCGGCAAGCCTGTGGTGGAGTTGCCCCCGCTGCGTGCGGGAATCATGGTCGGGGCACCCCCGGGTCCAGATTGCTTCGACAGATCGAAATCAGAAAGCATGATATGACCAGACTGGTGAAGAAGGATATTTTCTGGTTTCAAGTCACGGTAAATGAAACCCATCAGATGGAGATATTCTAACGCAGCAATAACCTCTGCGGCGTAAAATCGGGCTGCATCCTCGGAGATACTCTTGCCGGGGCGGGTTTGCAGAGCTAGAGATGCACAAGTCAGCAAGAAATTCTAGATGATATGTCGAATATAGGATCCAAAGGTAGACGCACTCCTGAAGAACTCGCCACCACTGCAGTACTCCATGCAGAGATACAAGTAATCCTCCGATTGGAAAGAGTGATATAAGGTGACAATGAACGGGTGGTTGCTCGTAGCCAGAATCTCTTGTTCGGCCAAAGCTCGTTTAATCTTGTTTCGTTTGATCATCTCCTTCTTGCTCAAAACTAGCCCTAAGTCAGTATATGGCATCGGAAAATCGCCGGAATATAAGAAAATCATACCTTTCATGGCATACAGGCGGCTCGATTTCTTCTCGCGCACCAGATAAACTTTGCCAACATCACCCTTGCCAATCATCTTTATCTTGTCAAAGCTAGCGGGGCCGACCTCAACATTTCGAACTTTAATGGAGTTTGAACTATAGGTGCGACGGAAAGAAGCGTTACTGCCGAAATCTGAGCTGAGTGAAGAAGGTACCGCCAGATTGTACTCCTCGCTGTTTGGATCTGCAAGGCCCATGGATCCGCCCGACTGTTCCACTAGGGGCTCCTTGCCTAGATCCGCTGTCTGAGGGCGGTCACCCTGACCACTTGTAAATAGGCCTTGGGCATTCGGGGCAGAGGCCACACGTCGTAACTTGCGCGCTAATTCCTCTTTGTTTGTAGTGTTCGCCTGTTCTACTGCCGAGACTCCCGTGACTTGCAACTCAGGGGTATCGGGGGGAGAGGAGGGCACTGACCCATCATTGCGGTGTCGCAATGCTGGCTGGCCCTGGTGGGCAAAGTATGGATTGGCTGATGCGGTAGGCGACATTGCATCGTCGAGTGGGTTGCCTTCGCTAGCAACGGTTGTTGATCGATTGCGGCCTATGCCAGGCAGGAATCGAGACTGCCGGAAAGCAGACTTCTCATTCTTGACCGACCCATGGCTATCCCGTTCCCGTTCGGTACTTCCAGAGGCGTTGGGAGGGGAGTGGCTGCTTGAACTGTTGATACGGAAAAAGTTCTTGATTCTCGTAGGCAAGTGCCCAGACTCGTTTGAGTGTTTTCGTGAGGGAAGGGAGAGAGCGGGGAAATTCCCACGTTTCTCATTATTTGTCACCGCGGACGGACTGGAGGCGAAGAGCTGCGTCATATTGGGTGGGTCGCCAATATCAAAATCGAGATCAAGATGAAATTCACTTAGGACCTGTCGAAAGGATGATCCCAAGGATGCAAAAGCAAGTGAGGGTGAAGGGGTGGTAATCTTCCAAATGCCAAGTGCCGGCTGGGGATATAATCGCGGGGGGCAATTGTTAGTAAGAAGCGATACGGGGGATGTCCACCCAAAGAACTGAAATGACAATAGCCACGAAAACTGGGCTCATGGATAAGGCGACATGTCAGAACAAGTAAAAGAATGAAGATCGAGAATTGAGAAACCAGTGGGAAAGGAGGAGGCAAGGAGGAATTGGAGTGGAGAAGGACGCGGAGGCCATGGCTTAGTCACCCAAAACTGAGTAGCACCTGGGGCAGTGCTACGTCAGTGTTAAGGCTTGAGAAAAAGCCATAGTGCTTATAAATATCATAAAAGTCATCCAATATGACTCGATTATAACAAGATTCTAAATATAGAGAAATTAGGAAATTAGGAGCTTGCTTACTACGGGCCAAGTGTGCCACCGGGACATAACTCTCTCATTGGACACTACCCAAACGCCGTTATCACTTTCTCGAAGCCTAGATACATTTTGTTTTCACATGGACTATGTGATTTTTGTACGTTTTTATGGTTTTCCCAAAAAATCATTGAACTGCTTTAATACTATAAAATTATCATTAACTGGTAGGCAAGTTTGTGCGATTTTGACTATAGCTAGTATGTCGTATTTACAACTAAACTTACCTGAGTGCCACCGCATAACTCTGTGGACAATGTGTATCCATTGCTAGTAGTTTCCAAGATCATCCTCTCTCACTTTCCACTTGGCACTTCGTCGCCTGTACAAGATCTAATCGCTCGCGTAATCCTCATCGGAAGCGTATGGATTGACGACAGGTACAAGTTCGGTCTTCTTATGTATACAGCACTGCTTCCACTCTCTTGTGGGATCCATGAGACAGTTTACGTCAAAGTCCAGATCAGAGATGCTAGGCTATGCTACCGACAGCCGGCAAGCAGGAACCGATGTTTTCTCAAAGTTATAATTGAACCTGGCCCCCTCGGCTAGTTAAATCGACCGCTACCTGAAAATGCCAGGGAGGGCCTAGAATTTCAATACCCTCTCCCCAATTACGACTAAGAACTCTGCGACAGGCAGTTAGGACGGCAATAGGCAAAGCAGGCGTCAAGGTACAACATAGGGGCGATAGTTAGTACAAGTACCAATGGGATAAGGATTTTTTGGTTGTCTCCTTATACATCCATTTTTTAGACGACATTTAAGATATCTTCTTTCCCCTGGTTTTGGTAGACGTAGGTGCCAAGTATAAATAAATATCTACAAAGTAGGGAGGGTCCACGTGATAATGATACTTCATTCTGCTGGAAGAATAATCATTACATAACAATATCGTACAGATTCATGTTTCAATATCGTCTCCATCCTTTTTTTATGCTTTTCTCTGCCTTTTCTGCTTTCAACGTCTGAAACTTCGGGAATTTCGGGAATTTCGGGAACACTGGGGCATGGGCTCCACTCCCCAGTACGCAACACTCTGGCTGCATACTATCAACGGTGACCATGAGCGTTGATTCTGCTAGTGTTCACAATGGGGGGTGCGGTATGTCTGAGACTGGCATCAATCAAGCGCGGATACACAGGCAAGTAATTGGTGTTTTGGTGACTGTCTGGCGCATCGAAACCGAGAGCTGTTGTGGCAGGTACTTCGTCCCTTAAGTCTTCAATCAATCTCGATGAATTTGTGAGCGAGCGACGAGCGTTTCGGACATTTTCACGTGCATCATGTCTCCGGCGGGCATTCAAGCTCGAAGAAATCATACGAGACCCAACGCTGCTGAGACCACCCACAGGTACATCGTACCTCTGGCGGGCACTAGACCTCGAGATTACCCTGCTTAGGCTATTTCGGGACAATGGGCTGTTCATATCGAATGGGCTGTATCTGCCGAATGGGCTATTCCGAGACAATAGGGGTGTATCCGACATGTCGTCTGGGTAATCCCCTCCGAAGCCGTTCATTGTCAGGATGATACTCCCATTGCGGCTACTATGCGTCAAAACCGGCCCTTCACATATGCAAGTAAATCTGGATGGGACTTACCTATGGTTCATGCCATCCTCTAATTGTTCGACGAGAGACCGTCCTCTCCGTTCGCCGGATCCTTCCCCTTCCCAATCATTCTGCACATCTACGACAAACACATCGAAAAAGTTATCCAGCACGTCAGTACTTCTGCGCTGTTGATCAAAGGAAAGTGCTGAGGGCATATCTTCAGCCAATCCAGGCCTGGGGCTAGATTCTCTTGTCATCGGTTGCTCGTCGTCTGAACCGGCCGAAACTGATGTGTCGCGGGGCTCATTCTGAAGAAACCGAAGCCCATTCTGGAGAGCCCCATCTTCAGTTGGACGGCTCACTTCATCTGCATTACTGCGTCTCTATGAGTTAGTATTCTCCAAGTGCCAGTCAGGGGCCAAGAACTTACGGGCTAAACATGAGGCTTGGCGTGGGACTCCCATTATTTGCAGTGGTGCTAGCCAATTCAATGGCATGTTGCTCACGGTTGACTTCAATGATGGACCGCAATGGCAATCTATAATTGATAACGTTGTTTCGGCCGAAGTTCCGAGGCACAGTCTCGCTGATACGATTTCCGCTTCTTGGACGACGTTCTGTCCATGTCTCATAAGGGATCGATGATATGATCCCATCAGTTTCACCCTCAGAGCTCATTTTGGGAGAAAAATGAATGCCCATTCGGCTGTTGGTGTCAAACGGCGGGTCATTGCTTACCGTAGGCACATTGCCGCCCCCATTCACATCACGAACCCACAAATTCGACCTTCTATCAACCTGGATTTCATTGAAGAGTGAGATTCCTCCGCTTGTGTTGCCGTTTTCCCGATCACGAGTGAGCAAGTCTGAGCTTCCATCAAGCTGCATGTTATTAAAGTCTGAATTGTTCCCGTTTGTGTGGCCTGTTCCATTGCTGCAGCTGTTGTTTGATGCTGCCAGTGATTGCCTCTGGAATTCGATGGGATGGCCAGTGTCCGGGTCAATAATATCGACTCCACGATTGTTGGTGCTAGCCCGCGCAGCCTCGTTGATACCATCAGTCGACAGATTAACATGTGAACCATCTGCGATCGTTGTTTCAACTTGCTCTTCAGTGTAAGCGCGACTCCGATATTCTGGATCGCTGTCATTTTCTGTTTCAAATGCCTGTGCATAATCCAGCTCAATTGATTCTGTGTAATCTATGAGCAGATCATGTTCATCAAGTGCTCTGATCACTCTTGCCCGTTCGTTGATGTTGTAAACACGCAAAGGGTAACGAGCATCGTTAGGTAAAACCCGGAAATCCAATGCGATAGCTTGGTTAACTTCTCGGAGATATCTTTCATGGTACTCGAGTTTGTTTGTCAGTTGTGCCAATGCCAATGCCATGGTATCAGGGCCGCACATCCACGCCGCTCTCACATATCGAATGTAATCATCACAAACCTGGAACATATCAAGCTGGGACATGCATGTCAACATCTGCGCAATTACAGTATCCGCTTCGTTGATCTGATTCTCGATCCAAGCCCATCGTGCCTGGTACCCCCTAGCCTGAAGAGTGGGATCAGGATGCTGCACTCTGTGAACGAACTCTTCATCGTCTTCGTCTGGGGGTGCTTGTTCAATATATTCAATATGTGAACTTGTACCCATTGTTTGGGAAACATTCAAATCTCGTGAATTGGCGGGAGCTGCGAACTGGGATGTGCTTGCCAATAAAGGTGGCGGCAATATCTCATGCAAGGTATTATCGGACTCTGTAGAGGAATGGATGAAGGTTAAGTTCTCTTGTGCTGCTCTGTTGCGGCCATCAGTCACAGGCAGACCATCAGCAAATGCACTTGCAGCAATGGTTTCGTCGTCATTCGTTACAACCATCGGCGCAGTTGATGAGCCATCAAGACGGGGTGGTCTCGGTGGCTCCATTGGAACGATTCTCCCCCCAGCCGTGACTCGCTGGTGTTTCGGGGAAGTGTGCTTTTTTAGAAATTGAGCAAACCCTGCATCACTCGTGGAGAACACAAGCCCAGGGGGTTTCTTGCTGGTACGATTCGGGCGATTCTTGGAGGTTTTCGATACTGGGTTTCTGTTCGGTCGCGATGACCTGGCCGACTCTCTGTTCGGTCGGTTTCTTGGATGTTCCGAAAGAATAGGCTTCTTGTTTCGACCAGGACGCGCTATTCTGCCTATGTTGGTGGTCAGCAAGGCTCTTTCAATTGGGTTGTGCAGAGACAATGGATCCTGAGATCCATGGCAGCTCTGGTAGATCTACTGGAACCTAGTTCACACCAGCGACCCAATTCGATCTTTTTCCCTTGGGGGAGATCATCGAAGATCAAAAGCATCATCAAAGGAAAACTCACAGTGTCTTGCTTGACTGGTCCACTTGCAGTGCACACTTGTGTCCTGGCACAATGCCAACAGTGTTGGCAGGTTATACCTCATTTTGTTCATGGGGATGGAATATTTACCTGTCGAGAACAATGGAAACGAAGGAATTCGATGAAAAAGAAGGTTTCAGTTGATTCGGGTGGAAGGTATAGAATCAATGGAGAAGGAACGAGGGCTCGAAGCTATTCAGAGATCAGGGTTACGAGATATAGTTGACAACGGATGCGTCTGATACAGTTCAGCACGCGTCTATGTTGACCACAATAGTCCTCAAGAGGAACAATGCTCAAGGAAGCAAGAGTCAGAAGACATCAATTCCGAAAAAAACGAAAGATGTTTTGTCGAAAAATACTGGCGACGACATAATACGATCTATACACCTGCATATTGGTAACGACGACATAATCCAATTCTCGGCGACGACATAATACGGTTTATACACTCTCTCGGATCTCCACAGCTTGCACACCACTGTGTACACGCCAATCTTCTTCATGATCGTCAAAAGGCGACCTCACTTCCATGCCCCCCGGCTGGTTATTCTCATTCTCTTTCTTCCCCTGCCCCATTTCCCAGCTTCCAGTGCGTTCTTGGCCCTGTACAGCAACTCCAACTCCAGCGGTAATACCACTGGACGGTTGAGTATCGTCGGTCTTGGAGTTTCCCCAGATCGGTTCACCGAACGACACATCGGTATCACTGGCAAGTTTACCAGAGCCTTTGAAACCCCCAAGACTTCCTTTGCTGGGTTTGCCCTTGCGCGCACCACACATGAGGAACGCAATGACTGCTGTGAATCCAACAACAGCGAGCGTTGTAACAGCACCGATAACTCCAGCTACAGCGGGAGCCATCTCTTTGTTCTTCTTCCATGGCTGAGATCCACTCTGGTCTAACACTCCATTGCAGAACACAGTTTCAGCGTTACAGCGCAGGCACCATTCCTGTGTTGATGCCACAGCAAACGTCTCCAATTCTGAGCGGAACTCAGTATATAGGATTGAACCTTGACTAGGACTGTGCCCAAAGAGGGAATATATTTCGAAGTCGGTGTTGTTGTCGGTCCCATTGTGAAGCAAGAACCTCACATACAAATCATCGATACCAGGGTATGATGGATACAAGTTGCTTCTGTTCTCGAAGCTGTACAGCTCGAAAATGAACGAGCCACCTCGTACTAGGCGGGAGAAGAAGTCGGGCTGGTGCTGGTTTGCGAGCCCCATCACTGACGACAGAGCAACAGCTGGCTCATCACCACCGAACAACAGAGTCATCTTCTGCCGGGTGCCGCTTTCCCGGATATTCAGATCAAAGGCTTCTAAAATGCTTGATGCCAATGTCTGTCCCGCAATCGGACTGGCTAGTCCGATCACAGACCCGCTGGAGGATGATTGTTCACTGTTTGTACTCCATAGGTACTGGTCCGCCAACGAGTGGGCACGAAGGATGTCGGCGTGATTCAGACTTTCGAACAAACTGTCATTGTGCACAGCTTGGTAATCCAAATATTCCGAGATTGAAACGGCATTCGTGTAAGTTGCGGACGATTCATCATAGACTTCAGACAGTGCAAATTTCCACAGTTTCCTGTAAAAGGCTTCTGTATCTCGTGTGATATCCTGGACTTCGTCGCTGACACGGTATTCGCCCTCGGCGGCATGATACATGTCACACTTCGCGTGCCCTTCAACTAACACAGACTGAGGGTCTGCCTCGCCAACCGTGACAATCCGTGGATATTGATATCCATTCAATGGCGCCTGTGCAAACGATCCATTCGCAATCTGGCTACCCGGTATGTTCATTGAGCCGAGTGGTGGGTATAGACCCTGCATGAATGCTTGGGCTGATCCAACAATGTTCTGACCCGTTGTCGAGAGCACATCCACGTCATTTGAGTCCAAAATGATCGGGGATATATTCTGGATTCCAGTCTCAGAGCCTGCAGGTGTTGATACATAACGATACCGGAAATCCGATGCTGCCGCGGCGAGTTCGTTGGCTCCGTAGTCGGTCAAGGTCCGAGAGCTGGTGAGCGCACCGGGCTTGCTGTCTCCATATACAGTATATGCAAACACTCCCCACACTTTTTTGGTGTAGTCGGAACCTTGAGCTGAAACCATTGCCGGGCCCTGCAGGGCCAGGAGAGCGATAGGTAGGCCGTACATCAACATGGTCTTCCGGGCACCGAAGAACAGCAAGCCTTGACTGGATTTATTGACTTGTTCTACAAATTACGGGGGTAACCTCTGTAATAAAGAAACTTAGCCTCTATGGTCTGGACCTCAAATGATAATTAGGGCTACCCGGATATCAAGGACCCAAACGATGGGATATCCGCTTTCGGGTACCGGTACTACCTAGGTACCTGTTAGTAGTAGACATACTGGCTTTCTATTCGTGGGAATCCAAACTCACGGCACTGTAACTTTCGGGTGCCTCGGATGGTGGGGATAAGCTGAATCTTGACGACATTAAGCATACATGGAAACTAATTTCGATATTTGTCAATAGAAAAAGAAAAACATATAAGTGACCAAAAAGGATATTCGATGGCCTGTAGAAGCTAAAAGTATAGCGGATGTCGGCAAGGCCCATTATCAGAAGTGAAATATGTACAATATATATTACTCAGTGGGATGACTTCATTCGATTTATAGTTTGAGAAAAGTATCATGACCGAATCTTCCACGGTTGGATTCTTGTGCGGATATTTATCACGGCCCGATTTGATACCCAAGTGACATTTCTCATAGGGCCAATAAACTCAAGGTTGCACACGATTCATACTTAGGTGAGATAGAATTGATGACGCAAATTATCCGCGTAGAGTTGATAGAATTTCTATACACTCTATATATAAATCTACCTATATGCTCTAGTAATTGAATATATTAGTAAAATGAAGATTCAACACATATCCGTCTCAGGGCTACATGTAGGCGTCATCGTCACTAATCGCCAAAATGTACCTGATACGCTAGTCTTAAAACGGCAGCCTCCTCCCCTGGATGTAGGTACCTGTCAACCTATAATATAGGTACCATAGGTTCCTGGATATGTGATAATATCTACATACGTAGGTAGTATTTTCTTCTATACAAGCCAATCCAAAGGCTAGAAGATTACATATGTAGCCCTGGAGTGTACAGAGCGAAATCTGACCCACACCCTTAGTGACCTCGGATATCGATCCTGATGTTCTACCAGAACAGGGGTGATGACGCTGTCAATTGGAGACTCAAATGAGTTCATACATAGAAGTAACTACTATATAATGGGACGATTTTTTGGGTCGGCAATGGTATGATTCTCCTTGAGTTATCTTAATTCTCTGCTACTATGGATATTTCTTCTCACACCGCCTATGCTTCGGCAGAACACCGGAAAATCTCCCCGGGGCGAGTCACGGGTTATGGTAGATCTGATAAATGATAAGAAATAAGATTTCCCCGGATTTAATAATAATAGCCATGGTGTAATTACTAGAGACAGGTTTCATTCCCTGGCAGGCATATAAGCTGTAGAAATGTGCACAGTAGCTATTCTAGATAAGTCAATGATGGTACATTTCCACTGGTGTTCGAGAGACCAAAATATCTACGAATTATGTACCTTTTGTATGGTACATACCCAGAAAGGATACTTGTGCATTGACAACGTAAAGGCACGCACAATAAAAAGACCAGTCACGCACTCTTCATCAAACTCTCCTTCATTTCTCTCCAATTACCTCTCTCCTCATGGACCCCACGCACTCTTTTTTCCAAGCCCACGCTTCCACCCATCTTCCCCGAAATACCACCGCCCGGCAGAAAAATCATCTTTTCGCTCCTCCATCCTTCTTCCGCAAGCCCTACAAATGCGCCCTACCCCTAAGCCCTCATTTCTGCTCTCGGAAGTTGATACCCCGACCCCAGGCAGGCGCTTTGTCCAAATGGTCGAGACTCGAGGCACGCGGCCATCATTCGATGGCCAGGAAATATCTGACTTTCCTCCCTTCCCTTCTGACGGAGGTGATATTGGTAAGTGTTCTCTTCAAGCGCCTCATCCGATCGTCCCGTTCACCAGCCTCGACCACTCCCCACCCATGCATATCACCCTCACCGCCAATAAACATCAATGTAACCTTGGAATCAATACTCACGATTTAAATCGGTATCATAGACCAAAAAGTGCCCCATTCCCTCGATGATGAGGAACATGGATCGCCTCCGGCTGCCAAAAAGCGCCGTACAGACGATGGCCCCGACGGTGATATTTCTCTGCCCAACGAAGTCATCTTGATGGCCGATCAGCATGGCCCTGGTCACAAAATCGAAGAGGAATTGGCGTCGGCTCTCGGCGAAGGCGTTATTGACACCGTCGAGCAAACTGATCATAACATAAACCAATCTCTTCAGCATGGCACTCATGCCACTCATGATACCTCTACCGGAGTCGCAACCACCCAGGACGGTACTTCTGACCTCAACAACGACGTTGCCACAATCATCTCCGAGATCATGGATCACACAGAGCGCCAGGAGCAAACCGTTGCGATGGGACCTCAAGAACTACCACCGTCGAACGATTTCCCGGGAGCCAGAGGGTTTGCTTTCCTCAAGGCCAACTCTCACCTCAAGATTCAGAGTCTCCCTATCTTGGATAATCTCGTGAGTGGACTTGATATTATTTACGTGATCTCAGTCTCCTAACATTTGCCCAATCACTTTTTAGTCTACGCAAATCTTGTCGTTCCTTTCCAAGAATACCTACCAAGACCTCACTGCTATGGTGTCCGAACCTGACTCCGAGAATGGCCAAGCATATGCCACCATGCGCTCCTTGTTCGATCACACAAAGCGAGTCTACACCGTCAAGCACTCATTCCTTCAGCCTACGGACCTTGAAATCACCGACCCTTCTCAAGTTGATGTCATTCGCAAAGCGAACCTAGCATCTTTTGTCTCAAGTATCTTCGGATCTCAAGAAATTGGATTTGCGGACCTCAACGATCATTTCCTAGATGTGTTTGTCCCTGAAGGTGGTCGTTTACTGAAGGTCCAAGGTGCTTTGTACCTCGAACTCAAGACGCAGGCTTTCATCGCAGCCATGCACAATAAATCTCTCACCCGCACGCAGCTCCTCTACAACCTGTTCCCGGATGATATGGAACAGCGGTTGCTGGCGAGACGTCCTGGCACCCGACAGCTGGCACCATCTGAGACGGATTTCGTGAATCGCCTTACCTCTCGCCGTGACATCCTTCTCAATGAGATCAACAACGAGGAAGCGCTGAATGCCCTGCCGGACAAGTACCACTGGGAAGATTTCCTCCGAGATCTTAGCTCGTACATTTCGAAGAACTTTGATGCCATTAATACTCAACAGGTTCGTTTGTTGCCTTGTGTTTTCTCAAATGTTGTGCTTGTGCTAACATCATCTAGGGAAAGAAAGCTGTCAAGGGACGTCAACCTTCGAGTTCAAATGGCGATGCTCACGAGTCACCCAACACCACCCATCAGGGTCAATTCTCACTCAACCAACAAGTTGAAGTCCCGGTGGATCGAAACATGCATGGTGACCTTGTCGCGCGTGCTGCCCGAGCTGCCCAGATTGCCCTACAGGGCCATGGCCTCCGACGCTCCCAGCAGCAGTCGCAACAACAGCATCAGCAACAGCCCCAACAGACCCAGTCTCAGGCCAGTCCGTCGCCTCTACCGCAGCAACCGCAGCACCAACAGCCGCCGCCGCCTCCACAACAGCATCAACCGCAGCAGCAGCAGCAGCAGCAGCAGCAGACGAGCCAAACCGAGAACCAATATCTTCATGGCTACACCGCTGCTCAACAACCGCAGCCAGCTCACCAACAATATCATCATAGTCCCACCCCCCCTGGAGGCTATCAGACACAGCAGGCCTCCCCAATGACTTTCCAACAGAGCCCGTTGCAGGCCACTTTCCAGCAATACAACCCCAATGCAGCGCAAGCAATGCAAGCCAGAGCGAATGGCATGTCCTCCAACCATGGATATATGCCGGGGATCCCCCATTACTCTCAGTCACAGCCCACTCAGGTTCTCTACGAGCGTGCACGAATGGCTGCATCCGCCAAATCTTCTCCAACTAGCCGCAAATCTGGCCTTCCCAGTCAACGTCGACCCTGGACCACCGAAGAAGAGAATGCGCTGATGGCCGGCCTGGACCGCGTTAAGGGCCCTCACTGGAGTCAGATTCTTGCTATGTTTGGACCCGGTGGAACGATCAGTGAAGCTCTCAAAGATCGCAACCAGGTGCAGCTGAAGGACAAGGCTCGCAACTTGAAGCTCTTCTTCTTGAAGAGTGGAATTGAGGTACCATACTACCTGAAATTCGTCACCGGTGAATTGAAAACCCGCGCTCCTGCCCAGGCAGCCAAGCGGGAAGCCCGCGAGAGACAGAAAAAGCAGGGCGAAGAAGACAAGGCTCATGTGGAAGGAATCAAGGGTATGATGGCCCTTGCTGGAGCTCATGGGGCACCCGTGTCGGGCCATGATATGTCCGCCTCGCCTAGCCTTCCTCCGGATGCCAACAGCCAATCCGTGTTTGATCAAACTGCGGAACAAAACCTCATGCAGACTCTGAGCCAGGAGGTACACGGAAGTCAGTACCCTCAGCATACTCAGCAAACTCCTGACCACATCGATCCTCACATGCAGTTGGGTCAATAGAGGATTGTCATATGCAACCATTTTTTTTAAATTAGCTTTCCGTCCGCAAGCTTCTAAGCTTCGGATTTGCAGTTTCGTTTCGGAGTCTAGGGTTGGATTGAGATTTGTTCCTTCGGGGACCACATTTGTTTTACTATGGGATTGCCACATTGCGCCGGATTGGGTTGCTTTTATTTGCATTCCAAGTGTATGAGTACATAGTGATAGATTCAAAATGAATAATGAAAAAAGAAGCACTCTTTCTATATAGTACAAAGTAGCCCTGGGAAAAAGCCCCCGAGGCCCACCTAGAGATGGTCCGTGCACTACCCGTGTGACTTTGAATCTCCCTATAAACGACCGTATAACTGCCATTGATTGGCCTTGTACTTGGAAGTCAGCCCAGTCTCAATTGAAGGATACTTGCAGGGGTTTTCCGCCGATACTTGCCCACCATGGCCGACTCTCAAACATCGCAACCTCCCCAACCCACACCCCAGAACGGATCACAAGAACATCCCCCTCCGTCCGAATCAGAAGATCACATTAAAACCGAACCTGATCTTGATGCTTCCATCGAAAAAGACGTCGAGATGAACACTGATAACCAGACCGGAGCGAATGCGAACGCCGCGCCTGGCCAAGATCCCATGGCCCCCGCGCCAGAACCTTCCAAGAAGGAAACAAGCTTGCGCGAGTTCCTCGGCAAGATGGACGACTATGCTCCAATTGTAAGTCATCTCTGAAACAAACCTGTAATCTCTCCGAGCTTCCCCTGATCGCCTGGTTACACGGTGGACCATGTCCCCGGCACCATGCGATCTACCCCAAGATTTCGCCCGAGCATGTGAAAGCAAGACCCAGACACGAGATCCATCAGATAACCGAAGGAAAAGTAAAAAGAAAACTAACCCTCGATCTTCAGATTCCCGACGCAGTCACAGCCCACTACCTCACCCTCGCCGGTCTCCCACCACCAGGCACAGGGCCCGGCCAAACCCCACCTCACCTTGCGCGACTCCTAGCACTCGCCGCGCAAAAGTTCGTCTCAGACATCGCAGCGGACTCGTACCAGTTCGCTCGCATCCGCGCCTCAAACAGCTCCTCCGCAAACAACCCCATCGGCAGTCTAGCAGCTGCAGCTGGTATCGGTGCTCCGGCCGGCGCAGGTGCCCCAGCTCCTGGCGGCGATGGCGGTAAAAGCAACAAAACCGGTACTCATCTCGGTATCCAGCGACCTGGATTTGGAGGTGGTGGTTCCGGTGGGTCTGGTCAAGGACGCACGGTGTTGACCATGGAGGATCTTGGAATGGCAGTTTCGGAATATGGGGTCAGCGTGAAGCGAGGCGAGTTCTACAGGTAGTACGGTAATAGATACTAGGGGGGGGTGGTTTGTTGTTTGTGGCCTTTTTATTTGCACTTTTTCCCATCATTTGTCTTTTGCGTTTTGAGGGATGGCGTTTGGGTGTGCAAATGGTCTTGAGTGACCTGGGATCATGACTGCATTGTTAGTCTGGGCTGGTGGCTGGGCGGACCCAATGGACGGCGTTTTCTCTTTGATTGCGATTTGTTAGTTACTAGAATCTATGTATGCAATGCTACATATACTAGTTATGGAATGATATGAACATTTCCCATGTGGTGCTGGCTTGAAAATGTACCTTAGGATCTGTAGGAACACGGAATATTGAACTAGGGGCAGTGGTCAACCGGGCATTGACATATTTGTCTTCTATATAGGTTCTATATTTGGGTACCCTATACTTCTTGCATTGCGCCTTATAATTTGTAACCTGCACCTAGGAAAAAGACGAATGTATATTGAACTCCAACCCAAAAGCAGCTAATGTCACATGGACCCCAACGATATATCTGTACATAGTGTGGCAAAATAAAGAGATGCAATGCAGCTCCCCTAGCGCAAGAGGTATCTGCACTAGGCGATTATGCGAATCATTTATTTGTTCTTAGACTGCTTGTATGTGAAGCGCTTGCGGGTCCTACAGAGCAAATGGAGTGTTAGTAACTAAACATATCACACCGAACCTGCCCATCATGTTCATGCTGAATGGTGTAGAAAGATGTATACATACGCAACATATTCTCCAAGCTTCCGTCCGACCATCTCCTCTGTCACCTGGATCTCGACGTATGTCTTGCCGTTGTGAACAGCAAAGCGCAGACCGACAAAGTTGGGGAGGATGGTTGCGGCGCGTTTTGTGGTGCGGATCGGGGGGGTGTTGGGCGGAGGAGGGAAGGTGCGTGGGAGAGGGAGGCTGTTTTGGATTATCGAGTCAGTTCTTTGTTCCAGTATGAGATAGCCCCATTGCAAGGAGATTTTCTATATTGGAAGGTAGGGCGGGCTTGGTTTCTATTCGACATTGGATGTCACGTACGGGACGATGTTTGGGCCTGTTGTAAGTGTTAGCATGTGGTTTCTTGGGAATTCATCCTGGAATTGAGATCTTCCAGATCTGATAAGACTCACCTTTCCAGACCGACCGGCCAAAAAGGGCGCGTGTGGGGAACATTTTGACTTGAGGGTTTCCGCAGCTGCGATTCCGCGATGTTGAAGATCGATGTCGAAGTCTCGGCAGGATTATGTCAGCAGTTTTATATGGCGTTCAAATATGTTGTACTACAAGAATGGATGCAATAAATTAGCTAATAAATGAAGATATGATCTAGCTAATTGAAAATAAATTAAATCAAAAACTGCAAGATAGTAGTGCGCCCAACGGTCGCCAGCAACTGTGGGCACATACAATTCTATACTCCATTTCACTCTGCCAGTTCCCCAAAGACCTTGACGAGGCTGCGCACACCCCTGAGAAGATTCTCATCCGGGCCCTGTCCAGGAGTCCAACTGGCATGTGCGAAATCAATCACGCGGAGGGCGTGGACTTTAGGAGTTTCGTCCTCCTCGTCATCGTCTTCGTCAGGCATTTGCATGGTTTCGGGATCAATGTTGATATTGATAGCCTGTTGAGGCATCCCACCAGCAAGCTGGACATTGACCATCTCCAAGGCTTCTTCGGGAATTTCAAATTCCTCATCCTCATCATCATCTTCTTCTTGAGAACGGGGTGCTGGAGCTTTCTGCTCCTCCTCAATCGCGTGCTCCATCGCTTCGATATCTCCTTCGTAGACCACCAGGACACTCGCAGAGTACATCCGACTCTCTTCAGATTCAAGAACCCGCTGCAGATTTTTCAATTCTTCCGCCAAGCGCTGAGCGACCATCTTTGATCGGTCTATCTTGCCCGCCTTTGCGCCAGCAAGGAAAGTCTCAAATCCTTGCTTGACAGTATCCTCATTGAAAGAGCGGCCATACCACTTGTCAAACCGCCGATAGCCATCTTTCTCGATGACTTCGCCCTTTTCACCCTCTACGCCCTCGTATTTTGTAGCATATGGATCTGTCCGGTCGCCCTCATCAGTCTCCCCATCGTGGCCAGTCCAGACCTTCATGCCCGCAATACGATATCCAAGGCTAGAGCTGGTAGTTTCCTTAGAGACATCATCAAGCTTATTCCGCTTGTCAAGCGGGGCATCGTCGGCCCATAAACGCGCGCCGAGCTTAACGTCCAGCACGTTCGGCCGACGGAATCCACAGGCGATGTTCTCCAGCACGATCGACAAGCCAGAATCAATTTTCTTGCCTCCGGAGGGTACCCATGCTGATTCCTCCTTGGCAGGCGCAGCGCCGTCTTCAGGGGTGGAGGCTGTATTGGATGGAGGTTGGCTAGGGAGGGAGGAATCGGTAGTTACGTCGCAAGACTCAGGGAGAGGAACGGCACCAGATTCTCGGGCGGCAGCGATCAACAGTGGTTGCTGTTGCTCGGAAGATGAGAGGGACCCTACGTATAGGGGCATAAACTCCTGGAATGCGGGGTGGAGCGCGCTGGATTCGTAGAATTCTACCTCTTGTCGCGTGCATGGTTTCGCGATCAGGGCGCCAGAGGGCGTACAGCGAACACCATCACTGGAGAAAAATATCTTGTTAGTATGGTTATAGATTTGATATTGTACTCAAAAGTCCGCCTGTGTTGGTTTTCTGCGGCGCACCGGGTTGGGTAATGCGGGACGTTGCACCAGGAACAGAGCGGGAGTGTGGAAACTTACTGTCCCGCAGCAGCATGGTCAAAAGGGACCAGGTCCTCGCTGCCGAATTGGTGTGTCTTTCGACTTTCTGGGGTTGGGGGCATTTTGATACGACTCGGCTTGACTTGAAGTCTGTATTTCGGACCCAAACAATTGGAATAGACCTGAGATAAGCACGTGCACAGGCAGACTCCCGAGCTCGACAAAGAGAGTTGAATTTCAATCAATGTCAATATCTGAAAAAAAGAGGCGAGGTGAAGAAGCCGACATCACAGCCGAAACGGAGATAAGGGGGCGATCTCACTTTTGGCCCTAACTCCATACATGTATCTATGTATACCCACGATCTATACAACTCGTTAAGTTTCAATATAATTCAACAGCAGACCTTTAGTTGAGTTTGGTTCTCTTTCCTATTTGAATTAGTATAGTTTAGTTAATGTATGAATCTGCTTAAGTGAAAGAGACATAAATGAGTTTGGTTTGATCTCGTTGCCATCCCCGGCCAACAGCATCAACGATTAAGCAATTGATTCCAACCTTGGAAGTTGCCTAGGTACCTTCCAAGATTGACTATCTAGTCTCTTTTCTGTTTTGACCTTTGCTTCTCCTCCTCATTGCCTCTTTTCCAACATCACCTTCATCATTCATCATGGATGATAATCTTGATCTCGCGAGGGAAGACAATTCGTCTATCGAAGCTACTCAATTATTGGAGTCTAGTAGCTCTCAAGAGCTTATGAAGCCCACTGGAGCCATGGCGACTGATGATGGTACCACTCTTCACCTTGGCCCTGCCAACCCGGACCAAGTGCATATCGAAGCTACCGAGAGAGAATCCTCTACGCCGCAGCCGGAGTCCAAGCTACATCGATCATCTGCTAGGCCTAAGGTTGCTCATATTCATTTCCTTAACCCGGCTGAGCTTGAAAGGTTGAAGGTTGCATCTAATGATGTGAGTGTCCCCACTCGGTCTGACCATGTCCCAATCACTTCAGTGTCCCAAATAAAATATTATGCTAACAGTGCTTTGAAGATCAGGGAGCCTTATAAGAATATTTCGGAGGTTCTAGCTGAAGCTGGGGCCCTTCCCGAAGCAACTGGTCCTTCTGTCGCTACTAAACAGTCAGAGAGCACTACTGACACCTCGGATGTGAACGGTGATGTAGTTTCGGAGAAAGCGTCCAAGGTTGGATTCAAGCACGATCCAGACGAGGAAAAGGTGCTCGCGAGCGTGGAACTGGATATTGGTCGCTCGAAGAAAAAGAAGAATAAGAGGCGCCCCAAGAGTCAGAGGGGAGTGGTAAGGCTATGATACTGATTCTCACCCGCCCGGATTTTGTCTAACAGTCTCTATAGAACGCGCCCTCGGGATTCGAGCCATTCTATGCCGATGCACCAATTACTCCAGCGGAGTTCGAGGAGAACAAATCTATCTATAATCCGTACGTACACTTATACCCACCCTCAAATGAGACAGTATCTAACTCTTCATGACAGTGCTTTGCCAATTCTTGAGTAAGGTTCTTGAAGCTTATCCATGACATAACGCCTACTAATCTGACCCATCTAGTCGAATTGACGAGGGCATCAAGCGCTTCTTGTACAAGCGACGTCTTGAGCCCTACAGACGCAAGGTTTTTCTTAAGTATCTACAATATGGCGGTGTCAGCGTGGGTCCCAATCATTCTCAGGGAGTGACTCCTTCGGAATTGAAGGAAATGACCAAAGAGGAGGCAATGGAAGCTCGCTGCACCACGGCTATCTTTCCCAAGAGAGGAAAGCCATACCCAATCCAGTTTAACGATGTTGCCACTGGCTACCTGTGAGTATCGAACCATCTGAACACTTATTTGTAGTCACATATGCTAACTTGTTGATAGTACCGGCTACTACATGGGTTATTACAACCCTGATACCGAGGAGGAGATCAAGGTCTGCACTGATACAATGAAGAATTTCTTCTCATACCTGCTTTATCACGATGTTTGCCCCGAGTATAAGGAGGATATTGAGGAGGCCCGAAAGACTTGCGATCGGGCTGCCAAGGAGTTGTGGATGAACCAACAACTTGTCCATCATTCAGGCCCCGGGGATTTCAATCGCGGCTGCTCCATGCTGTTTGGCGGATACTACTTCGAGGATGTGGATGACCCTGATGCGTGGACCAATGTTCGACACGCTGATCAAAAGGCCTTCACCACTGAAATTGCTCGCAAGGTCGTCAAATATGCCATTGCAATTACCGGAAATGATCGTACTGCTCGAAAATTCAAGATTCTCGCCGACATGGACTTGATCGAAGCCAATCAGGTCCAGGACATCGATGGATTCGAGGTGATCTCTGTGGAGGCCCCTACCGAGGAAACCATTGCATACTACAAGGAGCTGGGCTCCGATCTCATTCCAGTGGGCAAGGTTCGAGCCAAGGAATTTCGGGATCCCGCCAGAGGTCCCTTTGATCTCGCTCCTTGGGAAAAGGTCGACTGGGATGCTGGCTTTGCCCCAGCCTACGAGTTCGAGTTTCTCCTCGAAACCGATTTCTTCGTCAATCTGTTGCCCGGCATCAAGATCATCACGACCGTCTATGAGACCAACTTCGGACAGTACTACTTCGATGAAATCCTGTCGGTCCTGCCAACATTTTACAAGTTCATGTACAATGACTGGATGATGGACTACGTGGAGCCCATGCCCCTTAACTTCATCCCCGACGAGGAGGAAATCGCACGCCGCCGCGCAAAGGATTCTATCATTGAGCCTCTTGAGCCTACCCCGGCTGAGTGGGCTATGCACATGTTGATCCACGAGCTGGACTTCATTGTCAAGCCGGATGATCATCCCATGAAAGCCATTTGGGAATTTGTCCATGCCCTTCAGACCTTCGGCTGGGACATGGAGGAAATTAAAAGGTTGATGGGCTTGCCCAAGGATCCGTATCCGGAGAGAGGCAGGCGATGCATGCGCCAGGGAGAGCCGCGCCCCGTCCGCCTTAGCAACGAGGATCGTAACATTCCGTTTGACGAGACCCCTTTCCAGCGCCTTAATCGGATTCTCGGATATTACAAAAATCCTGAAAGAACCAAGCCCGTTTTCGACCCGGAAATGATGGTGAAGGCCCTCAAGGGCAGAAAGAAGCAGATTGAAAAGCAGGTCAAGCAAGCCATCCAGACTGCGGAGGCTCTCCGCGAACACAAGAAGGAGATTGAAAAGGAACAGGCCAAGGTAGAATCACACATTGTAAAGGTTCTCAAGGAGCAAAAAGAGCAGATAGAAATGCAGGTCAAGCAAGCCGCCGACGCCGCAAAGGAACAAGCCAAACTAGCAGCCTGGATTTCGAAGGAGCAGGAACCCGAGGGACAGCCTAGTCCAGGACCTACAGACAGCCATGCAACCCAGATTTCAGGAGAGCAGGATATTGCAAAGAAGGAGAAACCTGAGGGATAGCCCGGTCGAGGGCCGACAGACAGCCAGGCAGCCCAGACTTCGAGTGAGGAGGAGGGAATTGCGAAGACCCAGGATCCCGAGGGACATACCATCCGGGGACCAACCGAAACTTCGAAGGAGGCTATTGAGAAGAACGAGAAAACGAAGGGTGAATTGGAGGGAGAGGATCAGTGACTGAAATGCCGCTGAGTGCAGATTTCCAAATATGCTTTTACTCAAATGCTGAACTAGAAATGAAACCTATATGAATATCTAAGAAATATTCATACCCTTGATTTGTCGTCTCACATTATCTATATATCATAATGTGTTCGTATTATTTAAAATATGACATCCTGCTTCAAGGCTTCACGAGTGGCTTTCCCATAGTCTTTCGCCCTTCAAGGTCCTGTCGAACGAGTTAGAATACACAGTACAGTTTCACGCAAGGAACAACAGAGGCTACATACCTTGTGCACCTGAGCAATGTCCTCTAGCGGATAGATTTTGTGGATCTTGGTCTTGAGCTGACCAGACTTCAGCAGGCCAAACAGCTCATTGCTGTAGGACTCAAACTCTTCCCGAGTCTGAATGTATCCGAAGAGCGACGGGCGAGCAACCTTGACACACTTGGGGGTAAGTTTCCTATTGAAATATCATCAGTATCCCTAGTCGAGTCCAATATAGAGAGGGGAAGCCCATACGCAAGAGGAAGTGGAGGCACAGGACCGCTAGCATTGCCAAACCAAACGACAGTACCCTTGCGCTTGACAGCCTCCAAGCTTCCTTCCCAGGTATCTTTGCCGACAGAGTCGTAGACAACATCGACACCACGACCACCAGTAACTTCCTTGACCTTCTTAACCCAGTCCTTATCCTCCTCACTGCGGTAATCAATCACCACATCAGCACCGAGGCTCTTCACAAGCGCACACTTCTCCGCGCCGCCGGCGGTACCAATAACCTTGGCACCCATAGTCTTCAGAATCTGCGTCATAAGGAAGCCAGCACCACCAGCCGCAGCGTGAAGAAGAACCCAATCGCCCTTCTGCACGGGATAAGTCTCCTTTGCGAAAGCAAGCACTGTCAGACCGCTCAAGAACGACGCCATGACATCCTCATCACTGATCTCCTCGGGGATCTTCACAGTGTAGGCCGCCGGCGCTGCGGTGTACTCCGCATACCCACTAGTAGCCAGCCATGCAACCCGATCGCCGACCTCGAAGCCGGAAGTCTCAGGACCGACAGCGGCAACGGTACCGGCGCCCTCGCGGCCCAGGATCTCGGGCTTGGGTGAGGCGTACAAGCCTGTTCGGAAGTAGGTATCGATGTAATTGATACCGGAAATGTTATTGCGCACTAGCAGCTGTCCTGCTTGTGGGGTAGGGACTGGGTGTGAAGTCTTGTATTGCAGCACTTCAGGGCCGCCGGTCTGCTCGACCACTACGGCCTTCATGGTTGTTGGGACGGACATGCTGCGGATTGGAATGAATTGGTTCAGTGGAGGGGCAATTTGATTGTGAACTGTGAGTCGACTACTGCGTAGAAGAGATCGAAACATCTTTAAGTAAGTGGGGGAGGTAGGGAAGATAGGAAGGCCTTCACATTTGTCATCGATCCCCGCAATCCATCTCCACAGTCCGGCGGAATTGTTGCGCTTCTTTTCTCTTCTCTTCTCTTTTTTTTCTTAAAAAACCCCAACAAATTCCAATGATATTTCTACAGAGTACAGGTTGAGATTTCATATAATTTGTACAAGTTCACCCCCCCAAAAAATCTAACATGATTAACATCTCGACTATTTCAAACATTTCACAGGGATATGACGCCATTTCCGTCGGGCTACCCGTCGGAACAAGGGTATACTTGCTATATTATACCGAACACAGCCCTGCAACACAGAGTTTCCAGGAACAATAATGTCCAACGCATTCAATGCCGCTATGCCTTCTTAGACATGAGACTCATCTCACTCAGAACTCCCGGTTTGATCTGCCGCCATATTGGCGCTTCAATTCTCCGTACTCCGAGATGCAAGCCACCCGGAGCCCCATGAGGGGCCAATGCATGTTGGCCTGCATGACAAGGGCGACATAGCGCCGACTTTGTATCATCTGCCGCTGACTGCATCACGAAACCTTGGAAGACAAGAGATCTCCCCCGCTCCATACACTTGAGACAACACGCAGGCCATTAGCCTCAGATCGATTTGATCTTTCCTAGACAGCCCCCTGAGGAACTCAGGATATTTTCATTTGTTGCCCAACGATCCAGTGGTCTGATCTCGAAATAAATCGAGCTGAAACGCAACGGCAGCACCCGGGAGGTTCCACTTCGTGCCCAATGATCAACAGGTCATAGCCACACACACCCCCCTTTGTGATGATGGTGACTCAAACCATATGTTTCACGATTTCCACTGCCTTGTGACTTCTCAGCCTGAAGCTATTCCTGTATTTTTGCTCTTGCCCAATCAATAAAATGGCCTATCAGAGGCCCTTTCCCTCAGGGTGGTGCCCGATGCCATCAACCAATGTTTATATACCCTTGTCCTCCTGGCTCACGCACGCACTTTAAAGCGTGCATCTTTGTCTACTTCGAAATCTTTTCTCCCTCTTTCATACATGACATAGTTTCTTGCCCCCCTGCAATCTTTTCACTTTTCAAGTCCGACTATTTATACTATGAGCCACATTTCCCGAGCTATTCCACGAGACGTCAACGCACCAGGTTAACGTCCTAAAACAAACATATTCCACCCTCTCTACGTGGTCAAACCCATTTTTCTTTTTAGAAATGACTCACCCTCGAAGCTCTCGACGGGCGCGATCGCAATGGCCTCCAGCGCCCTGCGTCGAGGAAGAACCCCAGTCCCTCTCGAAGGAACTAAACGGTCTCTCCAAGCTTGGAGATAAGCCGGGGGTCGACGGTGTTCATAGAAGAGGGGCTGTCGATCAGTATCCCATCATGGTTTCCGCCAACTCGTCTCCTCTAGCATCTACCTCCCCTGACAGTGTTCCCAGTGTGCCTGGCCTCGGGAGTGTATCTTCGGATGAAAGTGCAGGGCCAATGACACCCCCTGCTCAAGAGCCGATCTTTCGGAACACCGTCAGATTTGAGACGGATGATCGGCCGAAACGTGCACCGCTCTCGACCGCAAATCAACCACGCGGCCCGCCATCTCGGCCTCCGGCCCAGCAACAGCCCACCCCCAAGATTAATACACAGCGGGAACCCCGACCGCTCTCTCTTAGCCGGGATGGTAATTCCAGCAGACACGGGCCGTCAATGCAAATGTCTCATGGCCCGCGTGGACTGAGTATGCCGGATCGCAGTGGTGCCCGAGCTCCTGTGCACGACAAGACCCATCTACAACCACCCAAGCCTTCCATTGGCCGATCCAACAGTGCAAGACATGCACCTTCAACAACGCGCCCAATGCCAGAACGCTTTCGACGGGAGCCTAGCTTGGGGTATTTGTCGGATTCGGCCACCACGTACAACAAACCACCCTCACAGCCCCAAGCACCTTTGCCCACGGTTCCTGTATCAGGTCTAGCAAATGGGCCCACCCTCGCAGAGCGTATTGACGAGAAGCTTCGCCAGCGACAAGAACAGCGGGATCCGGGATCTATGTCGGACCCGGAGATGCGGCAAATTCCCACAGCTGTAAAGCCCGTCAAACCAGTTCCTCTCGACATGTCTCTCTCCCCTCCGCCTCCTGCTCCTGCTTCAGCATCGCACTCACCTTCACGCGGGCCTCCACGTGTCCCGGCGCAACGAGCACAACAGGAGGTGCCCCCGGCCTCGCGTACCCGTGCGACATCGGTGGCAATGCCGCCTACCCGGTCGATGTCTGGATCTCGCCATCCCTCACGGCCAGCACCCGAGATGGCCAAATCTACATCAACCCAACTCGCAACCCAACTCAACCCTGATAGGTCGCTAGCTCCTACCGCATCGAACCGAGCCCCAGGCACATCACCCCAGCGCCCCGGCTCAGTAGGCTTGGGACTCTCTCCGTGCCCCCGAACCATCGCCGTAGCAGGCTACCAAGATTGGTATACGCTCAAGGGCCTCACCCACCTGGACATTTGCCCATCCTGCATGAATCAAATCGCACACTCCCGCTATCGTGACTACTTCATCCCCAGCCTCCAAAAGCCAGCTGGGCAAAAGACACGATGCGCCTTCGCCAACGCATGGACCCGTCTCGCCTGGGCTCAGATGATAAAAAAGCAACACGACAGCCTCGAGCTCCTGTACCAAATGACACGCCCACCACTGGGTACACGCGCCTGTCCCGGCCGCATCGTAGCCGAACAATCCTGGTACCGCATCTATGACCCCGAAACCGGCGGCGACCTAGCCGGCTTCAACGTCTGCAACAGCTGCGCGCGCAATATCCGCATCCTAATGCCCAGCCACCGCGACACCTTCCAGCCAAACCCAGACCCCGCCGAGCGAGTGTGCGACTTTGTGACCTCCAGTCCGCGATTCGTGAAATTCATCGATCTCCTCGATGGATCGGCTTCGCGCACTGAATCGGACTCCTCGCGCACCCGCCGCCCGGATACACGCGAGTTCCTCAACTACGCGCGGCGCAAGGTCGTTCTGCGTGATTGTCGTCGCGATAGACCTGCTCTTAGTACATGGCACTTTATCCCGTCGCTTCCGGAGATGTGTGTGTGCGAAGACTGCTATGATGAAGTTGTCTGGCCGCTAGCGAGATCGAATCATCCTATTGCATGTATGGTCACGACCAAAATGCGAATCTTACCCGGTGATGGGCCTGGTCGGACCCGGGAGGCGAGTTGTCAGCTTTACTCGCCTCGTATGCGGGCGAAGTTCCGGGAGGCGGTTGTTAGGGATGATTTGGGGTTGTTGAGATCTGTTGCGCAGAGGAGGGTTGAGGCTGAGAGGCGGTTCCTTGATCGGAGGGAGGAGTTGTTGATTGCTCAGTCGAAGGGGTATGATTGTGACGAGGAGATGAGGAAGGCTGTTGATGAGTGGAGGAGGTGGGAATGATTATGACTGATGGCTGTCTGTCTTGTTCGGATTTGATTTTTGGAAAAAGCATGTATACTTGGGAGCATTGTGTACAATGATTGGAGGGAGTTTTGTTTTGTATTGTAGCATAGCATAGCATCCATAGCATATATAGCATATATAAAAAGTATCTACCTAGGTCGAAATGGCTTAATGCCGGAATCCGCTGAAGTCCGTAACTAGTCCGTTGTCATATTTTTAGCATTTACCTCTTACGCCCATCACCGCTAGGTTTTCGACCTGTCCGATCAGAAGAAGAGACCCCTTTCCATTTTTTAGCACTCATTGCCTCATTAATGAATGATGATTTCGACCCGCGGAGAACGATATGCTAAGGCAGGCTTGGCTGATGGCTACCTGGGCCCTCCTAAGACACATTTTGACAAAGATTCTAAGCAAGGCGTTGTGTCTTTCAGCAATGCTGAGAATGTAAGTCGATCACGAATGCCTCCTCATCAAAATCATAAATCATGAACATGCACGTACTAACTAGATCATGTGTTAGTTCCTGATGCAGGACGTTATGCTTGAATACATCCACACACAGGTGAAGCCTTTGACTACCCATCCACGCGGAAACTAGTAGACTAAGACAATGATAAATCACAGGTATCACCAGGCCTCGACAGCACAAATCTCACCTACCATGAAGGTCCCTTCGGCTCAAACCGCCTCCGAGCCGCCATGGCTAATCTAATGACCACCTACTTCCACCCAGCAACACCAATCTCACCTAACAACATCGTCTTTGCAAATGGCGTGACGAGCCTCAACACCATCTGCGCCCTCAGTCTAACCAACCCCGGCGACGGCATTTTACTGGCTCAGCCCATCTACGGGTCCTTTACCGGAGATCTCAGCGTTCCCTCTGACTACCAACTAATCTACACCCCCTTCCACGGGGACGATCCATTTAGCCCAGCTTCCGTGGCTCGGTATGAGGAGACCTTCCTAAAAGCACGACACGAGACCGGGGTAAAAATACAAGCTCTCCTGATCTGCAATCCACACAACCCGCTCGGCCGATGCTACTCCCGCGAGACCTTACAGGCGGTCTTACTGTTCTGTCAAAAGTACCAGATCCACCTGATCAGCGACGAAATCTACGCATTATCGGTATATGGGAACCATGATTCTGATGGCTTTGTTTCGATTTTATCAATCGACCCCATTCCACTCGGAGTGAGTCCAGCCCTAATCCACGTGTTGTATGGGCTGTCGAAGGATTTCGCCGCAGCGGGACTACGACTAGGATGTTTGATTAGCCAAAATCAAAGGCTCTTGCAAGCGGCTCTATCTATGAGGTGAGCAGAGAACCTGACTGTGTGTGTTGTGGCTAACATGATAATATAGTCGATTCCATTGGCCCTCGAATATATCCTGCAGTATTGCTACGGCTGTTCTCGAGGACCGAGAGTTTGTAGAGACATTTCTTCCGAAAAGTCGTCAATTACTTTGTTCACATCGGGATTTGGCTGTACGAGCATTGGAGGAGGCTGGGATACCGTTTGCACAAGGCAGGTTGGTTCCCCCCATATCCTCAAAATAACCCTGGAAACGTCGTATGAAACTAAGATTGAGTCTATCTCTAGCGTTGCAGGATTTTTCCTCTGGATTGACTTGTCCAAGTGTTTAGATGATGAAATTGTCACTGGTCAAGGCGAGTGGGCTGCAGAGTTGGATTTGTCCCGCCGGCTGCAACAGACTGGGGTGGTGATGTCGTCGGGACATGCCTATCATAATGAGGTTGCAGGCTGGTTCCGGGTCATCTTCTCGGTCGAGGTGGAAATGCTGAAGGTGGGTTTATCGAGGATTACCGAGTTCTATTCCAGCGCAAGTGATAAACAAATCTAGTCTTTTTTATGTCTTTTAGAGTCTCTCGGGACTTTTAACATGTCAGACTAGAAGTCTAACTCGCTACCATTATCCCAACTGGTCTGTTATAAGGCTTTTATGGATGAAATGAAACTATGAGGTACTATCTTATATTCTACATATTTTTGAATATGGCAGAGTACCGTAACCCCGCTTCTCCTTCTCAACTCATTTGACCATTTCCAGAGAGGCCACTTATATGGCACAGCTTGCATCTGGGCCACGAACCCGGGCTGGCTCTGATCCATATCCCGCGCGTGAGATGTGACCTTTGATAGTATCATAGGGGATGGGATTTTGGCTTAGGGACCGAAGGGGAGTGCGTGCAGCGAATACACGTCGATAGGCTGCTTCATGAATCTTCCTTCCCTTCTTCGAAAAGGTAATATAGAATCCAGATGATAGACACTTCCTGCGGCACAACTCGGATTTCGTCGGTGATTGTAAATGCGGGATCGTCAATTGCTTTAACCAGAACGTCCAGTTTCACTAACCAGAACAGACTCCGAATTTTCCCACTGTGTCTTACACGGCTCCTCTCTCCGCCAGGGTTGATCCATTCAGCAAACTCTGGGGGCATCTCTCCAGTGTATCCGTAAAGGCTAGACCACACAGGGTCAAAACCAGCTGAAACAAGATCACAGGGTTTACGTTCATTTGGCCAGCCGAGCGGTTCGGCATCTTCCTCGGAATCCAGCCTATCCCTTTATGGGTCCAGAGCGGCCTCCATATAATCGATGAGAGACTAGTTTGAGAAAACTAGCTAGGAGGCGACATGATATTGTACATGGATAAACTACAATGAACAGACATCTGTAGAATGATTGATTGTATTTAATAACGAGCCACAACCCCATGCTAAGTGAAATCTAAATTCCCAACTCCATATCCGAAGAAAATATGCAAGTATCTAATGCAAGCAAGAAAAGAATGCGATGCAAAGAGAACCACTAACCAACCAATCCAACCAATTCCCCAGGCCAGCGCTTCGCCCAGATAATAGCACGCGGAGGCATTCTCCCACCAACAGGCGCAAGCACACGAATCGTTCCCTTGTTCACGTCGACGTCGGCAACATACAAGAAACCCATAACGCTGGCATCACGGACTTCAGCAGGGGATGCCGAGGTAGGCGCGTGTGTGATTGCGAGGAGGGTATTTGCCAGAGCGGAGGGAGCGGGTGGAAGGACCTTCTTCAGGGGGACGCTGCTGCCGTTGTTGGCGTTGGCGTTGGAATTTGCGTTGTCGGCGGCCTCGGAGAATGAACCCACGACACCGGGGAGGGGGGCGGCGCGGTCCGGGTCTTGTTTTGTTTCTTGTGGGGTGTAGTCATCCATTCCGCCTCCGCCGGGGAGGAAGGAACCGCCTGTTCCCAGTTGAGAAGGGTCATACTCATCTTCGTCTTCGTCATCGGCTGAGGAGACGGTGTAGTTGTATACAGGGAGGGAGGCGAAGTCAAGTTGCTGGGCGTGGGGAGAAAGAGTGATGGCAGAAGAGGGTGAGGAGGAGGGGATGGGATTGCCAAAGAAGTAGGAACGGATTTGTGATTCCCGTGTTGCCTTGCGGAAGGCATCGTCACGGTCAACACAGCCCCCTGATTTGGACAGCTTGACAACGGAGATATGCTCGTCGAAGACAGCGGCTGTTGCGCTGGAGCTAGGCTTGTTGTCATATTGTCTGGCAACTGTACTGTACAGGCGCTCCGAACCCAGGACCAGGATCGTGGTGATTGAGAACTCGGTGACAATATGATTAATGAGTTCCATGGTGCCTGGCTTATCTGTGCCAAGGATTCCCGGTGTATCGACGATGATTCCTGTTTCGCGCGCATCCTCGTCTTCGGCCAGCCGGCCCGTCACAGACAGTGCTAGACGCGAGACGACTGGTCGATACACAACGCCTTCGCCATCCAGCGGGCTTTGCATCGGGTAACTGTATACAAGCGGCAGCTTCACAGGTACAGGGCTGGGCCCGGACATGGGACTGCTTCCCCAGCCATCTTCGACGTCCAAGATGGTACGGAAGGCAGTCGCGGTCAGTGTGCCAGGGACGCCAAGCATACCCTCCGTGGGGTCGAGGTTCACGACCAACGGCTGACGGCCGATCTTCGTCGCATAGGCCGTCAAAATCTTAGCCAAACTGGTCTTTCCGGTATTTTCAGAGCCGAGAAGGAGCACACGCGGGCCATCCTTGCCTATTGACAGGGCTTCTTCGCGCATTGTCTCTAGCGCAAAGTGAACGTTGGCATATTCTACCATTGGCGTCTCCTCAGCCGTATATTCGCTCTGACAGCCTCCTGCGCCGTGGCCCACCGTTGGGGTGACTCCATCAGAGGTGGTTGTCGCTGTCTCGGCCGCCGTGATTTCAAGTGCACAGCCATGCCATGTGAAGATCGCCGCTTTCGTGCCGGTGAATGTGTAGGTTTGAGATTCGGCAAGCTCTGTGCCGAAGAGTTCCGCGGTTCCGTTGAGGAGCTGCACGACTTGAATCAGAGGGATAACAATCATATCGGAGAATATAACATACCTTTACTTTGATAATATGCCCAAAGGCGACCTCAAAGCGCCATTCCGATCCTGGTGTTAGGCTGATCTGTGATGGTGGCGCAGGTGCCTGTGATCTTTCCTCCGATGGCTGTGTTAACTCGAGACCCGGGAGCGACATGTTACTGGTCAATTCGAGAAGCCTCGAGGTATGTGCAAATGCGGAGAGGAGTGAAAGAAGTATTGGAATTGTTATCGGGGTGCGGAGCTTGAGATGTTTTACATGTTTGCATTACTTTACTTGGCCATCATTGGCTGGTATGAATAACTACGACAGCTAGTGGTCGTCACATCTACACCCACTGGTGATTGCCTTCAATCCGTAAATCTCACTTCGGCCTTAGAGTAGCAAAATAGCACAAACATTACATTGAAAGTTTTTTTAATATCAGCTATACCAAGATTGCATTAAATCAGTATATTGGTTATACCCTACAAGAAACGCAAGCTGGTAACATTAAAGCATATCACTGTCATTAAGCGAATCCTCCTTGACTACTTGGAGGGCTGGCACAGGGCAGTAGAAGGTGGGAGAGGGGGAAGTTGGTATCAGGAGAGCAAGGGTAAGGGTCATAGAATGAGCTAAGAGCCAATCCAAATAACCAAGTCTGTTGCAAAACACATGGAGAGGGAAGGGGAGGGCAAGATATTAGAAATGGTGTCAATAACAGGCACAGGGCATTCAGGATCGCCGGCGAGGAATATATTTATGATAACGACAAGGGGAATTGGGCATCAGAAGCGAATATTTGGGTAGCTGGGCTGTCGCAAGCGACAGACGCCGAAAAGAGGAGACGAAAGTTTCAAACAGACTGGACTTTGTCAAGCAAAACCTCATTCTGTTTAGAAAAAGTATGGAATGGAAGCCCTAGACACAATGTTAGCGTTAATTCAATCTCCGTAGCATGAAACGACCTACGCGAGGGCAAATGCCACGGAGACACCGAAGATAGAGCGGTTGCGGACACGCTCCTGTTTGAGCTTGTTCTCGAGCACCTTGGCTTTCTTGGCTCGTTGAGAAGATTCGGCCGATGTTTCTTCATCGTCGTCATCCTCTGGCTTGCGCTTCTTGGTCACCTTGACAGATGTGGACTCTGCAGTAGCGCCCTCGGCTTGCGCCTTGATAGCCTCCTCCACCATGTCCTTGGCCTGAGCAATCATCTCTGCGGTCTCGGCAGCAGAGGGCACTTCTGGCAGACTGATAGGCATATCGAGGGAAACAGTAGTGTGAGTAGACTTGACAACATCGGTGGTATCGTCGGCCACTGCAACCTCAACTGTCTCCTCCTGTTCCTCCTTGATTTCTTCTTTTTTCTTCTCTGGCTTCTCGGCCTTCTTCTTTTCCTTCTTCTTCTCCTTGGTTTCTTCTTCGGGCTCTGCGGTCGCAGATCTCGTGGACTTGCGCACTCTGACATTCTTTCCAGGAGATCCGCTGGACTTCACTTCCGGTTCGGCATCCACAGCTGCCAACTCAGGAATCGGGTTCGAGAACAGGGCTGAAGCTGTGTCTAATGCCGACTGAAGACTAGCGTTTGCAGCTGTTGTAGACGGGGTGCTAGTGACATCCTTGGTGATGCGGGTAGTGCGGGGCTTCCGAGGAGACGTCTTGCTTGGAGAAGCGGACCGACCTCTGCGGTAGCGTTGCCGAATTGCCGGCTCATCGGCGGGAATTTCGAATTTCGGCGGGGGAGTGATCTGTTTCTTTGCGCTGGAAGGACTTTGGACAATGTCCGTTGGGTCCAAAAGTGCTCGCACCCACTCGTACATTTGGTATTCCTTGGAAAGCTCAAGGGCTAGGTATAAAGTCAGGATTTGTTTGATAGAGAGAACATCCCGGGCAGAACATACCAAACATGGGAGAGATCCACACATTGCCAGCAACTTCCTCTTCACTTGTGTACTCGCGAGCCTTCAGATACTCACGCTCTGTCCGTTCTTCGTCGGCCTTAGCCCAGGGGAATGCAATTTTGAACATTCCAGTGGCACTGACAAACCCATCTTTACTACGGCGCTGTAAAAGTGAGGCCCGAAGTTAGTGGCCGTTGGCTTCCAGGTTAGATAAAACGGGCGGTCTCACCATCAAAAAGTAGCTTTCTGGGTGCTGCTGGGGGCTGTGGGAAGGGAAGATCTCAGAGCCCTCGAGGTCCTTGGGCAACGGAGCACGAAGGTGAGCATACTCGAACACGCCTAGGTTCTCCGGCTTGGTTGCGTTTGAGGTGCCAATCTGGGCAGGCTTGACGGAGAGGTTTGTCTTCCCAAGACGACGGCGTGAAAGGAGCTCCTCATCTGTAACCAAGAATAAAACGGAATTGTTAGCGATAACCTCGAGGAATTGAGGGAGCACGTGGCTAGATAGCCGATGCGCGCGGTCGCGCGCCCACGCGCCAGTGTTCGAACTTACAGGAGGGAGCAGCGTCGGGCAAGACGTGTGGATTAAACTGTTTGGGGAGTGTTCGCGACATAGTGGGGGGATGTCGAGCTGAAGTGGAAATCAAGAGATCTGGAGGGAAAGTTGCGCCAACGATGGCCACGTAGCAGGCGCGTCAAGCGACAAAAAATCAAGAATCAAATACCACCAACAAATCTTATATCTTGGCAGAGAGGAGCGTGCAACCAAAATGACGATAAGAGAAAACAAAAAAAAAAAGACCAAAGCCCTCGATAAAGAAGATAATCAGGAGAGATGAGAAGATGCGAGTCGCGAATAATTGCGTCGTTCTGAAGCTTGACTCCTTCCGGTAAGGTCCGGAAAATGTCTCGTCATGTGGGGTATTTGAGATCTTTAATTGGCCAATCAATAAATACAGCGTATTTGATCTACCTCAATGTATTTTATTCGTTGAACCCGTGACATCTACATTCCTAGCTCCACTTAGGACTTGACCTTTCTCTTGTACGAAGTTGAAATATCTTTGTCTACATGTTTTTGGTATTTCTGTATGGATTATATACGAGGCCTCCATGCATTGAATTGCCACATGTAGTTATGAAAGTCCTCCAATCTATATACTCCATTGTCCACCCCCTATATATCTTTCCTAACATGTCTCATGTACCCTTTTACGATTTCCCTCAGGTTAGTATTTAGAATATCTGACACATTTAAAAAAAAGACCACTCAAAATATACCAGGCCGCATAAGCAGCCTATACTCCATAATCTTGCTTGCACTAAATCTAAATATGTACAATTTATATGTTGTATGTCCCACCTACGTGCGACAAGGTGGGCAGCTACATACCGCTAGTTGTATGATCCTCGGCCCCCACACCCAGAATTGGGGCATAGTTGGGGTCAACATAAGTGTAAGATCCTTCCAATTATCTACATCTACACATCGCCAGTAGAGAGCATAATTTGATCTATACACCTTATGTAGGCAATGAAAACGGTCAATATAACCGTGCAGGATCAACGGTGCGTAAACATGTGCATACAAAAGTGGAAATCCGAATAGCCTCGCCCCTCTCCCACCGCCTTTCCACCCCCACCAGGTCTCAGGAGACAATTCGATCTTTAGCCCTTTTTTCTTTACCATTTCGAGTTTTGAATTTGATTCTTCTTTTTCCTCTCCAATTCCCCTCCCCTTTTTTTCTCGAAATCCTTCCTCAAACTCCAATCCGTGCCCCCACCTTTTAAAATCTGTAAACAATGGCCGACCACCACGAGGATGATCTCGCCGCCAGCCAAACTGAGGGTTTCAAGGTCGGAGAGAAGAAGACCCTCGATGAGTACAACAAGCTCGGTATGTTAATTTAGTTACAATTCATTGGCAATATCTAGTCCTCGGTGATTTCCCAGCTAACCGTCTTTCTCTCCCCCGCAATAGATGCCGACGATGAAGCTATGAACCGCTGGAAGGCCTCGTTGGGCCTCAACTCCGGTGATGCAATTGCTGATCCCAACGACCCTCGCAAGTGTATTATCAAGTCCCTGGCTCTGCAAGTAGAGGGCCGTGATGATGTTGTTATCGACTTGTCCTCCCCCGGCTCTGTTGACAGCCTCAAGGATAAGCCTTTCAAGATCAAGGAGGGCTCCAAGTTCCACATCAAGGTTACCTTCCAGGTTCACCATGAAGTCCTGAGTGGCCTCAAGTACCTGCAGGTCGTCAAGCGCAAGGGAATCCGGGTCAGCAAGGACGAGGAGATGCTGGGCAGCTACGCACCCAACACCACCTCCAAGGTTACTTACTCCAAGGAATGTGAGTATTTCAAACCTAGTTTCTTTCCAACTCTAGCTTTTACTGACACTATCCCTTTCTAGTCAACGAGGAGGAGGCCCCGTCTGGCATGATCGCCCGTGGCCACTACAACGCCGTTTCGAAGTTCATTGATGATGACCAGAACACTCACCTGTTGTTCGAGTGGTCCTTTGACATTGCCAAGGACTGGTAAGCATGAGTTGAGAGAGCTATCTCGTGAAGTTATTGAGCGACCGTTTGTTTTCAAAGCGTGATGAGTTTCTTTCTTTGACAAAACCTGTTAGAGATGCGTCCCACTGGGCCGATGCTTTGGACCCCAGTTTTATTGTTTATGCGTCATACTGAGCCTCCATTGTTGGTGTATGATATTTTCATTTCAGATGCCAAGTAGCACATCTAGCTGTTTGTGAATGCACAGCGTTATCCCGAACTCCTGTCTAGTGCGGGGGGTTAAAAAAAAAGGAAATTGAAATACATGAACATTAACATCAAACAAAACATTAACAGTAACCAATGGGTATCATGAGAAGATTCAGAGATTCACAAGAAGTAGTCGACCATTGGACCAGAGCCATCCTTGATCTGCTGCTGCTGTTGACCCAGCTGTTCAAGGCGGTGGGCATCATTTTCCGGTGCCGCGTCAAAAATATTGAAAAAACGCTCTCCGGTGTCGCTTACTTCAAGCACACTGGCAAGGTTTCCACAGCGGTAACAGTAGTTGGGTGCACTCCAGACCGTGCTCAGTCGATCGTCGTATAAAACCTGGTAGCCTTCTTGGCAGAGTTGGTGTGCACGTAGGATGTGGGACATGCTATTAACCTCGAGGAACTTCCGCACAACCTGAGCTCCAAAAGTGTATCCAGCACCACGGGGTGATAGTGAGAACTCATCGCGTTCTGTATCGGGGTCTGACCAGACCAGATCAGCCATAGGGCCTTCGTGTGGGATTTCGCGGAAACGGTCGATAATCTTGATCTGGTCGATTGAGTGGATAGAAGGTGACAAGCCGCCATGTACACAAAATATCTCATCATTAATCACAACGCTCAGCGTCAAAAAGTCGAACATGTCGGTGAAGTAATGCCAGACATTAGCATTGCCATATTTGCGGGCACACTCGGTGTAGAAGCCGTATGATTGGGTGACGCCGCGCGACTCGTGGTTACCGCGGATAAGGTGTACTCGTTGGGGGTATCGTAGCTTGAGACACACCAGAAGTGAGATGGTCTCCACACTAAACAGGCCGCGGTCGACATAATCGCCTGCCGATTATCTTATCAGCAAACACTCCAAAAGCGAGCAGCAGATATGTTCAAGCCCGAGGTTTGCTTTTATCCTTCCACAGAGCGTTCTCCGGGTGTGACTTACCAAGGAACAGGTAGTTTGTATCAGGACAGAAGCCGCCAATCTTGAAGATCTCGATCATATCAAAAAATTGGCCGTGGATATCGCCGACCACAGTGACCGGAGCAGCAATATGTACCACATTGCTTTCCTTCATCAAAAGTTCTTTCGCCTTGAGGCAGATTGCCTCAATCACTGAATCTGCGAGCAGCTCTTTCCGGTAGAGGCGGGCGATGCACTCATCGAGATCGATATTCGCTGTGAGGCGACAGGTCAGCATAACCTCGGAGATAATAACATCAGGGAACCAAAAAAAACATGCACATACTTGGTAGACCAGGCATTGTGGCGAGATGTGGATTAAGACAAATTAGTGGCAATGAGTTCTTCTAGAGATCGCCCGTCTTATTAAAGATGGAGAGCTGCCTGTACTTCGTCACTGTGTCAAAGTAGAGGGCGGAGAGCTAAAGGAAAGTAGTGTTCGAGAGGACGATGTCGAGGTCGAGATGCAAGGTTAAGAAGAGGGCAATAAAGAAGTTGGGAGCGTGAATCTAGCAAGCATCATGAGTGCAGCCGATCCTCGTTTCCAGTACGGAGGGCAGGCTCTGGAATTAAAGATCGAGGCATCAGGGCCGAACTGCGGGACGAGCTCAGACACAGCGTTGTTAGATCTACACCGCCTTTATACGTACGCCTGAATTACAGCCACATTAAGCCAACTGGCCAATTAGTTACTACATGTACTCCCGTGATCGGTCCACATTGCACATACGTCCACAGCTTAGAGGGCATATCCAAATAAACAGGGCAAACAATCTTCCTGAGGGAGGTGAAGGCAATCAGGTCGTCTCCACCGGCACAATATATTCGCAGCAACCTATATCTGCAGCGTAGGGCTTCGCGTAGCGAGCCGACCATTCATTGCATATCGTTCAATTTTCTAATTTCAACACACTTGCTCGCACTAATTTATCGGAAATCTTGCGCTGGTTGGGTGCTCTTGGTTTTAGGCCGAAGCGTTGAATGAAGGGCTACCAACCTCCTGCAGTTTCATGACTGTGTTCAACGAACGGTCGTCGTATGTCCGAAGACTAGTTAAATCTAGTCACGAGAAATTGCACACAATAGCACAGAGTCAACAAGCCCTTGGGTTCCAACTTACCCACCAGCTTACCCTACTTAGGCCCGAGTAATGGCATGGCATGGCATGGCAAGCAACTAAAAGGTTTGAAACTCTGTTGAGGACCTCCGCAAATTCCTCCATAGCGTTTTAAATGCCGGCCACGAGATCGACACATAAATAAGACTATTCCAAAATCCCTGCAAAGGAAGCACAAAACTCGACGCATAGTTGAGCCCGAACGAGAAGTCGTCGGGGCGAGCGAACATGTATACTCGGTTGGCCGTAGAAGGAACCTGTGCCAGATTAGACCGCGAAGCTGTGCTGAATTCAATCGAGATAACTGAGAGTAACCACCTACCCATGTCACAAGGAGTGCGATGAAGAACAGCATCGCGTATTTCGTATACGCCCACATTGCAAAGCTCGCCTCTGTCGCCTTCCGCCGCCGCGCATACGAGTCCCCGCGCTCGCGCCGCGCTGCTTTGGCAGATACCTCTGTGCGGGGCAGACTTATGTCTTCCCAGGGGCGACTCGAGTCCTGGATAGGCGCGGAGGTTTCCCCTAAGTTCTGCGCCATGCTGAAGGGGTCGATCAGGCCACCCTCGACGGTGACGGAGTACGGGCTAAATGAGGAGGCCGTGAAGCTGCAGGTGGGGGCGTCACTAGTCGAAAGGGACTGGTGCACTGGCGCAGAGTAGGCGATTTCGCTGGTGACCTGGATGCCAGCGTGTGTGACGAGTGGGGCATCGGAGTGGGTGTCAGAGCTGAAGGATTCGAGGTTACGCAGCTCGCGGTGTTTCTGGTAGATGATGGACCCGGCGCGCAGGTAGATGGCGAAGGTGAGGCAGATGATGAACCACACAGGGCCGTAGAAGGTGGCGATGCGGAGGTAGTCCCAGGGCAATGCGACCCAGCACCAGAGCTATACAACGAATATTAGATGTGTTTTTTCAGCAAGTTGAGGAAAGGGTATGTGGTTCTATAGGTGGTCGTACAGTTGCGGAGCCGTAGACCCAGCCCCGAGCCTGGGTGTGGATGAAGAAATATATAAAGGATGGGATGAAGGGCAAGCCATAGCAACACACGACATACTTCCACTCGATCTGGCGCAATTGCTCTGAGTCGTACCGGTAGAAGAATGTGAGGTAGACGTTGCACGCCATGGCAAAGGCCCACAAAGCGTCAGCGGGCATGAACCTACCTGCCATTAGATACGCACTGGACTATAAGGACCCATTGAACCCCCCCCCCCCCCAAAAAAGAAAGCTCACCACTGAATCAAAAAAGCCTGAAACTGGCACAGAGAGCTCCTGGTCCCAGCTTGGATCCCCGATTGCGAAATAATCGTCGCTATATTGGTCATCATGTTTCCCCAAGATGCGTAGAACACAAGGCGATTGATCGGTTTCCGAAATGAGCGCGAGCTGATGAAACTAACTATGATAATAAAGGCACCAATGAGGGATACGGCAGAGCAGGCGCGCTCCGTGATTGAGATGGCGGCAAGCTCTCGCTGCGAGGGGGGCAGGCGCCATGATTTCATGGTCTAGAGGACGGCAGGTGTGTTAAGAGATGTTTCTAGCACCATGGAGTTCGATCAAGATCCCATACCAAACAATATATAGAGGCGAGAAAGAAAAATTATGCAGCTGTTTTTTACACATCACAAGCTGCAAGATAGCCACAGACAACGTTTCTTACTGGGAGGCTCGGGAGGCAGTTAATATTGCAAAGCTCGGTGGCGCGGTGCATGCTAGAAACAAGGAACTGTGGAACGGGGCCCATGGTTTCCCCAATGTGGGCCCAAGCGGTCGAGTGGGGCAGGCGTGGTGGAGAGAGATATAGTCAAGGCTTATCAGTACTGTTGTGCTGTTGCCGTAGAGAAGGATGGAAAACACACTTTAGGGTTACGCAAGGTAGGATAGGTTGGATTGAAACGGGATGGTTTGATTCAAAATAAGAGCCAAAAAAGACCAAGATCAATTTCAATGTTTCTCCCATCCATGATTTAAGTCTGTGTATGCCCAAGGCTTAGTTGCGACGTCACTCACCTCCTTGACTTGATCATCCACCTTTTGCGCCATTCAGAATGTTGGCTCTCCTCGCATCTGGTCCTCGCATCTGGCATGAAAGATTATGGCGAGACTGGTGTTGCCGATGCACCTGAGCTAGCTCCACATACCTCAAAAATCACTGTTAAAACCACCATCATTCCTCAAAGTGAAAACTAAGAGTAGTGCGAGAATACTTACACTCATTATGGGATCTCAAAATGAACCCTAAATGGTGGAACAACCCTTCTTTCAATGGTAGATAATACTACGAGTACAATATTACTATAATAAAGAGCTATGTCCAGGATTCCTTACCATGTGGCCGTTTCCTGGTCTTGTCATGTGACGTGACGACATGACATACTGCGTACCTTGGTATAGATACGTCAACCACATTTTTGTCATCCCAGTTTCTAGCTCTGGCTTTGTCTGCGTGGTTATGCCTTCCACTATCCCTGTACCACCAATTTCTCCTTCTTTTGGTGATAGCCTGGCAACCATCAAGTAACTTTTTCTTATTGCATAACTAGGACTTAATCTAATCCCCTTGTAGAATCAGCTTTTATTCGCTAACTGTCCGCCGAGATAAAAACCCAGTGGGAAAAACTCCATGCAACGACGGAAAGCCCCAACCTTCGCACATACCGATCGAACACGTTGGTCAATAGTACATATCTCAATAGCACATATCTCGTAACTTCATAATGAAATGACCTTGAACGGAGAAACTTGAGTAGGCTAGCAGGAGAACGTAGTCCAGCCAGCCTGACTTGTGCATTCCTGGTCGAAGGCCTGCACCTCCGGACTGTTGTACGCAGTACAATAGTCTTCGGATCTTTTCACACAGAACACATATCACTTTGAACGTCGTTGCATATTTGCAGTGTTCTTTCATAATCACCACTGACAGGTCCACCGGCCTTCTTGCACCTTTGTCGGCCTAGGAAGGCGAAGGGAGCAGAGGAAAGGGGGACATAGAGCAGCAAAATAACATAGAGATAGTAGAAAATGGTAAGGTATTGAAATCACGACAGGGATAGTCAACTTGAAGAAGTGATGATTTAGTTTGGCTTTTTGCGCTTCAACTAGCATTGAGGAGGGAAATGTGTAGTTATTTATATTCCTCATTTTGCCTAATAGAACGAGGAGCCGAATGAATCTTGAGTCTTAGTTATGATCATCATGACATCTTTTCAAGGCCTGGAATAGTTCGTAGGTCCAGTTGAGGACTTCACTAAAGATATTCCAGCTCCACTCCTCATCACCATCCGTTCAGTTTAGGATCCGAAAGGTCCAAGGTAGGACTAAATGTAATCTTGGTGCTGACCACGGTTGACGTCAAGCATTTTATGGTCTGACGTATAATGCAGCTGATGAGAGTAGAACAAGGTAGAACTAAATGTAATCTTGGTGCTGGCCACAGTTTGACGTCAAGCAGTTTAAGGTCTGACGTGTAACGCAGCTGATGAAGAAACCTCAGTAGACCAAGGACTAGGTTCCTAGGTAGCCTTTCGAAATGTATAGAAGATTGTATTGGTGCGTCGTGCATGTCTCCGTAAAGATTACCTGGTAATTTTTCTTCGAATCAGCATTAACCATTGGATTAATGCCTCATTGCGCCTAAAAGTGATCATAACCGGGCCGCAGCACGGCCCCTGTCGGCCCGGAACGTGAGCTTCTTACGACCCATGGTATGCATAGATGCACAGTCCATGCGACGTGATCCCATGGATCCACATCAGGCCAAGCCTATGCGGCTGCAAACGGGAGGTTGTTTCAATGTTAAATTCTAGCCCCGGCCTAGCGTAGAAACCCCAGCAAGCATGGCTCGAAAGACGGCTAATTCGTACCTGTGATAGTTGTATGACCTTTCCACATTAGCTTAAACATTGCGACAGTGTGTCTTTTCTTCACTTTCATTTACAAACAGAAACACCCTAGCAAGTATGCAATATAATAACGTCACTCCCACTCATACGAAGCAGTTGTTTTGGTTATTACACCGAGGCTAGTAGAGTTACATGTCATCCTTTATTCTCCAGTCCTATTAGATCTCAAATTGATAAGGATCTCCTCGCCTTCAACACGAGAGTTGAACCATTCCTTGATGCGAATCGGACCATCACCAACCACACTCGCTCCACGAAGCAAATCAGCCTCTACGACCCTCAAGATCGCCATGGTCAGTTCCAATGTACCCAGATTCTGCGCTATACAAGTCCTAGTTCCCTTTCCAAAAGCGAAGAAATGAGTTAGCATCTCATTGGTGGGCTGCAGCCAGCGTTCCGGCAGGAATTGCAACGGGTTTATGAAAACAGTCTCGTCTTGATGAAGCTGGAATGAGGCAATACCGACACTTGTACCGGCAGGGAAATGAAATTGGTGATAGTTCCATCCATTGTCGGGTACTGTGCGTGGGAGCCGGATTGGGTTGGCCCATGACAATCGTAGGCCTTCTCTTATAGTTCCTCGAAGATAATCGCACGTTGCTGGATCTTCTCCTTTCTCGGTAGTTTGTCTGATTTCTTCTCGGAGACGATTATATCTATGATTCGTGTCAGATTCGATCAATCACAAGCGTAACAGTCTAGGGACAAAAGTACATCTCGGGATATTTTGCCAAATACCACAGTATTGTGGCAGTGTTCATGCTCGTAGAGTCCGTTCCAGCAAAGCAGACATCTTTGAGTTCGATCTGAGACTGCAAGGGCGATTGTTTTTCCAGTAAACGACTCTGAAAGCTTCCGCTTTTGGCTGTTGCCGCTTTCACGAGCTGATTCGTGAAACTGTTCATCAACTCAAAGGCTTTTGCTGTGGCCTCAGTAGATAGGACCCGCTCCATAGTTGCGACCACATAATCCCCCAGTCTCCCAGGAGCCACGTTGAAGAACGCTCCGACTCCAACATACGCATCGACAAAAGGCGATGCTGACATCAACCCCGCATCCTCGCGGAGCGCGCCATATCTCTCCTGGAATAAATACGCACTCACAGCATCAATAGCCATGCACCGCGACACATTCAAAATGTTAACCGGGGTACCCTTGTCCGCTTCCCGTCGCAGCCGAGCGACAAAATCCTCAAAGACCTGCGAAAGCACCTGCTTCGACTGTCGCAACGAGGCCGTGGAAAAAAGAGGCGCGACTGCCTTCACTCTGGCTGCCCGCTCTTGTAGTGTCAGAGTTGAGAAAATCGTACTATGGCCATCGATATGGAATTTCGAGTAAGCGGGGGATTTGGGGAAACCCCCGCGCGCGATATAGATCGGGTCGATAGCATCACCGCTGGCGATGTCGACATCGTAGGGTGCTACTCGTAGCACAGGGCCGTATTTGCGATGCAGGTTGAATATAGCAGTGCATTCATCGCCAATGTAGGTGTGATATGCGAGCCAGAGCGAGGTACAGGCTGCTATCTTTGGGCCGGGGACGCGGGACAGCGGGTGGAGATACAGTCTGTAGATCAATTTGCATGCCAGGCCGGCGAAGCCGGCCAGGCACAGTACGAGTATGAGCGCCATTGTTGGATCTGAGCAGGTCTCATCGCTCATATTTATCCGGAGGCTGTCAAATCGGGTGTCTCTCTGCTATCGTCGGATCGACCGAAGTAAGACGCTTATCAGATTAGCGGCGTCTCCGATCTTCTCTCGTAACCATCGTAGATAGCCCTCGACAAGATCGTAGATAGTCCTTGACGAGATCGTAGATAGTCCTTGACGAGATCGTAGATAGCCCTCAACGTGATAGGGGGGTGGGAGGGAAATATATACCCCTTGCATGACGGTGAGATGCTCGGCATCATCCAAGATGGCCAAGCTTTTTGATGCCTCCACGCGAGAGGATGTTGTTCTCGAAACAATGGGGTACCAGCAAGAGTTCAAGCGCTCGTTTGGTTTGCTGGACATGGTGGGCTTCAGCTTCAGCATTGTCACCTGGTAAGAACCATGGTGAATATTTGCACGAGTGGTTTTCTGATCGACACAGTTGGACGGCACTAAGCGGCGTCTTCATTATCGGCGTCGAGGCCGGAGGTCCACCCGTCATGATCTTCGGCTGGATCGGCGTATGTATCATCACCATGCTCATTGCACTGGCAATGGCTGAGATGTGCGCCCGTTGGCCAGTGGCTGGAGGACAGTACTCGTGGGTGGCCTTGCTGGCGCCCCCGAAAGTATCCCGGCAGCTGTCGTATATCACGGGGTGGTTCATGTTGACAGGTTAGTGATGATTTCCCTATATACATCGGAGGAACTGGCTGACTCCACGACTAGGAATCCTAGCGATGGGCGCTCTGAACAACTTCGTTGGATCCAATTACATCCTCGGACAAGTGAATCTGGTATTCCCGGAGTTCGTGATCGAGCGCTGGCATACCGTCCTCGTCGCATGGGCCATAGGACTATTTACGCTAGTCGTGAATGTCTTCGCACCGCACGCTTTGCACCGCTTGTCGCGCCTGATCCTTATATGGAACATAGTCTCGTTCGTCGTCGTTATCGTCACGCTTCTGGCAACAAATAAACACAAACAAGATACAGACTTTGTTTTCCACGAGTTCCGAAATATGACCGGGCTAGGAGCAGCCATGGCCACGATAGTAGGTATCCTACAGAGTTTCTTCGGCATGTGTTGCTACGACGCAGCCAGCCATATGACCGAGGAAATGACGCATGCTAGCCGGGACGCGCCGAGGGCAATCATCTTATCTGTTATCCTAGGCGCGGTAACAGGCTTTATTTTCTTGCTTACGCTGTGTTTCTGTATAGGCGATATCGAGGCAACGGCTAACTCGACTACTGGGGTCCCGGTGATTCAAATATTCTACGACTCGACCCAAAGCAAGGTGGGGGCTTGTGTATTGGCCAGTCTGATCACCGTTATTGTTATTGTGGCGTCTGTGAGTCTCGTTGCGGAGGGATCACGCTCGGTGTACGCCTTTGCCCGGGACCATGGACTTCCGTTCTCAAAGCTCTGGTCGAAAGTCGAGCCGAAACGGCAAATTCCTCTATATTCGATCATTCTCACGCTGGTCGTGCAGCTGGCGCTAAATGCCATCTACTTTGGAACGGAGACTGGGTTTAACACGGTGGTTTCGATCGCAACGACGGGGTTCTGTGAGTGCCTTGCTTCTTCGGTTGCATGTTGAGGGATGAATAATTCTAATCTTGCTCAATAGATGTCTCCTATGGTCTGGTTCTTTTTGCTCGACTGCTTGGCTACTTCTACGACCATGGGACCTCTTCTTTCGACGGACCTTTCGCCCTTCCGCTTCCACTGTCACTTGCCTGTAATTTCATTGGCTTGGTCTTCCTGCTCTTTGGGTCTATCACGTTTAATTTCCCTTCTGAGTCTCCGGTAACATCGGATTCGATGAATTACACGAGTGCAGCTATCGGGCTGGTGATGTTGCTCAGCTTGGCGACTTGGTTGACGACCGCAGCAAAGCAATTTACCGGGCCTTCAGACATAACGCATCTAGTCGTTGAAGGCATCGAAAGCCCTTCGACGCTGCAGACAGTTGATCCTCTGAATGCCAAGGCAGACAAGGAACATCAATAGAGGAATAGAAATAGAACCTTGAAACATAGAAATACTGCTTGACTACTGGGAAATTTGATTTTACGAGGAACTACAGATTGTCTACTTGAAGTCGCGCGTTTTATCCTGTTTTTATTTTCATGCTAAATTTTCATCATACTTTTCATACAGTCAGCTTTCTGCCATTTTCACTGACTTTTCTCCCTACTATGGAAATTTTGCTTTTTAATTGCTGAACTACCAATTCGCTAAAGAAGATCCACTAGATAAAGCGATCGCCGCGTTTGCCGCTTCTCAAGATGAAGTGGTGTACTCGGACGAAGTTGCTGCTTGGGCCACACATGCGAAAGAGTTCAATTTTCTCGAGGTAGACGGAGACCATTGGTTCTTGCAACAGAACCGAGACGTATTGAGAGACATTGGCGGGGTGGGTGAACTAGATAACCCACGTTCCTTCTTTTCGCATGGGGGGCAATGATGAGTGCAAAAAGGAGAGGCAGAACGAATGGAAAAGTGAAAGAAGACGAGCGGCGAGGACAGGCCTTATATGTCGGAAGGCAAGGGAGGTTACTTGGTATTGGGGCGCTAAACCAAAAAAAAGGCGAAACTAACTCAAAAAGGCAACTCATAGGGCTGACCACGACTATTTAAGAGGCTATATGGTATTATTGATACCGAAAATTGCATTCTGTTTTCTCAAACCCTCAAATATCTACCTTGACTTTGCTCCAACGCGAACTCGTCACCCTCCCATCTTTGATCACAGCCAAAATGTGCTCCTCCACTCGATCCAGAATGGTGATGTCCTCCAACGGATTTCCCTTCAAGATCAAAAGATCAGCCACAAATCCTTCAAGAACCTGACCTAACCTATGTTCCTGCATAACAAGGCGAGCAGCATTAACAGTGGCACTACGCAGAATCTGCAACGGAGTCAAAACCGAACTGCGCACCGAGAACTCCTTGTTCTGAGCAAAATGCATCGGACCAAGAAGATTAGTCCCAAAACAGACAGTCACCCCCGCATCGACAGCAATCTTAATTGCGTTTAATCCCTTCTCAAGAACCTCCTCATTCTTAGCAGCGCTGTCAGTAGACAGGAAGTTCATCTGCTTAGCCATGACATGCGTAATAAGCGTCGGAGTCAAGAAAACATCCATCTCGGCCATCATCTTCGCCGTCTCGAGATCAATGAGATTCCCATGCTCGATACCGCGCACACCGAGCTTGATAGCCTGCTGGATTGCCCGCGGCGTGTAGCTATGACTTGTGACATATGTACCGGCGTTCCGGGCAACAGTGACAATAGCCCTAATCTCCTCATCTGAGAACTGCACATGTTCAATGCGGTCCGTAGGACTGGCAATACCGCCACCGCCCATGATCTTGATAAAGTCCGCTCCCTGGCGCAGCTCCTCGCGCACAAACCTATAGCACTCTGCTGGACTGTCGACGATTCTACTAATTCCGGATACAGAGCTGCCGCAGCAGAGCTTGGTGTCGTGGGATCCTCGCATATCGCCATGTCCACCGGTTTGGGAGAGTGCATAGCCAGCGATGAAAAGACGAGGGCCTGGGATTATGCCTTCCTCGACGGCTTCCTTGATGGCGAGACTTGCGCCGGCACAGTCTCGGATTGAGGTGAAGCCGCGGTCTAGCATGGATTTGAGCACGTACGGTTGCCGCAAGAGACTCATTCGTTCGGTCATGTCTTTGTAGGATTGTAGATTGGCTTCGCCGGGGACCATTGCTATGTGGACATGACAATCGATCAGGCCTGGACACAGGTATTTTCCGCTCAAGTCGATCACATTCTCTTCGCTGAGGTCGTCTGCAGATGTAGTCAAGTCGTCTGTGGCGATTTGAATAATCTTGCCATCTGAGATTCGGACTGTCGCGTTCTGTATCAATTTACCCTCAGCTGGATTAACAATGGTCGCGTTCACAAAGACCAAGCTCCTTTGAGAGTTGAGTTTCCAGGGCGTGATAACTCGGGAGATGTCCATATTTGCTAGATATTTGGTCATTTTCGAGGAATTCTACAGAAATGCAATTCCTATCCGACTAGGCAACAATATCTCTCGGGCAATATGGCAGTACAGCATTGGAAAAAAAAAAGTAATGAGGGCATACATTTGAGCTTTTAACCAGCAGTCCGGACCTATAGATAGAACCCACGTTCCCCCTCGGTTGTCTTGACATCAGCCAGTCCTGTGATAAATTGAGTTCTTTGTTATTAGTCGCCTGCATTGGAGTAAGCTGGTCTAGCCTATCCAACTAATCAAAAGCAACCAAGGATAGGGACAACATGAGGGTGTCTGACTCAGATCTATTGTCTCAGTTTTCAGAACCAGAAATAATTTTCCTATTTCCAAACTACTTCCAGATTGCTGATCATATCGGAGGCCCAAATGAAGGGTCTTTGGAGCCAGTATTTTCTAGAAAGGCTGAGATTTCAACTATATGAAAGTGAAATTTGGTATAGCTTGCTGGTACCACGAAGTGATGGAACGGATCTGCCAAGATCATAGAGGAGATGGATTGGAGTTTAGGAGGGAACAAGTACAGATTTATGGAAGGAAAATGGGAGGTTTTTATATTTATCTAAAAAGTGATGCCTCCATTACGTTTTGCCTAGCAAATCTCTCATTTACCTTCTAAAGACGGCCTGTCTGGGAGTGTTTGTCGAAAAGAAGAGAGCCGAATATTGCAATAGACCATCAGGTTCTAGATAGAGACAAGAGAGACAATACAAACAGCCGGGAATATAAATGTCAGGATAGGTCTACCGAGATGTCGAGATGCATGATAGAAAATGTGAGATGAGATGGCCCTAAAGTGTGATCACAGTCAGTCTTTGATGTCTCGAATAGGCAGGGGAGCTGCCCAGGTGGTATTGGGGATGATTACCAATTCTATAGTTACGATGGATCAAATAGAGCAAAAGACTCTTCGTTAATGGTGGGGATATCAGTCATTAAATATATAGATGGTAAGACAGAGGCTGAAGAGTGAAAGAATGAAGGAGAAAGACAATCTAAGGTCTTATAGAAAGTGGAAAACTGGAGTTGTCCCTATGGACGATGGGACCAAGTCTCTTCAAACAACCCTCTAAGCGACTAGGCCATATACCAAATTACTCTAGAAACATCATTCAATTTCATTTTCTCGTATTTTCAATATACCCAAAAGGTTGTCCGATCAAGCCAACATCTATACATGTGGCCATCATTCGAACAAGTTTAACGAAGCAACGTCTGTGCCTCTTTATTCACAGCTTCGTCTTCGGAATCAGTCTCTTCTTCAGAGTCATCTTCCTCTGAGCTAGACTCTTCTTCCGAGTCCGTCTCCTCTTCCTCCGAATCAGTTTCACCTTCCTCGGAATCCGTTTCGGATTCGGATTCTGTCTCGGTTTCCTCGGAATCCTCCTCTTCTAGCCACTGATCAAGAGTCTTCTTGCCAGTCAGATCTATAGGCATGGCCGGACCGTTTCGGTCCCGGCTTGGAACAGTCGTTTTGTGTTCACGAAGTGCTTTATCAAGACGGTCACCTGCAGTCATGGAGGCGGCGTTGCTGGATGTGTCTGATTTCACATCTTCGGTGCGGAGGCTGGGGTCGGGTTCTTGGCCTGGTTCAACCCAGTCTGGGAGATTTGTGTAGCCTCGAAGTCCGAGGTGGCCAGCGTCAGGTCCGACGACGAGAGTGGCGGAGCCGATGAGCAGGTCCTTGCGCGTCTCGGATGGGCTGGGGGCGTGGGGTACTGGCTTTGGTGCTAGGAGAAGGAGGTTGGCAAGTTGAGTGGAAGACGGCGTTTCCAAGAGGTTCTTGTAGAGACGTGCCCGATCACGTAGGTCGTAGGAGACGTCGTAGCGTGCGAGAAGGAGGATATACCGCCATAATAACGTAACACGATCTTCGGTTGCTTCTTCTGTTTCCTTCGTTTCAGGACTGTCATTTTCTTCACGGCTCTCCTCTCCCTCTTCATTTCGCTCGACATCTTCTGGCTCGTCGTTCCCATTGTCATTCCATTCGTTGTGGAACGCTTGCTGAACTTTAGCGGGGGCTTCGGCCTCGGGGAATGATGGTGGTGAAAGTTGTTCCGGCTGTTCCTTTGGTAGATTTTGCAAGAGATGATGTAAATACACCTTAGCGCCGAGAAGAACAATCTGCTGTTTGACAATTTCCATCTCATCTGCAAATCCTTTGATCAAGATGCGGAGGACATCAGGCGCGATATTGTTCGCTGGGTCAATTCCGGCGAACTCGCCAACCAGCCAGATAATGGTGGCTCGTGCGTCTGGATGGGTTGTTGAAGCCAGGTGCTTGACGAGCCGGAGAACAGTATTTTTATGTGAGGGTGGATCTTGTTGGATCAAGTGACGGATGACGGTCAGTGCCTCTGACACGAGGTTGCCGTCTGGACTAGATATCTGACCCAGAAGGATCCGTAGGCACATGCCTGAGGTGCTTGTATCGCCTTGCGCGCAACGCCCAATTGCTCGTACACTCTCTCGCACCAGCTCAGGATCTGTGCCTTTAGAGAAGTGCTCTAGTTCACTGATTATAACCCCCTTCCAGTGTTTTCCACAATACGGGAACAGAATGGTTAGAACCTCCAGTTTGAGGCGCCAGATATGCGGCGGGTCATTGGCGTGGACAAGGAAATGGGCTGTGTACTTCGCAAAAGGCTCGGGAGCCCTTAGAGCAACGGCAACAATGTTGTACAAAGCGATGAGTTGCATGTCCTGTGGGCTTCGTAAAAGAGCGACAAGGGGACCAACTGCTGATACAATATATTCCGGTGGGGCAAGGTAAAGGAAGCAACGCACAACGCTGACAATGACGGCGGAGTTTCGACTCTGGAGTAGAACCTTGCAAGCTCGAAGTAGAAGCTCAAGATCAGGATCCATGACTGAAACTTCGTACTCTTCGGCTTCATTCTGGGTCTCCTGTTGCTGCTTTTCGTCGTCATAGAATGCCTCCGGAGCTGTGCGCTTAACCTTCTGGGTTCGGCGAGGGAAACATTTTCGCGCATAGAATGTCAACAGGCGCAATGTTGCTAGCTGGCCCCATTCATCCATATCAACCAGTTTCTTGACCAAGCTGCGGTAGTTCTTGTGGATTAGGTTAATCTCATCCGGGCACAGATCCAAGAATGCCGCGACGGCGGGGCCAACGACGAAGTATTGAGAATCACCCAAAAGTATCTCAAGATACCCCATCAATTGTGGTAGCGTGTTGGGGTCCAGACGATAACATTTTGGAATAGCCAAAGCAGCTGCTTTGCGCACGTGTGGACTCATATCTCCACATCCTCTCTTGATGGCCAGTGACACAATCTGGCTAATAACCGGAACCCGAATTCCTGACATAGTCCGAAGCGCCATTGTTCGAACCTGTGGGCTTGAATCCGTCAGCGATTTCTGGATCGCATTGATGGATAGTAGTGCCAAATCCGGCTCCGCCTCCGCATGATGGACCAAGTAGATGTAAACCAGTTTCTTGACTTCGAGGTTGGCGCTGGCCACATTCTTGACAACTGCCGAAAAGAAAGTAAGGGAGGGTTCCGACCGGTACATCAACTATAAGTGCAAATTGAGTTAGCCATTGCGGTTTCCATAGTTCCTGCTCACGGTCTCATACCGCGATGACCCTCCGCATTCCATCCAGGACTTCCCGCTCATGGCGACTGTCAAGGAGCTTCTTGATGTGCGCGGGGCTGTATGTTCGCGAAGCATAGTCGGTGCTTGAGGTCCGATTGATAGCAGCGGACTGGGCAGCCTCTAATGTGAGCTCTCGAGCTATGCGCACAGTGACATTCCACGATCAGTTCAGGCCAAATAAAGCGGATTGCAGCCCGACATACCTGTTTCTAGCATCGAGGATATCCTGGAAATTGTTTCCATCTTTCCAGTCTCTAAGCGCCCAGTCCAAGGGCTTTGGGTGAGTCGGAGGAAATGGGTGAGAGGTGAGGGGAGGAAAGGCGGAGCTGCTCCGCGGAAGTGAAATGGATGATGGATGATGCCGCAATCTTCGCCCGCCTTCGATCTGCAACGTTCAACGATTTACAACACCACCTGACTCAAGATACATGACCGTGGCCTTTTGTGGTTGACGGAATCTGAGTTGAACGATGAAATGATTTATTTCTCGTTGATGATCTCGAAGGGGCAATAAGTCGGAGACTACAGCACGACTATCTAAAGCAATGAGTCCAACATTTACGATCGCTCACTGCGATTTGGTATCCGATCTCCTGCAGCAGTTACTCGAAGGCAATTCAGATACCCATCTCATTGTCTGTGCAACCAGAGCCGAGTTTCTAGTGCAACTCACAGCAGCCATTCGCTCACAGCGCGCTGATCCAGACACTGCCCCGAGGCATGACCTGCTTACAAAAACGATCGGGCTGCTTGCAAGATCCAGCAAAATACGTCTAGCATTCTGCCCAAGTTTAGAGAGTCTTCGGGCATACCTTGCCGTTTTCGGTCCTGCTGTTGGGGTGACTACCGATGACGGATCGCATTCCCAGGTCCGAAAACTCCTTGCTGTCGTTGATATGATGGCTTTACATGTTACGACTCTGGAATTCTCAGCGCAGGGACTTTCGAGATCGCTTGCTTCTGTCGTTGAGGCTTCCTCCAGGGCGGGGATGGATCTCCGACTCTATGAGTGCATGAATGCCCTGGACCCTTCAAGTGGTGTTCGGGGGGAAAAGCTATGGGATGTGAACGTTCCCCTACTGAACGGGTCAGTTCGAATACGATCGGACCAAAATGCCTGGGGTGGACGGGGAGTCCCCGTGAAACGGGTTGCCGAACGCTGGTTTGAATTTGACCAGAATCTTTGAATTGGGAAAGACTGGAATATGCTTAATGCTGAAATCAGACATGATATTGTAACATAATAAAACTCCTGAGAATGGATTTGTACTGTCCGGGTATCCTATAGCTGACCGCTGAACTCCTGTTTCGCACATAAATGACAACCGATTGATCATAGAGACTTCTCCATCTCTGTCAGGTACAGCTTGATATGTGACTCCAGCTTTAGGTACTGGTCGTGGGCTGACTGAATCTCGCTCTCAATGTTCTCCTTCAAGTCGACCATCTAGAAGAGTTGTGTTAGCAATGGCTCATCCCCTATGACACAGGCTATAACATACCTTCTTCTCTGTCTGTTCAATGCGAATACGTCTTCGCTCCATGTCGCGCTGTTTCTCTGCACGTTCTTCGCGGAGTTGTTTTTGAACGTTTCGGAGTTCTTCCATGCGTGCCTGCGCAAGTTCAGCCTTCTCCTGTGCATTTTTCTGGAGTGCCTCTATACGCTCAACCCAACGGGCCATTTGACGCTGCAAAAGCTTCTCGGTTTGTTCGACCTCACGGACGCTGTTCCCTCTGTCCGAGATAGCCTCTGCAGTTCTGGCAGCACGAGACTCCTCCTCCTCCTCTTTTTGCATTTCAGCTGATATGTCATCGAGCAATTTAACACATCCCTGCACATCGTTGGAAACCACCGTGAACGTATCCGACGAGGTCTGCAGTGCACGCGCCCGCCTCTCCATCGCATCGATGGAGGCTTTTTCGCGCATCAGATTTTCAGATAATTCAGCCAGTGAGGACTGGAGGGTAGCGGGAGATTCGAGCACATAAGGTCGGAGTTTCTCCGCTTCTTGTCGAGACCGGACGGTTCGTTCGGTCTTCTCTTCCAACTGCTGCTGCCGCCGAGCTCTTTCCGTCTTAACTCGGTCGAGTGTTTCGGCGACTCGCGACTGCTCTCGACCCAGTTCTAATAGCCGCGCCTTGAGCGCATCATTTCGAGAAACTTTCTCCCTCACATGCGCTTCGTTGGATTGTAGGTCCTGTCGCATCTCCCGCAGCCTTAATTCCATCTCCTGGTTTTCCGCGAGAAGTTCGTCGATGCGCGATTTCGTTTTCTCTGTCTTGTTGAAGTGCTCGTCGATCACAGGTGTTTGCGATTCCCGGAATCGAACAAAGTTGATCAAGTATGAGAAGATTTTGACGAGTCGCTCATGCGTTGGTTTTGTCAGGTCTGTGAAGGTGAAGTCATTGACACCGCACTATTTGGTACCAGAATCATTAGCATACTCTTCGGGTCTTTGTAGCCAGTAATGAGTAAATACCTCCGCCAATAGCTTTCGGAGCATCATGAAGAAACCCATGAGGTTGCGCGTGTCATTGGGAACTATATCGGGGTAGTCACCGCATATATCTTCTGCAGCTGCATGCATCGCGGGCTCCACTGTCTCTCGGGTTGTGTTCATGAGCAGTTCTGCGAACCATTCGAACACCATCTGGATTTGCTGGGCGTTTGGTTTAGCCAGGTCGGCGAGGGTAAATGGTATACCGATATCGTTGATGCATCCTGCGATCTCTTTGTCGGGCTATTTTACATTAGTATCAGACCCAAGCTCCGGCAAAAATCAAGCTCACCAGACGCATGAGGGCATCATTCTCGTCCTCCTTTTTGCGCCCTCGACCGTGATGCTGGGTGCCTTGGAATTGCTGGCTCATACGGCTGTTATACCCCATCGCAGTAGAGTTGCGCGACATGATAGATTGAGGGGCCTGTCACCAGGCAAGGGGCTTATTGACAAAGTGGGTAGACTAATTGTTGTTGATTGGGGTTGATTGTTTACTTGGAGACAATCCCGCACACCGCCCGATCTGGGTTAGTGCCTGGAGGGGCATTATGCAAACCAGGCAAACATAGAATTCATGACTCTTTCTCTTCCTTCTACCTTGCTTTGTTCGCACTTTCACCTCATCATCGCTTAAACAACATGGCTTCTACCGTTTCAGATGCGGCTGTAGCCGATACTCAACCGTTCGAGTAAGTAAAATGCGCCTCCTTGAAGCCCTCGCATCTGCTCACCGTTCCTTCAGCATTGTCGCAACCTACAATGAACTCCTCCGCTCCGATGCCGACCTCACCATGCCCATTGCAGCCATTGAAGCTCTAGTCCTTCTCCTCACACAGTCAGCCTCTTCAACGATATCAGAGACCTTGGATCTGCTCGAAAAATCCACCGCGCACCTGAAACGATCTATTCCCAACCCTATCGGTCTCTCTGCCGGAACCGATCTTTTCCAGCGATACCTGATTACCACACTACAACGCCCTGGACAACTTGGCCCCGCGGGGGATTTTAAGGCCATCCGCACACATCTCTTGTCAAACGGACGGCTGTTCATCCGACGCGCCAAGGAAAGCCGAGAGAAAATCGCAGGATTCGGCCGTGGCTTCATTCGCGATGGCAGCACCATTCTCACAAACGGTGGCTCCCGAGCTGTCGCAGCGTTATTGCAAAGAGCCGCAGATGAGGAAGGTGGTCCTTCCGCTGTGCGGTTCCGAGTTATCTACGTCCTGTCTTCGACTTCCCAGAGTTGCGATCACCCGAATGAAGAACCTGAGGGTATGGAAACAGTCCGTGCCCTGAGAGCAAAGGGTGTGCCAGTCTCAACAATTCCCGAGTCCGCGGTGGCATATTCTCTCGGCAAGGCTGATATGGTTATTGTGGGTGCGGAGGGTGTGGTGGAGAATGGAGGTATTGTGTCTCGCATGGGAACCTACCAGATCGGTCTCCTCGCCAAGGCCATTGGGAAGCCATTCTATGTGGTAGCAGAGAGCCACAAGTTCGTTCGCTTGTACCCTCTTGGTCAGTACGACCTGCCAATTGATCAGCAAGTTCTTGAGTTCAAGTCCGAGGAAGACCTTGCAGAGGAGCACAAGCAGCAGGCCTCCGTTGACACAAATGGAGACGCCCCGATCAAGCTGCCCCTCTGCGACTCGGTTGATTTCACTCCCCCTCACCTGATCTCTGCATTGATCACAGATAGCGGTGTCTTGACTCCTAGTGCTGTCAGTGAGGAATTGATCAAAATCTGGTTCTGAAGAAAATACATGTCATAGCAGAGTCTTTCTGCTGTGGATTTCCCAATCTCTCAAAAAGGTTCACCAAGATCATATGGCGGGGAATAATTTAATGTGACACATGCATTTCATGCGGCCCTACTATGTGGAAGGATTCATCGCAAGCGAACAAGACATGATTTGCCCCTCTCCACACGTCTAATCCAGTGTGGATATCTATCACATTATCTCCAGTATGCAGCGCAACTATAAGCTGCAGGGACGTGAGCAAATCACACCCTCTCTATTCCTATCGAACACCTCGAATTGCATGGACATGGATATGGAATGGTTTCAATTGGCGGTTTCTTCTTCTTGACAAAAAGGCTGATTGAACGCAAAAAAGTAATAATAAAAAAAATGTGAATCTCAAGTCTTTTAAACGAAGTACAGAATTGTAGTCTGGTCTTCCCTGGTATCAAACGCCTTCCAAAGTCGTGCAGTCATCATCATCAATCATCATCATCAAGCCTCTAGTTGTAGTAGAGCCCCTTGGCAGCCTCATGTGTTGAATATCATGTATAGAACCCATAAAAGGGTTTGCCCTGTACGTAGATGGGTTCTTTATCCAGGCCTCCTAGGGCTATACCTAACCATCGTATTTCTTTGCCTCTCCTTTCATCAAAAGGATAGGTCATAAGGGTAGTCATGAATCATGAATCGCTAGGCACTCGAGCCTCTCAAAAGCACCGCACAATGCCAATCCGCAGCTAAGCATGAAACAAATTTTTCGATCACAAGGGCCCAATTGAACCGAGGCATCGCAGCCGTTTTCCTCCTCATCACCTATCACATCATGGCAAAGAGCTCAATTGGCAATTTGTTTGATGAGAGCACATTCCTGCGTTTGCATTGCAGCGAACGCATACAGAAGCAAGTAGCCAAGAACCACAAATATCCACAAGTCTGCCATGTTTGATGTATTTCAGCCAGAAAGTCGGTGAAGGCGGAGATGTGTATGTAGGTGTGATGAGACAGGATTCAAGGGTGTCAAGCGACCAGGACGGAGTGGTTCAGTAAACGATGCCAGCGTTTGGCTGGGGTGGTCTCCAGTATGGGGTGCTTTAAGGAGGTTTGGGAATAATGTCGGGTTCTCTGATAGAACATATAGAAAATGTAAAGACGAGGAAGTCTTCATTTCATGGAATCTCATGCTCTCCAGACATTTTAAACCCAACCAGACCGACACTTGAGAGATGTGATAGAAAAAAAATTCCCACTCCTTTCTTCCGGGTTCTTCCATCCAATACGAGTCTATTAAAAACCTCGGGGCATGGGACTACAGATGCGGGGTTGGAAGATTTTTTTTTTACTTCACATGGTATTTCTCATATCGGGGGGCCATGAAACACTTGATTTCTGGGGGATATACCGGAGATTTCCTGTTCGAGTTGTAGATCGCCAGTTCCATCACAGATTCATCACGGATGTTGCATGAAGACGGGAGGAAATCAGGAAATTTGACCTATTCCGCCAGGATCTAGAGTAACGGTTTAAATTATTCGGAGATTGAATCGGTCTAATCATGCATTTTACCAGTTCTAGGTTATACAAGGAAATGTCATTTTTCCAAATTAAGCCTCTACAACATATTTCGGGGAAATCTAAACAGAATATCTGAGAAGATCACTGAAAAGACCACTGAAAGACACCACAAGACATAACCGGCCAATTATTCTTGTACATTCTTCCATATTATAGTTTTGCGAATATCAAGCAAATGATATAGAACTGTGCCCAAAACATATCACACGAGCCTGACATGGCTACTTAATGAACTTTAATCACAAAAGTATCGAAAGGAACCTCGAACTTTGTCATAATACATTGAACGTATAGAATAATGTTATCATATTGTAGTGCAGTATTGGGGTTGTATATATATCGCCATAAGCCCCATCGGAACCCCCCATCGAAAAAGTTCATACAAAAGGATATATTTTGATCAAGACCCTGAATCCCCAAACGAAATGGATTATCGACTCCGCATAACCATCGTGTCACTTGATATCGAGCAAAAATAGGGTCTAAGCCGCCTCACCGAGAACGCCTGGAACAGCCGGCAGATTCCAAGTGGCCAGACGTGGGCGCAAACTGCATGTCCAAACGCCCTGAACCCTACTCTTGAGAAAATGCCGAGTTGTCAGAGATCAAAGTATCTTGTGCCCCCACAAGATCTAACCCCGCTCTCCGATCCCCTAACCAAACACCCCCAACCTTTTCACCTCAGAATGCCCAAAGCAAGCCCATCTAAACAAACTATACCTACATCCACGAACCTCCAACGGCCCGACAGATACCATACCAGCCGCCCCCGCTCATCCCTTACCACATGCCTTAGCTACTTTGACGTTTCGAAAACATGGATGCCCAACCGCCAACGACACAGTCTCACCAGAAGCTCCACCTAGGATCCGAGACCCTTGGTTCCGATCCGCGGTCTACATCCGATACCCGCTGCCACAGTGGCTGGTCTATCAGACGTCTTCTGAGTCGGCGTGGGAGCCGAAATTACAGTGTGCTGGAGCGGGAGCCGAATCGGTTACGAAAGCGCATGAGCAGCTGAGTTTCTTTCACTTTCATGCAGGATGAGACTGTCTTAGTTGGCGGTGATACACCCCGGTAGCGGTCTGAGCGAATCTGGTTAGTGGGCGAAGACAAGAGAAGGATCCGGTCTAAGTCGGCTTTGGTGGTGGATATCCGATCGAATACCGCCGTTTATTCTGTCCGGGGTCGCATGGATTGCGGGTCATCTGCGTATTTTCGGCGTTTGGTTAGAATGGGTGGGTAGGGGCATTGTGGGAAAATTTCTGTCTTGTTCCTTTTTGACCCAATTGGGTTATGTGTACTATCTAATGTGCAAAGTCATTGGTTGCGATGCCCTGTCTTTAGTATCTTGCGGTGGCGGTTGCCTTCGTGGCGAATTCTCAATGGCTTGTCACGATCCTTCCTGGGTCAGGAGTTCACTTGGGATGGAAATTACTATTGGAATACAATTCCAAATTGTGTATAGAGAACTCTCTACTCCGTACATTGTAGGGAGGATAGGCATGCCGTAAAGTTCTGAGGAATAGGATCGGGAATAGGGGTCATTGGTGGAATATCCTCAATGCTTATGAACTAAAATAAAATACAGGAATGTTGTGGCGGCTCCTTGCAGATTTCGTGGCTTCAAACCCCTGCACCTGATTCTCTTTCTTGGCGAGCCCGAACAGCGTTCTCCGATCCGAGAGGGTTGCGATCAAAATACAGGAACTATGGTGGAACAATCTGAGACCGGGGAGTGGAGTGGTATTATATTGCAAAGCCACGTTAAATTGCGAGACAGTATGGACGGGATCTGTAGATAAAACACGGGAAGGGGAATACAATATAGTGATATATATCTAGAATATATATACATCATAAAGGCAAGGAGGGGCTTTAGACATCCAATCTTAGCCTTGAATGGAAAATAATTTAGGTACCTTGCAACCCCCTGGGTTCTGAATTGGATATAATTAGGCCCCCCCCGTGTTGCGTACGTCGTACTAGTTCGACGCCCTTGATATTGAATAGAACCAAGGCCGACAAGTGAGTCGGTAAAATATGTGGTATTATAATTATAATATGATAAATTGTAAACCTATAGAAACTAAGACATATCCCTATAACGAAATTGGCCGATCATTTCCCCATTCCAGTATGTGCATATATCTATTATTTCCTCTAAAGTACAATACACACATACACCCATAGTCCCTGCAGACTTTTAACTTGCAGAAAATTTTCAGAAATCTCATAGGTCTAAATGTGCAAAAGTGCGTAAGATCGACCCCATTCCCGTGTGTCAACCCAACGAAATGGCTATGGGCTCCACCGGGCGTTTAAACGGTGGCTTGGCCGCGTGTGAGAGGGCACGAGGGTAAAGGGTAGTTGCATTAGACAGGGTTAGGGCCTTCATTTCCGAGATCTATTAGTTATATTCTATTATCTTCTATCTCTATTCTATATCAATAATACAACCTTGGAAGGCAAAGGGATGTATTTACCGTGCGTCATTCTGGAGTTCCACTAGTGGACTCCTCCCCCACAGGCCAACTGCCAATTTCCAAAAAATCTAGACTGTGTGCCTTTTTTTTTAGGGCCAAAAGGTACCAGGTACCTATAGGAAATAAAATTGCCTCTTTTCTTTTTTTGTTCAAAGGCCTTTTTCGGATTTCCCTTGGATTTCCCTTTGGGTTTGCTATTTTGGTATTTTCCTTTTCTGCCTTTCTTTCTCTCCTTCCCTCTTCCCTCTGATTCAATTACCTTTCCAACTTTCGTTATCTCTATGCCTATGTCAGCATCCTGCCAGCCTTCAACTCCCCTTTTCATCCTCCATGAGTCACACTTGTCGCGCCACTGCACTGATAACTGATCCGACTTCTCCCTGGGCTTGTGTCCCCCCCAAAGTGCCATGGCGATATGGCCATTTAATCGCAAGAGCAAGCGGCACACCATCCAAGTGACCGGTGCCGAAGCTGCTGATCTTCATTCTACGTTTGTCGAACCTACTATTGAGCCCACCTTGGGCCGCAAATCCTCCAAACACCAAATCAACCGCCAAACCAACCGCACACGGGATGCTGCAGACAGCCGGCGCAACTCGGCCCTCGTGCCGTCAACTCGACCTATCTCATCCCTAGATCGCCCTGCTTCCATTACCGATCAGTCCCGGAACCCACCACGCGACCATCCACTCTCGAGAACGGGTTCTCTGCTGAGGCGGAAACCAAGCCAAAATTCAAATGTCCCGAATAAACTACGACGAAAGCTGAGCAAGCGTAAGGCCAACGAGATCATGCGAGAGCGTGAAATTCGTATGCTCTCGTCCACCCCCATCGATATCCCCCATCCTCCTACTCCAGGCAGCGGAGATTATGTATTGGAAAAACGCCGCCGAAAGACAAACGGTAGACGTGCCGACCGGTACATGTCTGACCTCAGCCTCTCCATCCGTGACTCCGCCACCTCCTCCACGTCTGACATCTCCGACCCATACACCTACAAGGTCAACGCTTTCGCGGCCTTGACCCCACGCCCCGTCGTTCGTTACGTGGAAGGTCCTCGCCTGCAGACCGCTAGAAATAGTAACCCGCCCGCTTCTAACCGACAGGAAAGAGAGAAGCTCCAGGTCCTGACCATGTCCGAAGAGAATTTCTACTATTCCAAACGACGAGTCAATGAACTCGCTGATTCATTAGATGCCGGGGCTTTGAGGGAGCTGCTGGATCGTGACCGTCGCCGCCGGGAGAAGAAGCAGGTCGACGAACAAGAAAGGCTTCGGCGCAAGCTGCAGGAGAGGGCTGATGCTCAGCAGGCGGAGGAACGAAAAGTCCAGGCTGCCACCCCTAAACCTGAGCCCGACCCCGAAACCGAAATCGCTCAACCAGAGCCGTCCATCGCTGAAGTCTCTGAACCCGAAATCGTTGCCCCGAACGAAGAGACCACCGCTCCTCAAGCCGATGAACCGACAGCACCGGAGAATGAATCGTGGTTGCTGGGAACCTCCAAAGCCAGCGTGAATACTGGGCGCGAATCGCGGGAAAGCTCTCGCATAGTTAGTAATATTGATGATGGTTCTGTTCGTGAGCGGAGACTGGTTCAACGTCCTAGCTTCGCCCCGTCACAGGATATTACCATGTCCCGGACCACTCTTTCCCCATCTCATTCATCAGTTCGGCATGGAGTCAGTAGCCCAACCCATTCGCAAGTCTGTGGGCCTAGCTCCGCATCGGACATCTCTCGAGGAGTTGACTCGGAACGCCGACTTTCCGACACCAGCGGTCGCCGGGGGAATACCATTACGTCCCTGTTCAGGCGTGGTTCGTCTCGCCTCAAGCGGACGTACAAAGAGCGATTCCACGACACTACCGCGGAAGTCTCCAACGCCTCGCATGAATCTTTCTACAGAATCCAGACCCAATCATCACCTCCTCCGCCCTCGATTGTCCCGCCAAGAATTTTGATGCCCAGTGGAACTGTGATGCGCTCCCAATCCAAGTTCACTGAACACTTCGGCGACGAACCCCTGTCGCCTCCTGATTCCCGCCTACAGTCACCAGATATCCCGGAGGAAGTTCTAGAGTCCCCTGTCGAGAGGGATGGGACTTTCTTGCATGAACCAACACCCAGCCCCGGTGTGGACATCAAAAACCCGAACCGAAGCCATCACCGGTCGTGGGCTTCTGATAGTATTGACACCGAGGCCGATAATGTGCCACTTTCCCAATCCCTGGCTTCAATCGATTCCGAGGGATCTTGGATGTCAGGCCAGTTTTTCCGTCGAATGTCCCAAAAGCCCAGCAGTCCAGTTCGATCGAATTTGAACTCATTTGGCCGAGACTCTGTGGAGGCCCCGGCAGATGCCTGCGATGAGGTTGAATCACTGGATGATTCCCACCGTCTTAGCAGCCATGTCCTTGAACCCGAGTCCGAACCGGAGCTCGAACCGGAATCCGCAGACAGTTCGGCAAGCAACCCCAACCCTGCTGAACGATGGCACAACGAGGTTGGCCGCCGCGCTGTCCTGGTGAACCCGGTGGTCCGCCCCAAGTCTACACAAGGAATGCTTCGAGGATATTCCTCCTTGACCCCCATCAATGCAGAGGAAGATTACATCATGGAGGAGGCAACTCCCCCGGAATTGCAGCGGATCCCTAGCGCGAGAGCCGAAATTGGTTATGCCGAATAGACTGGTTGGTGAATAACCATCGTTATTTAACGCCTGTCAAACTGGATTTATACCATTATCGCATATCTCTGTGCCATGGCGCACCAGATGGATACCATTAGCCCATCGACCGTCACCATGAGTAAACGCCAATCTGCCACCCCTTTGACTCTTTTCCTTTGTCACTTCCCTTTGTCAATTTCTTTTGTCAAAATATCCATCCGTGAGCCTTGGATTTACTCTCTGGCTATCTGTACGATTCTGATATCCCCATTGCCTTGTATCCCATTATTACCCTTGCGAGCTCGTCATTCTGATTCGATCTGTTGATACCCCCTCGTCGCCCCATGTTTTGTCTTTATGTGCATAAATTCTATTTTTTTTCTCTCTCTTCTATTTCTGTTGAATACATAACTGATAAATCCTTATTCCCCTTCGAGCGCTTTTCTTACACATAGTTGGCTTTTAGCCCTTTTGATCTACTCTTCTTCCATTGCTGTTAAAAAGATATATTCTTTTGGCAGTTTACTGATTTCAATTTCTGCATTAAGCAGTGTTTAGCTTACATGGAGATATAGCATGGCATTTTTGAGATTCCATTGAATGTACTTAGTCCAGCAGTCACTGCTAACTAGCCTGTTATATTTGTATCTAATATTATGGTCTACATTCTTCATTGATATCTTTCGCTCCTACCTAGAAAACCTAGAAATGACGATATAAGAATTCTCTGATATGCCAATATGTGCTTTTATTGAGGTATAATTGCCCATTGTATATCCCGAGAGTATTAGGGCTGGCAAATGCTGACAGTTCCAGACTCCATCTTATTCGTAAGCAATTTCGGGACCCGAGGTCGGGGAGCACGTCATCCCTTGTCGGCTTCACCTCTCTTGGATCCCCAAGCAACAATTGATATCTACTACCGGTATACAAAGAGTACTGACAAATCTCACCATGGTAAGTCTCTGTAACATTTCAACATCCGGGAAAAACTCCCCGTCAAACCCCCCTCCGAGCAAGCTCCAGAGACTTTCGGACCTCCAAACCTCGAGATTCCAAATTATTCAGCGTCTTACCTAAGCTCTACTGGGAACGTCATCGCCCTATAAAAACCTAGCGCCCCTCACTCTACCCCTCCAATCGAAATACTTATATTTACTCCAGTTCAAGCCCGCATCTCTTCGTTCTACTCCCAGATTCATCTCCGGAGTCCAGCGCACTTTCAGACCCTTTTCTTCTACACCTATCTCGCGCTTCACGCCTTCTTCTCTCAAAATGGGTGTCACTGCTATCACCTCGTAAGTGTTGATTTTGCTCTACCGCTTTCGCATCTACATCTACATCTGCATCGACGTCTGTGTCTGTGTCTGGATAGAATATACTATGGCCTATATATTCTTCCTCCATACTCGTTCTCCTCATTTTGCAGACATGACAAACACAAGCTAACAAATCCCAGCGCCGAGGAGTACAAGACCAAGGTCACCGATGCCACCGGCCCCGTTGTCGTCGACTTCCACGCCGTCTGGTGCGGTCCCTGCAAGGTCATCGCCCCTGTTCTTGAGAAGCTCAGCGACGCCCACCCCGAAGTCCAGTTCTACAAGGTCGATGTCGATGCTCTCGCCCAGGTCGCTGCTGAGAACAAGGTCTCTGCCATGCCTACCTTCCACTTCTACAACGGTGGTGAGCGCAAGCAGGAGGTCAAGGGTGCTAACCCCCCTGCCATCCAGGCTGGTCTCAATGCCATCCTTGCATAGATTTGAGATTTGAGATTTGAGATTTGAGATTTGGGCTTTGTTCATACCTTTGATCCTATGTTTTTTTTTTTAGAGGGATGGGCGATCTAATTGAATGCTGAATACATACCGTTCTATAAATTTGGTTTTTGATATGGATTTTGTTTAATTTTGTGGGGTGTTTGATTTTTGGAAGTCAGTTGAGATACATATGTAATGCATGTGTTGTTGATGGTGAACGCTTGAAATAGTTATGTAAATGAAGAGTAAAGGTACTTTGGTTTTAGGTTGGAAAAAGGAAAGTGTACATCCTGTACGGGGTACAAGTTCTGTCTTACAGCTTGCATGCAGCCCGATCGACAGATCCCTGTAAGCTGCAGTGCAAATCTCCACAGTTTGTAGAACGATCGTAGAACGATCGTAGAATACGTAAAGTGTTCTGATCATAGTATATGCTCCATTCCCATCCGGATATCGAACTCTGATCGGTTATATGTTTTGATAATTTGTATTCTCAATATCGTTAAGAGGATATGAGAGGTATAAAAGATACCTTACAAAGATGGCAACAGTGGTTTAACTATATCCATGTAGATATAGAGCCCAAGTCTGTACTGCATGGCAGAAGAAGCTTACCTATACCTAGTATGAATTCTTAAAGGAGGATGGAAAGACCTAGCGATCTAGCATGTTCCATGCACCGCCTCTCTTCTTCCCAGATTTTGTCTTGAACGTTGGACCTCTCACATGACAAATACTGCGTGTTGCTGATAGAGAACCAACACGAATATGCCAACATGACTCTTTTTCTGTGATCTTTTACTTCTTTACGAACTTCTGCTTATTATGTCACCTCTCGATACCATCGTCTGCTCGCCGCTTGTGATGGTACTGCGTAATTTAGCCTTTTCAAGGCCTTGATCGTTTATGGACACGAGCGACAGCCCTTGGGACCTCAATTGCACCATCCAGTCTGAAGAACTCTAAGCATTGGAAACTGTATTTCCATATTACCCAGCCTGACTTACTTGCACAGCACTGATGCTACGCGATCCAAATCCTTAATAGCCACTCTGCTCCCAAAACACTGATGTAAGATATATTCGATCTCACAAGTCGACTACAGCGATGACTCTTTTCATTAATTAGTTGATAGACAGAAAAGCGTATTCTATTTCTACTTTTGAAGTTTGTGGTATGTATAAGTGACGATGGAAGAAACTAGCATGAAGGCATATTGATTGACGAGACATCACGCCCGATGACATGCCACTTTTAGCATGTCTTACTCTACAATCTTGTTAGATGTTTTGAATACGCACCGGCGTTGTATTGATAGATCGGAGAGGAGGCCTGGTGGTTAGAGAAGAGCCACGCTCGGAGCGTGAAGGTTCACTTGCTGACTGATCTCGGCAAGACTTGAATCATAGAACGAAGATGTGCTGGAACGGCGAGCTTGAGATCCTTGTTGTTTTGAAAATGTCCTTGAATTGACGCGATCTAGAGGGGCCGAACGTAGACCAACGGAACGCAAAGGAAATCGTCACCACAACCACGAGGGCAATAAATGCCCGGAGGGAATACCAGGTAGCTGATAGGGAGAATTGCGTTATTCCAAATAATTATCGAAGCTTCTGTTAACACTACAAGTGATTAGCCATAGAACATTCCTAAGGTAGGAGTTTGTAGGACGACAAACAATTCAGTAACTGCCTATGTAAACTGTGAGTTTGTAGCTTTCCCATTATCTTTCTCTCCATCTGCCACGTCTATCCAAGCCCGCAGCCTACTTTCACATAATGTCATCACTCGCTTCAAGTATGGATTCTGATTCGACCACTTGCACGGATAAATATGGCAGAGAGCTCCCTCCAAAAGCTTTCCGATCTAAGAGGCTGGAAGTCATCAGCTACAATACCAGAGATCATGACGAGTTCTTCAACTCTATTCAACAATATTCATCCTCAATCATCAACTTCTGCGCATCAACCCCACGGCCGATGGATCTCAAATTCACCTCCAGCGTTGCCAACCACCAAAAGAAGTCACATTTGTTTGTAATCATCTATGGGGCATACGACGACTACGACGATGACGTTGTACCTATCGGTACCCTTTTCTTGGAGGCATCCCCTCGAGATATGACACATCATCGATGCTCTAAGCTGGGAATCGGAATCCTAAACAGGTTTCGACGTTATGAAGCCGAGGCAGTCAACTGGGCTTTGAACTGGGCTTTCAACAGTGCGGGGTCTACACCGGGTGGAGATGAATATTCCGACATGGAACATGCGAGTGAGCTGACAGATGGAAAGAGGAGGGAATGTTATTACAAGAAAAGGCGAGTGGTGGGACGAAGTGAACCTGTCTATTTTGAAGAGGGAGTGGAGGCAACTTCATTGCTAGAAATTAACCTGGAAGGGTTGCAATGTGGAGTTCTATGTTTTTTTTTCACTGCATTTCAATTTTTGGCTTTTAGAGTAATTCTAGTCAGCTTAAGCGAGAAAGGAAAGAAACAGAACTGATCTATACTAAACCTTGCGTAAGCGGGCTTGACCTTTCTCCCCGGAAGGTCATATGAACCCACTGGAACCCCATTACAACGTTTTACTATTTTTGATGCATCCTTGCCACGCGATTGACAGGTGTGAGGTCGGTCAATTTACCTTAATGGAGAATGGTCGATCCATCACACCCACCAATATATTCGGTATGTACCAAGGTTACTATCTCGAACCTCTCCACATAAAAAAAGGAAAAACTTTTAAGGCAAAAAGGTGTCTAGCGCCAAGCGCAAAAGATGGCTATTAAGCCGACGCTACGGACTGGACAAGATCAAGTTTAACCTTTTTTTTGCCTTTGGATAACCCTTTCCCATTTTCCTAGAAAGAAAGAAAAAAAAAGCAAAAACTCTGGGGGATGAGCATTAAAACCCGGGAATTTTTAATCTATAGTTTTGCGCATCTGTGGGACTGGAAATGTGGGCCACCCTATTTATTTCCTTCTTTTTTTCTTCTTCGGGTTTCCCCGAGGCAAATTCGTGAATAAATTAATTGGCTATGACATTTCCGAGGACAATATATTTGGATCTGATCTTCCGATCAGGGGGCACATCCCCGATTCCAGATTATACAAGGGCTATTATTTTATGGCGTTCGTGTTAACGCTAATGTGATTGATCAATCTCGGTATTTAACCTACACATTCTGACGAACTGCCTTAGTTCATGTACATTTTATAAATATGCTTTGTAAGAGATCGAAATGAACATCAAAATGTGGGGTTTTTCTTTCTCGATGTGCAGCTGAATCCGCTTGTTAGTTTGGTCCGAAGCTCCAATAATTAATCTAAATAGAAGATCTAACCGCAATTGATTATATTGTATGAAGTAACAAACGACAAACAATATCGGAGGCCCCGTCTAAAACCTACTTTCCATGGTTGATTTAGCTCCACCATCGGAGTTGTATCAAATCGAGATACCAAAATCCGATGCTTACGGGCCATTGGCGTGGTGTCAGGCCTCTGATACGCCTAAAAAGCCAATTCTACCCACACAGTTCTTCCATATCCGCACCGATCCGATCTAGATCACCCCGAGCGAATCAGGACGCGATCCAAGACATCCTCGGTTGCGATACCTAATCTATTAAAGCTAAATGGAGGATTTAGGGCCTTTAGACCCCTGTTGTTTCTTCCATACTATTGGATCAGGTTAATTTATTCGAGTAAGATCAACCTCGGCAGACACTTTTGGGGCTTTCTTTGGTGTATTTTAAATGTGTGAGGGGTGGGCTTGGCCAATGCAGCTGAATGCATGGCCCTTTTGGTGGAGCTCCTATCTAGATCAGACTAGGGCTCCATTGTGGTACACGTCAATTCATTTAACGTGGACTCGGAGGTTCCTGATTGTACCGTGGATCTATAATATGCGGCTTGACAGGCGCTTGGGCTTATAAGAAGTTTATCTCTGGCCCTGTTTTACTGAGTTGGACTTTGGATTCTTTTATACCTGTTTGGCTCTCCACGCTTATACCATCAATCTCTTCATGTCACCTTTATATTGATTAGACCAGTCGTCTTCGACTATACTTCCAACTTATACTCGTCAATGCTCGAATAACGATATACCCACCACTACTTCTCTCTTTCTTTCACAATGTCGACACACGGCGGTGAATCGATGAAGGTCAGGTACCTGGCGGGGTACATTGTTCTCTCTTATGTGATCAGTGCAATGGGATGCACAACCACATTGGAACTACTCCACCGGCGGACATCGAGGTCCGGTCTATACAACTGGTATGCCCTAAAACTCGATATCGACTCCGGCATTCGAACATGTAACTAATAAAATAAATAAAAATCAATAGGTACCTTCTCCTAACCTCATCAATCACAATGGGCGGCATCGGAATTTGGTGTATGCACTTTATTGGCAATCGCGCTGTCGTCCTGGGCGAAGGCGAGGGACACGTGCAAGTCATGTATAACGTCGCCTTCACGGGTACTTCATTCGTGCTACCCGTTGTAGTACTGCTATTCGCCTTCTACGCCGTCGGTGTTGAGGAAAAGGCAGGCTATCTTCGCATCATCATCGGAGGCTTGCTCACTGGTAGTGCAGTCTGCGGTATGCACTATGTCGGTCAACTCGGAATCTCAAACTATAGATGCACCTACCACGTCGCCAATGTCGTGGGTGCGGCAGTTATTTCTATCTTCTCTAGTACTGCTGCTCTGGGTATCTTCTTCCGCTGGAGAGCCACTTGGACTGATAGCTGGTGGAGACGTGGAATTTGTGGTTGTTTATTGGCAGGTGCTGTCTCCGGTATGCATTGGACTGCTACTGTTGGAACGGTCTATTTGGACCACGACCATAGCGTCATGATGGGAACTCAGTTGTCGAGGAGTCAGGTTGTTATTGTTTGCACTGTTCTGGTATGTTTTGAGATTTCTTCGAAAGTATGGGGGATTTGGAGACTGACAGCTGTCTAGGCCTGTGTTGCTTGTTTGATCTTGTCGATGTGCGCTATTCTCGCTGGCCGAAATCGCAGAAAGTCGACGACCCGTGCTCATCAGCTTGTTCTCGCCTGTGCCTACTTTGATCCCACTGGAAGAATCATGGTTACGACGCAGGCTTTGCTTCCTACGAGGAAGATTGTCGATCATTATATTGGACGAGTATGTTCAGCCATTAGATTATAACAGGAGTCTTGACTGACGAATTGCGAACTAGACATTCAAAGATGACGACCTCACTCGCACCCACCCTACCTTCCTGTGGGCGTTTAGGGCAACTCGAAACTGGGCTGTTGTGAAAGATCTGATTCCATTCATGCGAAACCGCCTTGATTCCGAAGAAAGCGCCATTGAGAAACATATGCTATCCCGAGGGGTGTTTATGGACAAGGATACAGAGTTGCAAACTGACTTTGATACATTGTTCAAACAACTATTCTGTGTCACAGCCCAAGAGCTCTCAGATGAACTTCGTTTGCCTCTCCAGGAACTGGGTACACTCTACGATGATGTTCTCTCCACTGCTATCCCCATCTCCCGACTGTCTCGAGCCATGGGTCGCTCGTCCCTCCGCACTGGCAAGGGTCAGTTGATGTTCACTGTTCGCCAGCTGCAGAAGCATGAGGCAGCACGCCTGAAATCACAAGGATTCCGGTTCGCCACCATCGAGCATGTCACAGGAATGCTGTCTCGACGCATCCACGTCCCCGAAGCAAGCCTAGCCGCCTCCCTGCGCGATATGCGCGACTACGCAAGTTCAAATCGAGGCTTCGACGAGGGAGTACACCTCGTCAACTTCATGATGCGCCCAACAATTCACGATCACTTCGAGATCCTAACTGCAAAGGGCGTCGGCAACCCCCTCCCATCCGCAACCCTCCCAATGAAACAACTCCAACTCCACCACCTAGAACTCATCTCCCACATGGAAGGCTGGACCATGGATGCATGCATGCGATACCTCGAGTCCACCGCCGCAGCACAAGCCTTCCCCAACCTAGCCGAATTCCGCACCCACCTCACCCAAGCCATAATCACTCTCTCAAAAACCATTCCCGAAGACATGCGCGGCGCGGCACAACTCTCTTCCCGCCCATTAAATGCCCCCTGCCATACCGCACCCTCCAACCCCGAAACATCCATGCAAAACAACTGCACCATCCTCGCCTTCTGCGTCGTTGGCACACTCGACACCCAAATCCCCAACCCAGACTACACCTTCACACCCTTCCGTCTTTTCCGCATCCAGCAACAAATAAACGAAGTCCTCACAGACCACGATGACTTCGCCCGCGAACTAGGCCAAGAACTCTTCTGCACAGACGTGCGTTCGGGCTCGACTGCCAGCGAGAACGATCTCGCCTCCACGGCTAAAATGGCCATCCTGCGTCTTTGGCCGTCGCGCAAGAGCACGCCGGCTTCAACATCGGGCTCTGGCTCGCGATACTCTCAGGAGTCCTTTGTGGATCCCACTGCGATTGCGTTGCGGGATATCACCGTTCGGAAGGAGGTTCGCGTTGATTATACACACCTTCATGAGAACTCAAATCAGAACAATCTCAGTAATCGGGACTCGAAGGTTGTCGTTTCCGGTGGTGCTGACCCTCTGCCCACTAGTTATGTCGATGAGTTGTATAGTCTTTGCTATTCGCCGGGTATCCGGTTGAGGGCTGATGCGTCGTTGCAGAATATTTCGCGTGGATCGACTGCATGCTGATTATTTTTTTATTTTTTTTCTTTCTTGGTTTGCTTTTCTTTTGGCATGTTACAGCTGGCAAGGTGGAATACATCGAGGGATTGGGATCGGTGTTTTATGTGATTTCTTATGTCCTATTCCTGGAAACATCCGGACATGGTCCAGGATGGATTGTATATATAATTTTTATCCGACGAGTACGTAGATGACACCAGGACAAACTACGTGCGTGTTTAATGTTTCAGTTGTTTTTCTAAAAGTCTTATTATCAATAAAGAGCCAAAATCGTACCTGTTAATACATGAGATGAACTCCAGCAAGTCACAGAAAAAAAAAAGTAGAATATCGTCACACATGTCCAAAACACCAAAAGGGACTCATTAACCAAAATATGCAAGAGATGCCATATACTTATTGCTGCACACCCGCCGAGAGCGAGTCGAGAACAAATGCAATATAAAAAGAAGCACCAGCCAATCCAATGATCAAATCCTACAGAGGCAAAGTTCCCACAGCTCACACATTAGCAGTAGGATCCTCACGCTCCAAAAACGTAGGATCAAGCTCAATGCGCCGCTCAAACTTCGCCCACCAATTATGGAAGCTCTTCAGCGGCACAACATCCTGCCCCTTGTCATTCTCCGCAAAGCTCGCGAGGAAATTAAACGCATTTCCAATGATACGTTGCGCCAACACCTTCGTCGAGATCTGCCTCTGTCCCGCAGCCTGCGGAACCAACGCAGAAGACATCTGACGCGAAGGACGCTCTGCTTCCAGCGCAGCCAGCTGCGGCGCAATATTCTGCGCTTCTTCGATCGAAATGCCCAGTGTCAAGACGCCCGCTGCAGCAGCGCCTGCCTCGTCGAGCATCTCGTCTTCTTCCTCAGCCTCCGAGCGGTGCATTACACTACCCGGTGGACGCACGGTGAAAATGCCTGAGGGCTTTTCGTTTGCCAGTGCACCGATGAAGCGGAAGTTGGAGGGTGCGCCGGTGTGGGGGTCTGGGAGTTGAGCGTATATTGCGGCGCCGGTGTTTGGTGGGAGGGTTGTTCCTGGTAGGAAGAAGACGACTATTTCGCTGAAGGATGGGCTGAGGGGGATCGTGAATGCAAATTTGGTTGCTTGGCCGTTTGGTTGGGCGTCTATTGCGATGATGTCTGTTAGGCATGGGCGGCCTGGGACTACGACGGAGAACATGGTGGGTGGTTGTAGGGGTTGGAGAGCTTGAGCAGCTGGTAAAGCAGAAATTGAGAGGTGAGAGCTGCGATTGAGGTTCTTTGTACAGTTCTTGAAGCTTCTCCAAGCTTCTCTTTGTCCTGTTTTCGATGACGAAAGTGACATTTAGGGCTGCCCTTATCGGTGGCCGATAAGGGTTTGGCTTGGCTACCTAAACGAACGTCAGGTATATCAACTTTCGACTTCGACTTCACATTTGGGATCAGCTTCTGTGATCAGAAATCAATATGGGCAAATCAAATCTAGACCTGGTCGTTGAATGCGATAAGTAAAGCTGTCCTAACTCGGTTGCTTCCTCCACTCGCGTTTTTGTCTTACACCACGCAGCTTCCCCTACTACGAGGATGATCGCGCCGCATACACCGAGACCCTGAACAACTACCATACATTCAAAGTATCCGGATACGACTGTACGCTCGGATACATCCTAAATACGGTCGTCGAGAAATTTCCCTGGTCCGAGAAAAGCTGGACCATCGACTCGACCGCCCAAACCGTGACACTAGTGACACCGGAAGGAGCCACCCCCGCACATCGGAGCAAGCTCGTCGAAGCAGACATAGCCGAAGCCGTGAAACAAGACAAATTCGAATTGCTGAAAGGCTGGCGCAACGAGAGCTATGCAGTCTACGGCCCGGGCGGAGAATTCCTCCTTGAGATGGAGCGCTCTGCAACCCCGCTCTTCGGTATCGTCTCCTACGGCGCCCATCTAACAGGCTACGTGGAGGATGAATCTGGAATCAAGATCTGGGTTCCACGTCGCGCAGAGAACAAGCAGACCTACCCAAGCCTCCTTGATAACACCGTCGCCGGCGGCATGTGCACTGGCGAGATGCCGTTTGAATGTATCGTCCGTGAAGCAATGGAAGAGGCATCCCTACCCGAGGCAACGGTGCGTGCCGCGACTATCTCCACAGGCTGTGTTACGTACTCGCATGTGCGGGATGTGCGCGCAGGCGGCGAGACGGGCCTTATTCAACCTGAGGTTGAGTATATATACGATCTCAAACTTGATGCTGAGACTATTCCGAAACCTGGGGATAATGAGGTTGAGGAATTCAAGTTGATGTCGGTTCCGGAGGTGAAGGCGGCTTTGGAGCGTGGAGAGTTCAAGCCCAATTGTGCTAATATCTTGATTGATTTCTTTGTGAGGCATGGGCTGCTGACGCCGGAGAATGAGCCGGATTACTTGCAGATTGTTGCTAGATTGCATCGTCGCTTGGAGTACCCGACTGCTTCGCATTGCACGAAGTAGATTTGTTTGATATCTGAGTTAAAGAGTGCGTATGGATAGATATGTTGAACGTAAGACTTATCAAATTCGCTTTTAAATCTGCACTTGGGGGGTTCTGTTCTCATTTGTGCGACCAAGGCAACCTTCATATAGTAAATGATTCAATGCACAGTGACAACCGCACTTCCGCCTACTTTAAGCACGAGCACGAATCAAAATGTGCCACTAAAATCAGATTGATGGGGATTTTGACTTCTAGGTACACTGTACGGCTTCAGCAATTACAGCTTTATGTACCGTTAGCCTGCCCCAAGACGCGTTTGATTATCGAACTGTCAAGGTCCATCTCATCAATCCCATGAAAATCATGTTTATTATGATAATCTATTGGTATTCCCAAATCAAAATGCAAAGAACGCCTGCGCTGCACCCCATAAGAACGATATGAACATCGGTCCGGCTTAAATACACCGACTTTTCCCCCATTTGGGCTTTGCCTCAAGATCAATCCAAGATCCATCTCATCCTATGCCAAGGTCGTAAGCAAAAAAAGAGAATTCCAACAACGACAAGCTTATTTCTTAAGCAGCAAGTACACGTAATCAATTCTCAACGGAGCAAGCTTCTTGTAGGGGCCCTCCAGGTAGAGCAGCAGACCTCCAAAGGACACAAAGACAGCCCTGAAAATGTAACGTTAGTATCCGCATGAACCAACACATCAGAAACGAAACTCACATGGTATCCTTAGTGGTACCCTCCTCAAAGCGGTACACCTTGCCGTGGCAAACATAATCGTAGTCATCCGCTAGGGTTTGATCACCCATGCTGACTTCCCTCCAGCTGGCGCGGGTATCCTCCTTGCCATCAAGAGAGAGAGTCGAGGCCAGAGCGAGGGACAGCGACTCGCCGACCGCGCATGGGTACAGTTCAGTGTTCACATCCAGGGTGAAAGTGAGGGAGGCATCGTTGGAGTTGCAAGTAAGACGGGAGACGCGGTCATACTTCTGGGCGTTGATCGATGTGATCGTGAAGGTATCTTCGAAGAGGAGCGGGTCGGACATGATGAAGGTTGCGACCGCTGGCTTGTCGGTCTATGTATGGGGGTTTTGGTAGAGTAGATTATGCGCAGACGATCGCACACAAATTATCGTAGGTTCAAAGGCCCGTAATGGCTAGTTGGTGGTGCGAGAGTGGTGAAGAGAAGAGTTGGAGTCGGAGGTGGAGAGGTTGATCGGAGAACTGAAGCTTTTTTTTTCTGCCGCCTTTTGGTCCCCGCCGATAACGATTTCGTTGGTTTGACATCAGCTCCTTGTAGCTTTACTGGTTATTTTTATACTTGATTTGAACTTCTTCGTCATGTCATTTCGCAAGCGAAACATAGGTCTTTCTCCTGGTGTTGACCGCAACGCTGTTCCTAATGCTACCGCACAGCCCGCTGCGCCAGAAAGCACGCCGGGCATTCGCCCCTCCCCCGATGATGGACGGCCAACAACTTCGACAGGGACTCGCTCTCTAGATAATCTTCTTGCGGGCCATGCAGGACTACCAATGGGGAAACTATTGTTGGTTGAAGAAAACGGAACTACGGATTTTGCGGGCGCATTGCTGCGTTACTATGCGGCGGAGGGCGTAATCCAAGAGCAGAAGGTTCATGTGGTTGGAGTGCCAGAGCAATGGGGCCGAAGTTTGCCTGGTCTAATCGGCTCGGCGGAGTCGCTAGACGAGAAGAGATCCGACAGGCGTAAGGATGATCGCATGAAAATTGCATGGCGATACGAGCGATTGGGCGAGTTTGGGGCAGTCGCTGGTTCGCGGGGTGGTGAGCATTGAAACAAAACACTGCTTCTAGCTTCAATATGCTGATGAATATAGCTCCTACGAATCCTGGGGAACAGGATGCAGTAGCAAAAGAAGCGCCTGCTTTCTGTCATGCCTTCGATCTCACGAAACGTCTCGCCCATCCATCTATTACAAACATGTCCTTCATCCCACTTATGCCCTCCAAAGAGTCACCATTCCTCGCCATCCTCAAACAACTCCAGACAGCAATCACATCCAGCACCGCCAATACAATCCACCGTATCGTCATTCCTTCTCTACTGAACCCCACAATTTACCCGCCGAACGCCTGCCAACCCGAACATGTGCTCCAGTTCTTCCACGCCCTCAAGGCGCTGATGAGCGCGCACAACACCCGCGTGACCGCAATGATCACCATGCCTCTGTCTCTCTATCCCCGCTCATCGGGGCTAGTTCGCTGGATCGAACTGCTCAGTGACGGTGTTATTGAGCTTTGTCCCTTCCCGCACTCTGCGGATGCCATGGCTACATCGGGAGCGGCGACCTCACAAGAAGAGCCACCGCAGGGTATGCTCAAGACGCATCGGCTTCCAGTTTTGCATGAGCGTGGGGGTGGAAGTGATCAGAATGTTGGAGAGGATTGGGCGTTTATTCTGAGCCGCCGGCGATTCGAGATTAAACCATTCAGTTTACCACCGGCTGAGGGAGACACAGAAGCGCAAGATGCGTCGGCTCCAGGCGGAATGCCTAAGAAATCAGATCTCGAATTCTGAGACGCTTGATGATTGATGTGATTCCCTAGACTCAGTCGTCCTCCTCAAAGTGTCGTTGGGTCCCTGGTTCTGATAGCATATCATCCATCTCGATCTGCTCGGACATAGCAGGACCGGAATTGGCCATTGTGCGGAGGTAGCTCGCTCCATACCCGTCCAATCCTGGTCGCATAGAGCGGAGGCGATTCCCCAGACAGGATGAAGCTGCAAGCCATGCTGTTCGGTGTTAGTAATGCGGTCGCGTCTAGCTGTCTAAGGATGCTGCGCGATACTGACCAACAAAGAGTAGCAGGGGTGCAAAGAATACCAGGAACAGCAGTATTAAGAAACCCATGATGCAGTATAAAAGAAGAAATATAGAACACTCAACGAATGCCAATGAAGACGCTGATAAACAACGATGTTCAGCAGTTCGCTTGCCAAGAAGAACTATTCCAAAATGGGGCTAGCGTAGAAGCTCAGCTTTTCCTTTTCTTTTTTTTTTGCTCTTCTCTTCTCTTCTCTCTTCAATCAACCCTAGCTTTGCTGGTCAAATCCAAAGATCCTGGGTGTTTGATTTATTTCTCGACACTTTAATACATCTCTAATGGTAAGCTTCCCTTTGTCTCCTTCACCCACATCCCCACTCGCATGATTATTTAACTACAATCTGTCAATCCCCTGAAGCTCTTTGATACGTCACTGAGCGCTTGCTGAGAAACGTACTGGAAAATGAATTGCGATCACAAAATTTACCTTGCTGGCTACCTGCATATTTGCATATTGGACAAGCGCTAACCGTTCTTGCCACAGAATTCTTGAAAAATCCCACAAATCTCAAATCAGAAAGAAAAAAAAATGGATTTCCAACCAGATCTTCCCATTCCGATCTCCTATGTATCCGGTAGATACCTGTTGTTCTCAATTGACGCCGTGACGTACCTGCGACGTGAGCATCACATCTGCGGTGTGCTCATCGGGACTCTGCCTCAGATCCCGCAGCAGAATGTCTTCCTGGGCCTCCCGCTCGAGCTGATGCCCGAGGAGGCACGGTTGTTAGTGGACAAGGGTGTAGCTTGCATCGTAGACGAAGCCAAGGCACACGAAGGCATGAACACCCTCTTAGAAGAGGATCGCAGACGGTACCTCCGCGACCTCGAATCCCAAGGCCTGCATGTCTCGCGCATCCAATCGGATCGCAAAGAGCGCAACCGGGAACAGACATTGAAGAAATTAGAAGAAAAGAAAGCCAAGGCCAAAGCCAAAGCTAGTGCTGCTGCTGCTACTGCCCAGGCATCTACGGTTCCCGAGGAGGGTTCTTCCACCCCGTTGCCGAAGAACGCTGCCATCGTTGACCTCTTCAACGCAGAGGGCCGCTCATCGTCTCCATCCACCGGCTCGATGAGCACACCCCCTCAGGCCGCAACTGCCATTACGCCCGCTACATCTTACCCGCCTCTTTCCACACCCCCGCCATCGACCCACCTTTCAGCACCCGCGGTGCCATCCTCCTATCCTCTCTTCGCCCACCTCCACTCCAAAGGATACTTCCTCTCTCCCGGCCTGCGCTTCGGGTGCCAGTACATGGCCTACCCAGGTGACCCGCTGCGCTTCCACTCGCACTTCCTCGTGGTATCCTACGACTGGGACCAACGTATCGATATAATGGATCTCGTTGTCGGTGGCAGACTGGGCACTGGTGTGAAGAAGGGTTTCCTGATCGGCGGAGCACAGAAGAGAATCGATGAGGTCGATTCGGAGGCAGATCGTGTTGATACTGTGCGGGCTTTCAGTCTTGAGTGGGCTGGAATGTGAGGAATGAAGGACGTGAAGGGTTTCATATCCTTTATTTGTTTTGATTTCCCATCTATCGGGCCTATGGCTCCGATTTGCCCTTGCAAGGATTCCATGGCTCATGCACCACGCTACCATGTCTTTGCATGCCTTCGGGTTCCTCGAACCAGATGCACGACTTTCAACTGTGTCTAGCCTCGCTGAACCTGGGGAATAAATATATCACTGTTGATTTGGATCATTCTCGATCAACAAAGACACAGATGATATTCCCGCTCCAAAGGTGGTCTAACATGACAGCGAGGCTACCGATAGGCCTCGCCTTCTAGCGACTAAGCTCAGAGGCTTGGGGGTACAACAGCATGCGGTTAAGAAGGGTCGCATCCCTCTGGTCGATTCATGCATTGCCCGACTCGAAATAGCATATCATATGACTATGAATCCATTCGCAGCAAGCTCTGCATCAAATAAACATTTACACATTACAGTGGTTAGCCTGGTAAATTTGTAACATTATGTCAGTTATAAATAGTATGTTTGGCCTGTGAGACATCTCTAGCCAACTGATGTGGTAAAATTCATTCGTAAACATCGTTATTCTAATTGGCCATCCTCCCCAGTGACTTGATGGGTTATTCGAGCCGATATTTTTGTGTTCGGTGCTCTTGCCTTTGTCGTGTGGGATACAGCCCGTTTCCTCGTTGGGATGCCACACTGTGGTATCATTCAGTGGGCGTGATGAAACAGTAACGAGTTTAGCTTCATAGAACCCCGGTGTGCGCCTGCCAAGTATGGACATGAAGCTCGAATTTCAAGGACTCTCAGCAGTCCGGGGCACATGTATCAGCTTTTATGGCAGGAGCACGCTTGCAACACTCGAGGCCGCTTGACGATTGAGCAGTCAATCCCATCATAGTAAATTCACAAGAACCAGAGATAATGAACACCATCTCAAATGTAATCAATGTTCCTCCACTTGAACTTCTTATTAGCTCTGTCCACGGACCGATTCTCGAACTGATTTCCATGCAGCTCGAAAACCAACGGCATGGGAGCTTTAGCATCAGACTGGCTCTGTTGATCCCGCACACTCTCAGACGGCGTTGGCACAGGCACAGGCACCGTGAATCGGAAAACAGTATGCTCCTTCGGTATCGCTATACAAATAAACCAGGTCAGTATAATCCCAATATCGCACCTCTCGTCAAAACTCACTCTTCATCTCATCCTTCTCGGTAACAATCACAAACGTAAACTTTGTATCCCGCACCACAATCCCCTTAGCACCAACTCTCCCAGCACACCCACTCCTAACAACCTCAACCTCAGCCCCATGGTAATCCGCACTGACAAGCTTACTTCCATGCGACGTCGGCGAAACATGCCCATGTGGTCCACCCTTCACATCCAGGATTTCCTGCATATACCCAACCCACAGCTCATGCAGACCCTTGAAGATAGCGTACTTGCATTCTTCCTTGGGTAGGTCGTACAGCCCTGACTTGCGCTTTTCGCGCGCTGATAGTGGTTGCGGCTTCTGGTGTCGGAGGAAGTATTCTTTCTTGCGGAGGCGGTGGAGGCGGCGGCGAGAGCGGTTGTCGGATGCTGAGGGGGAAGTTGCGCGGAGGAAGAGGGGTTTTTGTTTGATGCGCTCGGTGAATTGTTGCGTTGCGCTGTCTGGGGAGTGGGCACGGGAGAGAAGGGTGTGCGCGATGTGAGTTTTTGGGGCTGGCGAGGATGCCATTTGGGGTTATTTTGGATATGGGTGTGGCTTTCTAACAGGGTCTTTTTTTTTTTTGTTAGGGTCAGTGGATCGGAGACTGGGAGTTGGGATTCGCAGAATGTTGTGGTTTTAGGAGGTTGGAGAAAAATTATTTGATGTCACACACCGATAAGATATCCAGGCCATCTATAGATCAAAGGTACCACTTTGATATACATTATTTGAACATGATTCAAGTCTGATATTATATTTTCTGCTTTCAGATATATTCTCGGATATTAGACCCGTTCAGTAATTAGGCTTAGATCATCCCTCGGCTCTTTGATGCTTCCCCGCATATATCATTTATGCGATGAATATATATATATATAGCAAACTGACACCCACGCCGCATTTTTGAAGTGTGATACAACTTCTGAAAAGGACGTTGAGATAGGTTTGTATACTACTGACTTCCCCTTTTGCATATATCAACATGCAGTCCCAGGCCGATCTACAGGACATCCCCAACAATTTCCCTGGAATTCCACCCTTCCCAGATGATGTCTCTACAGCGCCTCTTCTTCGACTATCGTCGGGAAAGCTGTTAGCAGGTGACCCCACAGAGCACGAAAGACTGTTCCAAGCATCGACCCACATTGGGTTCTTCTATCTCGATCTATCAGACTCAGAGCAAGGCTCATCCCTCCTCGGTGACGCATATAATCTGTTCCAAGTCGGCGAGAGACTATTTGAGCTGAGCTTCGAGGAGAAAAAACAGTACGATTTCAGCGGACAGAACTCATACTTTGGATACAAAGCGCAGGGAGCTGCGGTGGTTGACAAGCAGGGGAATCTAGATCGGAACGAGTTTTACAATGTACGTCAGCCCTGAGCAGATAGAGCTGTACCTTTACAGCAGCTGACCACTATATGCAGGTTTCTAAAGACGATATTTTGGGCGTCAGTGATCCTCTACCAGCACCAGAGACACTGCATGAAAGCCGAGCCCTACTGGGATCATTCATGCGCGGGTCACATGCAATCGTAACCCTAATTCTGGACATCCTGAACGACCAACTTGCCCTACCAAAAGACACACTATCCAATCTGCACCGACAACAAGCCGTAAACGGTGATCAGGTGAGGTTTATCAAAGCCCCACCACAGCCAGTAGACGACAGACGTACTGCGATGGGCCAGCACACCGACTTTGGAAGCGTGACGGTTCTGTTCAACCGACTGGGGGGACTGCAGGTGCTACCACCCGGTGCTGATGCCGAATGGATCTATGTCAGACCACTTCCTGGCCATGCTATTATAAACCTTGGGGATGCAATGGTCAAGTTTACGAATGGGCTGTTCCGATCGAACATTCACCGAGTTGTGGCACCACCGGGGCTGCAGGCTGAGTCGACGCGGTACAGTCTTGTGTACTTTGCACGACCCGAGGATAGCGTAATGTTGCGTCGGCTGGAGGGATCTGATCAGATTCCTGTTATGGAAGATGGTCAGACGGAAGAGGTGATCAACAGCAAGGACTGGATTATTCGGCGGGCTTTGGGTCGTCGGGTGGATCGTGTTAATGATGTTGATTTCGATAAGTCTGCAGGGACGGAGCAACTAAGTCGGAGGATCAAGGTTTAGCATTGGACTGATGTAATTTTGTGAACAATCAATATGCAGAATCTTGGAATGGTTATGACTTGGAGTTTAACGCGCTTGTAAGTAAAGTATTAACGTACGCAACATGTTTAGAAAATGGGACGACAATCTCTATGATCCATAGCTGTGGGATGGAGCACATATAGAATAGTGTGACCAGTCAATGATCTTACAACCAATAAGAACTACCTTGGAAGGCATCATGTCTCCCTCAAGGTTTCCAAATGAGGAAGGTACATATTTTCAGCTGGGAATATGTCCCTGAAACTAAGATAGTCGATCTTCCATTGATGTACTTTGTACCCCGTAGATTACCAATCAAAATAAATGACAAAAGCATAAGGATCAAGGATAGGCCCAATAAGGGGCAAAACTAGCAGAAACTACCGAATCCACCCAGCTCAGGAGACTACATACTACACCCTTCTAGGTAGGAGGGGCTACTTTAAATCAGCCGAGCCTATGAAGATAAGCTTTACGTAGATTAAGGAAAACATATCCTTTGAACGGGCGGCTGGAATCTCCTGAAGACACGACAGGTCCGATTCTTCGACCCGGTACTTTGGTAAAGACAGCTTAGTGGGGGAGAATCTAGACTTTTCCCCAAAGACCCCTGCTCCTATATTTGTCATATTTCGAGTCTCACGATACCGTCCACGGCTGAAATGAAAGATGACGCCTCTGTACGGAGTACGGCACTGAGATGTGCAATTCGACACATTACACATTCCCCCGAAACTAGAAAGTGGTACCTATGTATAGTGCGATCTGGCATCGTGGGTATTGACGTGCCAAGGTCTAAATGTGGTAGGAGGTCTAACCTGATTGAATTGTCTACATACATATTGACGCAAGGCTGGCATTAGGCAAACGGTCCAACATGACAGCCTGTTCTCTATATGTCGATCATGATCTCCAGCAGTGGCTCACATACTTCGAACTGTGGCGACTACTGCAAATATTATGTAGAAGTGTTATTTCTTATTGTCCAGTGATGATGGTGGGTTGTCGATCGTTTTGCTAGGTCTCGTCTCGACCACATATTTACCGGCTATGGCGTAAAAGCAATGGAGAACAATCCACCGCATTAGCTTCTTGAATAGGTTAGTTGGCCGTTGAGATGGATTTCAGTCCCATAAAAAAAGGGCAATTAGGGTGTCTTTCCCCCCAGCCGCTCCATTCCGGGTGTTCTGGAGCCGGGTTGTCCACTATTGTCCCCAAGCGACCCCCCCCCCTGACTTATTGGCGGCATTATCCTCCGTGGATAATTCATGCGAAAAACTTTAAAAAAAAAAGGTACTTTTGACTGAACCCTCACATAAGTAAGCCGCGTCCAGACCTCGGGATTTGAGATGCAAACCCCGCGATCCAACAATCTGGATCTGTCGTCTGGTTAATACGCAGTGACAGCGGGTGGTCTTCCCCGGGCTTCCGCTGCTTCTTATCTAGTGAATTTAATGCAGTAGTTAGTTTACATAGTTACTCCGTACCTCCATATAGTTGAGAGGGGGATCAGCGGAGCCAGGGATTGATGACAGGGGGGTATGGTACTTTTATTTGAGCTGAAAAAGGAAAAGCATTTTATAGATCTTGAACCGGACCATTTAGAGGATCAAATGGATAAACCACTTTAAGAAACGTCAAATACGCGTAAATCCAAATCCTCAAACCTTCCAATCCACCCCATCAGACTACACCGAAGTGTCAGAAACCGGGAATATATGGGCGGTTTTCTTACTGGCCAATAACCATCGATGTATATTCCGTCCCATTTGCCCCACTATGCGTTATTATCTGAGTACGGAGTACTTGGCCTTTTAATGAACTCCATTCCGAGAAAACAACCCTTGCAAATGCATAATCTACATTGTCCGGAGGACCAGATGCTTGGTAATTTCCTCGGTCAAAGTCATGCACCACTTTCAACTGGGTTCATCTAATCTATAATATCTATATATAAAAATAAAAACGGCTCGGACCGTCTAAACGGAACCACACGGGCTGTGTTTCCTACGTACCCGCTCCATTCTAGTACGCTAAATACCCTTAGAAGTGTATCCACGTTTCAGCTGTGGTATGATGTATGTGTCTTTGGCCGAAATTATTCTTCTCGGGGTGCATCCCCGGAAGACTTCTGGGATGCGTTTTACCTTGGTGCTGTGCCACATTATTTTAAGGTAAATGTCAGCCCGGGGAAGAACTGGATGCAGGAGATTTGGAATTGTATGGAAGATAGAAGGTACAAGGCAGAAAATAAGCACGAGGGTACTTGGACGAGGCAATTGCACATGCAGATCCCCGCAGTAAGGCACGAAGTAGGAACGTATTTATTACTCGGATGAGGAATAAACGCCCTTAGTAGGCCTGGGATGGAAAATATTTCCGTAGAATGTACAGGTATACTTTTAACGTGCATGGAATTATGTCTATATTCAAAGTATTGGATGACGTCTGATATCACAGGAAATGGAAACTGGGCGCGATAGTCTATTTTCGTATGTGGAATTCCGGGCCGAGTTTCATATTCTGACAGCGGCCACGAAAACTATCTTGTCTACTACCTTACAGGTGTGCGTCAAGTCATACATATGTTTAAAATATAGTGCGTAATATATGATATGCACATCCCTGGGCGTTATGGGAATATACACATCATCGGGATCCATGTCAGGGGGCATGCACTGGTATGTGCAACCTTGTAATTAGGGAAATGAGGCGTTTGTAATTCAGTTCCAGTGCAGAGTCTTGACTCGACCCTGGTCAGGGGAATGAGTTGGTTTCATTGTGCAGATGTTAATACCATCTCATGTATATATATGTATGTTATCTTCTGTTCTGTCTTGCTCGGTAGGACCATGGCATATAAAAATAACAAAGTATCATCGGGATAGGTCAAATAACGTGGAAGATAAAAGCAGTGGGGGTAGATGGGGGATATCATGAAGGATTGTGTTGGCTGTAAATATAAACCAGGTAGACAACGCTGTACGTTCCAATCAATCTGTCGCTTCGACGGTGTCCGGTGTCTGTCTAAGCGCCATGGCTGCTAGTTTCTCTTCAATACTCCTGAGAACCTCCGGACTTGGTTCTGGTTTGACCTTTTTAGGACTGTAAAAGAAATCAAATGTTAGCCATAAACCCCAAAACACATGTTGGGTTGATATCAAACGTACGGGATTCGTCTAGTTTCATCACACTTCGCCTGACCACATTTCAAACAAGTCTCCGAATTACCCTGGAACCATGTCTGACAGACATGACATTCATAATGAACTCTGCGACGAGTCTTCTTGAACGTGCGCTCAGGTCTAGGCTTGGGCGGATCCGCATCACCCGCATAGCCATCAGGGTATTTATCGAGTTTAGCCGGGTCCCGAGGACAAATTTTGCAGCGCACATGACTGCAACCGGGACATTCCTTGGAGCCGGGGGTAAAGAGCGAGGCGCATAGGTGACAGTTGCGGCGGACACGCTGGCGAACCGGCCGACGGACGAAATCCGCGCCGCCCGTGGGCGACGGCATCTTGAGCGAAATCTCCTTGGTGGTGCTGAGCTTGAGGTGCGAAGTCCTGGGGAATAGTCGGGGTTGGTGAGCGTAGGCATCTGGGACCTTGGGCTTGCGGGTTGTCGGTTCCTCATCCTTGTTGCGGGCGGGTGGGTATCGAGGACACTTTGTGCAGCGGGTATGCTGGCAGTTGATGCATACTTTGTCTGCGCCGAAGGTTGTTTCGCAGCGGTGGCAGGTACGGCGCACTCGCATGCGGATTGGCTTTGTTACACGGGTTACCTGGAGGTCGGTGGGTGTCTTCCATTCAGTGGTGTCGACAGTTAGGCCGTATTTAGCGAAGAGGGCGCGTGCCTTTTCATTTTGAGTCGTTCTGAAGTCGGTGTACATGACTGGCCTTGGTGTGCTGAGATCCTGGGTTGGAGCTGGTGCCGGAGCTGGTTCAGGCGCTGATACTGGTGCAGGAATTGGTGCCGATGGTGATGCTTCCTTTGATGCACTATATTTAGGTACTGTTAGTATATAGCGCTGAGGTAGAAGAATGTTATATATCGTACGTCGTTTCGGTGGGAGCGGCTACTCCAGGTATAGAGTGTCGTTTGGATATAGACCGAGGGCGGAGGACGGTCTTCATACGCTTAAGGTATTTAGAGAAGCCCTCAGGCTTGTCTTGGCGTCCATCTTGAGACATTATTCGAAGCACTAGAATGTAAAATGCTTTATCCAGTCAAGATTCCACACAAATATGTCCAGTGTGAAGAATATCAAAGTCGGAGGTGGGATTTCCGTGCAGAAGAGAGAGGGAAAGGGACAACCCAATTATTATAGCGAATATCAGATAATACGAAAGAGGTACATACATAATATTGTACATAAAAAAAGTCCAAAGCTCAGACGTGGGGATTCCGATACAATGGTTCTGTGGATTCGGTTTGGGATATTCGAATTTTAATTTTCCATTTTTGATTTGCCTTAAAGTTTTTTTTTTTTTTTTCATTTACGGGGTTTTATATTATTTATTCAGCTTATTACTCCGATCTAGTACATGGGTGAAGGTATTTCTCCATACTAACCGTTATAGGGAGATACCGACAATCATGTACCGATCATATGATAACTGAGCCCTGGTAACTCTATGACATCTCTCCCATTTAGTCTCTGATGTGCACTCTCCACTCTTTCTCCTCCAACCCGGTGACACTGTGAAATGGCTTTGGCCTCGAAACTCTGTGGCTTCAGGAGATTCTCTCCTCATATCCGAGAATAGCGTGCCATTTAGCTGGATTGAACAAACATGCCCCCCCCCCCCTGTTTCTTGGCACGTCATTGGTTTTTCTGGTGTCCCGTCCTGGACTTTCACGGGGCGATTGTGTTTCGTCATCCTAACAAAAGTACGAAACAAAAATATGAAGTACACAGACGTACTCTTCCGTCCCCGGCGGTTGACCGATGGCGCATGTTAAAGCCCTGGGATTCAAAGGTTGTCCAAGGGTGGGGACAGAGGAGTTGACATCCTCTGGTCTCCCCACGGCAGCACCCGCCACCCCGGCTGCCTTTCCCAAAAATAGCTAACTTATTGGTTAGTGGGAGCAGATCGAAGAGGGGGGATGGTCGAAGCACAGTGATGAGCATGTCTTTAATTTCTTCGCTATTGCAGTCGATCAGGAGGGTTGAGTGAGTTCTCTTTGAAACCCGGATTTGAATTGCCGTGGAAATCGTGAACATTTTGAGTTCGGTCTTTGCTTCACAGCTTTTATGTATTATACTACGGAGTACGATGTACTGCATCGTACAACATAGTGGGATTGGTACTGGATTGGGGATAAGTACGTATGTACTCTCCGTACTTCGTACCTTGATATACTTATTGTTAGGGTATCATCTTTCGTTCCCGTCTTTACAGTGCTCTTTATGGTGCTGACTAAATTATTGATAACTAGGACTGTGAAGAATGCACAATCCCCCTAGTATGGAAGGGTGGCAAAAGCACTTTTTGACAGCCACACGGGGATCTCTCCATTGGACCAGCAGGGGTGCATAATGCATGACACGGGGATCCCAAAGCGCAAAGTATAAGCAGTTCGTCAACCTATGGAGTACATAATAATGATTTACAATGTCTGCAAGTGAGGGTAACAAACCCCCAAGAGAGACCAAATTTTCTTTACAAAAAAAAAAAACAGAGGGAAAGAAAAAGTGCTAGGGAGAATGGTGACTTTGCCCCGAGGGTATGCACTAACTACTGCAACTACTGCAGACTAAGGCCGTTGATCATCGCATTTTTGTATTTTATCCCTCAACGGTTTCTCCCATTGTCCTTGCCTGTCAGTTTTGTACCCCTGTAATGGAAAGTGGGCACACTTTGAAAATCGAAGAGATACGGTCAATATTTTTATTTTAAAATTCGGAGCCAGCCCCCTCGGGGAAATAAAAAACAACAAATTATTGGCCTCGGAAGGAAATAAATTTCCCTCCTAAAAGTGGGCCAAAAGATGTGGGCTCATTGGGAGTGGAGGGTGGTCGGATCGCTGGGTTCTAGGGCCTTGGTATAGTATGGTAGACCTTAACCTCCAAGATATCAGATAATATTATATAGTCTGGATGAAAATCCACCAAGACTGTACAATCATATATACATTTGGATCGATACTCCCTGTGCTTGATTATCCCGAGGCTTCTGCATGCAGTAAGCATGACCCGTCCCATGTGCACGGGAATATACCTGCACAGTTTGGTACACGGAATACATATGGTATACTGTATGTATACTATATCCTGTACACCGTAACTCAAGATCAACCTATGTAGCTCTATTAGCTGCCATATGACCACACGGTACTCTACACTTTGAGTATACAGCTCTACAACATTCCAATGACGCTGCATTCTTCCAAACCGTCTAAATATACCTTGTCGCTCTCGCTTACATAGACTGCATATTGCTGTTTCGAATATGCATTCCTTGACCCAGGGCAATGGCCCCGGGTGTAAGACCACGCAGCTGGGCACGGATGCCACACCCGCCTTCCCACCGCCATTCTAGATGTCGGGATTCCGGCCCTTGTACCACCCCGTTGGTACCATAAATCGTTGCATTGGTATCTTAGTACACGGTGTAAAATGTTGAAATTATTGAAATGCAAAGACAATTCACCTAGCAGCAAGCTATTTATAAAACAGCTAATTTATTGGTGGGAGCCGATCGTGGGAAAAATAGTCGAGGGGCATGATGGGCATGTCTTTCATTTCTTCATTATTGCAGTCGATTAAGAGGTTCGAGTGAGTTCCCTTTGAAGCTGGGATTTACATTACCGTGGAGATCGTGAACCTTTGAAGTTTGGTATTTTCTTTATAGCCTCTCTGTATTATACCAACTTGCACGGAGTACGATATACGATAACTATACTATATCGTACAACATAAAGGAATTGGTACAAGATTTAGAGACAAGTACGTATGTACTCCGACCTTAGTATGATTTATTATTGAAAGGTCTTTCCCTTCCCGTATAGTAGCGCTCTTTATAGTGCTGACTAAATTATTGATAACTAGGACTATGAAGAATGTACAATCCACTTAGCATCGAAGGGTGATAAAAGAACCTTTTAACATATAGGGATCTCTCCGATCAAAGCACAAAAGTATACAAGTACATAATAATAATAATTTGTAAGCCCACGCCATCAGCAAAAGCAAGCGCATCGCCCCAGTATAGGAGCCAATTCATAGAAACTCCATGTTATCCTCATAGGAAATCCCATCATCACTCGAACTAGTACTATCCTCATCTAGAGCCTGGCTTTGACTCGTTTCCGAGCCCCTCATCCATTCCATCAGGTACCGAAGTCTTAATTGAGGCGATCATGGCTTCGTAAATAGACTGAGCCGCTACAATGCCTGATTCCGCTCCGGGGTCTCCCTCTGCGTGCTCCGAGTCCTGGAAAGTCTTGTCTTCCACCAAGCTCTCGGGTAGCTGGTGACCTGAAATGCTTCTAGCCAACGTCCGCAGCATTGACTTTCTGAGATAAGGGCCTGGTGTTGGCCCAGGCTAGAATTGGTGGGCCGCTTCAACCTTGTCCATGAATGTGACTTGACCTCGTTTCTTGCAAAAGATGTATGTGACAATGAAGCGAAAGTATAAAAAGCGCTGTGCGGGTCTGACATCAGAAAGAAACTCAAGCTCCTTTTGGTCGAAATCCTAGTAAAATGTCAGCTTGCTAATAAGCCCAACAAGATTAGGTCGACTAACTTTCCATCTCCAGGAATGACTGGGCGTTGTAATCACCGTAAGGTTGCGAATGGCTTCATCCGTCAACACACATTTCCAACGCGAAGTACTAGTGATCTCAGTATCACTCAGAACTGGGACAATAACTATCTGTCATTTGTCTAAGCTCCCTTTATATTCTTGTGCAGGGACAAGGGCTATATAGCTAATTAGTACCAAGACCAATTTGGATCAGTGCGTAATGAGTAGTTACCATTGCTTGGATTAGATAGCTCGAGCATTTCTACCCCAAATAGGTACGCAATCTCATCACCGCTGAGGCTTTTTGGAACTAAATGGGCTGCTTTGATATCTGCGAGATCCCAATTGCCCATGAGGTGGCAGAGGCCTGCTTTCTCCGGAATGCCGTAGTATTTGTTGACGTTCCTCTTGAAATTGCATGTGTTGAACTGACTTCCCACAATCGTCTTGTTCTTGGGCAGTTTAGCTGTGGCCGACATAACCTTTGGTAGTATGGTCTCGATGTACGCTCTCTCTAGTATTTCGACATCTGGCTCTCCTTGACGCTGCCGCTTGACTATCGCTTGCTCTTCAAAATGTTCTTCGAGTATCTTGCGCTGACGTGAGAAGGTTTTCAGCTCCTGCGAGGCCGATCTGGCCGACTTCATGAAAGGCTGTAGAGCCGTAACGTACTCTGGGCCGGTGAGCGCATTGGCATCTAATGCCCTAAGAAGCCCTTCATGGGCACACTGGATGTAATCCAAATCAATTTTGTAATCTCGGATCTTTAATTCAAGGAAATCGGAAATCGATCTGGAAGTCTGAGGTTCCCTCTTATCCTTTGCCAGTAGAGCCCGCTGGCGATCTTGCAGCATAACCGCTAGTGTACGTGGGTGGATCTTGGGCCGAAACATCTTTTATCGCAAGTCCCTATAGACGTTTTGTGTGTAGCATATAGATTGCAAGATTCCAAGGTTACATATCCCCTATGCAATGTATGTACTTCAGGCAGGTATGCAAATATTACACTAGTCCTGGTTAGGAAATTATTACGACATAGGACCGACTCTTTATTGGGCAATATTAAACTCAAGGCATTTTTTTATCTATTGGTAATCTTCCAAACTCATCTATATAGCTTCCAAGGTTATTGCTGTTGTTTACATAGACTGGACATCACTATTTCCAAATATACATTACTTGAGGGCAAGGTGTAATACGTAGGGCACGGATACCCCGTTGGTACTATAAGTGAATTACATTGGTATTAGTACACGGTGTAAAATGTTGAAATTATTGAAAAAAGACAGTCTAAGATTAAGGTAGCTATATAAACTTCACATATTGTCTTTGGATTTTAATAGGTAATAACCTACATCTTGACAAGATCCCAGTCTTACGGTGGAATTTTCTAGACTATACAGCCTGCACAGACACCGAAACTACCAACTTCCATATAAACAAGAAAATCAGAGTTTAGTGAACAGTGGAGAGAAAGGGCATCTCGTAGTGGGTGATCACATTCTGCAGGAAGACCAATCAACCACTGCCAGTTATATTGCATGTCCACTTCAATCCACACGTTGTACGTGAGCAAGAATATGCTGCCAATTGTATCAATCAAAACACCCGGAATCTTTTTCATGCCCACGGCGGGACCAGTGGAACCATACGAGGGTATGAGCTACGGGCTACGAAGATGATCACCGACCCCCCAAAAAGTCTTGTGAGATTGAAGAGATTTTGCACTAAATAGCTGGGGCTGATTCACTAGTGAGCATTGGGTTTAGTTGTATCGATCAGCTTAGGTGCTCATCGTGGCTGGCGGCTATCGATGCTGAGCTGGCGAGGTGTTGGGCAGATCGCCCCCTGAGCAGAAGGACTGGCTATTCGTGGATGATGGATGGTAATGGTAACCAAAAACCATTACAGGCGTGCTGTCATCAAGACCTGGGCCATGCAGTATTAACTGACTGCAACGTAGGCCGGCTAAGCCCCGAGCATCGGCATCTCCGAATGACAGGGCTAGGCCATTCTCGTTGGGAAACTCAAAACAAGGCGACTTGGGAGTACAAAGTACATAGCTCGTGAGATCTACCACTAGCGGGGGACATACAAACCACACCGTTAAAAATCCACCTGGGTTGATAGATCACAAATTCCGTCCCATAGTCTTGTGTGATCGACGCCATCATGAGATCCCGGGAATTTTAGTCTAGGTAATCAAGTGCATGTCAGACTTTGAATTCCAGAAGTACATTCGACACCTAGGGTGTTTCTGTGTGCATGGGGGGCAGTTCCAAGCCAATAGGATCCAGCCATTCCGCAAAAAAAAAAGAATTAAAGAAAAACGCCCTCTATACAAATCCCACGCCTTGGGTATATGCTCAATCTACCGACGGACATGCTATCCAATCAAGGGATGCATTCACTAGCCTGGATGCCTTAATCCGACCCAGTCAGCTTGGACTTAATGTCGATGATATCTTCATCGGCCTCCACCTCGATCACTCGGTTGACTTGGGCGCTGGTGCGCATCAACTCCACTGCATTTGCATACGACATCCGTTGCATTGGGTTGCAATTCTCGGGGAGCCAGTAGAGGAGAACATAAGGGACCGAGGGACGTCCGTCTTTCTGTGAGTGCATATCTCATTTAGTATGTATGTCATGGGTCGGATCGAGTTCTGTATTTTTCATAGACGACGTACGGTGGTCATTGGGTAACTGAGCAGAATGAATCGCGGTGAGGATTCGGGAAGATCATCGGCCAGATCTTCCATCTTGGAGTAGACCTCGTCGTCTTGCGGCCGGATCTCCTGGGTCTTTGCATCAATGATATCTATCATGTGCCACCGTCAGCATAAAGTGCAGGAAAGGATACCGATGTGGTTACGACCGGCACTGTGTACGTGCTATATAGCCCGGTTTCCGTCAAAATGCATGAGAGATGTGGGAAAGCGCAGATTTAGGGACCCATACAGATGATAGCTTGCGCGTCCTTGGCTCTCGATGTGCCCAGGCGGAATTTGCGCAGCTTCTCCTTGGTCTCGGGAGAGAACGAATATAGTCGTGAATCAGACTACCGTAAGTCAGCGCCTGATGGAGGAAATCTGCGAGCAGTTCGCATGGCCTATGCCGATCAACCTGGAGCGGCAAGACATCTCACCATTTTGGGGGTTAACTGTGGGCACGCAGAGAAGGCAAGGAAACTAAAGTCCTGAATCTAGTGCTAATAATGCACTGAATAAAGATGATACTGGATATGCTGGAAAACGGAGAAAGCCGTAGGAAAGCCAAGATGGAAATGCGGGCGGCGTGTCCCTGTTCCCCCACTTCACCTTCTCCACGCTTCGAACAATCCAGATACAAACTCCTACGCCTATATCTTCATGCTCAACCGACTGACCCTATTGACTCGACACTTCCCACGTCAATTCAGTCCCTATCGTCCAACCAGTCCCTCCTTCTCCACCCCGTCTCTGGCCCCTCGTTCAGGTCCGTTCGCGATGACATCAGCTGCGCTCAAGCCCATCCACACGGCAGCATGCCTCATTATCGGCGATGAGGTTCTCGGTGGAAAGGTAATTAGACATATCCACAGACTCCCCCATGAGGAGAAAGTTTCTAACATCACCTCAACTATTAGACCATCGACACTAACTCGCCCTACCTAGCCAAGTTCTGCTTCTCGCTTGGCATCGAACTGAAGCGAATCGAGGTCGTCCCCGACGATGAAGAGGATATAATCGAAGCCGTACGACGCATGAGCTCCCGCTATGACTTTGTCGTTACCAGCGGCGGCATTGGACCCACGTACGCACAACCACCCCCATCCCTAGTTTCTCCGCATCATGAGAAACGGATCCACGCCGACAACGCACAACGTGACACTCCATACAAACCCGCAGCTAATACATATCCCCTATCCACAGACACGATGATATCACATACTCTTCAATCGCTAAGGCATTCAATCTGAAGCTGGAATTGCACAAGCCGGCCTTCGAGCGCATGAAGCGCCTCTCCAAGCCTCACCCCATGCAGCTCAACTTCGACTGGGAGACACCTTCACCGGGCCTGACCGCCAAGCTACGCATGGTTGAGCTACCCTTTGACCCCAAGGTCCCCGCCGAGTCACAGGCCTTGTTCGTGGCGGACGACTTGTGGGTGCCGATCGCGGTGGTGAACGGCAACGTGCACATCCTGCCCGGCGTGCCGCGACTCTTCGAGCGTCTGCTCCAGAACTTGAAGCCTTACCTTATTCCCCGCTTGACCGACCCGGAGGGTAAGGGAACGTTCCGCTTGATGGTCAGCACACCGTTGCCTGAGAGTGCGGTGGCGCCATACCTGACTGAGCTTGCCGCTAAGGTTGAGCCTCGGGGGATCAAGGTTGGCAGCTATCCGCGTTGGGGTAAAAAGCGCAATACCGTTACTTTGGTCGGAACGGATAAGGCATACATGGACTCGTTGGTTAAGGAGGTCGAGGAGAATGTTCAGGGCAAGCTGGTTACCAAGGAGGATGAGTTGGATGTTCCGTCCGACTCGGATCAAGTTTTCAGTCAGTAGATTGTTTATTATCTAACTATGTAGACTGCGATGTCTAAACCACGCATAGCACATCGAGCGTAGAAATTCGAGATGTATATTTAAGAGTTTTAAACATGTAACTAAATATTGATCAGGTTAGATTATCACATGAAGCTATAAGCAAGACTAGACTGAGAACACCCCGTGCTCTAGCTGTCATAGCAGCCTTACAAAAAGAGGACCATTGTCAAGAGGTAACGAGAACCTTGAGATAAGGTATCAGACGGAATGGATCACACTATCAGGGATAGATGGGCATACATCCCGAGATCATACGCAGAGCAATAGATGGAACACTCACATCAAGACAACCTCAAAACCAAGGTACATGCTGCAATGATGGAAAGCAATCCACCTTGCCATGAAAGAATATATATTGACAGCCGTGTCGTCTGGAGCGACAAAGGATAATGATAATAAAAGGCGATAGATAAACAAACACCAGGGATCTTTCGCAAAGACCTGAACAGCAAAAAGAAAAAAAAGGGACTAAAACAAAGACGCAATCGGACAACAAAAGGGGAATCAAAATGTTTCGTGAGACGAGGTTGGGCGTCAAGGTCGGCAGTCATCAAGAATGCGAGTTGAAGAACCCACAAACATCCGTAACACAAACGACAATGCCACTTCTTTGGTAATTTTTTTCAGGTTTTTCGAGGTTGCAATTTTGCAGTCTCCGTATTTCCCATGTTGTGTGATCTGAGTGGCGGTTGCAGAAATTAAGGCCATTCATAAGGTAAACATATCCAACTTTCCCAAGTGTGCACTCGGACGTATAAATCCTTTGAAACTCTTCCTTTCGGAGGGCTCGAGATTCGAGGGTATCGCGATTCGGATCATTTTGGTGTTTTACATGATGACGCACTTTGAGCAGCAGCCAGCGCTCTCGCCGGGGTCGCTCACGTCCATCTTGCCCTCTGGTGCGCGGGCGCCGAACGCGCCGGAGCCGGAGGGGTACGAGGACATCTCCTTGTTGTAGCGACGGATCTCGCGGACGAGGTCGTAGAAGGCGTTCTCGACGTTGATGCGGGACTTGGCGGAGGTTTCAATGAACTTGCAGCCGAACTGACGGGCGAGCGCTTCGCCCTCTGTTGTAAAAGTGAATGGTTAGCGGAATTTGGAACCTGGATTCGGGGCAGAGTTTCGGTTTCAAGGGAGAGAAAGTTATAGGAGACGTAGAGAGAGAAACATACCCTGCTCGGAGACCACACGCTCCTTTTCCAAATCGCACTTGTTGGCAACAACAATGATGGGGAAGTAATCTTTGTCCTTGACACGCAGGATTTGCTGTTGGAAGGTCATGATTTCTTCGAAGGATTGGCGCGACGTAATGGAGTAGATGAGAAGGAATCCCTCGCCGGTTCGCATGTATTGTTCTCGCATAGCCGAGTATTCCTCCTGACCTGCTGTATCCAGGACATCCAACAAAGCGACTTCATCATCGATCACACACTGCTTGCGGTAGGAATCTGTAGGCGGAAGAAGGTTCCGAATTAGCTATGTTGTTCAACGGGGGCTAGGTACCTCCTGGGAAGACCTGATATGACCCATGCGGCGGATGAAACGGGGGCTTCGGGCTCACCTTCAATTGTTGGATCGTACTCGTCCACAAAGTGACTCTGGATCAGTTGGATGGTCAAGCAAGACTTGCCGACGCCACCACCGCCGACAACCACCAGCTTGTATTCTCTTAGGAACTGTGCATAAATAAAGGGTTAGCTGTTGGAACTCTTCAGAAGTGGTACCACATTGGATAAAAGTGCTCACCTTTGAGGCCATTATGAGTTTCAAATAGAGAAAGTGAAACGAAAAAAAGAGATATTAAAGCGATAAGAAAGGGATCGCAAGACAATTTAAAGCGAAATCCACCTAATGTTCCTTTAAAAAACAAAGGGTGGGAGAATTAGGGGGAGAGAGTTCGGAGGTTGGAACGGGAAGAAAATAAATGGAGACCGAGCTTCCAAGGTTCTTCTTCTCTTCGAGAATTAGTTTCGAAGGTCTGGGGTAAACAGATATACAATAATAATAAAAAAAAAAAAACAAAGAAATCTGTTTCTTTTCTTTCTTTCTCAAGAAAATAGAAAAGAAGGAAGGGAAAGAAGGGGTGAAGGGAAATTCAGGAGATGGTGGGGAGAAAATGGTGATTGGGTCAGAAAAAGGGGACATGCGCGCCATTGAATGAATGGTGCTAGATTGCTTTTATATTTCCTATTATTTTTTATTATTTGAGATTTCTATAAACGATGCTGTTGTTCTATTCTTCTATTGCTTTTTATTGTCCGAAACTATATAACAGTGTTATTGCTCTGTTATTCCCCTAACTTCTCCTTTCTCGATTTGCATTCCGTGCCAATATATGGCTTTGGTACACTAAATTGTATCTCTACAAGGGAATTGATTGGCTTAAGCCACGGCCCCATTGAGGAACGTGCAATTAACGACAATATATAGCGGAGATTATCTTACGCTTTCTCCTTTTACTCGCAATCCACATTAAGTTTGTAATTATCGCTTACCTCTGTCTTGTCTACTAGCTACAAAATCCGTACCATACAGAAGTCAAGAAACCCAGTTCCTCTCAGAGTGGATCTGCCGTCCCGGTGGAGATGGGTCCCTCTTTGGCGCTTTTAGGGCATTGGCCTACATGCCCACCTGTATACAAGTTGGGTCTCTAGAAATAACAAACAATCATTCAGATAGCAAGTGATGTTGGGCACCAGATAGTCTGTATACAACATAGTATGCTCGACACCGCATATTCATCTTGGCTTTCTTATACGCTTACGGAGTAGACTACCCTGGATGGCCTGCAGGTAGACGCCCGCCTTGCATAATTGCATCATCCCGCCGCAACACAATCACCTCTGTCACTTTTGGTGATTGGATACATCGGAAAAATTCCTATTCTCGCCAACGTCCCACTTTTGGAGCCCTCGTCATAGCCAAATCATCGCAGTGTTCGATGCCAATCAACTAATTTTTTTACTAGTCTCCATATGCCCTACCAAAGTCTGAGTCACGCGGTTTTTTTTTTTTTTTTGACAGATGCAAAGCTGCAGATCGGGAGTTTAATCCGTACCACTTATCGCACTTCTTTTCTTTAACCTTCGACTAGGCCTAACGGCTGTCCACGAACTGCTTATATTAGCTTTGGCAGGAACCCCACGACTTAAGACTTGGATCCTGGAAGAGGTGTACAGAGTCACATTTGAGCATTGATCACGTCGAGCTTGGTAACGATCGTCTATAACATAACTTCATTAATACTTTCACACTCTTTGACTTGCCAATTATTGTCTTCTAGGGGTGATGTTGAAGCAAAAATAAAAACAATTACATTCTGTCCAAGGTTCTTTCCCGGGCGCGATGCCTATCTTAACCTAGGCGCGACTCTGTTGATTGCTTTCCCATGGATCACCGGAAGTTAATTCCTTATGCGCAATCACGCATTGTCAGCTCGAACAAATGTCTCGAGGTTGGAAAAGAGCCGAGATGAAATTCCGTTAGTTGGTTAGCATTCAAATTTTAGTCCATAACTAGATTATTGTTAGAAGCGACCGGATAATCAGTAAAGCTGCACCTGTTTGGTGTCCAATGTAAGCCGGTCCTGATATGATCTGTCAAACGGACCCACGGTCTATGATTGATCATGACTCTGGTGACTATGCACCTGTCGGCATCTGGCAAGTAGTACGAGGGATTGTGTTTCGAGGCAGCGCTTAGAAAGAACTACGATGGGATGATGACGAGAATGAGCCGCATAAAGAGATGTGATGGGAAAGACTATTCCAAGGTTGGTAGGCATTGTGCAATATCGAGTGACAAATCTACTCAGGTCACACAGACGTGATGCAGACTAAAATATGTTTCTAGAACCTACGAAACCCGTTGCATACTGTAGAGTGATCCACACACATCTGCCAACGATCGAGTGCAATTTGAAAGGGGCATGGAGAACCGTCAATATAGAAACTTTTTGTGCAGATACCAGATCGGTAAATGTTGCCCCGGAATTATAACTGGCCTAGAATATGAAAAAACCATCCGGTTGGAAACTGGTACATGCCCCGGAATCCCTCGTCAGCTAAGAAATGGACCTAGGGATATAATTGCACTTGACTTAACTAGGCACTTGACTTAACTAGGCGGGCGTAAAACAGGCCATGGGGGTACAAGTGCCTGGGCACATGAGCAGAGTACATTAACACAACGTGTCCAATCTGTCGGAGATTTAACCTGGCGCTGAAGAAATCATCGCAATATCCCCACCGTGAAGATAGAATGTGCGCTACTCAACTCGTGCTCGTGCATACCCAACGCCCAAGGAGACTAACCAAACTGCCAACAAGCCCGAAACCGAAGATCCCGAGGATCAGCCAATCACCTCAAAATGTCTCTTGCAGATCTCAAAGTAGGCGGACTATATGTCATTCTCCAAGCCCGTCAAGAACTACCCGAGCCCAATGAGTTCTACTGAGGCCTGTATCTCCACTCGGACTCCGTTGGAGACATGGCATACCACGTTGTAGACACAGGATCTGGCCTGAGACCCGAGCATGAGTATACTGGTGGGATCTTTAAGACTCCCCTTCTTACGGGTCTATTCCGAATCGCCGATATCATTCGTCCCTTGCATCCATTTATCGATAGGGTGATAAGGTCCTACGATAGCAGCCTCAACTGCCCCGGAAGAAGGAGTAACAGCTCGTTCTGGGTTTTGAATGTCCTTGCACTACTGATTCAGCCTACGGTTACCGGATGGCTTCCAGTGAATTGTCATAACTTGCCGATCTTGGAGCAGGAAATCCGCGATTGGGGTAATCGAATGTCCCATTGGAGGTGTATCTATCAAAGACCCAAGCCAATTGGGTCATCGAAAATCTGTGGATTGCCGGAATGGAAGACACAGCGTGAGTTACCCATTCCCTCGGCAATCTCGGCGTGGGGGAAATATCGATTGACACAATAGCAATGGAATAAATAGCCGAACATCCACTCTATCAATCCAAATGATCCAATCATTCGAGTAGGATTCCTAGTGCTGATCACTGATTGACGTACATCGTGATTTGAAATTAACCAATGCATATTGTACCTGTCAATTTTTTCAATCTGGCCTATTGAACTCCACATTTAAAGCATGCCATCTTTAGCCATAGTAGCTCGCTCTCCATCAAGTACCACAATTGCTTCCGCCATAATATTCTTCGGCGGCTCAAGTCCGGTCCAAAGTAGAAACTGGTCGAATGCTTGTGCGAGCAGTACTTCCACACCCGTAACCGTGTCCCATCCTTGATTCTGCTGTGCTACGGCCAGGAGCGGCGTCTGTCTCGGCTTATACGACATATCGACACACAACCCCCGACCTCCAAATAACGAGGAGAACTGATCATCTGTAGTCATCTCTGCGGGCACAGTACCGATAACGACTTCCGGCTTCTCTGGAAGATCGTGGAGACTTGGGACAACCTTGATGTCAAACATTGTCTTGAAATCGTCTCTGACTTTCTTGGCGGTGGCCAGGGTTCGGTTCACGAGGTAGATGCGTTTTACTCCGGCTTTGTGTAGAGCGTAGAGTGCGGCCCTAGATGCGCCTCCAGCCCCGATCACCAGTCCGGTGCTGGGCTGATTTTGTGTTTTTGTCGAGTGTGCAGCCATAATACTGTATAGACCAGACCAATCTGTGTTGTCGCCAGTGACTATACGATCGCTGCCACTGCCTTCCACAATGAGAGTATTGATTGCGCCGATTAGTCGAGCAGTCTCCGTTTGCTCGTTGCAGAAGTTGTGAACTTGGAGCTTGTGTGGCATGGTGATACTCGCCCCCCCAAAACGATCACTTGCGATTAATGAAGCAGCCCCATCAATGCTGTCGGACTCGTGGATTGTGTAGGTAAATGGAAGACCATAGTGCTGGAAGCCTGCATTGTGGATGGTAGGTGAAATGCTGAATGATATCCCTTTGCCGAAGATGTGGAAGTTCTTTGACATGATGGCTTGAAGTAAATGATGTAGAGAGCAACCAAGACGATTTATTCGCTGTACTATAAACACTTGGAAATTCATAGGTGACCATGAACTACGTGTCGCATCGGCTATGAATTTAATCGACTGCGGAGCTCGTTGCCGTCAACACGGATAGTCTATATCCGCATGAATGTCATGATTCCAGTGTAGGAACTACGGTGGTGTTTAATAGTCCGTTAGTTATTACTTGTCAAATTACCATTCATATCTTTCTCCACGCTGAAATTCCTTAGCCAAGGATGACGCAGTCGCAATCTCAAGACATGGCCCTCCATCTGGTGGGTTTGGGTGTCAGTCACTCCATCGCCTATAGCATGCACAACTATATTGCAAAATCTCTCGGCCTCCCCTGGACGTTCCACTCAACAGAATGCCCTACAATCGATGACTTGCTCAAGATTGCTAAGACACCCACCACGGCGGGCTTGGTGGTGACCATGCCATACAAGAACTCGATCATGAAACATGTCGATGAGCTCGACGAGCTATCTACCATGATAGGAGCTTGCAACAATGTATATTACAAGAGTGGTACCACGCGGCTTATGTGTGGCACCAACACAGACTGGCGGGGGATCAAGGGTTGCCTTTTGGAAAAAGCCAATGAGAACGAGAGGCCATCGGCGACTTCACCTGCCACGGCCTTAATTGTGGGAGCCGGAGGGGCAAGCCGCGCTGCTGTGTATGCCTTGTCTATGCAATTGCATTGCCCGACAATCTATATATTGAATCGTGACGACCAGGAAGTGGCTGACCTCATCCACGACACGCAACAGCTGGCAAGGGTCCCGACGGTCATCCATGTGAAAACTTCCGAGCAGGCAAAGAAGCTACCCACCCCGTACTACATTGTTGGCACCGTGCCCGATTTTGAGCCACAAACTGAGAGCGAGCTCACAGTAGCTACTATCCTTAAGTCGTTCCTGTCGCAGCCGGAAAAGGGTGTTCTGTTGGACATGTGTTTCAAGCCGCGGAGGACCCGGATGATCAAGCTGGGCGAGACGCTGGGATGGCCCTGTGTGGAGGGGACCCATATTATCGGGTACCAGATTGAGGAGCAGTGGCGTTTGTGGGCTGGGGAGGAATATATCTTGAAACTGGACCGGGAAGGTGCATGGAATGTCTTGCTTAAAGCAGCCGAAGAAAGCAAAGGAATTAATTTTTAGTTACTGAAGATAGAGTGTTACAAACGTGCTACACCTGGATTTCTCTATACTGGATACTACTAGAAAGATATTTGCCTTTGTCTAGATATTTTGCTTATTCAAGTCTTAAAAATATACATTGCGGTCTCTCGGCAATGAATTCAGCCGTCAAAATGGTTACCCCGAGACACCCCCGCAAAAACGGTATACTTATATGTTACAATCCTTTCAACTGATATCTACACCAAATTACTTCCATCATGCCCAACGTGCATTCATTGCCCGAGGGAACCTGGCCTGAAAATGCGTTTCGGAACAACGGACCAGATAACCTGGTTCTTGAGCGTGCGAAACTCCGCGAGCTAGCCGAGGGATGGCCTTGCTACCGGTAAGAACAACCTACAAGAATACATTTTCGATCCTAAGCTGATCAAGAACTCTAGTGATGCCTGTGAATGGGAAAATTTCGAATCAATCTTCCACCCAGGAGCATATGTCTACACCACATGGTCCGGCCGAGTTTCCTACCTGGACTTCATGGCAGCCTCCAAAGCGGGGATGGACAAGGGGGCATTTATCATGCACCGATGTCATGGAGTAACAACCGATATTACCTCGGATGCCAGACGTGCCGTGACCAAAATGAAGGCCACAATCACCCAAAGATTCACAATTGGCGGAATAGAAGTGGATGCGGAGGCAGACTGTCGTTTTTGTTTCTTCTTCGAGAAAGTTGACGGGCGCTGGGGTGCGCAGTTCGTGCGACATTGGTATGAGAAGGATAAACTGTTGCCTGTAATCCCGAATCTGGTCCCCAACATTGACGTGGAGAAGCTCAACTCTTATCCGGAGGGATATAAGTGTTTGGCATATTGCCAGGAGCTTACCATGGGGGTCACGGTGCTGAGAGATATGCCTGGCCATCGTCGACATGCTGGAACTGTTTGTGGGGAGAAGCATGATTTGTTGTATCGACTTGCTAAAGAGTGGTTGGATGGAAGGGAAATTGAGGTATAGAAGGGTTGTTGTTGCTGCTGTTGTATTGATTAACATCCGTCGGGATAATGGCAAAACCCGTGTCCCTCCGACCTCCTATAGGGTATTGGGAGGTACTAAGCTATGGAATTATGTACATCTATTGTGTCATAGAGAGTAGCTTAGGATTTGGGAAATTTCGTTGGATCAAATACTAAAATACTATCTGCACAAAGAAGCTTATTGCCGACCCCAAGCTGTAAACAGACCATAAGAATAGCGAGTACCTGCTATCAGTACTGGCCTCAGATGACGAACTTGGGGTACGTACGCTGCAGTTGCTGCTGAAGATCCAAAAGGCTTTGCGTTGGTTCCAAAGGATACCAAATCCGGAAAGAATCGAACAAATGCTGTGATTACTTCTAGATTTGCTGACATTGGAACCGGGAAAACATCCAAGGTGCTAGCTATCAACTGTGCCTTGGGCACAAAATCTTGCATGATCGCAGCCCAACCCAACACAGTTCATTCACTTTCTCTCTTGCTTTCGTAAATACTTATTTATGGGTTTCCGCACTTTTCACCATGCCCCAGTACTACTCTATCACCCCGACTGTATGATCTAGATGGTATATAGTACCCATCTTGCGACCGCGATGAGCGAGAATGCACCCACAAAGGGGAAAAACAAGAAGCGAAAGGTCCGGCGTTGAGGTACTAGGGGGAGTAAAAGAGAGAAGGAGAAACGTATTGACCGATCAATCGGGTATTTATATCCAAGAAATAGCACACAATTGCTCGGTCTACCAGAAAGCAAGCACCAGTGGAGATGGGATCATCCAACAAATGAAAAGAAAGGCAAATTGAGAGAGAGAATAGTTATGACCAAGTGCAGAGTAATGAAGAAGATGAAGAGACAGAAGAAATCCCAAACTCTCCACAAACCTGATTACCAGAGAGCCTCGAGGCAATGGAGGGGTTGGGTATGGAGGGTTTATCGTCATTCCTAGTTTTATCGTCATTCCTAGTTGGCAAGTTTGACCAACTCTTAAGACCTAAGATTTTCCTCGATAAATGGGACTTCCTGGCCTGAATTTGAGAATTGATAGAATGCATACACGAGGGATGATACAACTCTAGCAGACTCTGTTAGGACCCTCTAAAAACCTAGTTATAGAACTCCTTATCTAGTTAAAACCATTAAATTGCCATTTAAATATTCAGTTCACCACTTTCGTCGCAATTCTGCTTTCTTTCAGTATTAGAAACATTACGTGAATTGGAGCCTCTGCTGTAGCTTCTTCCAACACGCGATACCCCTCTGCGCATGCTGATCAGGTACATGTTGACCCTCTTCAGCCATCGTTCTCGAAAACAACTCCATCGAGACCCATCCCTTGTATCCCAATCCCGACACAATAGCTCTTGCAACCTCTTCAACTGGAAGATATACTCCGCGGTCTTCCTCGTACATATATGCTCTCGCATTCCGCGACCAGCTCATTCTTGCCGGCTGGCCTTCCACGCGGAAGGGATGGCCGGGGACCAGTGGTGATTCCATTCTTTCTGCATCTACAACCTGAAGATAAAAGACCTTTGCAACATCGACCTCAGCCACCATTCGCTCGAGTGACTCCTTCAAATCCGAATCTGCATTGGATGTCTTGCCAGTTGGAGAGGCCGGGTCGGCCCACACTCTCCCCGCGATATTGAAGGTGTCAAGGCAGATACCAAAATTAGGCCTGTCAACTCGCTTGACCACATCCCAGACCTTCTCCCAGGTGTCATTGATCGTACTCCAGCAGAGGTTTTCATACGCATAACGGACAGTAGGAGTTTCGGCTGCACCCATGTCCGCCAGTTGCCTGAGATCGGCAACTATGATATCGATATCATCGGTAAGTTGGTCTGCGGGGAGGAAGTTGGCGGGGATTTGGATAGTGTTGGTGTTTAAGCATTTAGCGAGCTGTAGCCACAGTTTCATCTTTTCAATCAGCTTTGCGTGCTGCGCGCGGTCTTTGAGTCCCTCGTAGAATAGGAACGGCTGCAGCGTGATGATATCGAGGCCGTATGCTTGGCAGATTGAGTGAATCTTGCCTGCTGCTTGGAGCAGTTGATTGGATGTTGGGTTTTGGTTCTTAGAAATTGCTCGTGCGAAATAATCGAGGTCTTCGTAGAAGATTTCTATTCCTTTGAAACCTGCTTTTGAAGCTTGGCTCATCTTGTAATCAAAACCATGGAGCCAAGCTCGCCCTAAGGAGACGCTCATAATAGCAGGTTGGTAGGCCATGATATCCGGTTAGGAACTGGATTTGACAAGTTAAAGTTGAAGATATATTTCAATGAACACTGTCACCAGGCAGTCGGAGGTGATGCTACCAGGGAGATTTACCCGCTCAGTTGCGGGGGCAGGATAAGACCTTTCCCTTGTCGCCTCAGATCTTAGCCGTAAATATACAGGCAGAGTATACGATTAAATCGAATGAGATCTTTTTGTTATATCGAATTTTGTAATTTCAAATTGGGTTGGGAAATCAACTCATATAGAAATAACCTTGTTTGATAGCCTCTTCGCGAACAGCTCGTTGCATGACGTGCACAGGAGCTGGCCTCTGGGTAAAGAGCTCATATTGAGTAATGCCTTGTTTGACAAGAACCTTCAATCCATCGACAATGACCCATCCTTTCATTGACCAAGTAGTCATCTGCTCCATTAACGAGGTCTTCGATGGACCATAGCCAACCTAATAAGAATGTCAGTTGCCTGATGCGATAAGGTAGAGCCCTGGAGGTAGACACAACTTACCTCAACGAATACCCCTCCAGTTCGGCTTTCAAGCCAGGTATCGGCGACTTGAAAGATGACAGGCAACTGAGTGCCAACATACCTCCCCGGAATGCACGAAATTACGATTGTTGGAAGACGGAAATCCGATGGCCAGGGGTCGTCTTTCGACTGGAGGACATCCAAATTGAAGATATTGTCCCCCTTACATCTCGCCCATTCGTTGTAGTAATGGGCCAGCTTTTGTGCGTTCGAAAGAGTTCTGTTGTAAACGAATATCTGTCGAACTCCTAATTGATAACAGGCATACACAGCAGCATGGGCCATCCCACCTGCGCCTATGATCAAAGCCGTACTGCCACCTCGAATGGCGTTTGCTGGAGACAGGTGATTATGAACGCAATCTTTGATTCCGATGTAGTCCGTGTTGTATCCACGATAAAATGGAGTTCTCACCCCATTGGGCTGAATCTTATGCTCCAGTACCACAGTGTTTACTGCATTGATGTCTGTGGCATCGGGACTAATCTCGTCGAGCAAGGGCAATACATCATTTTTGAATGGTAAGGAAATGATCAAACCACCAAGCAAGTCACCAAAAGATGGCGCCCTCAACAAGTCTTCAATTTCACGGAAGCTTTGAACCTCATTGTAGTCATACCTATGGGGGAGGCCACAGGAGGCATAGGCTGCATTATGCATTGCCGGCGACAGACTATGACGGAGATCTTGACCCACGATCTTAAACAATTTACTAGGACGTAAACATAAAGAGCTCAGCGCATGCTGCATGTTTCGCAGAGAGAGTATAGGGTTGTGACCAGGACTGACCCGCACCGGAGATAAAGTGGGGTTCAAGAGGATGGAAGCTCGCTCGTCGGGATCAGTATTGTATGCAATAACTGGAATATTGAGGGCATGCGTCAACATTTGGCGAAAAGCAACGCATGCAAGTGCATCTTCTGAAACTGCATGTTGACCGGTAACGCGAAGAGCATCGAACCCCGGGTCTTCTAGCCACATTCGAAGATCAGAGATGTTTGAGGGTGACATTGCAACTCCTAACGGAGTCTTTTGGTGGTATAGAGCAATCATTTTGGAATGACCTTTCGTGGCATAAATTCGCCGAACAATCTCTTTATTTCGTAGCACACAAGTGAAAGCATCGGGAGCAACGCGTAGTGCTACGGTTTCCAAAAATGTCAAGTAGTTTGTCGAATCTTTCTCTGGATCTGTTTGTGCATCAAGAATTATCGGAATACGGGTGTGCTTCCTGAGAATCGTCATATAGCCTGACAAGAGAGCCAGTATTTTATCACGGCTGTATTCCTCATGACTCAATGTGAGATAAATGGCATCAGCGCCTGCATCTAAATATTCGCTTCCTAGATCCGTCTCAAGCTGCTTCAAGGACATATTAAGGGCGTATGTATGAGTCGCAGAAAAAGGATGGGCAGAAAAAAGCTGCTTGTGTGGAGTGCCGAATATGCGATGTAGAAAGGCGACAAAGATACGTTCAACCTCCTTCAGCTTGAGTGGTGCGTGTATCTGACTCTCGGCCAGCGGACTCGACTCTTGCGTGATGTTGAAAAAGTCAAAGTTGGAACATGACTCGAAGAAGGCATTCTCAAATTCAAAGATATGGTCAAAAGTATCCGGGTTGATATCAATGAAATATTGAAGGTCTGCTTTGCTTCTCCGCACATACACAATGGGATGGTGCTTTGCAAAGTTCCCTAATGATTGTCGTTGCGCCGGACTGCCTGCGAACCCAAGACCAGCGATGACACAGCCAGTTTGATATTTTGTGAGAATATCTTGAGACACCTCTATTTCTACCTCCCGATATCGCTTGAATCCATGTTCTGCAATAAATTCCTGGGGAGAACACTGGAATTGGTCCCGGAAGATTGAATCGAAGTCAATAAAGCGTCGGCGAAGAGCAACGGAGGCAATGAGCCCTAGTGTTTTCTTGCCGGCTCCAAAAAACCCAACTAGCAAGATGGTAGCATCGGCACAGTATCGTCGGGAGCCGGGATCTTCGGGGTGTGGACTCGGTGTACTTGAGGGAAATGGCGGCTGTGCTGCTGACATATTGACTGCTAATATGAAAACCCTCAATAGAATCAGCCTTTCTGCCTTTCTTTTCTCATGAAGCTATTTTTTCACCCAAAGGTGAGGAAGTCGTCGCCCCGTTGGGTTTCGGCTAAATCAATACCGATCACGTGACATCACAAACGATATCAGTTTGGATGACCATGAGAGCTCGAGAACCAATGGCTTTTATTTTATTTTTGAGCACATATGCCTAGCCCTCGACCTTCAAAGCGACAACGGATTTTCCGGGCATGCGACCAATGTCGCCGGCGAAAGTCCAAGTGTGACGGAGGACAGCCCGCTTGCTCAATCTGCCGCACGGCAAATCGTACTTGCAGTTATCAAAATGGCGGTGGACGACGAGGCTTGCCCCCTGGATATGTTCGTAGCTTGGAGACAGTCCTTGGACTTGTTCTGCAGAATGTCCCAAACAGCGAGAGAACAGTGCATGATCTTTTGACTAAGTCAAAAAACAACGATCACTTCCTTGCCAGAGATCCCGCAATCATCTGGCGACAGTCTCAACTGGCCAAAGATCTGTCCAAATTGATTGAACATGATCCTCAAGAAATTTCCGGAATGACCGTTCCTGATGAATCTGAATGGGACACCCTAGAGATGATCAACACACCATGCGTCATTAATGCTGGCACTGAGCCTGCAACCTTAAGTACGAATGAACCTGCTCTGCAGCAACGAATTCAAATGATTGGGGCAGGCCAGATGGACTGTGTTTATCTACCATTTCCACGTGATACACTCAGCATGCTGGAAAATTATTTCACATATACACACTGCTGGTTCCCGATTCTAGAGCGTCATGATCTATTTCGCACAATGCATACTAGTCTTGGACCAGACGCTAGCCTAGGTCATGGTTCAAGCGTAGCTCTTTGGGCAGTGGTGGCTTACGAATCAGCTACAAAAGATGGCGCGGACCCAAGGCAGCCGGATCCTTTGCAGATACAACAGTCAATCTATGCACGAGTCATGACACAATCAACAAATTTGGAACTGGGACACATACAAGCTATTATTGTCCTTGCTCTACTCCAGTTGAAGCTAGGGGATATCAAAAATTCGTGGAGCCTTGCCGGTCAGGCTTCCAGAATGCTGGCGACCTTTCCGATGGCTTCCAAGAACAACCGATATCATAATACTTTCCATGGATGTATCTTCATTGACAACATTTTGTCCGCGGTCTTAAACAAAACACCCTGCATGTCACCAAAAGAACAAGAGGAAGAAGGACCGATCAAAGAAGACAATATAGAAGAATGGGATGTATGGTCGGTACCTCTACGAGCTTTAGAAGGATGCCGAAACGCACCCAAAGGACCTCTGCGCGCGTTGAGCATCTTTAATAACATCAGTCACCTCATGAAACACTTGGGTCAAATATTTCATATGTCGACCAATATGCCGCGCGCAGATGAGCGCCAGTTGTCAGCCAATCTGCAAGCCGTTGGAGCCCTACAGAATATGTTTGTTGAGAAGTACCCACATGCTAGAGACCAAGAACATATCTCTCCCCCATTACTCACATTGCATCTCACATCCTACTTTGTGATGCTGGATTCCTTGAAAAGGAGCCCGGCGCTCGACATGGCCGAAAAAGCGTTAGTTGTCAACCTCGTCCAATCCAGTGTTAATTTGTTGGACAAATATCTGGAGATAACTGGCGCATTACAAATATCACCATTATTGTCTTGTTTTGCTTTACAATGCCAGCAGTGCTTTGATATAGTCCACCCCGATCCTGATGAAAGACGGGCTTTGGAAACCCGACTTTGTCCGTACCTGCGAAATTTGGAGGCCGGGATGGGAAGTCTTCGGAGACCGGTTAACATGCGACCCGCAAGAGTCGAGGATGCTCGAATGGACTCTCCTTGCAATGGGTTCTTCCAGCCATCTGATTTACAAGTGTTGGAAACGCGACCTGAAAACTCCGTCGTTGCTCCCCCGGCGAATCCCGCTCCTGACTCTTGTGTTGTTTCGACTTTTCAATCACCGGCCGGGGTCGCACTTGTAGACAACGAGGGATTTGATGCCCTGTTCGAAGAAATGGTCACCTCCATCCCGATGAACAGGTATGCCGCCTTCTTGTCAAATGTTCTCTAACTATATACTGACGTTCTCTAGGCAACAACCTCTTTTTGCTCAAAATTTAGGCTTCTACGCTGGGAATTTGGATAAAGACTTCTTGGAGCAACTTCAACACCCGGCGGACGGTTGATCTCGTGAATCCCTGGCTGTAAATGTTTAACCACAACAGTCAGATGATGGCCCATCGAAATGATGTTCATTTTTGAGTGCAACTAAAAAGCAAACTCGGTATCATAAATAGGAGGAATATATACAGCGAAAAACACGAACCCGAGGCTACACGGCAAAATTTCATGCCAAAGACGAAGCAAGGGAAAGCCAACCCAGACCAGTTGTCGCTACTTCGAGCCCCTTGGTGTCCTTTTGCGGGGGATAGCTGGCGCGAGCCAACCTCGACAACTGAACCGCGAGCAAATGCTCCCTGAAATACAAATCCAAGCCACCGACCATGTGAATGCTGTGATCAGCACTGTTCCCACCCTTCTTCTCTCCCCAGCACAGCCTGGGACCAACAATTTCATCTTCCATCTTCCCGGTCCTACTTCCAGTCTTAGCCCACACACGCTTAGTCTCATACAAAGTCTCCCAAGCGATACCAAAGCTCCCAAACATTCCACCCTCCTTCTTACCCTCTGCCGCTGCACTCTTCCAAACGAAATTGCGTCCTCCGTACTCAAATCGTCGTGGCGACCAGTCCTTTCTCTGCAACTCTCCATCGGGAATCTCGGTTATTGCACCCATGTCGGGGATCGTCCGTGTGATCATCCGGAAAGTGCCTCCTTTCATCTTCTGCAGTCTTACACTCGTCGCTCCGATTTGGGGTAAGAATTCGCCGGCGCGTCGGAGAACCGTTTCTACGATGGGGGCTTCGTTGCCCCAGACGAATTGGAGGGCGTATAAGACGTGTGTATTGGTCGAGTCTTTGACGAAAAACCAATATGAGCGCATACCTAAGCTGACAAGCTCTGAGGAATGCGTAATCCGATAAGTGATCGTGGGCGCCGATGGGGAAAGGGTCAGCGAGAAGAAGGGGCGTTGCGAGGTATCGGTATTGAGGAATGGGCGGATGTGGGCTGGAGCTGTGCTGATGTCCTTTGTAGATTGAGCGGGGTCGTCACCGCGGAAAGTATTAAGATCCCTGCGGATCTGAAGGTTTGAGAAATATCAACGATCTAGAAGAGGTGCGCCACGTCCCAGAGGGTGTGGCTTACCTGGGTCAACGACCAAGTCTTTCCATCTTCGTCTTCCACCTCCTCCATCGCATCCAAGATCGTCGGAGGCAATATTATTCCATCGAAACTGCCCTTGCGCTTTAGGTCTTCAAGATAGGCCAGGCGTTCTCGATGAACTTGGACCTGTCTCTCGAACATTTTTCTGTTGATTTTGAGGACATTTCCTTTCTTGTATATTTTAGTTGCTTCATCCAACACAGTTATGGCGTTCTGGTAGATTTTGATGGCTTCATCATAGTCGCCCTTGCGTTCCAAAAGGAAGGGCATGGCGGCCAGCTTATACACCTTATTGTTGACATCGATCTTTTCTGCCATTGCTGGGGTGGGAAAATAGTGATGCGAGGAATGGGTTAACTGGTAGGAGTGGTTCTTCTTTCCTCTTGAGGGGGTGTTAGTAGACCTTTGCGGTGATGGCTCAGATAGCGCTTCTTTATAGAGAATCGCAGAAGTTGGAGCTCCTCTTCGTAGTTTATGCCAAGGTAGAAATATGCCTTGCCAAGGGGTTTCTATTCATAAAATTAAGCCTATATAGGAGCTGTTCGGGTTTAGCTGTTCTCGCGAACGACTGTACTCGAATCAGGTCGCGGCGTGGTCATCCTTCGGAAGAGATAACTTGGAAGTTGGGTGGAAAATGGTCACCTGCATCAGTCACAATCGTAGGCTGCCTCAAACGCCTTATGCACTCGGGTGAGATACGCATGGCTGGCTTGTGAAGAAAAGGACACTAACTAATCGCTTAGCATTACTCTCTTTGAAGCTTGGCAATCAGCTTCAGCCAACCACCCTGCTAGCTTAGCGGGTACCCAGTAGATAGATGCTTTGGGGCACAAGGCTATCAAGCAAAGCATCTTGAATCGTAACTTGGAGTTCATAGACCATTTTCAAAAGGCTGTATTTGTGGAGCTTTAGGTGAAATTATAGGAGGGCAAGGGTGCCATCCATGGATGTGAGTGACTTGGATAGTCAAACAAAACGAGCTCCAGTAGACTAGAAGACGGATCTATAGGGATAGCCACATAAAGTCAAGATATCAGTGAAGTCCATTATCTGAATACGTTGACTTCATCTAGTTATAGGAAGTCTTGACGGAATATGAATCACGAATAGGGTACGCAATATGTACACCAAAGAAATGAGATCGCTTATCTGATAGCCCCACATTGTACCTAGCCCTGGAGGTAGTTAGTTAGGTAACTACCTAGTTAAGTCAGGTTGGGGTGCTAATATGCTAAAATGGCTATCAACTTGTAGGAAAAAAGAAAGAGAGAAAATTGGTCAGCAATAATATCCGGGACAGAAGGGGTTGAGGCTGAGGACTGTCCCGGCTAGGTGGTCCACTAAGGGACTACACTAGCGTGCAAATTAGGTTCGTTGGAAGGTTGTTTGTTGCCGACTTGAACATCTTGTATTAAGTCCACTTGGGCGCATGTTGGGCTATAATATCTCGGCATTTTTTTGGATATTTTCACACAGCAATGTTTTTTTTGGAGACAGTAAAAGAGAACATGTACATAGTAGCTAGCAAATATTAGAAAAAGAAACTGGGCCAAAATCGCAAAATCCCGATCCCCACAAAGAACCTCCCATGATTTTAAATTGGTCCCGGAGTTTGATCGATCCGACTTTTTAGGGGGCAAATAGAGCTATTTTTGCAGCCAAGGGGTTCAAATGACCAGATTGGGTATAGTGGTATGGCTTTTACTGAGACCAGGACCGCGCTAGCACTTAAACAGGCTAGAGGTAATCTCAGAATACAAAGAAAGAGCCAATAGGAAATCTCCGTTTCAACGGGATTCATGCATTATCCCAAATGGCTTTAGACTGGGCTCTGGAACCCTGCAGAGACCCTGGAATTTCTTATATATGTAGGCGCTGGCCGCTCTGTCATTCCCTTATCACCCTTTCACTTCCATTTTTGTCACTCATTTGACTATATACCCCGACATTCATTAAATAAACACAACATGCGTATCCAATCTTTTGCCCTTTTGGCTGGTGCCACTGCCGCCATCGCTACCGAGACAGTCTCTATGTTCCTTCTCGGCTTCGATGTGCAGCCACTTGAGGGCAAGGTCATTGGCACTGTAAGCACAACCATCCCACCGATAATTTACCACAAAAAAACCAACTAATATCATCCCAGACCGGCTCCATGACCAAATATCTCATTAATTGTGCTGCTGGCTCTGACTCTACTGAATGCGGCCTTCCCCCTGATGGCGTTATCGTGGCCCAAGGCTCTTCAACTGTCAGCCTGGAATACGATACGGGACGTATGTGAGTATATCCAGCCCTACAAAGAATCCACTTCTACCCCACAAGTCATAGCTGATCATTGCCCGAAACAGGTCCGTCGCTGAGAGCTGCAAGTATGATTCCGTAAGCGTGACCTGCGGCGCAAGCCTCGACGAGGAAGGCCTAACCACCGCCTTCACCTCCGCCTTCGCCCTCACTGAAATCCCCGGTGGCGGCGCTTTGATGCCTGTCACTATCACCGGAACTGGAGCAGGAAAAGCTGCCGCCACTACTGGTGCCTCCGTCTCGGCTTCTACCGCTGCCTCGACCAGCGGTGCCACTCTGACCACCTCCGCTTCGACTACCGGTGGTACTAGCACCGGTACTAGCACTGGCGAGTCCTCGGATAGCAGCAGTGCTGCTGCCACCAGCCAGACTGAGAGTGGTAACGCTGCTATGCCTATGATTACTGGAAACGCCCGCTGGGCTGCCGGTGGTGTTGCAGCTGCATTGGCTCTTGCCGCTCTCTGATCATCTGGACATTCTTCTTGAAATTGAGGTTGAATGCCAATAATTTTGGCTCGGTTAACGCCGCTATGCCTCATGAATAAATATGTACTTCCTCATGTATACTATACATTACACGAAGCGTGATAATCTTGTTCTTTATTTCGGTCTTATCAACCTAATATGAATCTATATTGTTCGCGGTCGAATATGTACTTCGTATTTATACCGCACAAAGTGCGACTTCGGAACATGTACACCGAGTGCTATCTAAACCTCTAAATCTTCATTCGGATTCATGGCGTGTGATTTATGACTTGCGGTGCAAGACACCAGCCGCAGCCTATATAATAGTCAGTGCCAGTCCACACGAAAATCCAACCGCAAAAGAAACTTACTTGGTGGCTGGGGAAAACCAAGGTATCAGCGATCACAACATTCTCACGACGACCAGCGGCAAAGACAACAACCTCGGCGATGTCATCACCGGTCAATGGCTCGACGCCCCTGCCAATGGTTAATTATACTGCGTGTTTCGGCCTATTTGGCATGACTTACTTGTAAACAGCATCAGCCTTGGACTTGTCTCCATTGAATCGCACAACAGAGAACTCCTAATCAAGAGTATTAGCATCACATCACAATTGTAAGTATATGCGGTGGCCATACTGTCTCAACTTGACCAGGGTCGATTTCAATAACACGAATTCTCGTGGCGATAAGCTCCTTTCTCATCGCATCAGTGAAGGAGCGGACAGCGGCCTTAGTGGCGCAGTAGATGCTACCACCAGAGTAAGGCTCGCGACCAGCGATGCTGCCAATGTTAATAATATCACCACTGCCACCGTCAGAGCGCTTCTTGAAGATGGGCAGGATGGCCTGGGTCATGTTAATGAGACCGGTGACGTTGGTGTCAAACATGATCTTGATATCCTCGGTAGCAATATCAGGGGCCTGGGCAACACCCTTGACCAAACCACTGCACAATAGATGTCAGTATCGATCGCTCATATCAATAGGTTTGGCTTCAAGCGCATGACTCACGCATTGTTGACAAGGACATCAATGTCCCTGAACTCCTCTGGCAGAGAGGAAACAAAGTTGTTAATTTCCTCTGGGTTGCTGACATCCAGCTTGACGGGAAGAACCTGGACGCCATCGCCAACCTCCTGCTTGATCTCCGCTGCGACCTCCTTCAATGTATCGATACGGCGCGCGGTGATGATCAACTTCAGGTTCTTGGGCGACGTGCGGGCGAACTCCTTGGCAGTGCTCTTTCCAATACCGGAAGAGGCGCCGGTAACGACGATAGTCTTGCCTTCAAGGCGCTTTGCCATTGCGGAAGCCATGGTGCGTCGGATACAAGTTTGGTAGGCCGTGAGAGGGAAGGGGTGGGGGTTTGCGGAGAGAAGTGAAGAGGTAAAGGGATTTAACAGTCGTCGGAAGTTTCCAATTGATCTGATAGAAGCTCGTAAATGGGTCATGGAATCGAAATTTCAAGGAGAATTGAGCGTAGAAGCCAAAAATAAATAGAACGATCACGAGCTGCGGGGGACTCTGGCGTCATATCGTCTTATGTAATCACATACAACGCGGCGAGAAGGCCGATTCCTTATCTCGAATCGGGCTACGACGACAAGGGAAATTTTACTCGCCGTGCAGAATTTTAGTAAGCCATTATTATATACTGGGTAGGTTATTCAGACCTTATATAGGAATATTAGCCGGACCTTTAGGTTCCCATTTATCTACTATCATTGTCTCGTATAAAACGCTATACACACATAAAGACAACCGAGTCTCGTAATCTTGATTTTCTTATCTGGAAAATGTTAAGGAAATACATATCGGAAGTGAAATCTGAATCCATTACTTACTATCAACTTTTATAGAAACTATCAAGCATGCTTAAAGCAGGACAATGACTAAACTTTTGCACTATATATGTGCTTTTTTTCAAGGTACTCTTTTACACTTCGGTATAATATATTCGGTATGAGCTTTAGTAGCACATCGGTTGAATGAGACTTGCATTGTAACTTTGCCTTTCCATTCTTCATTTAGCTAATTTAAATGTTGAGAAAAATCAATATTATGCTCAAACTGTTTTTATATGCCTTTTGTATGAACTTACCATACAAAAGATACCTACTCCTTGCAGTTCGCAGCGATCATCAACACACCTTCGCTGTATTGGGCACTTGGCATGATTATTCAGAGACAATGCATATAATGGAGTTTGTCTCTGAATACAAGTCATTATCCTTTGTATACACCTAGGGATAACCAAAACGAGAGACAAAGACTCTTGTCTCATTGACTTTTTTAAAAAGATTGTTTCTCTTTGAAGCCCTAATTGGGATGGTCATCTTTAATTTGACAAAGGAATAAACGCACTATTGTGATTAACTGCACAAGAATCGTTGTAGCTGTACAAAGATTAAATAAATGCCATTGTCTCTATTTACTTGGAGGACATCGATTGATAGTGGTAAACGCTTGTCTCTACCCCGATGAATCTAATAAATAGCATTGAGGGTTCCCATCTAGTAGTGTACAACAAACATTCGTTCGTACTTTCCCTCAAACCGTTTTGTGATCTTATCTGTTCAGACAGAAATAACAAGAGCAAGGCAGCGTATTCCTTCTATATCCAGCATAACACAAACACCACGGTAACACCTCTTTCTAGATACAATCTTGTTTACCTTCTAACATTTGCTCCACATGAACATCTATCAATTGCCATAGCATACCATCGAGTCCGATATTTACCAATGAATCTACCAGATATCACGGTAATATCATCAAAATGACTTCTCCATCTAAGGTTTGTTATATGCCTCTAAACACTGTCTCTAATAGTGACAGGAACTTACATGAATTTTCTTCAACCCAGACTGTTCCTTTTGATGAGTTACTTCGTCAATGCAATTTTGATTGGGCAGAAGATGCAGAGGAAGAGGCTGCAGCTAAAGGCAATCTACCTATGGTCGATGCCCCGAAGCCTCTTGATTCCTCCTTGCCCAAGGCCAAGTGGTACAATGAACCCTTCCCAACTCTCAACTACGTAGCTGCTCCCCGATTTAAGCCATCCTTTTCAACCATCAGCGAAGAGATCTGGGATGAACAGTGGGACTGTGCTGGTGGATCTATGGATGCAGCCTCAAGCTCCTCTGACGAACTCCAAACTGACTCCAGTGAGTCCAACAGCACAGCTTCGAGTTATGAGGTGGCCCTTCCCAAGAACGAGTTCCGCCGTGATCAATTAACCCCTAATGCGGAATCCGAGGAATATTCAGATGCACAGCTAGCTGTGGATGCCATCTTTTCTGATCGTCAATCATGGACCGAAGTCGACAAGGAGATACATCACTTTAACTGGCTGGGAGTACGAACTTATAATCACTGTGCCACTTCCCCATCTGATTCGCTTGCCATCATCTTGGGAAATCCCAAGAATCCTCAGGGCAGTGCCACCTTGAGAATCCAATTACTTCTGAGCCGAGCAGCGCAGTACATAGACCCAGTTCTTGTACTTCTCGATGACACCAATGATAGCCTGCTTGACCTCCGGGGCTCGGAGCTTGTCCGTGCATCAACCGGACACGTTTTCAAGTTTTATTCCCCACATGGAAGGTGGTTGGAGGACCCGAATGACACGAGCGAAGAAACAACTACAGACTTTGGTAACGTACGGACCTACGACGCCTCAGATTTGGCCATTGGAAATGGCTTCGTGCAGTCGAGTGTTATTCGATCGGTGTCCCAGTGGACAGAGGCTCGGGATGAAGCCTGCAATGCCTCTGGGGGATCTCTAAGTCCGCGGAGGATGACATGGGAGCGGAAACCTTCGTCGTTGAGTCATTATGAATCCCTTCTGCCAGAGAGAGCCCCCGAGTCACCACAGCCAGAGCTCATCCATCAGGCAAAGAAGCCGCCCCGCAAGATCACGACTTGTGTTATTGGGGCACCCCCTGAGGAGTATTTCTCTTTTCCCACTCCAGTATTTCGCCCTAAGGGTATCAAGCGAGCACTTGCAAAGGCTCGACGAGGACTTGGATCTATGTTCACATCGAAGCGAAATTTTAGGTAGGCATCTGTATATTTTCTTCATAATCATATTGTTTATGCCAGTGTTTTGGTTTCTTTGTGTTTTGAATCATATTGATTTGACTTTGGATTGACTATGGATTGGTTTCACTTTTGTTTCTGGTCACCGTACCCTTTTCGTGAGACCAGACTGAGCTGACATTTTGACTCTTTTCGGTGTAAATTTATACTTGCCTATTCCCATTTGGCATTTCTTAGCGATAATATCTGACATTCTTTTAAGAAAGGCGAGATCTTTCTTGATCTATCTTTCATTTCTTTTGTCCATTAGCCTCCGTTTGTGCTACTTTATATCTCAATGAATGCTAAAAGCCTCTCTAATTTCTACCGGCTAGAATGAGTCATTAATTTACTATTCATTTATTCCGCATTTATATTGTTTATTTAGTAGCCATACACAATTTACTGTTTTATTTAAATATTGTTGGTATCTGGTAGTAATTAAGAAAAGTCCCTAACTATCATTTAATAATAATAGCTAACTATAACTAAGTGGAGAAACGGTCAACTAGAAGCTAGTTAGGTGGTTCTAAATTTCGCCCAATCATATTATTTGAGTGACATACAGATTGTTCTATCAAGGTGGCCGTAGTATATAGTAGATGTATATTATTATCTGTGGATATTAATTCAATTCCATCCGTTATTGGACAAATAGTTACTTCGACTCACAACCACACTGATATGCGGTGGAGCTAGCCTAGGTGATATGAAGCTTTTACTGTCTACACTTTACTGTATGGATCTTGCTTTCCACTGGGAATGTGTACATGTAGATAATTGGAGTGATTTTATGGAGTATACCATACAACTAGCAGTATGTAGGTAGTACTATAAATAACTAAACCAACATTTCATGAAAACAGACGAAACACAAATCACGAAATACAAATCACGAAACTGGTGCTGGAGCGATTCTGACTTCAGCTGCGCCGGTGATATCTTTGATATCGTCAAACACATCATTGATCCGGGAGAAGTAGGTCGTCCCCTACCGCTGGTCAGCTCCGATCAGCATACCTAACACCATGTCGTCCACCCTTGTTATGAAAGCCTAGGATAAAAGTGTCTATTTATAACCATTTTATTCAAGACTATGAAGCTACCACCTCAGTACTAGTGATACCTAGAATAGAAATACGACTTTGTTCTACGCTCACGGTGAAGGTAAAGGCCAAAATCAGTATGGGGTCGATAGCAATGGTCTGATTTCTAGATCTTAAACCAGCAACCGTAATTCGATAGCTGATAACGTTGGACATAGGCCACGTCCATGGCTGTCCTTCGAGGTTGGTCCGCAGGCCAGTAGTATGCACTATGTTTTGTTTAATATCTTATGTTAAGGAGATGACGGTTTTTGTACGCTGGCTGCCTTTCCTCTTCAGTAAACTTATGTTGGCGCTCGTTACCCCTTCCGTTTTATTGTTACAAAGATAGGCCGTTCTCTAGCTTTTGTGTTACTAATTCCTTTATGTGCTGAATGCTGATCATAATATCTTCAATACACGCCCTAACTCTGGGTGATATACTAAAGCCATGCTCCTTTAACTGGGCCAATGATGTCGAGGAGGCACTCGGTACTATCAACTCCGAAACTCATCATATCACTCAAGCTATTGCTCAAGCCATTTCTGAGGCTAATCTTGATAATCCTACGAGCATATTCTCTTGCTGGAAAATACCCATGTTTGAGCCTTCCCTCTCGGTAATAGAGGAAAGATACAGCACAGCTTCTCAAACATCCTCGGATCGCAGCTTAGTGAGGGTGCTTATTAAAGCTGATAACTCAGATACCATCCTCCGCTCTGCTAGAAGACTGAGAAGGACCACAAGGACCCGGGAGTTGAGGAGCTATACGGCCACCCCACAAGAAGAAGATAGCCTGTCTACGACACAAGTAGGAACAAACGAAGCTAGTCCACTCAGCAGTCATGCAACCTCTGAAACCGAAGTCTCTTACAAGTATGCCAATTCTCTCCACTTACCTAGTCAGAGGAAGAGAGATAAATGGAAAATATCGCCAAGAAGGTGTGGAGAAAAATCGAGAACCTGCAAGGTGCGACTTGGAACTACGTTGGGCAGAATTTTTTGGCCATCCTGTGATCTCTATCATTTTCGACTTGCTTAGAATTCACTTAGCGATCAGATCTTCGGGGGTTTGCATATTTTATTTCGGTTGCAATTGTGGTTAAGATTTGGTCACTTGATTACCAGTGAGACGTTGGGCGATTTCAAATGACACTTTGGATTTAAATTCAATTTATTTAATTTCAGGTAGTATCATGATTATTATCATTTCTGACATATTTTGAATAGAGGAATAAGAAATTTGAAGTGAAAGCATAATCGGAAATAAATATTCTGTTTACAGGACGTATCTAAACCCTCTGTTATCGATCTCCGTTTTGTCCTTGAAAGATATAAGTTAGCTTATCGTAAAGTTTCATGGAACTCGAAACTCACTAGCATGCCATTTTCAACACCTTCTGCCTCGACCTGCTGGTCATCAATTGCTTCGCGGTCTCGGCGCTTGTTCTCAAGGTACATATAAATATACAAAGCGACAATACAGACCAGCTTTACTGAATAGCCAGCAAGCATCCTGTAGGAGTCATCAGTGAATTGAAAATTGTGCTCATGGGCAAACGGTAACATACGCAATGTAAGCACTGTGGTAGCCAGGGGCCTCACTGGACTTGAAAGTCTGAGGTCCAATGATATTTCCCACGCAGTATCCAGTGAACAGCAGAGCACCGGTGACTTGCTTCTTAGTGTATCCAGCAATGTTTGAGCTGACGACTATTAAACTCATGCTAAATCCCAAGCCTTGGAAATAGCATAGCCAAAGTGCAACAAGGCGGCCCCATTTGTTGGTGCTCGGTAGTCCGACAAGAAGGCCAGATCCAACGATACAGACGGTGCAAGCAAAGATCATGCATGCAAATCGTGAATGGAATTTGCCATCAAACTTGGTTGCAATATAGCCCCCGAGAAGGAGAGTGAGGAACTGAACAGCACCGCCGGGGATTTGCATATACTGAGTTCCAAGCGTATCAAATCCAAAAGTCCCAACGATAATGGAAGCAAACTATTTTACTTGTTAGCTTCACCCACATCCAGCTCACAAGTATCGGAGGACATACACTAGTTAATGCCGAGTTCGGGACTTGCGCCCCAATTGCCATGATGAACAAAAGCCAGGTCTTCGGATCTTCGGCTGCTTGTCGGACCTGGTACCATTTGAATTGAGTACTTTTGACACCTTGGCGATTGATGGCAACACGCTCAACAGCAATTGCACGCTCACGTTCGCTGAGAAATTTGGCGGTTGAAGGAAGATCGGGGAGAAAGACTAGAGCAATAGCTCCAACCGCGACAGAGAAGGCTCCAAAAATGAGAAAGACGTACATCCATCGTGGAAGTCCTGTGGTGATGTGTCCGACCGCATAGCCAATAAGACTAGATATGGTTAGTTACTCGTTTTTATTTCCAATATAACTGGGTAGATGTGGGCAATGGCTCTTTACTTACCCTCCGAACATCGTCGCGATACCATTAGTGCAGTACCAGGCCTCTAGTCGCAGAGGTTGTTCTTCGGAGGTGTACCACATTCCGGTCATAAGAACAAATCCAGGAGTCACAACAGCTTCGACCATTCCTAGAAGGAAGCGGTTGATTGCGATTCCAGCAAAGTTGTAACACGCAGGTGTTGTCATGAGCAAGGCACCCCATACTACTTGTATTAGCATAATTCTGATATTGGAGAACCATTCCTGCCTCTTATAAATCATCTCTTACTTATTGTGGTAATGGCAAGGAATTTGCCGGCGGGAAGCTTTTGCAATGCTAGTCCCGCAGGCCATTGCGCAATGAGGTATCCGAAGTAGAAAATGGAGCCTGATGGAATTAGTGACTGGGAGTAGAAGTTCTCAGAACTGAAAACTTACTGAGCCATGAATATTGTTGTCCCTTTAAGTGTGTTCCTTCCTTTAAGCCGTAGACAGAGGCAAAGTTGATGCTATTCTTGTCCAGGTACTGCATGGGATTAGTACTTGGATTGCAACGAGGCGGAAATGCAATATTCTCTCACCTGCAGCATGTAAATTAAGAACAGCAATGGAATAAGTCGTATGTCAATCTTGCGCAGAACCTTCTTGGCTTCCTCTGCAGTGTATTCGAGACCTTTATGTTGTTTATAAAACTCATAGTTCTCATCCCGTTCTGATGTGGTTGATGAGATCGCAGGCGATACCGCTACTTCAACTTCTTTTTTTAGGTCCATTCTGTCTATTTTGCTGGGTCTTTGAGTCTCAGCGGGATAAAAAGCAAGAAAAGACAGGAAGAGGCGGAGTTTTATAAGACCTCGCGATTTACAGACGGCACGGCTCAGGTGGATAATCACACAATAATAGTCAAAACTGGGGCCCACGTATCCTAGCAGGGAAAGTTCTATGGGCAAAGTGGGGATATAAGATTTAGGCTAAGCTGCATGGGAGCTACATCTATGGTGCTATAGAATACTTAGTTTTGACAAGCATGCAAGTCAAACGTAAAGTATCGGTGGGTGCCTTGATAGGCAACTTGGGTGTTTCGAGTCTCCCACTTAACGCGCACCGCTCCCCGTGCGATATTCTACAAAAGCACTATACACTGTTTCTAATAGTAATAATGATATGACTGAAAGTGCCGGGTGGTTTAAACCATGTGGGTGGGGCTATCCGTGAATCACGACATCACTGCCGCGATTGCGCATTTCTCGGGCCATATGAGCAACACATTCTGTCTTGGCTTGACACCCCGAGATTTGCCGTGTCTGTAGAAGAAAGAAGAAAACCCTGCAATATAACCTACATTAAAATGTTAATTCTCTACCGAACCTGAGACTTTCACCTCAATCTGATAGAATATATATTTGGCATGGCAAGCGCTCGCCGTCGACGGCGTTAGAAATTTCATTGGAGTAAAGATCGAGGTTGCGGGGAACTTTGGTGCTTCATTATATAATCACCACTCAGTCTCGACGCATTTACAACTAGTATAATGTGATAAAAGGTGCTGAATCAACAGTACGGTAGGAGCAAGATGTGCCATTATGTCAAACACCAGATAGTTATGAGGCCTCTAACTACATAGGCATTATATAACCTTAGTTTTTTTTATGGTATAGTGGTTAAATACGCTGTATTTTTCCTACACATTGCCCTCCCCCTATGACATTTGATGTAACCTCAACAGATATACGGTCACATATTCTATATATGGTCTCACATACTAGCCTGTAAACTCGAACACTCACTGGGATCAATATGATGAATTAATATTCCACGGGGCCTCCATCCTGGCCCTCATTTGAAAAGAGATAATAACCTGCACCTTTATGGTACAAGTTGAATTGAACTGTATTGGTTGAGAAGGGCTGGTTTTCTGCCGAGTAAAAGCCCAACTAATAACAAGCCTGTTGTCCGATGAGCTGCTATGACCCGCTATACCTACATGCTGACGGCAAGGCAAACTGAATGGACCAGATAGGGCTCAAGTAAGACTGAAAGAACTTACAGGGCAATCAGGAGTATACAGGGCCCAACTATTAATTGGAAATATCAAACGAAGAAGAGAAAGACCAACCGAGGGTATTTATACCCGTAATTCTCCTAGGAGGTCCTGTGGGTCTACGGGGTCTCCGGGGCCCCGTAGTTACGTTAAACGCGGAATGGAGTTATCCGATTGATATATGGAATTTTGGTGTCATGGTAAGTTATAATCTACTTTACAACATCTTCTCATGCCACGTTTAAGGAACTAACCACTACGACAAACTAGGAGTGGGACCTATGCGAGGGCAAGCATTTGTTAAATGGCGTCAATCCTGATGGGAAAGGGTATTCCACGGGTGCGCGCCTGGCTGAAGTTATTGGATTTCTGGGGCCATCTCCTTTGACCCTAGTCAAGCCCGGGACACGACGCCCTGAGTTCTTCACAGAAGATAGTATGTTGTTCATTCAAGTTGAACTAATAATCTTGTGTATGCATGGGGGCTATAAAATCATTAGAGCATTAGACAAGTGATATTGAGATCCTGAAACATATGTTCCTTGCATAAATCAGAAGAATTCCTGAGTGGTCAAAATAAAGAGATGTTCTTGGAGTTCGTGATGGGTATGCTTCTTTCAATGGAAGCCAGAAGATCGAAAAACGGCCAAGAAACTACTGCAGGATCCTTGGCTAAATGGCCGTTCGATTTAGGCCAACAAATAATTAAGATAGATAACATATAGAACACTATAGGGACAAGAGTAACCCGCGACTTTTATGCTTTTCACCGTTTTCTGCGTACAAAACTAAACAGAGAAGAAATATATAAAAGTAAATGCATTTATTAAGTTTAAACATCAAAATGCATGCGCGCCAACTATTCTTGAACATTTAAAAATACCACTAAAAAGACACCGCAAGGCGCGCATGGTTGGCGGTACCGAGCAGCGAGCGAGTATAAAATGATCACTCTGCACTGTTGGTCTACCCCAATAAACAGGAGTGGAAAAAGAAAATAAAAGAGATGATTGAACTAAAGAACGAAGGGCAAACAACACCGCGAATGTTGCAATATGAGATGAGATGGCTACTTCGAGAGGTACGGTAGCAATGTGTATGGCTGGCTCGCAGTAAACATAGCCTAGTATAGCATGTCGGTGTTAACTGGTGCATTTGAGATAGTATGGGGTAACAGTTGGGGGGGGGGGGTCAAAGACGCCTTGGTCACTCTCATCGATATGTCATCGCCAGCCGGAGTCGCGTCCTTCGAAACACCGACTAACACCGACACGCGGATTTATATGTCATCAAGAATCGCCAAGGTTTCTTCATGCATACCCCAAGGCAAAATAATGTAATATAAAATCGAATCTACAATCTTTTCATTTTCCATCAATGTCGACCAAAGTCATCATGGAGACCATTCTAGTCATCGGAGCCACTGGAAATATCGGCGTCTCAGCTGTCACCGCTGCCTTGCGCTCCAAGCGCAATGTTTTGGCTGTTGTCCGCAATCAAAGCTCGGCGGACAAGCTAGTTAAGTGCATTGGATCATCAGATGGAATCACTTTCGCCGAAGCCAATGTTCTCACGGACTCGGGGGTAAAGGGTGTCGTTGACCAAGTCCGAGAGGGGAAGCTGCCGGCTTTCCAGCATGTATTTTCCGGCGGTTGGTTCCCTAAATCCCCTCGATCAATACTCACTGACATTTCCAAGTTGGCGGCGAGTATACTACAACCCCCTTCCGGAGATTACCACCGCCCAGCTACGCAGGAACTTTAACATCTCATTTGAAGCCAATTTCTGTAAGCCCTTCCAATCCTTAGGTCCCTACACTCTCTGACAATGACTTCACAGTCGCCTATCGGGATACCATTGGCTATCTGTTGGAGCAGAAGAACCCTGCTAGCACATGGACAATTTGCACTGGGTCACAGGGTGACTTGGCAACTCATCCGGTGCCGGCCATGACGCAAGGCGCCTTGTTTCCCATGGCTACGGCCGCCGCCCGTGAGAACGAGTCTACGAACGTCCGTTTCAACGAAATATACCTTGGGTTCCGAGTTGAGATAGACGAGCTCGCTGTGCAGCATGGGGTAACAAAGGCAACGGACTTTGGGAATGTGTACGAGATGATCCTGGCCACCCCCGAAGTCCACAGTTCGCGTGTACGGGTCGATGATGTTTATGATCTAAAGAAATTGAAGTACCAGAAGAAATTCTAGTCGTGTTTGACGAATATAATATGAGGATGTATACCAGATGGATGCAAAGCGCGAGACCCCTGGATTAAGAACTATAGAATACAGAAGAATTATATATGAAGATATGGATGCAAAACATAGGTAACTTCTGGGGGAATTGGATCATGGTTGTCAGCAGAGATTCCTCAGATATTCGAATGCATCGCCACATTTTGAGGTGGATTACTACGTATTATATATTAGCCCTGCCCTCATATTACACGCTGTTAGAGTTCCTGGTCCTATTGCGCACACAAAAGCCTAGGACTTCTGACTTTTCCTTCACTTTGACCTCACAATTATTTAATGGACGTACCGTCGTTCTTTCCCGTGCTATTCGATCTTTGCTCTCCAGTTCTATCATTTGTTTTTTTCTTTCTTATCCCGTTTTCATGGGGATGATCATTTGATGATCACTAATTGAGATGGACCTCGGTATAACTACTATGCGCTGATATCAGTCATGGCTCAGGCCTTGTAGTTAGAACTCAATGAGATCAGGTTTATTAATCATAATCTAATTCAAAGAGTAGAATTGTAATTAAACATTGATGGATTTGATAATACCACTCTGCTTCCAAGGTTAGGTAGGATATGGAGTCAGTATAACCATATTCGCCAATCCTTGGCCCGTTGATGATTCAATGTCTTGGAAGGAACATCATAGTCTCCTGGCGTTATTAATGCGTTGTAGGATCCAATCGTAGACAAACTTTGAATCAAAACTCGCCAGGCCCCTTTCCGAAAAAGCTCCCTTTGGGAACAGTCAACCAAGGGACGGAATTCGCATCGGCCGTATTGGATCCCACCGTGTTTCCCCACCACTTGAAAGTAATAGCGTGGTATCCCAGAGCAAAGAAAATGATGATCGTCGCTATGGCAGTACCGGTATCCATGGCCGCTTGGAGCAAATCTACGTACGTCGTGAATAAACAACTTGTTCTCTAGAGAGGAAACTTCAAAAAGTAGGGACTCACAGTTGTATCGTTTCCACCAGTCAAATGCGCGCTTGCGGATTAGGTAGTTGAAGACAAAACCAACTATGAACCAAAGGGAGTATTGGGCTGTTTGGTTAGATTGAAATACCCCCATCAGAGAAATTTAGAGAAACATACTGGTGTTTGCAGGAGGAATATTACCCGCCGCATTAAAGAAAATCGGAACGTTGATATAGCGAACCCAGCTGTTGGGGTAGCGGCGGTAAGTGAAGTATACAAGTACAGTAACGACAGGCTGGAGAATCAGTAAAGGAAAGTCAAATCAATATGTTTGAAAGCTCACCCCGATGAGGAAGAAGTAGACAAGCCCATTGTACACCTGCCCAGATTGGAACATCCGCTGCGGACCAATAGTGCCCCAAATTAAGGAAGCGTTATACATCACTTTGGCACCGTTGCATGTGAAGCGTTGTGTGTTGGTTGGTTCGCAAAGGTCAGAAATATGTCCCATCATCCATCGCAGGACTGTTCTGGTTAGCTCAAGATCGTAATGCAGATTTGGCATAACATCCTACCTCCAGTCTGAGTTGCTGTCGCTAGAACACTAGCATAGATCTGGCCAAAGAACAGAACACGCGGAGGAATTTTCTGAATAATCAGCACAACTCGATGAGTAGGAGGCAAAAGGAACATACCATATATTGCCCGAGCTTCAAATCCTGGGCGAAATCCATGCCGTGTTTTACTGCATTATAGCCGTAGCACTTCACCATCAGATTAGCGATAGGCTTTCCGGGCCAGGCGTATCCGGCGATCATCTCCGTAATGATATTTAGAAACACGCGCTGGTTTGTCGTGCCTTGCAAAATACCCTCAGGGACAATTAGAAGCACAGCTAATCCAAAACAAACCACGATGAATCCCCAGACCGGCAGCTCTGTGTCCCAGTATCTGGTCGTCAAGATACCAAGTCCCAAGACGACCACAGTGAGAACTCCATACCACCATTCTGGAACTTCTTTATATTGATGCATCAGTCGACGATGAACATCCTCACCTCCATGCTGTGCATTCTTAAGCCTGGCCCAAATTTCAGTGCCGTTGTAGAGGTAGGTGTGTACCACAATTGCGGTAACCGCAGCGAAAGACAGTCCGTAGGTCAGTGAATAAGACATTGAGATATACATTGGAGAGTACTCTTTGTACTTGCTCTCACTGAAGTCTAGAGTTGCGTCGAGGACACGAGATACGTTATATGAACTTCCTGTGTTGTCGAAGGTGCCTGATGAGAGGAGAGGAAGGCTAGATTATCAGTATATTAAAGCCCCCACGACCAGAGTAGAAACTTACTATGCGCTGTACCACACATTAGAGTAATACAGAATTGGCGACAAGAAAAGGTAGAAGAACACGACAACGGCAAAGGCGTTGCATGTGATGTAGAAGGGGGTCATGAGGGGGAAACCAGCGTAGTTGATTTGCGTCCAGTCGATGCTGATAGGTATCAGACCTAATCCGGAATTCATCTAAGCACACCGGGGTCAGTTCGATATAGGAATTGATCAGGCGTTCTGCAAACTTACTCCGAATATCGTATTGACCTTCTGATTTTGAGGCGCAATCCATGTCACAAAAGCGAATGTGCTCAAACTTGTCCAAATGTAGTCTGGGAACCAGAATAAAACAAATGCAAATGCTGTAACATAGGCAAAAAAGCGATACCGGCTAATAGTCCAACCATTGGCTGGCGTACGGCTTTCAGGCTCATGTAGCGCTCGGAAGAGAACGGTGGATGAGAGTGAAGTGGGCCAGACCAAGGCAGCAGGGTACACAATCCAACGACGGGCAAGACCCGTGAGACCAAATCTAGGAAGGATCAGTGACTGAATAAACCAGAGAACTCAGGATTAACGTACCCAATCATCTGGGTTGTCAAAAGATATAGAAAGGAGAAGCCGGCTCCGAGATCGCGGTTCCAATATACAGGACTGACAATTGCTACCAAGGCACCTTGCGCATAAGCAGTGGTAGCGCTGATATTGACGCACTAATTTAATTCGTTAGATGTGATTCATAGCGAAAGTCTGATCTTGCTCACAATAACGATGAAGGCGTGCTCCTTGATGGTAAATTTTCCTGGGTTGACATCGAATGAAAGTTTTCCTAGAGGAACCCTCCATCTGGGAAGCTTTTCCCATGCTCGGCCAATTGGGAAAACTAGGATTTGAGCTACAACGTAGCCGATTGTGAGGGAAGGCTAATATATGTTAGTAAATATTAATTTTCACAAACTGAAACATACATATCGCAGGCCGAAAAATTGATTGACTCCGGAGAAAAGTATAACAAAGATCGTCATCAATATCCAGGCCCGAACAGCTGTGCCGGAGAGTTATTTTCGTCACTTAACTGAGAAGATGAAGGACTTACTATTGCAAGCGATGGTGGGGTCATCTTTGTTAGACACACAAGCCGCAACCTCCGGAACTAAGAGATATTAACACCAGCCAGTGGGATATATGGGTCAACCTACAAGGGGATTGGTCTCCCTCCACATTCCATTTGAAGGCCTCAACTGGTGTGAGCTCCGTGAGCTCTGCTCTGTCGGATTTGTATAGCCATTCTCCCGGATCTTGATTAGTGTGTTCGGATTCGAGATCTAGCGCCGGCGCCTCCGATATACTTTGATCTTTGGTAGGATCTTTGGAACTCGCCATTGGTGAAATATTTTGAGCTGCGTCCCGTAAAATAAAAGTGATGGTATGAGAGGTAGAAAACACTGCGAGCTGAGCTCTTATTATCAGGTCGCTGCTGGTCCTTCTTCTCCTATCTGACCTAAGCCACGCCAGTATGCAAAGGTCACGATAGATCCACCCAAAATGGCAACAAGTTGCTCCAACATAGAAACACGCCAGAGATTTCAAGTTGGTCTAAATCAAGGTTTCATACTAAAGAGGGAAGACCGGTTGAGCTATGAACACTTGGTGACGCACACTGGCAAGACTACATAGAAAGCCCGGCATCATATTGCTTTCCGTGTTGCTTGGGTGGCTTCACAGCATTCCAACCCCTTACAGTATTTATTAGACAATTATGCTCCTAATATCAATGCAACAAAATCTTCATTTGCACAAAATGTCTCATTTAAAAAAATACTCATAATAATATGTTATTCTTTGCAATTTACGCAATGCCAAGTACAAAGGCACATCTTCGGGGAGACTTCGGTGTCCCCGGGTGGCAAGTGCTTAAATTATGGCGTGCCGAGACAGCCTGATGAGCTTATCTTTCTCTTAGTGCATTCGCCTTTGAATTCAACCGATCAAAGAAATCTCTTAGCTGCTTATTCTGTTTCGAGGGAAAGGTGTAATTATTGGGGATATTTACGCGTCTCTTTATAGTGCAATATAAAGGAATGTATCATTATTAAGGGGAACAACATGATATAATAACAGAGCTTAGAGGACGCTTTATTTTTTAATTGATCTCGTCAATTCTTTAAGCTATCTAGATTTTACTTCACCACAGTTGGTGAATATCATCTCCTTAATCTAGTTTTATAACGTTCGGTGTGTAGGTCCGAATTCAGGCTCATCCGTAATGCTCCATCGGATATAAACTCAATGAAGCGGCCGATGCGGCGATGGCGCGATTGTAGTCTAATTTATCCTCTAGCGGAGTATGATTTTACATTTGAATCCATTTCTCTAAAGACTTAGAATGGCTAGATGGTGAAGAATAGCAGAATACTCTCATGCCAAGTTATAGAAGCCAAACACACTGATTGAATATATAGAAAGACGTTCTAAATGTCATATGCCAGGTCGATCAACAAGAAAGAGTGCATTAAACTATAAAAGAAAAGATTGGAAAGTTAGAGAAGAAGCAAGTGGCGAATCTCAGGGGATCTTATAGCAGAGCTATCCCAGCAAGCAAACAACCTCTTTCCTAATCGGGAATGATACTATTAAATAGGAATAGCAGCAAAGAAAGAATAAAGAAAGCAAACAAAAGCATATGATCACGTAGATCGTGACATCTAGGACCTAGGTCCCCTCCATCCACCTGGTTACTATACTGCTTGAATCACATTGGAACAAAAAGGCCCCAGTGATACGGAGATAAACCTTATGTGGCCAAAATGTCATCCAGATCGGCGACGTCGCTGACCAAGGAATTAACCTGGAGGAAGGCCAAGAAGGCCAGGTACAGACTGCTTTAGACCTAATGCGTCAGCGTGGAGGCAAGCCATCATACCCATCCAAGATATTATTGTGGCTGTGTAACTACACCCTGCCAGGCTCTAATCTATTGTGTCAATTTTACTTCGGCATTTTATTTCACTCGCCACCTCTCACTATATTTGGGGTTTCCTCTAGCTATACTCAAGATGAATCACAAGTTAAAGCTCAATATATATTAGCTATCTCTTCATGCACTAAACATTAGGCACACTATCTTCTGGTGCCAAAGGAGGTCGACTAGCAGCCATATTACATTGTCTGAACACCCGCACTTCATCCTCCGCAAACGAACCAACAATCGAGTGCATCACACCATGGTTGTTGAAAAGTACCAGGTCCCCCTCCTCCCAGTCATGAGTATACAAATAGCAAGGATCAATCGCCCGCCTCTGCAGCTTGTATAGTCGTTCTCGAATCTCCGCAAGATCATCAAGCACTTCCCCATTCTCAAGGTGAATTTTCCGCACACATGTTGGGTAAACCATCATCGCAAGCCTGCCAGTAACGGGGTTCTTCCAAGTCATAGGATATACCCTGATCTTTGAAGTATCGAACGGAGGCAACTGGTCTTCAGCAAGCTCCAACCCCTCTGATATAATTCCCAAGCCATTGGAGCGCGACTTGGCCTTGCTCATCCAGATGTATGGATGCGGTGCATATTCAGCCTTGCTAGTGCGGACGAAATGCTTATCTTCCTCGGACAACATATCGTAAAGACGATATCCACTGAAAAACGCAGTTGTTCCAAGAGGCACGTCGAGAGTAGTGTCTGTGCCATCGTCGTAGCGACACGTCTGGCGCCGGCCCTTGGGGACTTTGACGGCTAGCAGCGTGGTAACCAAAGGCGGATCAAGGTTGTACATGGCCGAGTCGATGTGCCAACGGTAGAAGTGTGTATAGTCGTGATCTTCTTCGGGTGATATGGGGTTCTTATGGAATGTCTTGTGGTGTGGGTGTCTCAGGCAGATGTTCGATAGTCCCTCGTACTCCTCGACGAAGCCGCTGCCGATGACTTGGACTTGCGGCTGGTGAGGGATGGTTGTCAGGTCGGCGTGGAGCACGCTGCGCTTGTCGATCGATTTTCCATGACTGTAGACACCGGCGGAAGGATCGAAGCGTCGAGTGAGTTCGTACTGGGCACGTGGGGACAGTTGGCCTTGATTTTTGATCACGACGACTTGATTCTCATACAAAGTACGACGGATAAAGTCAAAGTCGTCGTCTTATGAGAGTCAGAATTTGATCTTAGAAAGCTTGCTTCTGGAATTGCTTACCTGTTATTGTTTCAATGTCAAAGCCAGTCAGTTCAGCACCAAAGTCTACCCGAGAATCATCAGACTTGGTGACAGGCCTGCAAGAAAGAGTCATGGTCGCCATTGTGAATATGGTAGCTGAAATAATATGACGATGAGATCGATATGAATATTACCATTGAACGACTGCATGTGTTTTATATTGTTCTGTTCCATGGTGGTATATATAGTACCACGAGACCCAATCAGGATGGAGCGGGTGAGATCCCGCAGCTGACCCGTCCCTCTGAGATACGATCCCAGTATTGTTGCCAATCCACCTGTTGAGATGATAAATACCAATATTATTCGTTTGCAACAAAGCAATTTGAGAGATTGTTCTTATCAAAAATGGTGGCACAAATCAGTGGACTCGTCCGCTCTGCCCCATTCCAGTCTCTGCTTAAAGGCAGCCCTATACTAAACGACGAGAATATATCTAATATCACCCGTTGAAAAGAGTTCAAACAACTCGACACACAAAATGCCCGAATCAACTAGTCTGACATTTGATCTCCTCCCTGATGAAATCAGACAAAGCTCCGCCATTGGCGCGGAAATTCAACTGCCTCCGGGAATGGCCATGCTGGATTTGGACCGTTTAACCGACAACGACAAAGATACTCTCCGAAAGGCTCTTTTCGAGAATCAAGTCATTGTCATCAGAAACCAAAAAGGGATTGACCCTACCGTCCTGCCAATACTCGCCAAGATTTTCGATCCTAATGCATCCGACATCCACTCCGCAGGAAAGAAAGCTGTCAGCGACCCTAAGAACATCTTGTCTGCATACAAAGCAGGCAGGATTCCCAGAGCCCCCCAAGTTGGAATCATTGGCTCGGGGAAGTTCCAAGATTATGAGGGTCTAAAGGAGTTGGAGGTGGTGCATCTTGTTCGTGTCCCCCGTCTGACCCTGCTCGACGTTCATTTGGCTGACCAGTGAGACAGGATCACACATTGTTCCATGAGGAGCCTCTCAGTCAACGGGAATTAGATGATGGATATACCCGTCCATACCGGTGGCACATGGATACCCCATTCTATGAACGTCTGCCAGGTGAAGTGACTATCCTGCACTCAATTCGCATTCCAAATGTACCAGATCAAAAGATGAAGTTCCCTGATGGGAAAGAGAAGACCGTCGGTGCTGGAGCCACGGCTTGTGAGTAAACCGAAGAATCCCACACAGGTCCACCAACTGACCGAACACAGTCTTTTCCGGTGCTCGAGTATTTTCTCTCTTAACGCCCGAGGAACAAGAGTTTGCTCTTAATACCACAGTTACATATGCCCCCCAAGCATACGAGTATATCCGCCAGTGCAAAGCGTCCGAGAATGGTCTGACGATCCCGAAGTTTGGACGCGAGGTACCAGTGGAAAAATTGTCGGAATGGGAATGGGGCAAAGTCGCCGAGCACCCAGTAAGTTGCTTTTCCAACTGCAGACCACAAATGAGTACTGGCTGACGATGTTGAACAGATGGTCTGGCGAAACCCGCTCAATCCCGATCGTCCATTTTTCCAGGTGCATGGTTGCTGCGTTTACAAGCTCACCACGCGAAACCCAGTGACCGGTGAGATCACGGTGATGGATGATGTTGAGAAAGTCAGAGAAGTTGTATACAAGATGCAGAGTAAGATATATGCCGCTGAGAACATTTATGCGCACCATTGGCAAGAGGGTGATGTGGTCATTTTCCACAACCGGGGTGTCATGCACAGTATTACTGGCCAATTAGCCAAGTACAAGGAAGAAGAGGACAAGAGGAGGTTGCTCTGGCAATGCACAATGACAAGCACAACTCCCCCCAAACCCTTCCGGGATTACGAGGGAGTCAACGACACGGGGTATGCGAGGGCATGAATTAAAGATATAATTATCAATGGCTAGAATAGCTCAATGAAAGAGCGGCTTTGAGCGATTGTGAATTTTCGTTTTTCTCAAAACTGAAGAGGATCATGTAAAGTGTGGAATGTTCCATTGAACCATGCATCAAAATCGATATCTTCTGCTGTATCCCAAGCCGGCTGCATTTCATTAAAATGGGCACCGATCACGTCTTGAGGGTCGGAGTTCGAGAATCTGCTAACAGATGTGTCAGGGGTTTCAGGACCTAGATTCATTCTGGTAAAGGTTGAGAACTTAGCCAGAATTTGACCAAAATCAATCATTCTGTTTCTAAGTCCTGCAGGGCCTGAGGCTGTATCGGAATTAAAGATTGCATCGATTAACGCGACGCCGCGCTGAGCAAGGACGTCATTAGTTCGATCGGCAAGGCGGGTGCGAGCCGCGACAATTGCGTCCTTGTGGCTTTGTGCGATAATGGCTTGATTCTCTGCAGTTGCATTGACTTCAAAGCACATGATGACTGCAGCGGTAATCGCAAAGGCTGTATGGGTCCATATGGAGATATCCCCTTCTCTTACGATTACCTCGTGCTCACGCAGAATTGTCATTGCAGCGGCAACGCAGGTACGTCTTGAGTAGGTATATGTGGAGTCATTGAAAGAGCGGAAGAGAAATGGCCGATGGATCATGATGATCTTCTCGGCTGCAGTGATGGCGAGACTTCGTCTAGCGATAGCAAGCCATGGGATTTGTGCTTCCATTGTTCTATCGCCACGCAGAAAGAAAGGGGGTATGTTTTTCACAATGCCTCTCATTTTCTGATCTATATCCAGAATATGTTCGTACTGCTGTCGCATGGGTTTTCTGGATTTCATTGGACCAAGGCCGTCAACTAGGCCGGGCATCAATTCTGCCAGATTTACAAGCACGCGAATGTAAGTGCTTATGGTGGGGGTTGTGATAGGCATATCCGTCAAGTCATAGTCATCAGCGTTCATGGGGCGACCTGTCGAGAAATGCATCGGAGATATACTGTAGGTGTCGGTAAAAGGAATAGCGAAATGGTCTTGGATGATCATTTGACACCACACCCTCTTTCCCACTTCCCGTTCCACCTTCTCATCCCATTGATCTTTGTTTTGAGCAACCTTCGTTGATTGATCTTGAATCTTGTGGATTCCAAGGCACTCGGCAATGCGTACTGCAGCATTGAATAAAGTAGCGTTCAGCTCACTCAAGCCAAGATTATGAGCGACCTCGGTCGATATGACGATTGCTTGAACGGAGTATACGGAGAGATTGCTGAGAAAATGTGAGTTGTAAAGTGTTTGCACCATAGCAGAGAACAGCTGCTGCGTAGATTGTATTGTCTGTAGGTCGACATCAACAAGTTCCCTTACTTTCGCACTATCCTGTATTGAGCTGACAGTGGAACTCAAGATAGCAAAGTAGAGCGCTTGCCAGAGGGGGTCATCGAATTTCCCAGTTACCCAGAACAACTCGCACTGTTCGAGAAATGTTGGACCATGAATGCAATTGTGATGCCATGCCAGATGGCATAGATGAAACTTGATCAGTTTCTGGGCGTCCGTAGAACTGGGGAAAGCAGAGTTCAGCTCCAGACTAGGACCATGGGCTAGGAAAGGACTTGTCCCTGATAGTGATTGGAGTCCATCCTTGCGATACTGACAGGAGCATGTCCTGTGGGGGAAACATCCAGCAGAATTACGACCCCAAGCAAGATGTTCAATCGCAGTGAGTAATGACGAGTCAATTTGATTTGAGGTGTTGTCAGTTACACCGAGTGACGCTTTGCCAGGTGCACGGTCCTCAGTTGTGCTTGATTCCGGTGGCGCCGAGGGGGTGTTGGATACATCTGATTCTGCAGGATCCTGACCAGTCTCCAGCCGAAATACTCGATTTCTGATCTTTTGAACAATAGGGGGAACTGGATCGGATGGAGATGATTCGAGGTCTGCCACAAGCGATTGCAAAAATTCAATCTCTGACCCATGTTGCACAGCATTGCGTCTAAGCTGGACGACTTCTATCGAGCACTTCAGATTTAAGCGTTTACATCTCGAACAAGGATTTTGTTTGTCGCATTTGCGTTTGCGCTTCGTGCATTCTGGATCGTGTCAGTTGCCTACTGGACAGTTGCTGCAGAGGGCATTTACCTCGGCAGGCTTGCGGCTGACGCTGCGATACACGGACCCTGGGTGGTTGGCTTGACGCGGTAACGTTCATTGCTAACCTTACATCTGCATGCTTGATTTTCTTTCTCAATTTGAGGAGTTGATAACTCCAAGCCTAGATTTTCCGTTGGTGCTAGGAGAAGTGGAATGTGTGGAGAGGTCGGGGGCGGGAGATTGTCCAAGGCTTGGCACTGATAAGCAGTTTGATCTGACCAACTAATAACTAACATCCCGAGGTCTTAATCTCGACATCAGCCAGTTGATGTCGTACTATTCTGTATTGCCTCTGTCGCTTAATCCATTACGCCCACGGAAATTACTTTAACTTCAGCCCGATTTCTTCAAATCTCGTGGCGCAACTAGCGGACTTCCTTCAATTTTAGAAAAGTCATGAGCATCGAGACATGCCTGTCTAGAGTTGAGGTAGCTTGGCTCGGCTCGTGTGAAGACATCGTTCTCGTAGGCTGCGAGGGAGGACTTCAAGGCTTCAGTATCGAAGGACCTGGTTATTGCAATAGCGATGATTAGTATCAGCTTAACCAAAGAGACTCGGACATGTTTAGATCTTCATACCCTGGCTTGTCTATGTCGACACGCTTCACGAGATCCAACACATCGACGATCGCATTGTTGGCGCCTTCTCCGCGGACTAGTTGAAGTTAGAGATACGCGTTTTACCACGACTGCATAATCTTGGGACAGGAAGAGCCACATACACATTGTCATTGTGTGAGCCGAATCGCCCATTAACACTGCCCGGGGATGCGCATGCGCCCTGCCCAGGCGGAAGATCCAGTCTTCGATGCGAATCGAGCGCACTTCCACATCCTGGCCAAGCTTATGTACCAACGAGTGGAATGGTTCCGACCAATTATCAGTCAACTTCTTCATCAGCGCGATACGGTCGGCGTTTGAGTCTGGGACGGGGATGCCCTGCGAATCCGCCCATGAGATAATGATTTGACAGTGGTAGCGGTCCTTGCTACTATTCTCAAAGTTGTTCGGGGTATCCAGAACTAAAGACATCAGTAACGTGTAGAATATAACATCGAAATTGACGAACTTACGACTGAAGAAAAGGAACACGTTTGAGTCGGGATGCGAGCCCTGGAAGATGAAAGGGTCGATTGACTCGGCGCCGCCCATCTCCTCCACGCTGTACAATGTCGATGCACCCAGAAGCTGAACTGGCAACTCGTTCATCTGTGCTTCCGGGTAGAGGATCTCACGTGTGCGCGAGCGTGAACCATCGCATGCGACCAGCAACCGCCCGGTGTAGTTTGTGCCATCCTCAAAGTGCGCGGTGATTTCATCGGCTGTAGACTCGATATTTTGAAAGCTTTTATTCCACTAAACCCACGGCGTTAGTACCCACCAAAAGCACGAGGAGAATAAAATTATTCCCAAAATAGTGCAAGTCACAACTTACTTCGACGTTTATGCCGGTAGTCAGTAACTGTCGCAAGCGAACGCGACTGACGCGAATCCGCTCCGCGGCGGGCACATTGTATAGTGCATCGCCCGACTTGAGGTTAAAAAATTGAAAGCGACCGACATCGCCCCTAGCGGAAGCTTCCTTATTGACAAAAGTTTCGGGGAACCGCTCAACAATGTCCTCTGGCAACAGTTCACGCAGGGCGGGGAGTGACCAATGCAGTGTCAGACCCCATCCACCACTGCGGGCATCGATTGCGGAGTCGCGCTCGAAGATCTTGAACTCAACATTATGGCGCCGAAGATACTGAGCTAGTACAAGGCCACTAATACCTGCGCCGATGATCAGAATGGGAGGATTGGACATGGTGAAGGTGTGCGTTCTACAACTAGGTTTAACTCAAATTTATGCCCTTGGCTCTGTCTTGCCCCGCCCTTAAGTCAACTCATGCCACCCTTAGGGACACGGGTATAGCTCAATACCTCTACTGTACGGACTCAAAAAAATGGAAATAAAATTTGATAGGGGCTGGACCCTTGCGCGCCATATTACGGGGCTTTATAACTGGCGAAAGCGACCGTTGGCAGAAATTTATAAATATGAAACTAGATTAAGAAGCCCTAGCAAGGATATATGAATCACACTCCGGATTCCTTCCGAGGACTAATTAAAATCGGAGTGGGTTTGTTCGGGGCCTAGTAAACATCCCATACTCTTAATCCTTGTAGGGAGAAGAGTAAAGCCAGAGTATTGATATTCCGGGGCTATTCCTAATAAAGGAATGGCGGTCTTGGCATTTGGGCCGGAATGTAGGTCGCACTAGTTCTGGGTAATGTACGGAGTACGGAGTATAGGACAGACAAAGAAAAAAAAGGCAAAAAGCAATTAGTAGTTTGAAGTTGGAAACTGTTAATGAATTAATACACGGAATAGAATTAATATACAGAATACAGCCAAAATTTGCACGGATCAAGTCGCCTGTTTGGTTGGCCTGCCTTCCAAAGAGACTCTATACTCTATCGTCATCTCAATACACCCTTGTGCGGGCTCATGACTATCTAAAATGAGCTCCTCACTCGGCGTTCGTTTTGGCTTTGATGGGCCGGATGCAGATGACTGCAGGTGGGAATGCTGATCTTTCGACCAATTCTCCATAGCGTAGCTTCTGCCTTCGCTGCCATAGTAATATTTCTTCGATTTTCCCCCGGTCGATCCGAGTCCACGAACGAAGCCTCTCAGTAGAGGGGCCAGATATGGAATGCAAGTGACAATGTTCTAGATCAATCAGCCATTATAGTCCGCATGCAACTGGTCATATTCACTTACGCCCACGTTGAACTCAATCGTTCCCCACAGCACAAGCATTGTCGAGTTTCCGTCTCCAAATGCCACACGTTGAATCTGTGACAATCGCAGGATAGAGCAGATTGTGGTGAAGAGGCCCAGGAGGAAAAAGGCATACAACACCAGCCTTCTGGGCGGTTTTTATATTGAGACCCACTAGCAATGGGATCGGGAGTACGATAATGGTCACATCGGCGATAATGGTGAAAATTGCGAGACCGTAAAACAGCCCTCCCACGGGAAGACAAGTGCCAGGTACGTGAGAGTTCCATGATCGGCGAACCTGATGCAGGCGAGTTATGTCAGCTTGTGGTCAGGTGCGTCTCTTGTGGACAGAGGCTTTGCCTACCGGGGTGCAATTAAACATCAGACTGAGAGCACCAGCGAAATGACCCAACGTAGACACTATGATCACAATCCAAATTGCAACACGATAACGAGACTTTGAAGTTCCAGAGATCAGCCGTAGATAGCTGAGGCAGAGCGAAGCCTTGAATCCAGCAATGCCAACTTGGTAAATAGGCCGTCCTGCGTAGTTGATCTATTTGCCCTTTGTCAATTTCCCAATCAAATGTAACAAACACAAATCAAACTGAAATAGAGAAGAAAAATATTGACCTTTGTATATTTCGAGTAATTCGCTTCAGGTCGTAGCTTCAATGGAAGTCCTAGTCCATATCGACTTTCTGTAACTGTAAGTTTCCTGCAGCGAGGGGAGGACTAGCGGTACCCACGAGCAATACACAGTGCACTATATATAACACAAAATATCTGCTCAAGAATCAGTTGGATTATTCATTGTATCACGCTGCAGGTTAACTCATCAACCCACCATACTAACAACCATCACATAATCGGCCGCCGCCCATCGACTGGCTCGCGCTCGAAGGACAAGTCGCATAGTAACCGTAAGCACCATTAATATGGTGAGAGTCAGACATATTCCAAGTATGAGGCGGTACTGTGATGCAGCCTCAACCTCAGGCGAGGCATTATGTACCCATCCCATCGTTGAGGAGAGAACGAGGGAAGGGGTATGGAGGGTATAAAAAAGGACATGGTCAATTCGCTGTCTACCAGGATAAACAGACCATCAAGGACAATGTAACTCCAATAATTCCCAAACTGCTTGCCACAACCTTTGAACTAAGGCCGATCAGGCTAGTCATGTACTTTATGCTTCGGACTTCGCACTCGCCCGATGTTACAAGGTTATTTCTAGGTTAGTGAAATAATTTAGCTGCATCCCGTCCATTCAACTTTCCTAACAAGGCAAGGTTCTAGGGTCATCGACTATTGTTTCTAATTAGTTGGAAAATGCAAAAAAAAAAAAAAAAACATCTAGCCACGCAATCTCCACGCTGGTTTCAACGTTATTTAATGTTTGGTCGCATGAACTTGTGTATCCCACATTCTTTTCCCACCTTGACCTTTCTTCAATTTCCTTCCCTTGCTTTTCTTTTTCCAACTTCCCTGCTATACTCTTCTTTGTTTAATTGCCATATTATTTCCCCGCTACGATGGGTCAATCAGAACCCAAAGTGGTGGCACAACCTTCCGACGAACTTGATGATGCTGTGGTATATCTCAATGGCCATGCGGATGTGGCGCCCAGCTCTCAAGTCGATCTGCCGGTGCTACGTCGCAAAATCGATCTACATTTGATGCCTTATATGTTCTGCTGCTATGTACTGCAGTTTCTGGACAAGGTCATGCTGAACGTAAGCTTGACTTTCGACTGACCCGTCTAGGCCATGGTATTAATGCAAAATTTTATACATGCAGTATGCGGCCGTTATGGGGATCAAACAACACTTGGGACTCGTCGGAAATGACTTTTCTAACGTCGCGTCGTGGTTCTTCATTGCCTACTTGATCGCGGAGATACCAAATGGTGAGTGTTTTGATTTACCTCAACACAATTTTAATTGATTATCACTGCTAAGCGTTAATTTGCAGTATATTGTTTGCAGAAAACACCACCTGCCAAATGGCTTGGAGCAAATGTTTTCCTCTGGGGTGTCGCGGCTGCCGCCTCCGCCGGCGCCCAAGGATATCGCAGCTTGCTGGTAGCACGAATTTTCCTGGGCATCTTTGAAGCGACAGTAGGTCCATCCCTGATGCTCCTTAGCAGCCAGTACTATACCAGAAGCGAACAAGCTCCTCGGTTTACTGTATGGTATATGGGTCTCGGTGTGGCCCAAATTATCGGAGGTCTCATATCCTTCGGTTTCCAACATGTAACCCATGCCTCACTTGAGGGGTGGCGGGTTATGTTTCTTGTTCTTGGGCTTGTAACAGCTATTGTCGGCGGTCTGACATTTTTCTTCATCCCGGATACACCGATGAAGGCACCTTGGCTATCTGATAGCGAAAAGGTTGCCCTCCTCCAACACGTCAGTGAGAACCAGACCGGAGTGTGGAGCACAACTTTGAATCTGAAACAAATCCGAGAGGCTGTTTTTGATATTCAGCTGTGGATTCTTACTGTGATTACGGTTTTGGTGCGTCTCTCATTCCATATTTTATCCCTTGCTCCGAATACCCCCTGCAGTTGTACTGACCAATATTGCATAGATCTCCGTTTCAAGTGGTGTGGTGACGACATATTCTTCAACTTTAATTGCTGGATTTGGTTTCTCAGGCCCGATCTCTGCCCTTCTCAATACCCCGGGTGGCATTGTTAGCATTTTCTTCACACTTCTGGTCGGCTTTGGCATCCGGAGAACTTCAAATCGCTGGGCATGGAATGTGCTGTGTACAATTCCTGGAATCATTGGCGCAGCCCTGCTATCCTTCCTACCAAAAAGCAATAAGGCTGGTGTCCTGATCGGTATTTACATGGTCAACGCCATTGTAGCTACTCTTCCGATTCTATACCAGTGGACCATGGCCAACTGCGCCGGACACACGAAGCGTGCATTTGCTAGTGCACTCATTGCTGGATCTTTCTCGGTCGGAAACATCATTGGTCCACAGACTTTCCAGGCACGCGATGCACCGGAATATAAACCGGCCAAGATCGCTGTTCTTGCAACACAGGCTGCAGCGGCTGCACTCTCTGTCGTACTGTTTGTCTATTACAAGTGGCAAAACCGTCACAGAGATCAGACTAAGGGCCACGTTGATGAGAACATGACCGACGAGACCAAGTGGGCTGGGCTCACTGATAGGGATAATCCTTCTTTCCGTTACGTCTACTGAGCCTTTGGGAAGTGAGTGGGAAGTGAGTGGAAATTCTGAATTAATATGGGATCATAGCTTGAACATGTATTATATATTTCACGGTAATAATTACGCCACTTAACTTAGAAACAATTCACCTTCTTAGCCTGCCATAGATTATCGTAAATGTATATTTGGGTCATTTGACATTGAATCCCTGACCGTCTTCCCAAACTTAAAAACAGCTAGGTTAACTTCCAATCAAAACTGCAAGTTTTCGGTTCTTGGATATGATGTTGGCTGTTCCGCATGGCTGCCCGGTGAGCTCCTAACATATAAACAGATTGTCAACCATGAAACATATGGGGTTTGAGATGTAATGGGGCACCAATTTGATCCTGATAGCCAATTCCTTGTAGCCGTCAGCTCTCAGCAGATCGGGATTCAGTGATACTCACATAGATCTTCGGCAGTGCTGAATCTCCCTTGTTGCGGGAGTGGTCCCCTGAGTAATAGCGTGAATATTGCGGTTAAAGATAGGAAGCATTTCCTACGCTCACGTTTTGGCCAGGCACTAGTCTGAGGGCCCAATTTTCCCCGCAGTCAACATCGCTATGTGTGAATCAAAGCATTGACTGCCCTACAGTTTAGATATGTAGAAGTCGACATCACACCAATCACGATATCGTCGAGTCCGTCAGTGGAAATCATTTCAGCGGAATCAATACTGAGTTGTTGAGGTGGTTCACATGTTTCAGCCACCGCCATAGAGTCGAGGTACATTGGCCCGCGTTTGTTTCTCCGGGTCTGACTGGTGCGCAATCAAGTTCTGCTGCATATCTGAGGGTGTGGTTCCTTAGGGGCAAATGGCACATAGTGAGAAGCGCATGCTGGACATGACGACCCCGGTTGGATGGAGTACCAGCATGTAAAAAAGATTTAACAACCGAAGCAATCAGAGCTCAAAGGCCCAAGGAGGAAGGAGGAATTGGTACAGTAAGGAAGAGATATAAAGAGACATTAGGTCCATTCACCATAGAAGGGAAAGACAAATGCACGAACTAAACAAATCTCCAGTTGAGTGGAAAAGACATGAAATTAGCTTCAAGATTGAGAGGGCGTGGGGAAGGAAAGAAACGGATGCTGTAGGGAGACAAGATAGGATTTGAGTATTAGGATAGGAAAGAAGGTAATAACAGCCCTAAGGATGGATGGAACGTGGGGAGAAAGTATGAAACCAAGATGATAGATAATATCAAGAAGGAATCAATGTGACGTGAAAGGAAGGAAGTTGGATACGATCATCAATAAGGAAAGGCTTAATAAAAGATTGAAGCAAAAAAAGGTCCCCATAAATCCAGACCGTTCCTGGACCTCAGGAGGGTATGTACAGAGTCTGGTCCCTCGATATACATGGTCCTCTCCTCCGGCCATTCCCCTATACACCTCTACTCACCGTACTAACTACGGTCTCCCCCTTAACTAACGGGGTCACCGCGTGTGGTAGTCCGCGGGGGGATTACCTAGCGTAGTGCTTCGGGAGAGCTTTGGTGTATTGGAGTCCGACCGACAGTGGGGAGCAGTAAAACCCGTTGCGACATGTGTGGGATGCCCCGGCCATAATACCGCTGAGCCACTGGGGGGGGGCTGGTTGAGATATTAGTTCTTGTCTTTGCTAAATAGGAGGAAAACTTAACGGTCAAGTCACTAGGAATCTTTGATCTTCGATTGGACTGCCTTCCTATTGTTATATGAGGCTAGAAATTGGGCCACAGTATCTATATATATCTAGCTTATCCTATGCCAATTTGGAAGAGAATCTGATAACCTAAAAGTGGAGGGTGGCAGCCACTTTGACCTCGGGTACATCCATATCAAGTCAAAAATGAAGCTATTCAGACACCCGTTTTAGGAAGGAACGACAACAGGAGGAAAGACCGACTCTCAAAGCCATGAGTTCGATTCCTGGCTTTGCTGAACAAATTGAGGTTTGCACTTTTTTCATTCTCTGGCTTTTTTACACCAAAAGATGACCCATTAATATCAATACCAAAACACCGTCCCATCCACGCCGATCACTCGACATTGGCCATAATGAAACAAATCCCACCCATCAATTAGTGTACAGGGTACTCACGTACCATTTCGATACCCGAGGCACCACAAGTGAGCGGCTTGGACAATTTGAAATCCATGAAACCCCTCAGGGTTTGGATCCAAAGGAATGGGCAGGCTTTCCCTTGACACGACTATCGGAATCGTCATCTAACCGCTCCTCCGTCACATTCCATGCGACCTCTTTAACAATATGGGAGCTGCTATTGATACTCCCACCGTTCTCTGTGAGTGCGATTTCATCCAGTTGACGAGACCCTGACGACTTGAACCGGTTGCGAGAAGCACTGCCCGAATGCGTCAAATACCGACGTGCATTGCTGCCTGTCTCACCCAGCCATCCTGGGGCGTGATATCTCATGAACCGCCGCAGTGATGGCAGACAAGGACATATGACGATAAGATTTGCCTCCACATTACTGGAGAAAGGTGCTTTTGTTAGTCCAAAGCACTTCATAATGCCAAAGTCGGAGATTAAACATACATCCAAAGCTGTGGCCAGGCCAACTCGTAAGTGACATCCGAGGCAGTGAGGAAGGGAACTAGCGTTGCTAGACGGAGGATGCTGGTCACAACGGTTCTAAAGAATGGTCAGTGGCTGAAGAAGCGTGAGTGCAGCATCGTGGAAGACTTACGCGCAACCAACACCGAAGACGAAGATCAGATAGCATTTTTGGATTCCTGGCATCTGGAGTCCAACCACTAGGGGGATGGGGAGTAAGATCAATGCCAAATCGGTGACAATATTCGTCACGGCGGTTGCAATATACAACCCCTGGCGGCTGATGCAAGTCCCCTCTGTGATGCTCAAATCCCAGCTCATTGCAATGGGGTTGCATGCGAAGATCAACGCAAATACAAGGGCAAGGCTGTAACCACATACAACAGCAGATATAATGTTGAGTGCCCAGTTGTAAGTCTCCTGCTTTTCCATGATTCGACGATAGAGGAAGACGAGACTCATTTTTGCAAAGGCGAGCGCGGGGACGTATACGACGGCGGCAGCGAGGATGACCTGAGAGGAAGGTTAGCAGTGGCATCTTTTAGTTGAACTTTGTGTGCAATCGCCGTATACCTTCTGATACGTCGCAAACATCTCCTCCGTGACATTCCACATATGAATTCCCACACCGCTATATAGGTATCCATCTGATAAAGATCGCTGTCAACAAAAGTCTCGAATAGCATCACCAAACCTTAATGTATGGTAGTACATACAGATGGAAACTACTTGCGTTCCAAGGGAAAATATCTATATGTTCATATGTGTAAGTAGAGTACGCAGTGATATCAACTCGAGTCTTACCCAGGAGAGCACAATGAATGCTGTTTCGATCGTGTTAGTAAACTCTCCGCATGTTCATTCTCTGAGAACTTCTCCTACCATCTTCCCATCCGAACTTGCGCAATATTTTCGTTTTGGTGTATATCCGAAGGTTGAGACATAAGAAACTTAAGACCAATCCGACACCGATTAACGCCATGTTGAGCTTGTAAAGCCACGGATTCGAGTAATCAAAGTCGGCTATGACTCCCGGCGGAGGCTTAACTACCCCAACATGATCAGGCATTTTGAAGTCAATGATGCAGTGAGGTCTCAACCAACACCAGACTTCAAGGGAGAGAGATAGTCCATCAAGCGTAAATTGTACCCAAAGCAGCCATCATGCTGAAACGAACGATCTTTCAAATGCAATATGCCTGGCTCAATTTGGGGGCGACGGTAATTGCATTGTTCATTTGTCAATAGTGCATGGCATTCAAGACGGACTCTCGGATACGCCCGGTGTCATTGGCTCGTGGTGTATATCCATCCTTGATTAATTGTATTTTACTCCTTTGCGTATTTCGTGAAAGACCATAGATTAATCATGACCCGGGGGCCCCGATCGTAAAATTCCAGCCGGCACAGTACGATGAGATCGTATGCCACCCGCTTGTGATCTACATCATCGGTTCCTAGCTTAGAATAAGCTCCGCATATTAATTTCAGATCTCTATATTGTAGGCGGCCTAGCCCGCCCACCATCCTTGGGCTCCGCATAACCCTTCTTTTAGCGAGGCTTGGCAGGATCAACATAATAGACTACCACAAATGTGAAAACTAGTTAGGGACTAGAGTGAACACACGGGATGTGGGCTTATTTAATGGTTCTCCAATTCACGGTGAGAGACGTCTAGTGGACGTGCGATTTGGGTATGCATTTACAAATATATTACGCGGTAGACTGTATCGTATGTTATACATGGCATGTTTTGAGTATATATCGTACAAGATCGACAAAATTATCTTGAATTACCCGACGTCCCTCCATTTCTATGTCTCACCCCTCCTTCACTGGCCTACAGCGCTGACCTTGAACCCACCAGGCACCTGGGTTTGGAAAACACCGGTCTGATCGTACTTCTTAGCGACTGTACGCATGTACTCCACATTCTCGTGGCCGTAGTTCGACAGAGGATCTTGGTTGCTGTTGGCATAGTTCAGGTAAATAAACTCATTGTCGGCTCCAATTGACTTTGAGTAGTTGACCAACTCCTCGAGAGCATTATTAGCCAGTCCGTTGAACAATTCATCATCGGCCTCGTTCTTCCACGAGTAGTCAATCAGAACCTCTGCGTGGGAGTGTTAGACATTGGAAACAAGATATATCAGAGGGAGACTTACGGAACAGGTTCTCATCGAAACGGTCAAGGCCCAGCATATTGCCACCTTGTTTGATGCTGTGATCGGTGAACAGTTTGGGCCAAGGCTGGATCATGGTGAACATGGTATAGTCATTGCCCTTGGCACTCCCCCTGGCCTCCTCAATCATTCTGTTGTGAATGTCGACAGTCTTTTTCAGCACATCGAGGTTATTCACAAATGTAGCAGTGACGAAAACGTCACTGTAATAGGTCAGTGGTTCATCTTGCAGCGGAATATTCAGGAACGACGTACCGGTATCCATATGCCTGCACGATCTCCTCGGTAACATTCCAAAGGTTGGTAATACGCATCGAGCTGCTAGTATTGGCAATAGAGGTGAAGCTGTCAAGAGCCGGGGGTAAGGCACCGGAGTGGTATACTCCAGGGCATTGGCAATCATATTCTGGTCGGTCAGAGACAAGTACTCCCACATACCAATCCAAGAAGCATAAGGGTCTTTTTCGAGGTTGTTGATGAACTCATAGCCAGCTCCAAGGTTCTTCAAGCTAGTGCTATTGTCGTATGTGACAAGTCCACCCCAAAGTTTGTCGTCTTCGATGACCTTCATGTCATACTTGGTGACGATTCCGAAGTTACCGGAACCACCCTTCAGAGCCTTGAAGAGATCCGCATGAGAATCCCTGTTGGCTTCAATTATGGTACCATCAGCCAAAACAACCTCGTAATTCTCGACGTTGTCACAAGCAAATCCAACACGTGAAGTGTGGAAAGTATTACCACCTGTAGTAAAGAGCGTTGTCAGTCACTCTCCAATACAGCATGTCTGATTATATCGTACCGCCAAGCAAAAATCCAGCAACACCCACAACGTTAGAGCGGCCACCGGGCACCGTCACATTATACTTCGCCAGAGTATTGTAAACACCTCCCCAGCGAGATCCAGGAAGAATAGAGGCAATGCCAGCTTTTTCGTTGTAGGTTGTGGTGTTCATCAATGAAAGATCAATTGTCACACCATCGACGATATTGCTCGCTCCCGCCCAGGTAGTGTGACCACCACCGCGAACGGCAAACTTGCAAGACCCACCATCAGCAGCAACGAGTGTGGAAACAGCGAGAGAAACCTCTTTGGCAGTGCGTGGCTGCACGACACAGCTAGGCTCGAGCTTAACGTTCTCGGCCCAGTACGAGCCGATCGATGTTTTGTAGGCCGCACTGTCGGGATAGGCAACCTGGCTCTTCAGGGCAGTGGCTTCCAAATCCGAGCACTATTTGATTCATACATGGTCAGCAGATGTGCCTCTATTCTTTGGAACAATTTGGAATAACTGACGCAATTCTGCGATGTAGTCGCATGTGCAGCCTTTGACAAGGCACCGACGCAGAGGGCTGCAACAGTGGGAGTGATATGCATGGTGGAGTAATGCGTGAAGACTCACTTGGACTTTTTTGCTACCGTTTGGAGTAAGATTTCTGGGGAATTTGGTGCTATTATAAGTTCCCACAATTGAGCTAATGACACCAGGTGTTCGATATTATCACCAAACCCTCATATTGCTGGATCGTCGATCAGCGTAGACCAAACAAACTCCACTAAATGATACACTGGTTAACTAGATAATACACTAGAAGCGCTAGTGGACGTATACCGGCACGCACCGTCTTTTGGCCCCGAAATTTGGTGGGGACTGCTCCCGGGGGGATGCATTACCCGCCAATCAAACTGGAGTTTGGCGCCCAGACGAGACAATTCATTTAGTTGCAATATAACTAAACAATCTAAGAATCTCGTTAACTCATGATCTGGCAAGCCTGTTGAGTAAAAACCGTGAGACTTGACGTGTATTAGGTTATCCTTTTGTTGGATAACTTGTAGTTATAGTTAACATGATACAATAAATGCTAAAGAGGTAGAGGAAAGGGATATTATACCCCTACCAATTCTATACTGGAAAGAAAAAGCTCTAAACAGGCAACTTCGTGCTAGTCTTGGATAAATTAATTGAAAAGCGGAGCTGAGTCTCAAATCCGACGCTAATTGACTCATAGAGCAGTGTTGGCTATAGTTACTCCTTTCTGCTGCACGAGTCATACGGCACTCTATGTACGAGTGGAGATGTTGGTTTCGCGTAATGTGAGGACAGAACAATTGCTTCGCTAATCAGGCAACACGAAACCGAGCAAGCAAATGCCATCATACAGTCAATAAGCTTGGGAATATGAAGACTGCGGTGGCAGGTGGCCCGCCGTACCAGCGGGTTGCCCTATATAAATATTCATTATTCGGCCTTGATGGCTAGTAGCCAACCAATTGCATTTTACGAAGGAATCAAGCATTATCTCCTTTCAGCTCTCAGTTAATTGGTTGAAGAATTTCGTTAGTAGGGGCAGGAAGTAAGGCTGCATTACTCGACACGATGATGACATTTTACCATGAAGAACGCATTAGGGGGGCTTTATGAATAGCACAACTACGTTTGCTACGTGCATATCCTTCAAGTGCATTGGGTCTTCCATGGCCTAATATACACATTACAAGCATAAGCTTAATATAAAGGCCTAGATTGCAATAGAGGAGCCCAAAAGAGACCGAAGCAGAACAAATATAGTACTATAGATTCAGCTCATCGCTGTTATTTTTGTCTAATAATCCGTACTCATGTACTGAGTAGTCTTTCCTCCCCTCCATGAGTATTATCTGTTAGCTCTTCGTATCATCCGTATCTAGTTAACGACCGATAAGACCTCGGGAGAGCCCGAGGTCGTCCGCTGGACTGGAATATTGAAGAACTTAGGGATAGCTGTTAAAGTATGGAAGGGGCTGATATACAAGTTAGACCGCACATGCAGCTGTTGAAATGGCATCCTGTTGACCGTTCTCTCCAATGGTCTATTCATATATGTAATATGCCAGCTTCAAGTAACCTTCCTCGGAGTGATGCTGCAAATTTCGATATTTGACGTGTACTTGGATAGAAATTCCCTATGACTACCGAGTTGTACCAAGTCCAGCGTAGAATGGTGGCAGCTAGGCTCTCATTTCTCTCGCATAATTACCTCGCAGTGGATGGCGCCAATATCAAGGATATCCCAGTTTCCAACCTGTAACAGTTCATGTTCTGCCAAACTCTTCACGTAAACCTGTGTAGAATGATGCGGGGTGAGTTCGGACATTTATAATCGTAACATGAAACATTCATTTGGTATCTTATCATTTAGTTTCAACGTCGACATCAGTTCCCATCACCTTTCCAAGGCTTTTCTCCGCCGTCTTCCACTCTTTATCAATAACATCGACTACCCAGTCACCCCTGGGCCGGAGCTTGAATTTGACATCCCTCGGCGCTGTCATGAACCCTGTCACGACCATTGCCCACGGATCCACCTCTTCCCCATCAGCGAGCTCGATATCAAACGCCCACAATAGACAGGCAACCTGCAAGAAAGATCCATCCGTAGCAACCCTCTTTCCTTGGCAGATGCGGCGACCCTGCCCAAACACCGGCAGCGGAAGGTCCGTTCGCAGACTTTCCTCTCCGCTATCATCACGCCGGAGCCACCGATCAGGCACGAAATCATGAGCGCTTCCCAGTGCTGGATCAAACACCTTCTCATCTCGACCGATAGCCCATGCATTGGCCATAAGAGTGACGCCCTTTTTGATCTTCACACCACCGAACTCGTCGTCTCGATCTGCCCTACGAGGAATCGATCCCGGCGCAATAGGCCGCCAACGGAAAAGCTCATGCATAATCGCATCAATGAAAGTCAGCGCCGCACGGTCCGAGAACTGAGGGAGGCGGTCACGCCCGACGACCTCGTCGAGCAAGGCATGCGCCCGCGCCATGAAGGACGGTCGGTGCAGCGCTGCAATGAACAACCACAACATCTGCCGCGGTGAAGTCTCCATACCTCCCTGGATGGATGTTGCAAGAGTAAAAGCGAGATCTAGATCCGGAACACCATCTTCAGAGTACTTCTCCGCTGTTGCAATGGCCTGCTTGGTGGAGTTCCACCCTGGTGAGTCCCTCCCATGTCGGAACAGGCGCATATACAGATCCACCTGTGCAGCGTATAGTTTATCGGCCGCCCGCCTCCATGGTGACAAGAACCTCGGCAGATGGCGTAGAGGCGGAATGAGATCTGGAAGACCTGGGTTCGCAGCAAGGTAGGTTACTTGCGTCTGAACATCCATGATCTCATGCAAAATATGATCTTCAAATTTTGGGATGCGCAGGCCATAATGCAGAGCAAGTATGACACTCGATTGAGTGCGCTCAAGCTGCGTATAGATCGTTTTTGTGTTGATTCCGTCTGGAAATTGCCGTGAGGCATTTGAGAGATCAAATAATAACTGTTTCGATTCGAGCTCCATTAAGGGGTGGTACTGTGGGGCGCCGAGAGCGCCGAGACTGGGGGCCAAAATACGGTGGTGGAACTTGAGGTGATCGTCGTAGTCATGCATCAGAGTGAACTTCGACTGCCCAGGCTCAGACCCTGTGATCATTTCCATGCTGACGGAGGGCGGACGGTTGCTGTACCATTGGCTGCGCCGACTGAATAACTCAGTCACAGCCTCATAGGAATTCAACACCACGATCGGTATGAGCCCAAAGAGTTTGGGTACTGCAACCGGGCCGTTTTCCTTCGTCCATGCGTCCCAGTTCAGAAGCGGTTTGTCAATGGGGGAGCCATGGAAGTCACCGATCAGGGGAAGCTTGAGGAGGGTGTTCTTTTTTTCTCCCTTTTGTTTCCTGAGGATGTAGAGCAGCGTCAGCAGGCCTAATGCGACCGCGACCGCAATAGGAGTGGAAGCCATAACGGCTATTGAAATGCGGGGAGGAGAATACGTTCGATGTTTGAACTCGAATTCACGCACATCTGCACAATTCGGTTAAGGCGCCAAGGCTATAAACTGACTCCTTCTTAGTGCATAAGCGGCACTTGGTACACCAATGAGGATGTTGCTAATGAGAAAACGTTGAGCTTTCAAATGCCGAACAATGGAAATTGTTATTAAATGTCAGAATGTTATTGTTAATTTGGACATACTTATAGTCTTTCAGCCTCTCGTCAATCTAAACTAGGCTCCCAAAAACTATTTATTAGGATATTGGTTTATAGTTACTATGATTTATTCCCCTATTCCCTAATGTAGATTATCTGATGCCAAAATCCGCTGAACTAAATGGGAATTACCCCTGGCCGGGCCGAGGAATCAAAGCCCGGGGGCTAAGTTTGACATGCCCGCTAGCTGGGTGTCAGATTACGCATTTATCATTCTGCAGATTTATTTTGCTTTGGGATTCGTTCTTGTCTACAAGAACGGGAGATGGTTGTAACGTTTCCTATAGAGACACCAGCCCAAAGGCAAGTGATAGGTGTGGCTATCGCCTTCTCTATCCTAGCTGTGATCGCATTATGCCTGCGACTGCTAGCTCACCAGATTGCGCATAGAAAATGGATCCCGAGTGACTATTTCATGATTGCTGCGGCTGTGAGTATTTGCCCAAGTCGAACACTATCCACTATGCTAATCGATCCAGATATTCGCCGTGGGCCTCCAGTCTATCAGCATCACCGGCGTGATACAAGCGGGCATCGGTTATGATCATGTCACTGCAATTGCAGGGAGCTATGGACTCGAGCCTATCACCAAACTTCTCAAACTGATCATCCCATTGCAATTTCTCTGGGTTCTAAGTCTCAGCTGTACAAAAGTTTCCATCTTGTTGTTATATCTTCGCATCTTCCCCGTCACATGGGTCGTGCGAATCTCCTGGGTAACAATGGGTGTGATCATAGCTTGGACTATTGGGACAGTATTGGCTGGGTGTCTGATATGTCGGCCCTTTGCCTTTAACTGGGACCAGACTATTCCTGGGGGGTCATGTGGAGACCAGGTAACCTCATTCACGGTGACAGGAGTGATAAATCTTGTTACCGATGTTGTCGTGCTGGTTACACCTATGCCACTGTTGTATAACTTACAGATGGCTAGTTATAAGAAAGTGACCTTCATCATCATTTTCGGACTGGGAGCAGTGTAAGATTTGCACAACAACCGATGAAAGAAACGCGAGACGTTCTTTGCTAACCTGGAATATAGCACATGCATCATCAGCATTCTTCGTATATCCGTACTCTCCACAATGAATTTCACCGATATTACCTACTCAATTCCCCTTGCGAACATCTTCAGCGGCCTGGAGCCCTGTCTTGCTGTCATCCTCGCTTCGGTCCCTATGATGCGCCCCCTCCTGGGCCGTTCCGCGTACACACCCGAGTTAACAGCTCGGCCATCCAATAAATCTTCATCCCCGTCTAGAAGATCCAGGTCTACTGGCGATAGCGAGTTTCAGCCGCTGCAGGATGACTCAAGTGAGCTATGTTTGCGGCCGATTGGGCCTAAGCATGAAGTTGGTGTTGCGGTTGAAGGGTTCACAGATACGAGAAAGATGTGCTATAGGAGCAAAAGCTCTCTCGAAGCTGCAGAAAGCAGGGATATGGATCAAAAGCGCAACGGACCTGGGATTTCAGTGAAGCAAGAATGGGCAGTGTTACATGGGCGGCAATAATAAGATCTCTTTCTTAAAACTCTGTACCAAAATAGGAAATATTGCTGGCCAGGGGTCTAGATGTGAGTCGCTCTTTCCAATTATTTGATATACATTGTCTATTGTTCTTTCCATTTGCCTTGCTCGATTATTCATACATTGTTTCTGACCGCATGACATTTCACATTAAAACGTCGTGCGTCAAGAATTTTCTGCTTTTAAGAATTATCTTCTCCAAAAAAATTCGTATCTCAACAGCTCGTCAGTAATCTACAAAATGTTATTCAGATACCTTCTGGCGTTGGTGATCCAACTTTGCTGGGTTGCTCTCGGGCTTGCCCACGAAGACGCGACGATTGTTTGTTTACCTCCCACAAAGAACCGCTACGATACTGAAGAAACTAATAACAGACAGACTATCCCATGGGTCACAGATGCACCAGATTACTTCCAGGGTTATGGAGGCAAGGCCATTGGCGCTGCATGTATAATCTCTGCTTTTGTTGTGATCCATCACTAACAACTGCGCAGAAAGATGCAACAACAACTTATGAAATCAACTGTCTATCGGACAAACCAGCCTGCCATAGATTTACTCCAGATCTAACCGTTATCTATGGACCCAGCAGTAAGTCTGAAGATAGCAGCCCCTCAAATAGGACATTATATTGACGGTAGATATAGCATATAACATGGTTGCCAACGGCTACAAGTTCGATCTTACTTCAGGCTGCACGCTCATGGGCTCTCCAACCCCCACAGGCGCCTCCTGCACACAAACACAGTCCTTGCATCATAATAATGCTATCAACTCGGCCACGGTGCTCGTTCCAACCACGGGAGCCGACTCCACTCTCGGGATTTTCCCGGCAACCTTGATCGTGACAGACACTGGAGATTTCCCTGCGCCTACTAGCACGACTGAAACCAAATTTTCTTCTAATTCCGATGTTTCAACTATTGACGCAATCTTGACTGCGCCCTCGACCGCGACAACTGATGTTAGCTCTGCCTCTTCCACTGATGGTAGTGCAGTTGCAATTGGGTCCCTGAATACGACAGCTATGACACCTGGTGGTCCAACTTATTTCGGTAATGGAACTTCGCCGGCTCCTAAGAATATGTCGACAGTAACGGTGACTGTTCTTGCCTCTATTCCGTGCCACTGTGAATGTGACTGCCGACAAAATCAGACCGCTCGGGCCGCTGTCACTGTCCCATTGGCGATGAAAAACCATGCTGTCAAGAGGGCTGCGCCCGTGGCATTGTGTGGATTTGTGGCTGGCGCTATGTTCTGGATTTGAACTTGAGTTGTCATGCGCGAGATGCCTCTGGGTTAGGAGTCAGGTGGTTTATTTTGACCGAAATGGATATGTCATTTGGATAGTAGCCAGATCAAAGTTGGAACCTATGGTGAGATAGGGCCCTGGATTTCAGCAACTGAATAGTTTGCTAAAAATTTGATTGGTTTTCAATTATGCATCTTCGCAATGCATTCTATATACGGAAGTAAGCAGGAATAAATTCCGCACAACGTCCATGTAGTTATATTTTTAGCATAGAAATGATTGGTAACAAATTGATAATCCACAATCAGGCTGATTAATTTCTCAAATCACCTGTGGATTGCGCTTACACAGCGGAGCCTACGGGGACTGTCCATTCCGCGCTCAACTTGCACTGTGATTGGCTATAAGTGGCGATATTACTGCCCCTCTACAGAAATCAATAGATAGAAAAAGATCTTTTTAATCCCACCCGTGGCATTTATGGAGCCACAATCCACCTCATGTATAAAACCTCACTGCTATTTCTCCTTGCAATTGCTCTATACTACTTCACTCCCCAACTAATCCACCTATCTCCCCTCAACACCTTCACAATGGGCTCCATTCAACCCGAATTCAAGAACGCGGCTACTACCACTCTTTTCGAGTTGGTCAAGGCTCGCCGCACCTACTACGGCCTCAAGGGCGAGAGCCCCGTCTCCGACGATGTCATTGAGCGCATTGTTCAGGAGTCCGTTCTCCACGTTCCCAGCTCCTTCAACACCCAGACCTCCCGTGTTGTCCTCCTGCTGAAGGAGGAGCACCAGAAGGTGTGGGATATCGCCATTAATATCATGGAGGGTCTGGTCGCTGCTGGCCATGTCTCCCAGGAGATGTTCGATAAGTCCACCAAGCCCAAGCTGAGTGCTTTCCGTGCTGCTTACGGAACCGTGCGTGTCCCCTCCCCAATAGCCTGATTTCGCGTCAAAATGGTGAACACAGTCAGCTTACCGTTAATCCAGGTCCTTTTCTTCGTCGATTATGAGTCGCTCGCTACCATCAAGGAGAAGTTCGCCATCTACGCCGACAAGTTTGACCCCTTCGCTCTGGAGTCCAACGCTATGTCTCAGTACCTCGGTATGTGCTTTTCTTCTTCAGCCTCTGGTCAAACACATGTATTTTGAAACTAATTTTCACCCAGTCTGGACTGCCCTTGAGTCTGAGGGCTTCGGTGCCAACCTTCAGCACTACAGCCCCCTGATCGATGAGCAGGTTGCCAAGACCTGGGGTATCCCTGCCTCATGGAAGTTGGACGCCCAGCTGGTCTTTGGTGTTCCCAACTCTGAGCCCGCAGAGAAGGCCTTCGCTCCTATTGAAGATCGCTTCAAGGTCTTCGGCAAATAAATGTATAAAGACCCTCGCATATTCAACTTAGCATAATTAATGAAAGAGCAATGACTTAGAGTTTCAGTTTAAGACAGTTTTGCAAATCTCAAAATTAGTAGTGTACATACATAGTCCAAACCCACCTTGGCAAGGGGAGAACATGCATGATATGACGTCGTATGCATGTAGGGTGATCCTGATCAGCAAAGCTTAGTCGAACATCCACAAGTTCATACCCTTGAAGATCAAGTACAGATCAGAAACCCCAATGATCATCGTAAGGGAATTGCGGTCTAAAAATATACCCGAAGATTAACCTGATGCAAGGTCCCGTTGTGTCCCTTCGGACTCGGAAATCGGATTCCGTGATGCCGTGCATCCGATTGGATAAAAAATTCGAAGATGGATTGGGCATCAAATTATCGTGTCAATCACTGACGATCAAGGACGACAATGATGTACATTTGATTCGCAATTCATTCTCGAGTAGCATTCCAAGTATACTCCCGGGTGTTGATCTACTCCTCTGATGTCCTTTACAAATGATAGCCACAGTATTATTATTTTTTCTCTGCTTCCACAAGAGAAGTGGAAGATCCCAGTGTTCAATGTGGGTATGACTATGTGCTTGGGAGGATATCACTTGTTAGACACAGTAGACAGTAGACATACCCGTTCTCAACAGACAAAATACTGTTCAAAGGTATACGCAAGCTTCCGCAAGGGATTTAGATGAGCACGATGGCGTGGATTATATGCAGAGGTGCCTTGGACATCGATCTAGTAGAAAGTCGACCTTATTTTTTGTGGATAAATCGAAACTTCAACTCCACTCCATCGTATAACCAATTTAGCCGTTTTTCACCTTTCTCTTAAAGAATTTTTTTCCTTTTCTTCCACTCTTCAAATCACACCCATAGCAACCTATAACTATTGTGTCTCTGACAATTTGACAATGTCATTTGAAACACACGGGGGTGACCCCCGCACCAATGGGCCTCAAGATCTAGATCTTACCTCTCCAGAAGGTCAAGAAGACTCAGCGCCAGTATCAAGCCGGTCTTCAATGTCCTACACAAGGACATACTCAACACCAGCGACCGGGGCACAAACCCCCGATCCACTGATGGGAAACACCAAGATTGTGGACAAAATCGCCCTCCATGACCTCTCTATCAATAATATTGGCCGTGAAATCAATAAGAGCTACGCCCTCGACACAACAAACAAAATGAAAAATAGAAAACATGCAGATTCGGTATCCCGATCTCATCCTGACAGCGACGAAGAATCGGGATCCCCAACCCGCACCAAACAAGGCATCCCGCCCGAACTCTCAAGCTTCACAGCCGAGCTCATCCTAATCTGTGTCTGCTCAGCAGGCCTAATGCTCTTCTCTTTCCTGCTAGGCGACATGCTCGCCCCACAAGAACAAATCAAAACAGCCCTCGGCATAACCAATACCCAACTCCCCTGGGTCGTCGGCGCCTTCAACACAGCAAACGGCCTGTCAGTAATCATCTCCGGCTCCCTAACAGACCTGATGCCACCAAAGCTCCTAATGGTCGGAGCTTTCGCCTGGCTCGCCGTATGGAACATAATCGGTGCATTTACCCTCCACCCCTCTCGCTACGTCCTGTTCTTCGTCATGCGCGCTATGCAGGGTCTCGCCATCGGCGTCCTTGTCTCAGGAAGTATGAGCATCCTCGGCCGTGTCTATACACCCGGTATTCGCAAGAACCGCGTCTTCTCCGCAATGGCCGCTACCGCTCCCTTCGGGTTCTCCCTCGGCGCAATCCAAGGTGGAGCGCTGTACCAACACCTCCCGTGGATCTTCGGCTCAAACGCTATCATCTGCGCGCTGCTGTGTACGGCTGCTTGGTTCGCTATTCCACCCCTCAAACCAATCGCCGATGTTTCCGGAAAGGAAGCCCCTTCCATCAAGCAATTCGATTATATCGGCGGCTTCTGCGCTGCGGGCGGTTGCGTGTGTCTCCTGTTCGGGTTGACGCAGGGGCCCGTTGCATCCTGGTCCCCTTACACGTACGTTTTAATCATTGTTAGCGCTGTGCTATTCGTCGGGCTCTTCTTTGCGGAGCGTAACGCTGTTCGTCCCCTCATTCCTAATCGCCTTTGGCGCACACCGGGCTTCACTCCGTTGATGATCGCGTACTTCCTTGGTTTCGGGTCTTTTTTCGGCTGCTGGCAGTTCTACGCGATTCAGTTCTGGCTGCGTATCCAACATGCTACCCCCATTGCTGTCGCGCTTTATCATATCCCCAATGCGCTAGTCGGTGTTCTGGCAACGTTGATCGTCGCCCGCACGCTGCACCTCGTTCCGGGTCACTATATTTACGCGGTTTCTATGCTAGCCTTCACGCTTGGACCAGCATTTTTCCTGCCACAGACTGCCAACACCAATTACTGGGCACTTTCGTTCCCAGGTATCTCGTTGGTGACTTTTGGGCCTGATCTTGCTTTTGCCGCGGCATCGATTTTCATTACTAGTAATGTTGAACGGTCGTATCAGGGTAGCGCGGGTGCTTTGTTGGTTACGAATCAGAACCTTTCGTCGGCGATCATGACTAGTGTTGCAGATGCTATTGGGACCCGTGTTAGTCGGGGCCCAGACGGGGAAATCGGTCTTGATGGGCTGCATGCTATTTGGTGGTTTGCCCTCGCAGCTCAGTTGCTTGCTGCACTGATCACGATTATTTGGGTCAGGATCCCCAAGGAGGAGGAGAAGGAGCATGTTACTTGATTTGGTTATTACTAGATTGTTTTATTTATAGATGTTTTAGATCAAGTCTCGGATATTACACCTTTTTATATATAAGGATACCATTCTTGGGGCCAACATCGCATGTTCGTAATCGATTTTGCAGTGACCAGCATCTTCATCACAATATTGCATCCCAATCATATGCAAATTGTTACATTGTTAAAGAGAAAGTAAAGACAGAATTCCCAGTTAGCCGCCCATCCCCCAGAAATATATATGAAAATACCGAACCCAAGTCCATAAACAAAAAAAAAAAAAGAAGTTTCCGCCAAAGTATCCCGTCCCAATGCAATCATAGAAATAAAAAAATTCACGTATATAACCGAATAAACAGGAATAATGTGTCGAAACGAAAGAATAAAAGTCATCAAGCATCCATAACCAGCCTGCGCTCACTAGGGCTCCTCGTTGGAGTCGCCTCCTGCATAACGCTCATCTCGGTGGTAACCTCGATACCACCGAGAGAACTGTGGCTGGAGTGGTTACCAGGCTTAGTTAAGACATTGATCGAATACATATCATAGTCTTTGTCGTGATTTTGGCTAAATAGCTGGGTATGACGTGTAATAGTGCGAGTTCCAGTGAGGTTTGTGACTGTGGCTTTGTTGGCACCATAGCGATTGGAGCTACCTGCAGAGAGAAGTTTGGGGAAGATGCGGCTGATGATGGGTCGTAAGAATGGGAGACAGGAGCACATGATGGCGACGTTGCATTCCGCGGCAGTCCAGTAGGCGGCTGCGACGTTGCTGTCTGTTTGTGGGGTTAGCTTTTTGATCAGTGAATTGGAGAGGAGAGAAATATGACTTACAGGAAGTGTCGGGGCTTTTAGCTACTTCACGTAAACTCGAGAGGCGGAGAATACTAGTGACCACGACTAAGATACCCATGGCAAAGACGCCCATTAGAGCGATCTTCTGTGTGCGGGGCAGCTGTAGCTTAGAAAGTAGTGGCATGGGCAACACTAATAACGCTATATCCGTTGTAATGTTCATAGAAGCATTGAAGAACCAGACGGTCTCGAAGTTGAGACAGCCGCCTGGCAAGTCGTTGTCCCAAAATTTGGCCACGGGGACACAGTTCACGAAGCCGCTCACAATAGCCCACGTCGAGTAGGTAGCCACCACCGCCATCATGAAATAACAAGCGAGGCGAAAGGGCTTTCCGGGAAAGATGCGCAGATATTGGAAAAGAATGGAGAATTTTGTGAATGCCAAGCTGGCGTTGTACATAGGAATTGCAGCCCACAAACACTGAGAAAGAGTCAGGTTAGTTTACACTAAAAAGCAAGTTGAGTAAAGAATGAAGAGTACCTTAAGTTGTTGCTGCAAGATATGACTCGAAAGAAGTGCTGAGTGGACACCCATTTTATAATGTAGTTCTATCATCGATATTAGTGGGGTGGTTCTTGAATTCACTGGTGAATCGTGAACTTACGGGCAGCGACGAGTGCGAGGTAGATGAGGGAAAATATCTGCACATATGTTTCATTAGCAGGCTGATCATTTGACTCCAAATGTGGCTTTTGAGAGGCATACCAAAGAGATAAGAATAGCCCAATCTTCACGACCGGTGATTTTCATCAATCCAAGCCGTGCATAGAACCGCATTGCGACGATGACAGTGGAAATCGTGGTTAGCACTGCAGTGACGACCAATGCCCGTCGACCGTGAGAGGCACCATTATCATCCTCTCGAGGAAACAATGTGTGAATTAAACTGTGCATATTGAATATTGAAGCCAAGAGCCAAATGTTGTAAAATGAATGTATGTATTATGATGTGTAGGTGTTTCAACTGATCATTTCCAGTGGAGTGGTAGCACAGTGACCTCTGGTCGATGCAGCTCACTGCATTGAACTTGGGGTCAAGAGTGCCGGGAAAGTGAGTGATATCAGAGTAGAAAACAATCCTTCTCGGAGACAGGGAGCGGGGACAAACTCATTTGAACATGATCTCAATGTCGATCAATGTCTGCGCAAACTGCGGAGAACTATTTCATGCATGGTACGACCCAGTCTCGGTACTCTGTTCGTGGGAAAACCCCACAGGTTTCGAATAGTCTGCTCAATAGCGCTGCACTAGGCGGTGATCCCACGCTCCCATCCAGGTTGCTGGGAGGCCTTGGCACACCGAAGCGATGGTTCCGGCATATACCATGTGGTCTGAGGGCCTATACCCTGCAGAGAAAACTCCTAGGGAAGCCTTTAGCGCGGGAATTTAGTCGTCGAGTCTCCACTGTGAACAGCACATATGGATCCCCGTGGAGCGAAGTTTGAATGTCCTTATGCGAAGAGCTCACAGAACGGGGGAAGATGGACATGTGGCGGCCGAGTCGATCATGGAAAACCCGAGCTATCTTTTCAAGTTTCCTTGTTGGGTGTGGAAGGTGAGAACGGGCCTCTGTGTCTGTCCATAGGACCCACTTGGGTGGCAAGTATGCGGTGCTTTCACTGGCTGGAGATGTCTTTTTCCCGAAGAAAAATAATGCATAGTGGGGTGGCATTGGCGTGGTGTCATTATTCTAATAATATTGACGCATGTTGGATGATCCGGGGCTCTAGCGGTGTTGTGCGTTTACTGTCGAAGTGCATGCGGTGTTAGATGAATGTGCATTATTGAGACACATTTTACGTATCTTAAAAGTAGAACGGTAGGTTATGTCTGCTGAACAATGCAGAGACGCTCGACAGAGGACCTCGGTGGAAAGGAGGAAAGGACAGAACGTGGTAGATCGACAGTGATCGCTTGCATCACTTCCCAATCGGGTTAGAGTATGGCCCCCTTATTGCTCCTTTATTTTGATCTCCAAGGCTATTCATTCAACCTTGTTACCTCAGTACTATGTACTTTGTACTAGAGTATTATGCGCCAGCTCACTCTACTATAACTCATTTGCCATCGGGGACCATTCCCAGAGGCAGTCATCAAAATATGAGTGTTTTCTGTTGCAGAGCGCTGAGTTGTGAAACAACGCAATGATCGTCGCAGTCCAATAATGGAGTGGATGGCCTCCACATAAAAGAGCCATGGAATGAGCCAGCGCACGGAGGTTGCCATGATTCTTTAGGGTGTGACTGATCACGGATTATCCCTCCGCTAAACGCCGTCTAGAGCTGCGTTGCATCACTTACATATCGGTTACCTCGGGATATCTTGAGGCGCACTGACAAGCTGATCAACAGAGACAGACTACTTTTCTCTTGAGTGCATACCTCGGGTCTACCTCGGGATGCCGAGTACATTATCTAATGCTCGTGCCATTGCGTTAGCAGTGTCCAATATGCAAACATATCACATTCCTGGTCATACATACAAAACTTGTCTCTACGGTCTATGCTTTATAATTCCTCGTGGCACGTTTATAACATCACTATCCTGGTAGCTATAGCACCAAAAAGAAACAACTTCGAGAAATGCCATTGGGGTGTTATCTTCCGTATAGCAGCCCTAGCATTACCTTGAGCCAGATAAATCGGATTATGAAAAGTCTCACGCCAAGGACATCCACATGTGTTCTGTTCCTATATTTTGTTTAATATTTGTCATGAAAAATAAGTCCCCGATTACTACTTCATAGAATGAGATCCATGGATCTAAAGCTGGCTAGTCGAGATCTACCAAATTGATTGCATATCACTTCCCTAAGGCCGAGATCCCCAGAGATCTAGAAAGAGAATAAAAAGTGGCTCTATCGCTTAGCCGTGTAAATTACATCCAATAGTATGTGTTCCATGGACACTTAAAGCATGCCCAAGGTGTAGTCTCCGATTCAATTACATCACTACATACCCTAAAAATCTACTCCCCAGACAACTCAATAACAACCTCCCCCTTCTCTCCAAGCGCCGCACTCACAGACGTCCCAAACTCCTCACTAAGCCCAGTAATCCTCCGCCTAACCCACACATGATCCAGATCTTTATAATCCAACAAAACAGCCCTAAACCTCTCAACTCGCGTAGGAAAGATCTCTAATCTCTCCAACCCAACCCCACCACCGCCCTTCTCCTTAACAACAACCCTCCACAAAGCCCCAAGATCATTCCTATACTCATCATTCAAAGCATAATCATCCACAAAATCCCCACACCCATAGATAACAAGCTTCCCATGATAAACCTCAACACCCTGAACATGATGCGACGAATGTCCATGCACAATATCAACCCCACACTCATCAATCAAGAAATGCGCAAGAGACGTAATCCGTCCATCAGGCTCCCACGAATAATTCGGCCCCCAATGAACCGAAAACACCTTCAATGCAGGCTTGCTTTCTTCGGAATTAAGCATTTCCCGCAATCGAGCGCGCATGTCACTCGTGTAATCGAATAGATTGAATCCCGATACGCTGGCCCATACACGCGGATGGTCAGAGGCAGAGTATACATGGACCGCGTAGCGTTGGTCTTGTTCTACGGGCTCTGAGAGTCTAGGTAAATGTAACACGGCAGGTTTGCGTGCATCATCGGCTGTTTCACCCGCACCTGCGTAGGCGATGTTCGCTTCTTGTAGTGTTTGCACTGTCTCTGTGAGACCCTCGGTGCCGAAGTCGAGGGTATGGTTGTTGGCAAGACTGGCGTAGTCGATACCGCCGGCGTGGAGTATGGGGCCAAGGTTGGCTGGATGCATGCGGTAGTTGAATACCTTATTTGGCCATGGGATTGGGGCTGTTGTCACGGAGGTTTCGAGGTTGATGCATGCTAGGGTCGATGACTGGAGGAGGGGGGAGGGTTGTGCCCCATGGTGAGGAGGGGGTGTAGTTTCCCTTTCCGAGGAGGGTTGGATGGGCTTTGACAAAGGTTGTGGCGATGCGTTCGTCATGCTCATTTGTGACGTGCTCTGGCATTAGCTGGTCGAGTAGGCGACCGAGCATTACGTCGCCTGTGAAGGTGAGAGTGAAAGTTTTTGGGATTGACATTGTATAGTGGTCAGTTTGAAGAATTGAGGGTGGTTGTTTAGATCAAATTTGATCTGTTTTCAATTGAGTTGGTCGAGGTTGGGTTGAAAGTCATTATGACATCGGTCCTCAAGTCAAGGTAAGATGCAATCTACCTACATGGGCATTGAGGAATCAAAGTAAATGGATAGCGATTTCACATTATAAAATACAATTCATTGGACACACTTTTTTTTAACTAATAACACAACTAGGGACAAGATATCCCAGTAAGGTGAGTGGTATCTTTGTGCGCCGTTTATCTCACGAAAAACACCGATTTGCAAAACATTATCCGAATATCATTATTTTCGTCACTGCTTGGGCGGACATCGAGTCTATCGTCTCATCTCCGCCAGCTCGCGTTCCTTGGCTCTGAGCATCTCGCGCATCTGCTCGGCTTCGCGTTCAAGTCGGGCACGGCGATCAACTGAGTCTCCAAGAGATGCAAGGCCAGGCAAAGGTTGCGGCGGGTGGGGTGAAGGAGAGATAGAGTGGTGAAGAGGAGGTGCACGTCCCAGATTTGTATCCGTGCGAGGATCGCCCCGAACATCTGATTGGTTCAGAATGGACGAGATGGAGCTGAGACGACCAGGGGGAGTAGGATTGGCAGAAGACATAATCGGAGGCAGTTGATTTGATCCTGCTTCCAAGGTAGACGGAGCTGGTAGACCTTCGGTCGCAGTCTCGGCCAATGTTCGTTTCTTGGGGAGGTTGAGGGAATTTGGAGAGGCAGAACGTCGCCCATACTGAGACACGGGCGAATGTCCCAATCGTTCCACTCCCAAAGGCTTGGGTAAGCCGTGGGAGATGGGGAGACCATGTGTAAGGGGCACAGATGAAACATTGTAACCGGTGAAATCAACCGGCGGTGGCGCGAAAGGCAAAGGTCGAGGAGTCTCTTCGGCTTTTCCATGCGACATGTGGTAGTGATCCGCAGGCTCATTGCTCATATATCGATAGTGATCGTCATGGCCATGCGCCAGGGTAGCAGGTGATGCCTCCGGGGATGCCGATGAGCCATTAGAAGAAATGGTAGCACCAGTGGGAGACTGATCTCGTAGGGCAGGGACAACGCGTTTGCGACGTTTGATGATGGACTTTTTCATGTTAGTGGGGCGATAGCATCCGTGGAGCTTATAGTACAATCCTGCTCTATGTTAGACAAATCAGATCATCATGTCTATACGAGACCCAAACTTACCACAAGCGTTGCAAATGGGGTGACCCTGTTCATCGCGTCGCCATAGAGGAGTCACGGTTGTGCCGCAATTTTGACAAGCAACCAAAGTATTAGGTCCATCGGCAGGAGCAGGGGCCTTTACCGGTGGCTCCTCCTGCGCCACGGGCTCAAGCTCTTGCGTTGGACGGCCCCACGAAGATTGAATGGCAGCCGCTCCTCGGGGAGCAGACTTGTATATCCGGTTGTTGTATGCCGGGCATCCATCGCAACCTTCTGCACCGCCAGTGCCGTTGCAACTCCCACCACCAGGGCATGACCCCTTGCAACCACCACCTTCTGAGGAACCGCCACAATGGGAGGTCGTAGGAGGCGGGGGCTTCTCAGCACCCTCTGATTGCATGCGATTTCGTTTCGTGGGGCGAGCGACGTTGCGAGCTTTGAGGTAGAGACCGCAGGCGTTGCAGATCATCGCTCCTGTGGGGGAACGACGCCAGAGAGGAGTGCTTTTTGTGCCGCAATTGCTGAATAACAGATACGGGGTCAGCACTAAGAACCTAAGAATTAATCGAGCGAGACTCACCTGCATGAATGCCCTAAGAACGTTGTATCCTTTTGGCTGCCTGGGGATGTTTTCTCATTCGGAATTTCATTATGTCCAATCCACTGATTTGATCCCGGTTGACCAGATCCTTGCATGCCATCTTGACGGTAGTGATCCGCTAGATGTTCACGACCTGCTTGCGCTGAGGATATCAACTGCTGCGCAGCATCCAAATCCTCCGCTGACGGTTGTCGCATTGGAACGTCGGGATTTCGAGGCAGAGAGTGAAGCGCTTCCATTTGTGGGATCGACGCTAACATTATATATGTGATCCGGGCCAGGAATCCTATGGCTGTGGTGATCCTTAGAACGGGAGGATCGAATATGAGAACGGAATCGAAATGGCGAGTAAAAATGCTCTTTTGAGGGCGATGTCGCACCACAGTCGAGAGCAGAATGCACCGTATCACTCAAAAACCAAATGTCGGTCAAGCTGACGGTTGGAGAAAGATGGTAAAGTCCAGCAGGAAGATCTGCAGCCACGGTGCTGCAGGCTCGGGGGGATCGCAGGGCGATGTGTCGGGATCGCAGTCGAACAAAAGGGAAATGGGACGCTGGCCACACAGAGATCAGGAAATCGAGTGTCGAGTATATTAGACTAGTCGAACCCGCCACTAAAGGATAGTGACCGACTTGTATGGACCCAACGGTGTGGAACAATCAGGTGATGGTGACTTGCGACAATTGACAGCACACCACAAGCTCTAGTCTGGCTTGCAAGCGATCGTGGGGGACGGTTTCGTTCGGGGATGGATGGGTGGGTGGCCCGGTGCAAAAGGACGGCTCGCGAAGCAGGGATTGGCTGAGAGGCTAGAGAGATGCAAGATGGTGATCACTCCGCGTCACAAGGGAAAGTGGGCACACCAGATGTGATAGAGGCGATAAGGGAGGAAACAGGGATTCGAGAAGAAATGGTAAGGTGAAATATGTGGAAAGCCGAAAATGAAAAAATGTTGAAAAGGAGAGACAAAGAGGCGAGACCAAATTGCTTATCACCGAAGAAAGGGATTGGGGTTTATCGATCTAAGGGGGGATCGACCCGTGGGCATATCAATCTATCACTTTTTTTATCTACCCCGAGGATCGCATCACATTTAATCAACTTCTTTTTACTTTTCTTCCTTATACCATTCAAATCGAAATCTCTTTCTGCATTCTATCTATCACAGATGACTTAACTCCACACATGATCTTATGAAGTTTAGTTGCAAAGCGAAAAAAAATAGTGGAAAAGGTGGAAAAAAGGTGGAAACGGTAGAAAACACTTCGGTGAGAGTGGGGCAATGGTAGGCAATCAGATATATAACCAAGTTGATTGGTTGGAAGGAGATGACTAATACTATAATCAACTCTCTGGAGATTCCGATTGGTTACTCGGATATGGAATATGCCGAAGCGATATGGCCAGATATGGCCACGCTGTACTTTTGGTCCTAATATGGGATGGCGGGTACTTCCTACTGGCCTGAGAGAAGTCCCTGCACTAATTGATTATCAGATCAGATGATCTCTCTTACACCGGACACTGTAATTAGAAATATCAATAAATCATTAGACCATATTGCTAGATGCTAGCCCACCACGTCCAAATATAGTACAGGTGTCTCTCACTTTAACGCTGGTATCAACAAAAATCTCGGAGACCCAGCAAAATCGCCCTCAACCACCCCCTTCTCTATAATGACATCCTTCACCGACTTCAGACTCAAGAACATCCCAAAGTCATTGCGCTCAACATCCTATGCATGATGAATGAAATTGCCTGAAACAGACGACATTATCCATCATAGTGTCGATATGATCCGCCCCTTTGGGGCACGTGACAGGAAATGGTCATCGCTATCTACGCAGGCAGCAATTTAGACCTGCTCAGCACCCCAACCCTGATCGGACTCGCGCATGTTGGAAGGAGGCTCGATGGATGGAATGAACTCGAGGGCGACGTATGCGAGACCGATGAAGCCGACCAGCGAACCATCAATGATGCGCAGCACGTGGTCGTGCAGCAGAATGGAACCGATAAAGATGTAGACTGTGGACGAACGTTGTTTAGCCACCGGTTTCCCTCGGATATAGAGCAAAGGGATAACTTACAGACACCACGGCCGAGGAAGGAGAAGAGGAACGACGCATAACGGTACGCGTAGTCCGGGACGTGAGGCAGGAACTCCAGTCCGCCGATGACTAGGATCATGTTAGCGCTGACAATTGGCATGAATTTGGAGTATCGTGGGGACATACCGAGACCGAAGACAACTACGTATGCGCCCAGGATGATTGAACTGAAGGAGCCGCTGAAGAAGTTACTGATGCCACCGAGTACCATAAACACGCCCACGGCGATGTTGACAAGACGGCTGCATTGAATCAGTACTGGTACAACGTATCGCAGGAAGAGCCAACATACAAAATGTTTGTGAAATCCATTGCGACGGCTTTAAAGGTTGTATGGGATGAAAGTGATCTTTAATAATGCGGAGTTGTTAGGCTGCAAAGTATCGAAGAATCGGTGTCGAGCGGCTGAATTGGTACTTTGGGGGGTGATATGTTAGCTTATGATACAAATATCGATGGTGCCTGGTCTCGCCAAATCGCTCAAGTGATGGAAGTTAGGTTCGCCCGACTTCGCCAGGCTGGACCTTGGTTTGTTATTTCCATGACAAAGGGAAACACACCTTTGAGGTGAAACAGTGGGTCTGTAGGAAGCTATAATGAGGAACACACCTTTGATCAAAAAGCTTACCAAGGATTGTACAAAGCTGAACAGGGGGGAAATGGGAAATGAGGGCGTCGACAGCAGCTGCGCTGTCGCGAGCAGCGGGTCTGCCAAGGCCACTTATAGCTCACGTGATCTGCCACCGGCCAGTGCGGACGCTATACCGTATTAGGTCTTGGGCCTAGTGTTTCCTTATGGACTACAATTCCTATCCCTTGATGGGTACGAATTTATGATAACCGTCAAGGTATCTACTATACTGAAAGCCTAAACCGGAACCCTAATTTCAACTATCTCAATAAAATAGCGGAGAGTTAGAGATATAATTATGGGGCAAAGGAAGAGAAGACAGAAAGTTGAAATCCTAATACTATATCTGTATGTCTATGTTGTGCTATATATCCTAAGGTTGATTGTAGGGATGTTTGATTTACAAAGCATCAATTCACAAATAACACAAACAGATTGTGCAAGAACGTTCGAAATACAGCCGTGAATGCGTCAAGCCCTCGTAATATAGTGAGTGTGCTTCAAGTCTCCGCACCTAAACTAAACATGTCCGAGAATACCTGTTTTGTGTATCATGTTCCTATCAGTAAGAATACACGCAACGCCTGTGAATTAAATGGCTACTTATATTGAAGAGTAACGATGACACCTTGAGTCGTGGTTATATATTTCAAGTTTTGACTGCATTCGGTCATCATCGCTCACATTTTACCATGGATAAAATGGCAGTTTCTAGATCGCTCTTTACCAAAACAAAGTATAAAAATCAAGATTGATAATCGTTGTTATTTCATTCTTCACTAGGGTCTGAGTTTCATTTGTTTTCTGTGTCTGAATGGGGTAGATGATTGATATAAGCAGCTCGGAATTGAGCCAGATGGCTTGTGACCAAATCGTATAGATCGCAAATCAGCGAAAGAAAAGGTTGTAGAAGAGAACCGAAAAGGGCAGGGCAGAGATTTAAGATAAAAGCAGAATCGAGCTTGAAAAAGCAAAGGGAGCCAACAATACAACACATGACCCCGAACCCCATATTAAACACACAAGGGTACCTAGCCAGATGTGATTCGATGACTACTCTGTCCATTCAATGATATGAGGCTGTATACAATACGTCCCCATGGAGCTCTTACAAATCTACTTCAAAGGGCCGTGAAAAATGTTCTGTAGTAAATCATTCAACTGGTGCAACTTGCGATCGTAGTGGAGAATCTGATCTAGTGCAGCTTTATTGGCCCAATCGCTTGTGTTGATCGCCAATAAATCATGCAAGCAACGTGCATGTACCATTCCTCCATGCATGTGGATCTACCAACTAGGACAATATATAGAGAATAACTGGTTGAATCTCCGATCAATTTACCAATATTCCAAGAGGCCGAGACTGCTTAGATTGAAACCTACTCGTTGCTGACATGCTAATTTATTTAAATATAGTTCATATACCCTCGATGCAAAAGTACATGGCCAGACTTCTGTCTTGACTACATATTCTCTCTCTTCACCTCGGATTTGGTTTTTCGAGACACTGTTACGAGGGGCTCCCGAGGGAAAAATCAAATCAGCCTTCGGTGTAATTCTTAGTCTCAGCTCCGAATCACCATGGAGGATATCATAACAACCAAACCATGGCTTTTCAATCTGCGCTCATCTAAACAACTGATCGGCCTTGCTGTCTTCTCGACCACGTTTACTGATGGGTTCCTTTACGGGATCGTAGGTGCTTCTACCATTAACTGTCTAATGGCAGTACTAACCCTATGGGTTCTCTTCTAGATCGTATCCGTTCTCCCTTTCTCTCTAACCGTTCGGTCCGGAGTACCGGAGGCTGACGTCCCATTCTGGACATCAACATCTCTAGCCGTCTTCGGACTTGCAATGGTCCTCGGTGCCCCGATGGCAGGCTGGATCGTCGGAAAATGCGAAAGACGCCAAATCCCATTCCTAGGAGGCCTCACTTGTGCATTTGGTGCCACCCTCTCATTCATGCTTGGAGTCGAGCCGTGGATGATCGTTGTGGCAAGGATTTTCCAGGGTCTATCTGCGAGCGTTGTCTACACTGCCGGCTTAACGCTGTTGGTTGATACGATCGAGTCGCACGAGCTGGGACCCTGGATTGGCTTCGGACTGTCGGGCATGAACTTTGGCGTGCTCGTATCACCCGCACTCGGAGGAATGGTATATGAGAAAGCAGGGTTCTATCCTGTCTTCATCATGGGTCTTGGCGTCGTCCTCGTCAATTTGATTCTGATTCTGTTCATGATCGACAGAAAGACTGCTGAAAGGTATAGAGGGCAGAATGGTTCGACTAGATCTTCTTCCCTCCACAATGGAAACTCGAACAAAAGCGCTATTTCAAATGGAAAACGGCGACTATCGACTCTTGAAGATGGTGATCCAACTATCACAACACCGCTCATCTCACACTGCCGCAGTACCTCTTCTGCAATTGCAAATGATCCTTCTTGGTGGACAATTGTCGGAGGCTTTCTTCGAAATAGTCGCATACTTGCTGCGTTATATGGATGTCTGATCAACACGATCTTGGTAAGCGCCATGGACGCAGTCCTCCCGACCTTTATCAAGCAGAATTTCCACTGGTTTTCCGGTGCTACGGGTGCCATGTTTTTAAACATAACCATTCCATCATTCATTGGTCCATTTGTTGGAATGATCTCAGACAAATATGGTGTCCGGTTGATCTCTACTTTCGGTTTTACGTTGGGGGCTGTAGCAGTCGCTCTCCTCGCTCTGATACGACACGACGACACTACAAATAAGGTCATGGCATGCATACTATTAGCTTGTGTTGGTAAGCTCTGATATGAGTTCCATGAACGTCAAATTTACCCACAGATTTGCTCACGATAAACAGGTATAGGGCTTAATACATCGCTAACCCCGTTGGTTACGGAGATACCTCGCATCGTGAATGTCCTACAAGAGAAACAACCTGATGTATATGGCGATAAGAGTGCGGTCACTGAGGCTTATATGCTCCTTGATGCAGCCTTTGGTGCCGGCACTATACTCGGTCCATTGCTTTCGGAGCTCGCGTATGAGACTATGGGATGGACTGGATGCACTGCCATGCTGGCGTTTCTGACTGCGTCGGCCATAGCTCCAGTGGTAAGTTGCTATGTGTTTATTCCACGAATATACAACATAGTAGCTGATTTTAAAAAGGTGGTCTATTTGGCCCCGAATCCGAAAGGCCCTCAACTCGTTTTTCGGTGATATATGTTTATCGTTTGAGGCTACCTAGTTGAGGCATTTTCGCGTCTTTTAGGATAACATCGAAGAATCTCAAACGATCATCGCCTTTTTCGTTGCGAGCTCTAACAGATGGGTTGAGTGAGGAGATATCACAATACTAGGTCAAGAGCTGGAATACTTGTACTTGAGAGGAAACCCCCATAATCTTGTTATTCTTGCTAAGATATATTGATGAATATGCTATGTAGTTTCAAACTCCCTCAATTGCTTCCTGCCTTTTCTCCAGCCGAACCTCAGAGACTCAGAGAGGCCATTGGCGAACCAACTCATACGCATAGGGTCCCGATCCAGCGCATTGTATATCTCATCCAAATCAGTACCAATCCCAATCTCAGCCGCGGTCTTCAAGCTTCGTGAATCAACAAAAGGAGCAATACTTGGCCATACGCTTTGAACGCTGTTGAAGAATACCTCCACTGCCAAGTCACCTATCCCCTTGACCTCTTTCAGCAATAATCCAACTTTGTCGATCTTGCAGTTTGCATCCTGGAGGAGATTGTTTAAATCCCCATCTGTACTTAACGTCAGCATCCCATCTGCACGCGGTTAAATATCGCAAATTTGAAATATATAGAAGGAAAGGTGTACTGTATTGTATTCTTCGAAAACAAGTGTCGCGAGCTCGCCCAGATTGGTAGCACACTGATCTCGATACCGATTGTAACCTCCGGTTTGCAAAACTATTGTTCGATCTCGCCACGTACTGTTGGAAAGTATGTCGATGTCATAGTATTCGACTTCGATTAACTTTTCGATCGTTTTCTGCGTCAACTCGTGAGAGATTGGCCTTGCTTTGATCAGGGCGTCCAGAAGCATCGCCAACACTATCTTAGGGCTGGGGTTTAGCGAGTCGACAAGTACTGTGCCATGTAGAGGAGATCTACCGAACTCATTCAGGACTTTGTCGATTTTCACGGCTACTTCTTTAGACATATGTGCTGGCATTGCGAAGCAATTGATGACACGATTGTGGATGGAGTTCAATGATTATTCTGCTGAGTCTCAACCTGAGTGCTCAAGCAATTCTCAATTGACGTCATAATGCCATATATAGACGGACCGGACTTTGCCATATAGACATGTTAACCAAGGCTGAATGTTTGAAACTGCTAGTATACAACAATTGACCTGTACAACGAGGTTCCTCAAAGCTTAGCGCGAGACTTGTTCTGCAGGACCTCTTTGACCAAAGCCACAGCGTCATATGCACAGCCAAAGGAGGCCTGGTAGCCAAATCCTCCATGGCCGTAGTTATGAACGACTGCGACACCGTCAACCTTTTCCTTTTCAATGCGAGTACCACCCTCTCTCAGGGGTCGCAGGCCGACGCCATGGCGGATGATATTCAACCCCTCAATTCCCTGTCCCTCTTTTACGAGATTGGGGCAAACCTCGATGCAACGCTTCATGATGCGGTTGGCAAGGTTCATATCTGGGAGTGCATCCCAGTTGTGCTTTTGATAAGAGCCACCGAGGATCGTGCCACCACCTAGAAGCAATAAGCCAACTGTCAAACAGTAAAACCAGCATATAAGAACTTACCTGCAGCACGAGTCATAATGTACAACGCCTCATCTTCTCCGTCGTCAGTCCCGGAGGTCGACATCATGGGACCGGGGTCATTGCGGACTACTACGATCTGGCCACGGGCGGGGTACATTTTGTCATCGAGAACACCGCCGAGGGTCTTGGATGATAGACCAGTGCAGTTGATCACCACGTCGGCCTTCTGTCCGGTGTGGTGGGCGTTGGCCGCATCGGCGATGTGCTTGAAGACAGCTCGTTTGAAGACGGCGCCGTTCTTGACGCACTGGCCGACCAACCACGGCAGGTAGACGGCGGTGTTGATGCAGACAGATGTGAACTCCTGGCCGCTATCCACTCCAGTAGGCAATTGATCCGAGGGGACGTTTTTGAACTAGAATCATCACGTCAGTCTGCAAACAGTCTGTGGTACCATATCACGGTTAAAACATACATCAGGTACGACATCTTTATACCACGGGTTTGGCTGAGTCAATTCCGAGAACCACTTTCCGGTGTCTGATTCCTGATCCTTCTTTCTGTTGTAGATCAAGGTGCCTACATTTTGTTAGAGAGTTGGATACTGATCAGGTTCTGTAGAGAGATCATACCTCGGAAGTGAACACCTGCCTCGGGGTACTTGTCCGTAATTTCTTTCAATGCTGGCCAGGTATTGCGCTCCCATTTCTGATGAGCACTTCCCTCCTTTCCCACCCTGTAGAAGATCCACTTGGTCAGAACTTTAACAAGGAGCTGTGTTCAGTGGATCATACGGCATATAATTGGCACCGGCCCATGGGGACGCATATTCAATATCATAGTCGCCAGGCATATGTTTTGCCAGAACAGTAATCCTGTTGGCGGGGTCTTGCGATAGAAGATATGCGGTGGTCAAACCAGACACACCAGCACTGTTATACCATTAGTGGAGGTTCGAAGGAGTTCCTGCAGGGGTAGAGCTAGAGCAAGAGAGATCTTACCCCAAAACTACAATGTTATTCGCCATGATGGACTCTTTGACCTTGAATTCTAAGCTGATGCAAAAAAATAAAACAGCCCAAAGGGGTATGTCCTCAATGTGCGCTAACAGGAGCGGGGTGAGGGGACAGCTATCTCGCTGATTTAGCCGGTACAGGGGCCGGTAAGGTCTGGTAAGGCGTGGTAAGGGTCTGATTACCTTACTTTTATACTTGGCCGATTATGGAAGTCCTACCGAGGCGGTGTATAGCATTCTCCAATAAAAATACCGTGAAAAATAAATAAACGCGCTAGAGATTTTCAGTGGAGCCGTGGATGGATACACAACTTTTAAAAATACACCTCCGCATAAGTGCGGAGGTGATGCTTACATGTACTTCGCAAGGAAATCATTATAGCTATAGATATAGCTGTTGAAATACCTCAATGCCTTTGTTTCTCAAATAGCTTTAGACCCTTGATTCAGGCCTCAATTATCCAGTGATTTCACCTGGATCTCCAGCAAGGAGCTCCGTAAAATCCCGCTCCATTACTCCGGACTCCACTCAGAATTGAACGTTATCGATCACATTTAATCTTTAATTGCTTCAATTCACCCTCACTTTTCTCGTAAATCACAATTATTTCATATATTTTCGAGTCAGAAACCTGAGAAGAAGCTTTGATTTACTAAATATAAACCTGAATGCCCTGAAAGGCTTTTTATACAAAGAAAGTTGGACGATGTCATAGTGGACAGACATCCACGCGTGGCCAATCACCGAACATCAGGGCTCACCGCCTCCTTTCGGCAGTCAAATAGGCTCGGAGGACGAACAATTTCCTTTTTCATACCACCCGCAGGGCCCGAATTCCCTCTGCGGGCTCTTTTGTTTGCCATTAGATCAATAACCTCAATTTCTCTATTTTCTCTATTTCCTTTCACTTCTTTATTTGTTTGTCAATTGGTCTACACTCCCATAAATGCAGACTCTTAGTCGAGTCTTCCCTTCAATATGTCATGCCTCACTAATGGTGGCAGAATAGTGCCCATACTTACGGGCTCTGATTCTCACGATCCCACGCTTGAGGTGCCTGCATTGTTAGACGCATCTCTTCCTCCAATCCCTTTTTCTTCAGTCCCTTCCCCACCGAGCATGCCCGGCCTGTTGCAGGATCAGCAGATTTCCAAAGCCAAGCACATGCGCCACGCGAGCTTGGAGATGGCTTCTCTCCAAGAGAGAGGCCTCTATGCACTCCCCACCGAGGGAGACGGTAAGCCAATTACACCTGCATGATTTCTGAGCTCCATTGTAGTCTTTGAAAGCTGCATCACGTCGTTTTACCCATTCTGACGCGTCCAATCCAGGCAATTGTCTCTACTACTCCCTCTCCGACCAACTGTATGGCGACACCCACCATGCAGACGAAATACGCCAGCTTCTAGCCAATCATATGGCTTCCAATAAAGACTACTTCATGCAATTTGTCGTTGCTGAAGGTGGGGAGCGGCGTCGGCCGAAACGTGCGGCTGCATCTGCGTATGCTACTCGCTCTGCCGATGTCTCCGCTCCGACGCAAGAGTATATGGAGCGGCGGTTCCAGGAAATGATTGCTACTACCCGCAAGAACGGGGAATGGGGCAGCTCCGAGCATCTGCAGGCATTCTGTCAGGCCTTCAAGGTCGATTTGAATGTATACACCATGGATGGTGTTTCGATGTTCCAGGATGTCAATGCCCTACCAAATCTACCTCGAGATGTTGTGCATGTAGCATTCCATGTAAGTGCTTTGCTGTGCATATCCCTTGCGCCCCACTGACGATCACAGGACTTCAAACACTATTCTTCAGTTCGGGGAATCGAGGGCAAGCATGAAGGACTTCTTACTAAGGTGAAGCCATTTCAACCCATCAAGGAGGGGGTTAAGCCCGTGGTCATCTCAGACCCCAAATCTGACGCTGATCACAAACAATGCACTTCACCGGAGGAAAAGGCCGTTGGTGGTTATCCCAACGATGCCGGCCTTGCTGTTGACCTATACCCCCCTTGGGATATCAAGTCCATCCAAGAGGGATTGGGGGGCCGGTATGACCGGGAGACCATTGTGGACATGCTCCAGAGATGCCGTGGCGATATAGATCGCGCCTTCGCCGCCCTCTTGGACGAGAAGACGGACGTCCCACTTGATAAGAAAGCTGCTCCTGGGATTCCCATCAAACCAAGCTTGCAAGCCTCGCGCTCCTCTTCCCCATTTAGTACGGGTAGCAAACGGTCCGCGGAGGATAGCGACGATTCCGAAGATCCTCGTCCTGCACGACGCACTAGAACTAAGAAACGCCTTGTCTCCAACCTTACCTTGGGTGTTGGGATCTCATTCAGGGATGAACACGATGAGGTTGTCTCCTTGAATCTTCGAGTGAGTTCTTCAAACAAAAGTTTCCGTCGAATGGGACATTTATTAACTCTCCGTTTAATAGATGAACTCCGACGCAGAAGATGGTCAAGCCACCGACCCCTCTCTCCCGGGTAACACCAACCCGGAACAATCGGACACCGCTGGAAAGAAATGTCGTCGAAGTAGACGACTTTCCCGCCCACGTCCGAACTGATTTATTTATTTCTTGTTTGTCTTCAGTCTCCGGATAGACCTTTGAGCATCTTTAGCGCTTTCTCTTGCATCGAAAAAAAGGCGTTAGTGATGAAGCGATTGGTTTCTTGGGTTTGCATATTGCATCGCCCTGCGGGGCTCGCGGCCTATGGGCTTGCGGAAGGGGGCGTTTTGTCTGATTATGAACTCACATGAGGATATTGCCTGGGGCAATCCTCAATGACCTTGTTTACAACGATACCAGGGTTTCTTTTTCCCCACTGTTCTATAGGGTCCTTAGCTTTTGCTCTTTTTTGGCTCTCTTCTTCCAGTCTGGGCCTTGGCCCATGATCCAGCGTTGGTGGTGAGCTGGTGTTACAGCTCTGTTTAGTAGCTTGGATTCTAATATAGGTTCTAACGTCACACTCACTTTCTGGCTGGACTGTCAGTCGTACTCATTCCGTAGTCTTCCGGTCCCTCCTGTTATTCCTAAATATTAAATAAGGGTGGGAAGTCATGCTCATGTAACAACACGAACCCACCTGTGGTTCCTAAATAGTACTTATTGCCTGTCACTAGCTAGTTACATATGCATCGAAAGGCCCTAATGAACTTGTCAAATCCTGTAGTGCGTCTTATGTACATGAAGATAGATCTATTTGAAACCAGTCTAAAAAGGCACCGACCAGTACTCGCCAGAACTTGAAGCCAGCCAGGTAGCAAATATACTGCAGTTCGCTCGTGTCGCATCGGGAGTTTGTTCCTGCCTTCAGTCCTCCAGTAGGAACTTCAGGAACGTCACCCCAATAGCAACGCCATCATTTTCAATATTAGCTCTGCTTAAAGCATCTTGGGCTTGGTCCTCCTTGAAAATACCTTTCTCGGCCCGGTTCTTGATAATCTCCGTGATAATGTCCTCTGTGAATTCAGGATGTCCCTGAAGAGTGACAAAGCGGCGCGGCACATACATACCCTGGACAGCGCAGCGCGGGGATGAGCCCAGCGGAATCACGTTCGGGGGATAATTGAAGACGATATCCTGGTGCATTTGCTGGATGCGCTATTTATGAGATAAATTAGCTCGGGTGTCTACATATCCACGTACTTGGATCCATGGGTACATATGTATGTAACTTATTGTTACACAAGGCGCAGGTGAAAGAACTCACGATCTTATCCCGTCCAAACAACTCTTTTCCCTCATTGGTCAAATCCATATCACATACGGCGACCTCCCAACCTTGGTCGCTTCGTCCGACCTTGATGTTTAATGCGCGGCCGACGATTTGGTGCCCAAAGCAGATTCCAAGGAGACGGACACGATCCTGTGCGAGGACTTGTTGAGTGAATCCAACCAGCCGGTTAATCCAGGGGATGTCTTCGAATGAGTTGTGTCCTGTTTTAGGATCACTGGTCAGTGTGTGCACTCATTGTTTTGAGCTTACCGCGTCAACACGCACTTGATCCTGTTAGAAGCACCGCATCAACATCTTCCAAGTTCGGGTACTTGTCGTTATTGACTATATCCCAAGCCGTAATTTCCAGACCTGTCTTTGGGTCGAGTCTCTCGGGCTGGTTCAAGGCATTGGCGCTAGCGTTGAGGAGAACGCGGAATACCCCGCCATATCCGTTATAGCGGCGGTTGATATTGTCAATCGGGGTGTCGCATTCCAATACGGCTATGCGGAGTGGGGAATGCATCATCCTGGATGTGAAGTAGAGTTGATACAGTTGTGAAATTATGGAAATATACTCAAGTGAGTTAATTGAAAGGCCCTGGAGAAGCCATACAAATACTCCTTATCTCTTATCGGATCCCGAGATCGGACCCGCTGACAAACGCTAATCCCGATTCGTCAAAACATTCATGGATTTTTGGACTACAAGTGATCAAATTTATCCCTCGGCAATTGATGCAGTGTCGCACTAGATAGGGATCTTGCAGCACTAGCCTTGATATAAAGATCCCGTCTCCATTAGCTCGGTTTTCTTTCTTTTTTTTATGTGTCACCTTTGCTTTCAATGCCGATGAGTGGGGGTTGATGGCGTTTGTTGGACTTACTTTTCGTGCTTGCAGAATCTTCGTTCCCATGAACTAACATATATAATCTTCATATATTTGTTTTCTGGTTGTGCCTTCTTCAAAAAAATGTCTATTAAGGACAACGAAGGGCAATATGTTAATTCTTGCCCCTCAGAGGCCACCCCACTTTTGCGCAATCATTCCGTCCAGCAAACGAGTCACCATGAAGTCTCGTATTCCGCAACGGATGTTGAATCAGCCTGCTCATACAAAGATACGGGGGAAGAAGGCAATACTCGTTGTCTATTCAGTGCAAGCTCTGCATCTAAAGAACCCCATGTTAAGCCAGCTTCTAGAGCTGGCTCTCTCAACCAACAGTCGAACACCTCAGCCCACGAAAATGATTATGCCTCAAGGTTCATTGATATCTCGCCGACAAGATTCTGGGTTATTTTTAGCGGTATCATGATGGGCTACTTGATCGGCTTCTTTGACTCGACCCTCATGGCCTCCAGCCATCCAGTCATCACCTCCTACTTCAAAGCAGCCAACTCAGCTTCCTGGTTATCGACAGCCTTTTTGTTAACATCCACCGCATTTATGCCTCTCTTTGGACGCATTTCTGACGCTTTTGGCCGGAAACCTGTCTATCTCTTCTCTATTGCCATGTTCTTCATCACGACGGCAGGTTGTGGCTTGGCGCAAGATATCGGCAGTTTTATCGCTGCTCGCGCGCTGTGTGGGCTTGGTGCGGGTGGTATCTTCTCCATCGGTCAGATTATCTCCAGTGACTTGGTACATCTCGAGTATCGCGGAGTCTACCAATCATACGTCAACCTGTGTCTCGGCACCGGCAGTAGCCTCGGCCTTGCCTTTGGTGGTTACCTGTGTGATCATATCGGTTGGCGGGGCGCGTTCCTCATCCAACTGCCTTTCATTTTCGTCTACTTTATCGCAGCTGCCTGGACAGTCCCGGCTGACCTCGGCATTAAACGAACTGGAATGGAGCGCATGAAAGTCTGGCAGTTAGTCCGGAGTATCGATATAATGGGATCATTCATCTTAATTATGTGTGTGACCCTGTTGATCATCGGTCTAAACTTTGGAGGGAACGTCTATCCTTGGAGCCATCCGCTCATTGTCACCTCCCTAGTGTCATCGGTAGTTCTAGCAGTTATTTTGGTGCGCTACGAGCTGCACGTCCCACGACCCGTGCTTCCAATTGAGCTCATGTCAAAAGATCCTCGAGCTAGTATTATATTTGGCAATTTCTTTGCCGCCATGTCCATTCACACCGTGTTGTTCAACGCTCCGCTGTATTTCCAGGCCGTCAAACTGACTAGCCCAACTGCTTCTGGTCTACGTCTTGTGGCTTCTTCCATAGCTGTCACTATCTCTAGTGTGAGCACTGGGTTCATGATTAACTGGACCAGACGTCTCAAGCCATTCGTCATCATCGGTGTATGCTTTATGGTGATAGGTGGATGCGCACCTGCATCCATGGGCATTGATACCTCTCAACCACTCTCCATGATCTGCATCTCATTCTCCAGTCTAGGTCAGGGCTTCGCATTTCCCAGCCTGATGGTATCTATTCTTGCAACTAGTGAACAAAAAGACCAGGCTGTCGCAACAACCACCCTTGGCCTGTGGAGAAACCTGGGCGCCGTGATGGGTGTGGCTGTCAGCAGCTGGATCTTCCAGAATAGTCTCATATACCACCTCAACAGCAAGGTCACTGGCATTGAGAAGGAAAATATTATTGCACTTGTCCGCAAATCCGTTCATACTATTGCCTATTTGGATCCAATCCATCGGCGAGAAGGTGTGTTCTATTTCTTTGAAGTTCAACTTGCTTTGGCCTTGCTAATAATTTCTCAGTCACCACATCATACTCCGCGGCTCTCCAACTAACCTTCATATCCGCGGCCTTCTGGGCAGTCATTGTGTTAATATTTTTGGGCCGGGTCCGACTACCGCGATTGGGGAGAAAGGCGTAAATAGTGGCTCAGGAACAGCTCAGTGGACACCGGAGAATGTATGTTGACTGCAATTGGCAGCCTATTCCAAAGAACATGCGTAAAAGATTCTTGAGTACTTTTTAGCTTGAGTGTATCTACTTGTCCCGATGTAATTATGCATGAATTATACACCTGGGTCATTGCGAAGGTCATCAACGGGTACTACATATATATAGCTCGGTGATCTTGGCAAACATGACCCACCTTTTTTTCTCTTTAACATCCATCCACTTCTCCATAACCTCGAGACTTCTGCGTGGTTAAGCAAGGGGCTAGTAAGCATATTCATGTGCCTTCGTATGATAATCCTCAGCTGACCCTCTTTTGCCCCCCCCCCCCCCAGAATTATTCGCCGATCCCTTCTTTTCTGCCCCCTCCTGTGCCGCCGACTGCTGGTTGGATTCGAAGCTACACTTGAATACCAAATCACAAAGACAATCGCACTCTTCTTTTCTCTAGCTGGATACTATTTTGAAACTCTCATCGCAAGTCTCAACAACGAACATGGCCATCTGGGTAGAACCTACAACGGCATCTTGTGTATTCGGGAAACGTCTATCGGTTGGGACTCCAGTTGGCGCCGGAGACTAGAAACATAGTTACGTTATAAAGCTGAGCTATCAAGTTCGCAATTTACGGGGCAATATGAATCTCCGAAAAGTAGCGAAGACTCAGCCGCAGTCGCCCAGCGTCAGCACGAGGACATCCACTCCAAAAAGCCAAGCAAGCGATTCACAAAGCACACTTCGCCCCCGCTCCAGTCGCAAGAAATCCTCAGATGCCCCAGATACCAAAGCTAGGAGAGTACGCACAGGCTGCCTCACTTGTCGCCAAAGACATTTGAAATGCGACGAAGCCGTGGGACGGTGTCTCAATTGTCGCAAGTCGGATCGCATCTGTCAGCGTGGTGTCCGCCTCAATTTCATTGATACTCAGACTGTTGCACCTCCACATATCATCGCTCGGCCGCATGGATCCAAGGTGACATTTCGGGATGACTCGCGTTTGATCGCGTCTTTGTATGTGGGCGGCTTTGAGATATACCCGCCTGTCCAGCCGGAGAGCCCTGTTCAAGAGAACCGACAATCAAACCATGACTTTGACGTTATGGGTGATGATCTGACAAATCTCTTTCAATCGGTAGCACATTCGTTTGACCCGCTGAGCTTTGATGTTCCGCATCCAAATGTGGCCGATTTCGTCGGAACCGATACTTGGCACCAGTCTCACTTGGTACCAGGAGATGAACTTCTTCCACACGGAACATCTCATTTCGCACAGAAATTGGCTGGGAAACATGAATACCATGCTTTCCTCACCGACCCAGAGCAAGTCTTTCTTCTCAGAACTTTTATGGAAGAAGTCGGTCCCCTGATGGATATAATGGATGAAATGAACCATGTGGGTAAAATCACCCCGACTCTCCTTTTACACTTTGCTCATAAAACGCAGTTTTCCCAGATTCTTCCAGGGTTTGCCATTGGCGAGCCCATATTGCTAAAGGCATTTGTCGCGTGTGGTGCTAGACATCTTTCTTTTGCAGACCCTTCTTATGGGGATGAAAAAGCGACACGTTATTATGACGAGGCTACTCAGGATCTTCTGAATGCAATCCATGATCCTAACCGTGACTCTGTGCTCTGCGCAACGGCAGCCCTTGCCCTCGGCTTCTCCGAAACCATGCCAACATCACCCAGACACAATGGAGATCACCGCGCAGGCTCTCGAGCTTTGATCCGAGAATGTGGCTGGACTGCCAAAACCCCCGGCTTGGGTGGAGCATGTTTTAGGATCAGCGTCAGTGCAGAGCTGCTGAACTGTATGCGATATAATTGGGCATTGTCTTGGGACCCAAACACTTGGGGGGTCGACATGGACATGGATCATTCACAGGTCACCAATGGGGGCAACCAAGATATATGGCATCATCGGATACTTTATATTTTCGCGAAGGTCATCGCCTTCCAAGCATCTTTGCGCCTATCTCACGGTTTAGGTGACGATGCGGCGCGCGTTATCCAACACAATCATGAATGGATGATTCACAACAGGTGGTGTGACCAATGGGCAAAATATATTCCTAGATCCCTCGTACCCCTTGGTAATTTGCAGCCATGGCAAACAAGTTCCAATTCGGCCTTTCCTGAAGTTTGGTATGTTCTCAATTATTTCGCATTCAACTCGTCCACTACTCATATTTTTCAGGCTTGTCAACCGATCTGCCATCGTTTCTCGATTATTCTACCACGCCTGTCGTATCCTGCTGGCCAAAACACATCCTTTCCAGTCAGGGTTCGACGAGGATATGCGGAAAATGCAACGCAGCCATGCGCACGAAATCTGCGGCCTTATTGCCCACACCACAGACCGGTTAGTACAAGATCCCGACCAAAAATCCAAATGTCTCAGTGTCTGATCAGCTGAATAGAGGCGTGGCCGATATATCCCTGTACTTTCTTCTATTCGCTGCAGAGTGCTTAGAAACACGAGAAGCTCAAGAGCAAGTACTCGGCATCTTTGATACCATCACTAAAGTGACTGGCAGCAATGCTGAATCAATCAAAAACGATCTCAAACAAATTTGGAGCTGGGCCGATGCTCACCTGCACACGATGACGCCAGCCCAGATGCATAATCACTTCTATGAATCAGACCCCTCTCTGTCAATATCCAATCACCCGGGCTCGTCTCCAAGCATACACAATCCGTTGTTGACTACGGGTGACTTCTCATTGGAGACCCACCCGTATCGAGGATATTATGTGCCACCACATCACCACCATCCACTCAATCCATATCACTATGGGACATTTGATATGATTTGATGCTTCGAAGCCTTTGATGAATCATGAATTATTATTGCCTTACTTCACATCCATAGTGCTTATATATACCCTATGGATATCCATGGATTATTTCAACTGGTCAATGCAGCGAGCATTGCTCATTGTGGTTGAAATAAATACTATCAAACTATTGCTTCATCCATTTCTCCCCATCTTCATCATCATATGTTCGCATCCCATATTGCCCGCCCCCAAGGACTCATAGTCATCCATTCTCCCAGTTCTGTTCAAGGGGATAGCCGCGGCCAAATTTGTAATTAAACTAAGTGAGGGCTTTGCTCAAGTCTATTCGCTAGCTGATTAGCCCAACGAGGTTCAGCATTGGATGAAGGAACATACCCTCTAATGACGTCGGATGCGTGGGCTAAAGGAAAACTACTACTGACTTTACTGAAATGGCGTCCATAGGTATGATAAGAATTAGTTACCTGTGAAATAACTAGTTAACTATGTCACAAGTATAGTGTTGGTGGCCTTAGGCCAAGATTTCAAGACTCACGGCTAGCTCGTTTTCTGCGTCATTGTGTCATAAATTTTGAACCCTTCTTGCTTTATATTCTATTAGTGACAGCCGTTCAAATTTTAAAGGTATAAAACTAGAGACCAAAGTAGATCACTACTATAGGTGAGGCTCAAGTGTGGCGGTGTAAGCAGGCAATTCTACAAAGCACCTCTGCCGAACAAGTAGAAGACATCAACAAGCAACAATCACAAGCCAGGCAGCTGGAATGGACACCAAATCAGTACAGTCTCAATCGCAGGCCGCCCCAATATACATTCTTCGTGGACATGCTTCTCCAATCCATGCCCTGCACATCTACAGCCATAATTTACGGCTTGTATCCGGCGACGCCAATGGCTGGATCGTTGTTTGGGACCTAGTCACCAAACGCCCTGTGACGGCATGGAAGGCCCACGAGGGAGCCATTTTGGAGGCAAGAGGGTTTAATGTTGGCGAAGGTGCAACTGAAATTTACACGTATGATGATTCATCCACCCTTTCGGCCATTTTACTAACATTTGCTATAGACATGGCCGCGACCACAAACTATGCGTGTGGAAGCTTAGACCAGAGGATGAATCTTTCCTCGATAAGACGCTTCCAGTAGATGCGGCCGAGTCCGCACAGCCAGGAAGCAAAATCCAGCCGTGGTTACTCCATTCCTTGCCCGTGAACGCGCTTAATTTCTGTGCGTTCTCAATGGCATTTGTGGATTCGGACGGGCTTCCCAGAGTTCCATCCCCCGCTGGCAAGCCAGAGAACACCCTCTTTGCAGTACCCAATGCATTGGACTCTGGTGGAGTCGATATCTTCCATCTACCATCTGAGCGCAGGATCAGTACTATTCCTTCCGATCAATCGATCAAAACCGGAATGCTGATGGCTGTAAATCTCTTCGTGTCACCTTCTGGGGATCTTTACATCGCCTCTGCATATGAAGATGGCCATGTGATGGTCTTCGCTCATCGTGGAGCTCTGGAATCGGCCAGCTTTGAGCGTGAGTATATAAGCAACAGCCCCTTGAAATGGGACACGCTGTATGCTGGCCGCCCTCATTCCCAGCCGGTTCTTTCTTTAGATGTCACCCCTTCCCATGGATACTTCATCTCTTCTTCTGCAGATGCTCTGGTCATCAAGCATCCCATCCCCGGAATAGGGTCTGCGGGTTATATACCGACCGCTGGCTACAAAGAAGAGACACCCTTGAAGATTATCAACACAAAGCATTCAGGCCAACAAGGTCTACGGATCAGATCAGACGGGAAGGTATTTGCTACTGCTGGTTGGGACAGCAGGGTCCGAGTATACTCGGGCAAAACAATGAAAGAGCTGGCTGTGCTGAAGTGGCATAAGGATGGTTGTTATTCTGTAGCGCTTGGGGATACTGAAAACGCCTCTTCGTTGGTGTCTTCATCGCCTGAGTCTGCAAAAGAAAAACCTCAAGATGCAGACCAGGGCGCAGCAGGACAGACGGCCGCCGACGGACGCGACTACTCTCTCGCAACAGTGCAACAACAACGGAATCAAAAAGTACAACAAACTCATTGGCTAGCGGCTGGGTCCAAGGACGGGAAGATTTCATTATGGGATATCTACTGAGATAAATGCTAATGCTACAAAACAACCATGCGACCGTGCTTTTTCGAAGAGTACACAGAGTGAAAGATCAAGCCAAATTGAACTCGTTGGCTCCAGACATATGCTCCCTCATCTTGGCTCTCATCTTGCGAGCAGCCTCATCCGTAACATTTGTGGAAGATGGAGCATCATCATCAGCCTTTCTCTTATTGCCCGCACCGTTTCGTGCTGCCTTGAAGTCCTTCTTCGTGTCTTCTTGTCCGGGTCGCAGACCAGGGACGTTGATTTTACCCGGTCGATCGCGCAGGGCGAAGGCCTTGGCAAGATGACCCAAGTGGAGTTCCTTAATGTCGAACATGCTCCGTTCAGCTGAGGTGTGGGTCGCATAGGCTCGGACATGAGATTGGTACGCCCGTCTAGCCATTTCCAAATAGGTCGGGTTATCGAGTGCCCAACGCTCCACATCCATTTGCCAATCGGTTGTCTTCTCCTCCCAGTTCTTCTTTTTGTTGTCGTTGCCGCCAAAGCCACGCTTGAGAATCTCGTTTGCATCAGTGCGGGTGAGCGCCTTGCCTCCATCGCGGTAGCCGCGCTTTAGGACTTCGACATAGTTCTCCTCACAGCCAGGCTGGAGGAAGATGAGGGCACGGCCGTCTCGTCCTACACGAGCAGTACGACCAATACGATGAGTGTGATCATCAGAGCTGAAGGCTGGGTCGTATTCGACAACCAAGTCGACGTTGGGCAAATCCAGACCACGCGAAGCCACATCGGTACAGATCATGACACAAGCCTCAGTGCTGCGAGAGAAAGAGCCAAGGGTAGCTGTTCGAACAGCCTGGGGAAGCGAGCCGTGGAGTCGGTGCAAGAGGACCGGATTCGTTGGGGTCGAGAAGGCTCTACCGGGGGCAATGGTGCCATGGGGTGATAGTTTTTCCTTTTCTTCATCCTTCTCCTCTTTTTCATCTTTTCCGTCCTTTCCTTCTTCGTCGCTCTTCCTTTGTTGATCGCGGTCTTGGTTTCTTGAGAATAGCTCGAAATGGAAATCCACTACATCGGCGCAAGACATGAAAACAATCGCCTTCATCACTGATCCCTTGCGCATGAAAGTCCTCTTCAAGTAGGCTGTTAATGAGACCAGACGTAGCTTAGCTGGAACAATCGCGTACGATTGCTTGAGCTGGGCAGGGACGCGGAATGACTCTTCCTCGTCATTATTTGACTTATCATCATCGTCTTCGTTCGGGTCGGCCTTGATGTGTACCGCATCCTTCAAACTGATTTCTCCCAGCTTTTGGACGTTCATCTTCAGTGTAGCGGAACACAGAATTGTCGTTCTGCGTGTAGGTACACTGGGGACGCGACTCGGCCGTTGTCTGGCGTCAAGTTTCTTAACAATGCCTTGCAATTCCTCCTCGAAGCCCATGTCCATCAAGCGATCACCCTCGTCAAGCACGAGCCACCGTACATTGCTGACATCCAACGCTTCCGTATTGTCGAGATGATCCGCCAATCGACCAGGTGTCGCGACGAGAATGTTTAATCCCTTTCTCAACCGTGCCTTCTCTGACTTTTTCTTCTCTCCACCAATTACCGTTCCACACACAAGCCAGTTCGCGCAGCGCAGAATGTTCTCCAACACGACGGAGATCTGCTTACACAGTTCACGGGTGGGTGCCAAAATAATAGCGAATAGTCCACTGTCTCGGTGGACTTGGGTATCGTTATGTTCGTTCTTCGCTTTTGAGAGATCCATAATGCGTTGCACCAGCGGCAAGAGATAAGCCAGAGTCTTTCCGGAACCAGTTTCAGCCTGGATGAAAGCATCGGTTTCCTCCTTTAGCAATTGTGTAATTGAGCTTGTCTGAATGGCTGTCGGCGCCTTCAGCTCGAGCTTCGTGAGAAGATGCGCTGCAAGATTGGGAGAAAGGCCCAAATTCGTGAAGGTATCCAGTCCGTCGATCATCGGCGCATTCGTCGGTTTCGCGTCTTCTGGCTCTCTCTCCTCCTTGGGCTCTTGGGCAGTGCGCGCTTCGGGGTTGCTACTGAAGAGCGAGGAAACGAACTGGGTGGGGTCTCGTGGATGCTGTGGTCGTCGATCACCACCAGCGCGCGGGGCGCTAGGACGATTGAACGAGTCTTCGGTCTTTTGTCTTTTCACGGGCCGTGTACCGAGTTGAATCTGGTTGGGGTTCTTGGATGCTGCATTGCGCGCAGCTGCATCTCCATCTCCTTCTTTCTCGGAGACTCGGTGGGCTGAGCGCTTCTTTGCGGTCAGTCGGTCTCGCCATGTTCCTCCTTTGAACTTGGCTTCAGGCTTGATGACAGTGTCACCAATGCTAAAGTTCATAAGCATTCCATCGTCGGCCATTTTGAAAGATGGTGATCCCCGGTAAAAATGGAGGGGAGTTGTAGAGGTTTTCGTTGGACCGGCGATCCAAAAGCTTTCGAGACTTTTTTTCGGCGCCAAGACTTCCAGGCTCTCAGGCAAAATTTCTCCACCCTAAGGATTTGCCCTACTTTGTTTACATTGGACTGCAAAGAGAGAGATATTTGAATACTTTGAAGTCTATCTTGCTTTTGAGAAATCTATGTAAGTGTCTTGCTTGCAAACCGTGTTATGCTAAAGTGTTAAAAATTTTTTTTACTGTTCGATATGGTATCAAGCACGAGGCTTCAAAATGATATTGTCAATCAGTCGCACGGGGACTTTGCCATCGCCCAACCCACACTCTTCGCCTGGCTTGGACTCTTCCAGCGGTGCCATCTTGAATGCGGTACTCAGAACCGCGCCCTTGGCGGGATCGACGATTTCCAGCTCGTCAAGGGTGTCAGGATCGGCGAGAGAAATGTAGTCGACCTCGTAAAGTGCTCTCTCGGATGGCGAAAGGGATTGTTGTCTGGCAAGGACAGAATCTGTCACATTACGAGCAGCACCAAGGATATCCGCCCGGTTGTTATTGCCGGCCATGTATACTTCTTTGGCGGCATTCAGAGCCTTGTAGATTGTGAGCCCGACGGTTCGTCTCCGGTCGCCCAGGTAGACATTCCGCGAGCTCAGTGCTAGGCCGTCATATTCACGTGTAGTTTCGAGGATTCGCACTTCGGTGCCAACATGGAAGTCCTCTACCATACGCTTGATGACTACGGTTTGCTGCACATCCTTCTGGCCAAAGTAAACACGGTCGGGGGTTGTGATGTTGAAGAGCTTCATGCAGACTGTCGCCACACCCCGGAAGAATACTGGACGAGAAGCACCCTCCAGTTTAGTAGACAAGGGTGTAATTGTGACAAACGAGCCATCCCCATCAATCTCCGATGAAGGCGGCAGACCGGGGTACATGACCTTCGAAGTCGGTGCGAAAATGGCAGTGATGCGCCCTGCACTTGCACTGTTTTCTCCCAACCGCGCAAGCTCCTCATTCAGCTTTTCCAATTTCTCAACATCGGTATCCCAGGTACGGGGATAGCTGGACAAATCTTCTGTGACTCCGAATTGTGTGGGGTTGACGTAGATGCTGACGAAAATATCTGTATTCTCGCGAGCAGCTTGTCGAATTAGAGAGAGATGGCCCTCATGAAGTGCGCCCATGGTAGGAACGAAGCCTACAGTCCGGGCATTCTTGAACAATTGGCGTCGGAGTCCCCGGATTGAGGAAACATCGCGGAAGACTTGAAAGCTGGATGGTTGGCGAACAGATTGCGAAGCCGCGGTCGCATCGGCAAGCAGGGATGAAGCCGTCGCTAGGATAAAGTGAGCTTATATGGAGCTATAATTTCCATAAAAGAGACATACTCGAAAACGACCTCACTCCATTGACCAAGCGAGACATTGTGAGGATGATCAATAAGATCCAAGATGCCGACGTTAACTGGGAGTGGGATGAGAGCTACGGGCATACCTCAGGCCACACGTGACCTGCCTCGGCTTAATCCTGGGGAAATCCGAAAAACATCCGGGGGGCGATCAGCCGTGGTGCCGCTTAAAGAGCTTGTGGTTTCAAGCTATGATTTGGTCCCGCACTTCTTCTCTTTTGAGCTCCTCATTTGATCCGTCTACTTCTTTTCTTCCATGGACATAGTCGCGTTCTCGTCTGAGCTGACCTTGAAGTATAAGCATTCTCGCCCTACCCCCTTATAAGATGCCGTCCCCGAAGTCGGCTATTGCCGATGACCACTTGGCACCAGATCTGGAAATCGTCAACTCAAACTTGACAATCCATCCATCGGGCTTCACTGGAGGTCCAGAAACTCAAGATGAACAAAGCACTGAACGCAACCTTGTTCGCCATATGGCACGATTTCGCGAGAACCCCTTGGACTTTCTCCGAGAAGTGAGCCTGTACATGTCTGGCACCGGCTGGCGTGCATATGACGAACCTGTCGGCCAACCGATCTTCTATTCTGGCTTCTCGGAGCGGATGAAGACTTCTATATTGGGCAGCCTGCTCTTACAAAACAAGATCACTGAATTGGCCAATCGTCGACTGATGGTCGAAGAGAAGGAAGGATTGCTGGCAATCAACGAAGGTACAACCCTGGACGACAAACGAGCCCGTCGCCGGACTGAGATTGAGGGTAATCTCCGGGAAGTCGTGGATACAATGATGGAAAACATGATTTGCAAGATGGAAAGCAAACCGTTTATTCGGGGTGCTTATTATATGTGCACACAGCTCTTGACTCGTGCCTACCATCAAGGTAAAATTTATCTGCTATACATATACTATTACAAGTCGATGCTAAACGACATGCACCTTAGGTATCCACGTATCCAGCGAAGAAGTCTTGCGTATAAGATCTGTAGCCGAAACTGCTGCCAAAAAGAAGCAGTCGATTGTTTTCCTGCCTTGTCACAAATCCCATGTGGATTACGTCTCCCTGCAACTTATCTGTTACCGTCTCGGCATTTCTCTACCGGTCATCGTCGCGGGTGACAATCTGAATATCCCATTGCTCGGCTCTTTCCTACAACACGCAGGTCGGTTGCAAGACAATTTCCTATTGGCTTTAAGCTATTACTGACTATATGTAGGGGCCATGTGGATTCGACGCAGCTTTGGAAATGATCCCTTGTACAATACTGTCGTGCAAGCTTATATCGATACCCTCCTTCAGCAGGGCTTCAACTTCCAATGCTTTATTGAAGGTGGTCGCTCCAGAACTGGAAAACTGCTTTCACCTAAGTTTGGAATCTTGAGTTTCATCATGGACAGTATATTATCAGGTCGGGTTGAAGATCTGATCATCTGTCCTGTCAGCACCCAATACGACAAGGTCATTGAGACTGAGTATGACATCCTGCTGGGACTCTAACCTTTCTGATGAACATTCTCACTGACCCATTCTTTAGATCCTACATTAGCGAGCTTCTTGGCCAACCGAAGGCAAAGGAGAACTTGGCTGATTTCATTTCTTCATCCTCGGTTTTGTCCCTGAAGCTAGGCCGAGTTGATGTTCGTTTCCACGAGCCATGGAGTCTCCGAGACTTCATTGGCCAGCAGCTTACCCGACTGGATCGCCCTAGCACCGACATCAATAATAAACTTAGCTATACTGATCGAGGACGCATTTTAAGAACATTCGGTTATCGAGTTCTGTCCGATATCAACGACGTGTCTGTGATGATGCCAACCGCCCTTGTGGGAACCGTTCTCTTGACCTTGCGCGGCCGCGGAGTCGGAAAGGCTGAATTAGTACGCCGATTGGACTGGCTCTGCGAGCGGGTGCGAGCCAAAGGTGGCAGGGTCGCACACTTCTATCGCTCACCAACCGAAACCGTGGTTGACCGTGCACTGGAAGTCCTAGGACCCAAACTCGTTGGTGTGATTTCGGGTCTAGCCGAGCCAACATACTATGCGGTGGATCGTTTCCAACTTTCCTTTTACCGCAACATGCTCATTCACCTTTTCATCACCGAAGCGCTGGTTTCTGTGGCTATGTACACAAAGATCAAGCAAGGTGGCGGACCTGCCAATCAAAGAATCACCTATGAGGATCTGAAGAAACAGGTTTCATTCCTGTCTCAGCTTTTCCGCGGTGAATTCATTTTCCCGCCGGAGGGCTTGGCTAACAATTTCGATAAAACGTTGCGTGGACTTGAGAAGGATGATGTGATCAAAATCACCCGTGATGAGTCCACCACCCCAATCTACGTTGAGTTGAGCGAGTCTGAACGACTATGTGGTCGCGAGAACTATGATTTCTATTGCTTCTTGATCTGGCCTTTCATCGAAGCCTCTTGGCTTGGTGCAGTGTCCCTTCTCGGACTGACGCCTCCTCTCGATGGCCCAAAGGAAGTTTGGATCGATTCGAAGAAAGCACAAGATAGTGCTCAGGTCGTAAGTCTTATTATCTCATCCTATACCGACTATTTTGTTAATATTCTCATTCGCAGCTCGGTAAAACACTATACCACCAAGGTGATCTCTCCTACTTCGAGGCAGTCAACAAGGAGACCCTCAAGAATTCCTATCAACGATTTGAAGAAGAGGGTATTATTTTGGTTGCGAAGAATAAAGCATCCCGTGTCGGTCCGTCTCTCAGGCTGGCCCCTGAATGGGAACCCCGGCGTAACGAGGATACCGGGAAGGTTATGGACGGCGGTCGACTGTGGGACTTTGTTGAATTGATTGCACAGTCCCGTCGCGAGGGGTGAGTACATTTTCTTCACACTATCTCTGCCAATATACTAATCTTTCACAGCAAAAACCGTCGGGACGGCGCAACTGTTTCCTCGCGGGTCATTACTATGTCTGATCTTGTTGGACGGAAGTTATTCCAAAACGCTGCAGCCCCGGTGCCTGCCGATGTATCGTCACGGCAAATGCGCCGGCATGCAATTGGAACCGAGGCAAAGCTCTAGTCATTCCCTTTTGATACCCATGTACCCATGTAAGCATATTATACAGGCTCCTTCTACTTCTATATCATCTCTCGTGTCAAATTTATAGTTTTAATGCACATGGTTTAGCAAAAATTTCCTTGCTGTATGAGGGCAGGCGCTCCCCAGGTGCCCTAATCATATCAATTTAAGAAGTCAGGTGGCTCGGGTACCCAAGGCTCGCCATACATGTAATGTCGCCATTGTAAACACAGGCACTCTCTCATCCCTCTTTCAGTAAAGCCACACGCCATCTTGTTCCATCATCCCTTCAGCCTCAATCTTCTTCAGGCATGCCTTGACCCTGTCCACGACATGCTCCGCATACCCCGGCCCCAACGGCGGCTTGGGCACACTCCTATCCATCTTTAGCCAAGGCACAGAACTGAGCCCGAGACACGTCTGGCGCATCTCGTCTATCTCCTCGTCGCCGTACAATCCCCCTGCAAACACAGCGATGGGTGGCCTGGAATAGTTCAGGGTGCCACGGTTGGGCTCTTCGGCAGTGGGAGGAGCCTGCCCGCGCAGTATAAAGGGTATTTCAACTGCTCCCGAGGCGCTGCTGGTGACGTTATGTATAACTACAGATGATGTTAGTTCTGATAAAGGGCTGGATGTATCTCCTTACTTACTTTCGTAGTCAGGTAAGTAAAGAGGTTTGACAGCGTTGAAAATCTGTGGGTCGCTGCCGCCACAGGCAATAATTGGCAAAGGTGACATGATGGGTGAGATCAATTGCAATGAGAATGCGCACTGAACGAGAGATTTTGTCCAGATACTCGTAGATATTTATATTTGGCATACTCCGTATACTGATGATCGTCGCTGCAGCTGCGATTGGCTGGACGAATGAATTTCCTAATCGGGACAAAGCTGAACTTTGCTGACATGAACCCCTCCAGAGGCTCCAAAGTCTACCTCCGGAGTGTGAGGTCAATACACGACTCTCATCAAATTTAAGACGAAAGGCAAAGCTAATGCCGAACATAGGTAAATATAGCCGAGATTGTGAGTCTTGTCGACAGCGACGTATCAAGGTACGGTGGTCCTAGAATGTGTGAATGAATTATGTGCACTCATCGACCGAGTAGTGTGATCTTGCACGTCCATCATGTGGCCAATGTCTACGAGCACGAAAATCCTGTCTAGGCTATCGAGATGAGATCAGCATGCGCTTCCGCAATGCCACCATTTCATCGTTCCAACCGAACACGGGGCATGGCTATCAGAAAACACGTTACTACGGCACACCAATGATCATAGCAGACTCCGCCAAACACAGCTACATCTCCTCTGTCCAGATGATATACGAGCCCTCCCAGGCGTGGAGACACCATGTGATCCCTTTGGTCCTAGACAAGTTCTCAGTTAGCCTTATGGATATTAGCATGTTCGCTACCATCCCACGCATCATATCCAGCGCGCAAGAAGGGTCCCCAATTTATGCGACCTGTAATGCCATTGCATGTGCATATTTAGCAACTACGATGGGGTCAACAGATGCCATTGCCAACAAAACCCGGGCGTATGGGGTAGCACTTAGGACCGTCAATGCAGCTCTAGATGATCCCGTTCAATGCAATAATGACAACACATTGTTAGCAGTTTGGATGTTTGTGGTGTACGAGGTAAGAATTATTCATCAGTGGCGACCTCATAGACCAAAATGACTAATTGACCTAATGTTTCAAGTTTCTATCAAATCCTCATCTCACAGCTATTGCAGGGTCAAATGATGGGGACCGCCACTGTCGGGGCATGGCCTCTTTAGTTGATCTACGGGGCTCGGACCAATTCTGTAGACAGGATGGAAGAAATCTCATCTGGTTTGTCTGTTATTGCACTGTAAGAACTCCCGGACCGAGGTTTCTGGTCGGTATACCTGATGACAACAGCAAGCCAAAGCACTTATCGCCGGCCGAGAATCTCCTACAATAGTGCTGAGTTGGATAAATGAGCTCTTTCAATATTTGAAACCATTCGAGTTCATCATGATTCAATCATGTACCTTCGCCTACCACTGCACCCGTCTTTGTAGTCAGATCCGAAAGGTGCTCACCGGAAATTCGAATTCGGTGCTAGCCGCTTACTCGTCCATATTGCAGCAGATGGATGAGACAGAGAAAATCTGGAGTTCTTCATATGATTCACCCAAGCCATCGATATCGTCTATCGGGGTGTATGCATATCAAGGAAACTTCCAAATGCATCTCTCTTCGAACATTTCAAACTTTCTACTTCGCGTCTGCGAAGCAGATTGTTCATATCAACATTACATTCATTCCACTGTGATGCAAGAACGTTGCATTTCAACCTTTCGTGCGACAGCTACGAGAATATTACACATGCTGGACATGTTACAAGGAATCAATGACTTGTCTAGTAACCATTTCAATCTCGGATGGGGAGATGCAGTCATGGTTCACGGATTCTTAAGAACAATCGCAGTATCTCCTATCTCATTAGACTGGCAGAGACACGCAGCGAATCGGGTTCTTGGGGTGATTAAGGAGCGACTTGGGTTTCAACATTTACTATAAATATAAATATGGTCTAGGCCCACTACCCCGCAGGGAGGTTGGGCAATAAGTGTCGGGCTACTAGGAGAATGCAAGCGATACTACGGAATATTTCGCCAAACTTCTAGTTCATACCTATGAAGTATTGGCCAATCAAGCCAAAGCTTTGATTTCACTTAGTCTCCTTCTACTAGTCTGCTAGCTTCCTTAAGACTCTCTTTTACGCATTCTTAGTTCTACACTCACAGTTATTTGTCTCTTTAATAATGCGGCCTCCTCTCGAAATTCTCCGGCTCATCCTACGAGAAGCGGCCGATGTCATGCCCTACCGAGACATCCTGCGGTCCAGACTTGTCAATAGTAGGCTTCCGAGTGAGTCATATACCGCCAGACATGCTAAAATTGTTTAGGTGTCTTCAATGAGGCCTTATGGCCAGCGAGCGCCAATCTAGTGAACAAGGCAGCTCTTTTCAAGTTGTGGCGCAGGTTTCCCTACCGGCGGAAATTTATCTGGCAATTGATTGAAGGCCACAAGGAGCGACCATGTTTCTTCTCAGAATTGATTCACGATATCCTGGATATGCCACGCATCGCACCGATGAGCAACGAAGAAAAGCATATCCTCATTAACAAAATGATCGATGCTGTGTTACGAAGTACCGAGAATCCCAGGACTCTATTTAGCCCCAACCGTTATCGGGCATACGTTGAAAATATCACTCACACGTCCGGTGTGTGGATCGAGTCCTTGGAACTCACGCTTACCAGTGGGCTTGCCTCCAGCGCAATTCTACGAGGGGATCATGTGGAGCTGCAGTCATTAATTGACCAGGGGGTTGGTCTTTCGATGTGGAGTAAGAGTCTGGGGATGGTGCCGATAGATCTGGCATACAAGGAGGGCACGCCAGAGATCATCCAGATGCTAGCGCTACGGGCTGCTTCTTATTACCAGAGTTGCTCTTGGTGGAACTACAACAAATCATGTGGGTTAGTAGTAGCCGCAAGGCGAGGATATCCGGATCGACTGGAGGCGTGGATTAAACTGAGACTGGAAGCCGGGCGGGACATCTCGGTGGAATTATACCTCGCCGTAAAAGGAGTGTTGCAAATTGGCAAAGTGGAGATGGTGGGAGTCTTGGAGAAATACATGACACGTTCGCAAAAGGAGATGCAACAGCTTTGGTTCTATTGTTATAACGAGGCCATCAAGAGCGGGATGTTGCATGTGGTGCGATGGCTTCTATCTCGCGAAGGGTCTTCTCTCGCGAAATGGACCTCACCATGGCATAAGACACCGCTGTTCATCGCACTTCAGGACTGTCCCTCTCAGATGAGACTTGGAATGGTTCAATTATTGCTAGAAAATGGTGTTAATCCCAGTGGGAGGGGTGGCCTTGAAATCGCCCAGACTCCTCTTCAGCGGGCCATCCAAAACGGAGACATTGAGATCGCGATGCTGCTGTTGAAATGGGGTGCCGACCCAAATACCGTTGCAAGAAGAACTCCACCTTTACATATGGCCATTCAGCAGGGACATACAGCATTGGTACGATGTTTGTCTGAACACGGAGCCCGATCCAGCTACCGATTTAAGGGAAAGAAATACACTGTGCGACAGGGAACGGCTGTGCTGAAGAACATTGCGACGCTACTGGAGGAAATAGGGTTTGACAAGGCACTCATTCATGAGGAATATTTGATTCTAGATTAACGGATAATGTGTCCCTTCAAGTCACAGCAGGTTTAAGAGTCCATCACGCCAAACCCGTGTATAACATTGCCGCCTATTTCCAAAGTTCACCAAGTATTGTTGTTCGAATTGTTTGCATTAATGATCTATATACTACACGTGTACCTAGTACTCCATATTGTATCTCTAATAGGTTTAGAAGCAGCTAGTTAACTATATGTATATATAGTATTAAACGGTCTCCATTATGTCTATTCTAAAGAACAATTAGCCCATATACTCCAAAGAGTCTTAAAAAGACCTTCAATAAGACCGGACCTCGGCCTCGGGGGAGGAAAGAAGTATAGAGAATAAATAGAATCTCCAACCATCCTGTGGCATATCAGTGGCAAAGTTGCTAGGATCCTCGCCGATTTTGAAAGCTTCCATCGCGTAGTCATAAAGCGAGCCAATGTTGTGGGATTCGCCATAGTCATTCCCTAACCATGATATTAAAACCAAGAACCCAAATCTTCTCGCCCTCTTTGACATACAGGAAATGATTTCCACAAACTCTGGCTGATTATAAATGACCTCAACCCAGTGATCGTACCACAGATCGGGTCGAAAGGGCGAGGGCAAGTCTTTTATGTTGGGATGTTAGAGAGAAGAGGTTACAGGACATCGTATTGGGTCAGTAAATCTAAAAGGGCAAAACTAACCCTATACAGTAAATCACAGGTCCGCCGTTTGCATATCACATTTGTTGAACCCCATTTTTATTCTGGTTACATGGAGCAGTATATATTTGTCTCATACATTTAGCACGCTGTATAGGAAAACGTGTTGCCCTGACAAAAAAACTGCTCAGTGAGGTGCTTCTGTCAAGGATGCTCTAACCCCCGGTGAATCATGTCGGGTTATAAAGCCACATTTTATCTAGATGGCAGGAATGTCAACCCAGAAGCGAGTATCGTCATACTTGTACTCGCTGTCGCTGTCGATCTGTTGCTGAATCCACTCGACACCCGACTTGTAGTCTGCGAAGGAATCAACGTCATTATCACAATTATAACCATGTCTTCGAAGACTTACTGAGAATATCCTGTGTATAAGGATTTTCAAGGCCGGAAGCACCGTTGCGGTGGCCAGCAAACCACTTGTCGTACCCGTAGTAGCCCTGGCAGTCCCAGCGGGAGGCGACGTCCGCCCACACATTGGAGCTTTCGAAAGATAAGTTATGGCTCTAACATCATACCGTCTCTGGATTTCTTACTTGAGAACCGCTCCATCATTCCACTGAGACTCGGACTGGCCAACAAAGCCATAGCGCGAGGCACAGACGCGGAGCATGCCCCAGTTCTGCTTGAAGAGACCAAAGTTCGCTGCGTCTTGGGTCTTGGCGTCGCCATAGGGATAATGGGAAGTGTCCATATCCTCTCTGTAATTAACGGTCAGCGGTATACTGTGGGGTGTTATAGTTAGAATCTTACATCTCGAGCATGGCAATGGCAATATCGAGAGTGTTGCCACCAGCATCGATAATTGCCTTCTTGTGCGTTCCGAGGCCAGAAACGGTGTAATGGCCGCGATCATCTCGCTTTGCGAGAGCATCATTAGACACTGGAGTAGCCAGCGCCGTAGCTGCGAAGAGTGCAGCAGCACACGAAAGAGAGAATCTCATCTTGAAACTCGGGGATAGCAATATGGATGAGGGGGCTCTGGATTTCCCGAACAGAAAAGACTCAGGATGTGGGTTAGAATGATTAGGGCTTGTCGCATGAATAAAATGCCCGAGAATAAGACCAGGTGAGGTGACTCTTTATACTTGCGAAGTCCGATATACTTCGGTGAAATTGACCATATTTTAAAGCTCTAAACGTTGACCTACTTTTGGATTGTCCAATTTCCGGGCTGCCCATAGTCACTTCTTCAGTATTGACCGTGCTACTAAATGTGGCGTTGAATATTCAGCAAACACGCCTTTTTCCTCCTCGTCCGTGACCAAATCGACATTTCACGAATTGTGGCTTTCTTGAATAGTCCTGTGATTACTAAACCTAAAGTATGAGTCTCTCTCTGAGACAGTACCCGGAATCCGACCAGATCCGATAAATTGCAGATTAACGTTGCCATACTGAAACTGTGGGTTCTAGGGGTTGTGAGTGATGGGTTTCGGGATGACCTCGGGAGGATGTTTCAAACCCTATATCCCAACTGACTGGAATCCAACCTCTGATCTGCAATTTAATATGCTGAAATCAATGGTATTGTTCCCTACTTTTTCATGAAAGATATTTCCCCAGAAAATCATTAATATCAGAAATACCCATACCGGATTTCGCAAGGACCTGAGCGGGAATCCGGGGTTTCCCGTGCGGAGTCTCCGCATTCGCCTTTTCGTGCATTGACAGGGGTTTAGATGCATGATTCTCAGGGTCGAAACTATGTTCAGCTTGAGATCCATTTCCATTCATGGCTCGGTATCCAAAGAGACGGGAATTACCTGAACCGGCACGGGAGTGTGTCAAGGGGTTCCGCCGTGATATAGCCGAGTAGGGCGAAAACCCACTTACGGCCCCGAATAATCTCCTTAAAGGACCAACACTAGTTAGTATCAGTCCATATACAGTGGGGCGCGTTTATGCAGATCGACGTCAGCCGATGGGGTGAAAATTCAATATTCCGGGGGATACTGACAATGTGTCAACGTGTGCCACTCGACACTCCGTATTCTTTTCGACAAATTGTCACTTTGCGACGATACTTACTCAAAAGATCTTCTATGTGGTTTCAAGGGGGTCGTTTGTAGTCCAGAAAGAGACTTACAGTAGTAAATACCCCGTCGAGAGGACGTATAAAGTAGCTCGCAATGCCTTCAATTCCAATCGTATCCAGATCAACAACATTCCCAACGATTCACTGCTTATCACCCATAAGGCAAGATGCGTTCCATTTCCTCTATTGCTTTTCTGTCCGCCATAGGAGCAGCCTCCGCTCAGGCTGCGACTAGCTCAGCGTCAGTCTCGACTTTCTCAACTGCGGTTTCTTCGACCGCACATCCTTCGTCCACCCCCTTGAACCCTCCTCAGCCCACTGGCAGCAGCTCTTTTGCCAAGGTGGATGGTCTCAAGTTCAATATCGACGGGGAGTCCAAATACTTCCCTGGCACGAACTCGTACTGGCTGCCATTCCTGACTAACAACGCGGATGTTGACTCCGTCTTCAAGAATCTGCAGAAGAGCGGTCTCAAGATTCTCCGAACTTGGGGCTTCAATGATGTCAACACCGTCCCGGCGTCTGGAACTGTCTACTTCCAGCTGCACGACAAGGCCACTGGTACCAGTACCGTCAACACTGGTGCTGATGGCCTCGAGCGTCTTGATTACGTTGTCTCCGCTGCTGAGAAGTATGGAATTAAGCTTATCATTCCATTTGTGAATTACTGGGATGATTATGGTGGTATGGCGGCCTACGTTACTGCCTATGGTGGCAGTAAGACGGAATGGTACACCGATGAGAAGATCCAGAGCGTGTACCAGGCGTACATCAAAGCTGTTGTATCTCGCTACAGTGATTCACCTGCCATCTTTGCCTGGGAGTTGGCTAATGAGCCTCGCTGCGCGAGCTGCAAAACCGATGTCATCACCAGCTGGGTAACCAAGACTGCTGCCTACATCAAATCTCTCGATTCTAACCATATGGTCACCACCGGCGAAGGTTTGTGTTTTTGAAATACCAAAAGCTGTTGATCTATTCTAACCAGTGATATAGAGGGCATGGGCCTAACTGTCGGATCGGATGATTCTTACCCATACACCGACACCGAAGGCAACGACTTTGCCAAGAACCTTGCGGTCCCTGATATTGACTTTGGAACATTCCACCTCTACGTGGCTGACTGTAAGAATATTCACTGAGAATCTCAAACATGCAGCACACTGACCCACCCTAGGGGGTATCACTGATAATGCTTGGGGCAATGGCTGGGTCGAATCACACGCCAAAGTCTGCGAGGCTGCTGGCAAGCCTTGCCTATTCGAGGAGTATGGTATCAAGGATGACCACTGCTCCGACTCCGTGGATTGGCAGAAGACTGCCCTGGCCACCACCGGTAACGCTGCTGATTTGTTCTGGCAGTATGGCGAGCAGCTGTCCACCGGTCCCTCTCCAAATGACCAGTACACCATCTACTATGGCACTGACGACTGGGAGTGTGGTGTCGCTGACCATGTAAGTCAGATCTAAGTGTCCAGATGTCTGAGTACTGTGTTGGGGAATTGATATTCGCGGGTATCCTTCGGGCTCTTCAATCTCCGTGTTGGTCGATGATTAAAATAGCTTCATTCAACTCATCTGAGGAATGTATCGCCAGCGGCATGCATTGGTGGCCTTTGTAATATAGCTTACCAAAATCGAATACATCAATGTCGTCTAAAAACCAATTATATGTACTCTTAGTGTGAAGGTGTGACGATATAAAGTAATGATATAGACCAGCAGACGAAACGCTAGACCTTTTTCTACTAAGATAGCGGAACATGATACTTCTGGCAATACTCTAGAGTATCAGCCTCCTGGAAGTTTTCAATCCCGCCCGCCGCTCTATCCTCATTCACTTCCCGATCACCCAGTTCAACGCGCTCCACCCAGTTCAGCAACACTTTGTGGATCTGCACACTTCGCAGACCAGTTGGCAGAAACCCATTAGAATGATATACCTAATATGGCCCATAAAATACATCGTCTTGAAAATGATTTGAAGGGCAATGGGACAACGGGATACCATTGGTGCTGCTTGCATATCCATTAGCACTAATCCCAAATGGCAGTAGCAGTCTACTCACGTTCCCAAAATCCTGGGCTTGGGAACTCACGTGGGCTCAATATATAAACCAGCGAGAATACTCTGCGCATTCCCATCTGGGAACCACGGCCGGGTCCAGGGTGAACTATTTGCACAATCCTCTCGAAATAAGAGGGATAGCCGAGAAACAAGATCAGACAAATGAATTCTTTGGAAGCAAGAATTCGTCAATCGCCGAATCCGAGTATGGAAGCTTTGTTTCTTGACTAGTAGTTGGAGGCAGTCGGGGATTCAATTGCATCAAAAAGAGGAGTGAAAGCCAGGATAGCTTTCTCAAGATCCCACTGGATGTATTAATGGATCTCTCAGGGATAGAAGTGTTCTAGCAATGTACTGTTCAGCTCTGAGTATGCTGTTACTTTGCCATGATCGATCATCTCTAGATAAGTCTGGAGAATGTGCCGCAAAGGCTTCCACGGCCATGGTTTTTCGGCATGATCGCTCACATATTCCCAATCTGGGAAGAAGACAGCTAGCTCATTCTCTTAATCAAATCTATCTATGATATTAGTATTAAATCAACCGAATAGAAACGCGAAGTAACAAGATACCAACTTCATCCTCATTAGTAGAGCATGTCGCTGGATACAGCCACAGAGACCGATCTCCCCACGATTCAAGAATCAAGAACCGGAGAAGATCCCTACTTTCGTGCAACCCATTTAGAAAGTATAAAAAATGAGAATCCGTATTTGGAATGCAGATTGATTTCGACAACCGCAAAAACTGAATGAGTTTTGGGCTTAGACACGAAGCGAGGTTGAATGGAACTGGGGAAGGTTATTCCCACCATAGTGTAGATGAAAGCGAGGGTACATCTCGTCCGGTACCAATCCATGCATGCTCCAAGATCTTATTGTGAAGCTTGGCAGATAGCTAAGGGTCAAACGAAGGTTGCATTTTGTATGGAAGTAGATTAGTAGGGAGTAGAGAGGAAAGAGGAGAAAGACCTTCGATTCACTTCTGAAAAGGCGGACTCTTCGGCGACACTGCAATAGTACTTACCTTATGCAAAGCAAGTGGATTGTCAGATTAAATAATAGGAGATGATTGAGTTCAGCCTTCATGTATTTGAAGTTATTTATGAGAAGCTGCTTAGATATGATATATGATGGAGAATATATATTGGAGTGATTCAGTGGCTTTTTATTCTCTAACTCGCTAACATTGTTGCTATTTACATACAATCTTCAAACAAAGCTATAAATACTCAAATATAAACACAACATAAGAATCGAATCCAAATCCGCTGAAACGTTCCCAATAAAATCTCAAAAACAGATGTGCGGTAAAACAAAAACGGACAAGACAAAGGAAAAACAAAAGAAAGATGGCTCAGACGCTATAGAAACAATATATCATAGTCATCAAAACAACCAAAATCAGAGACTCCTAAACTGACCCTTCGGACTTGTAGGAGCCGACCGAACAGTCATGACCTTCGGAGAGGAAGGCTCGATCTGCGCCAACCTGTCGAAAGCCTTAGTCTTAGGAGGCAACTCGGTGACCAGAGCATCAGAAGATTTCTTCGCAAACTCCTGAAGACGGCCCATAATGACCGGCGAATCAGAGTACAGCACAATACCCTGCGAGTAAGTGCACCCAGTAGCTTTCTCTTCATCGCTGGCAAAGTCCTCGTGAGCCGCCTCGCGCGTGATACGCGGGAAGGTGCGCAGCACGACATGGCGAGTGGGTTCGTTAGTCGTGGTGGGCTTTTGATCCTTGTTGGCAGCGTACTCCAGCCAGCCCTCGTTCGAGATGCTTTCTGCGTCGGGGGCGGGGAAATTGGCGAGAACGAGCTCGCGCTCAACGCGCGCGTGCCTCCATGTCTCGGCGGCGAGCTTGACAATCTTTCGCACGCCGATTAGCAGGGAGTCGAGGTGCTTGGGATCGGCAAAGTGCTTGATGTGGTCGATGATTTCGTCAACAATGACGGCTGCAGCTACGTTGATTGATTGTTTTGCGTCTGAAGTTGTGTATGCTGCTTTCAGGGTCTGTTGACGCCAGAATGCCTCGCGGCGGACGGACTTGCGTCGGATATCCATGGATAGCATCTGGAAGAAGGTGTCGGCTTTGTCGTAGCGCCGGCCTAGGGTGAAAAGGAAGGGTTGGAAGACTCGGAAAGTGAGGGTTTTTGAGATGATGTGTTGGATGTAAGCACATCGGAGTTCGCGGGAGGCTGGAGTGTTGTCAAGGAATGGTGGAAGTTCTGATGGAATCTTGGAAAGGATGTCTTTTGGGGGATCGATGGGGAGATATCCGAAATGCTCTTTGGATAGATTGTGGATGAGTTGCGACAGCTCTGTGAAGCAGTCCAGGCTAAAGATGAAAGTGTTTATTAGATCGTGTCCATTTATCGTTATCAACATATCAACATGAGTCTATAAGAGAATGTATGTCCGCTGTGCGCTGATGCAGTTCAACAAAGGAAATAAAGAATGAATGACCTGTCTTCAGGAGACGAAAAGCAGAAGAAAAAAAAGAAAAAAAAAAAGAAAAAAAGAAGAAAGAGAAAAGAATCAAAAGAAATTCAAATCCAGAGGACTTCAAGGGCTCACTTACAAGAATTGATCGCCCTTGGTGTTTCTGAGGTCAGTGGCCTCTCCCAGGCTAGACAGTGTCTTTCTTAGCCTGTCGCAATCACCACCCAGGTTATCGATCGTCATTCGCATCCCCTCTACGGCACGCTGAAGGTGCTGCTCTTTGACAATTCCGTCTCCTTCCAATCTTTCCTTCTCTCGCTCAGCACTGGAAAGCTCACTGTTCTTCTCGGAGAGTTGTTGCTCCAAGGAAGCGCGCTCCGTGGTCCAAAGCTGCTCTTTCTCATTAAAGTGGGCTTCCAGAGCCGCGATCTTGTCGTTCAATTCTTTAGCAGCAGCAGCGAGTTGTTCATCGTGGGATTGCCGTAGAGAGTCCAATTCACCAGCATGGCCTTGGCGGAGTTCTTCCAGCCCTGCCAACTTTGCTGCTAGCTCCTCGCGTGTTGATGTGAGTTCGGCAAGTCGGGCTTGTAGCTCGGCCTCCTTGGATTCCAAGGCAGCGATCTGGGATGTCACCTCTGCCTTGGTGGTCTCCAGCTCGGTGCGTTGGGTTTCAAAGGATTCCTGCAATTGGGCCTTCTCTTTCTCCAATTCACCTCGACTAGCGTCGTGTGCAGCGCTAAGTTCGCGCTCACGAGTCTCCAGATTCTCCGCTGCTGTTTTCTCATCCTCGGCCTTGATCTCCTCAAACAGCTCGGTGAGCTCTTCTTTCTGCGCCGCAAGAGCCTTCTCCTGCTCCTCCTTCTTGGTGTCCAACTCTTTCTCATGGGCCGCCTTTGACTCACTGATGCTTTCATTGAGCTTGTTGATTTGTCCCTCGAGCACGACCTTGGTTTCAGTAAGCTCCTCGTTGGACTTCTGGTGGACAGCCAAGCCATCTTCAAGGTCCTTCTGTCTCTCTTGCAGATCTCCGAGTTCGAGACGAAGCTCACTAATGGTATGCTTCAATCTGGCGCCTTCTTCGGCACTTTCATTGGCAGTCTTCTTCATTTGGGATTGCAGAGCTTCAATGTAGTACTCCTTGTGAATCAGAGCTTGCTCGTGCTGGGTTCCAATATGTTTCATCTCGGCCTCCCGATTCGAGAGCTTGCTGTGTGTATTGCGGAAGCCATGAAGGAGACGGTTGATGTCTGGAATGGCAGACTGGATGCGCTGAAGAAGCTCAATGTGCTCACTGTCATTTTCTGGGGGAGACCCATTCTCGTGGGGATGGCCGTTGGCCATGGACAGGTTTTGAAGGGCCTGGTATGATGCCTGATACGATGCATCTGGGATGCTGTAGCCCCGACTCATATAATGGGCCTCTGATTGGTGATGGGGAGAATAATATCCATAAGGAGGTATCATTCCGGCAGAGCTCATGACAGGAGATTGGAGAGAATGCGGTCCACTTGGGGCCACAGAAGGCGGCGCTTCTGAAGGAGCCATCGGTGCAGCCGGTGGATTCTGAGGAGGGGGAGTTGCAGCGGGTGATATAGTTGGAGACATTTGAGGGTAGTGGGAACGTGCAAGTGGGCTGCTGACCTTGGGCACTGGCGAGGAAGTGTAAGCTACTGATGGGGCGTAAGGCGCTGGGGAACCAGCGTAGGGTCCGGGTAGGCTGTAAGGCACTGGAGAGCCAGCGTAAGGTGTAGATGAGGTGTATGGTACCGAGGAACCAGCGTACGGCACTGGGGCGTACAGCGCAGGTGAGGCGTAGGGTGCTGGAGAAGAATACGCGTTGGGTGAGGTGTACGGCACCGGGGAGGCAGCGTACGGCACTGGCGAAGCGTAGGGGTTTGGTGAAGCGTAGCCCGTTTGTGATGCGTAGGCGTTTTGCAAAGCGTAGGCGTTTGGTGATGCGTAAGGTGATTGCGCAGAGTAGGGGACGGGTGAAGCGTAAGGTGAATATGGCCCAGGATAATAATGTTGGTTATCTTGGGAAGGACTTGACATATACCGTGCCTCAGTCAAGGATGGCGAAGGCAAGGGCACACAGGCGGCCACAGGGGAAAATGGGTCGACCGGTGGTGATGAGACTACAGTCGTCTCTTCAGAGCGCTCGACCTGATTGGGTTCGTCTTGCTTGGTATGGTCTTCCAAGGGTTGCTTTAGTTCTGGGTCCTCGATGAGAGGCTGAACCAGGTTTGATTCTTCCACAGATGGCTCTTTGATTTCAGTGTCCTCGATGGGAGGCTGGGTCGAGCCTGGCTTGTTTAAGTGTGGTTCGTCCAACTGAGGTTCGTCCAAGGGTGGTGCCTCCAGGTGTGGTGCTTCGTCAAAAGGATTGTCGACTACAGCTGGTGATTGATCCACGATGGGGTCGGAAATGTCTTCGGGTGAAGGTTCGCCGTCGAGAACCTCGTATGCTGATACGGGGTTGTCGTGTACAGGCGATTTTGGATCTGCGACAGGGTCGGGGACACCTCGAGGTGCAGTTGCAGTATTTTCGTCAAGTACCTCGTATGCTGGTACGGGATTGTCAAGTACAGGCGATGCTTGATCTGCGACAGGCTTAGAGCTGTCTTGGGGTGTCTCGTCGTCAAATACCTCGTATGATGATACAGGATTGTCGATCAAAGGTGATGGTTGATCTGCGACAGGCTTGGAACTGTCTTGAGGTGTAGTCTCGTCGTCGAATACCTCGTATGCTGATACAGGATTGTCAAGTACAGGTGATGCTTGATCTGCGACAGGCTTGGAGCTGTCTTGAGGTGTCTCGTCGTCAAATACCTCGTATACTGATATAGGATTGTCGATCACAGGTGGTGGTTGATCTGCGGCAGGCTTGGAACTGTCTTGAGGTGTAGTCTCGTCGTCGAATACCTCATATGCCGATACAGGAAGTGGTGTCTTTACTTCTGTGTCAACAGCAGGCTCTTTTATTTGTTCTGGTTCCTGCGCCGTAAGTTCAGGGCTGCCAGGAGCGGGAGTAGTTGTATTTGTCTGAGCCTCTGTGACTTCTGGGCTCTTCCCCTTCTTAACCTTCTTGGTGGCAGCCTTGCCCTTGTCTTTGGCCTTAGCCTTCTTACCCGCGGCCATAGCGGTAGAATGATGCGTGCCCAAGACTTCTTGCCTCGTGAGAGACGTGTTACCAATAGGATCAATGTACTAAATGAAGCATATGAGTAATAGTTCGGATCATATGGGACGACTGCACTGTACATTTGCAACCAGCCCTGTGGCGATGCCTCAAGATATAGCCCAAAAGTTGACTATAGGGATGTACTAAGACTTTGGAATGTTTAGAAGCGTCAGCCAAGTGGCTTCGGTTGATCGGGCAGAGAACCTGAAACCTCTTTGACAGAAGTGGGCGCAAATAAAGATCCACGAAATCAATGTAGATATTTTGGGGGTAAGACCAATTGTCAATCTAAGAAATAAAAAAAGGAAAGAAAAAGATGAACCCGAAAGAAATTCACAAAATATCTCGAAAAATTAGCATCCTAACGTTGTCTGGGCACAATAGCGGACCGACCCTTAGCGTGTTGATACCCATCCACCCCCAAATGTGCGAGAGGGCCGTGAATTAGACGCGAGTACCGGAAATTATGGAATTTTGAGGGCACAAAGAAGTATTGAATCCACCCATATTGCATTCTGGACTGAAGCGAGACCAGTTGGGAGGCGCCATGACAGTTGGGCATCAAACTGTGGGTTTGGGCAATTCCAAAGGGCAAGGCTTAGTGGGGGGGTCTTGACACCGACAAGCTGACATGTTCAATTAATAGCCAGACACTATATGTGGGTTAAAACGAGGCGATATATCAAAATGTATCTTGCCCAATTAGTGTAGCCTTGGAAAAGCAAATAGTGAGGCTGTCATCAGACAAGATTGGCCAACACATTACTAGATGAGGTTGCGAGCAGCTGGGCATAATATGATTGTCTACAGCATATGCCAAGTAGATCGGGCTGCACAGTTTAATTTTGGATTTTTATTTTTATCTGCACATTGTGCAGAGTAGTAGTACATCGGAGTAGGGAGTCCGTACTATTGTCGCTATTAATTATAAGGGTGCAATGTGATACTAAATATGCACGACTGGGTTGATTGTAAGAGATATGAGAGAACCAAAATAACAGATCAACTCTAATTCCAATTCGATAACGGATATTATCGAAAATGTTCCTCATAATAATAAAGTAATAGTATACTAATAATCGAAAATGATGTTGTTCGTCACTCGACCATAGAGAAATACCCTAACCCCAATACGGACGTCACGTGTCATCGACTTTCACTTTCCACCTCGCCCTATCATTGATCCCCAAAGGGTCATCGATCACCACCAATTGCTTCCCTCCACACAATGTTCGCTGCCAGCCGATCTACTCCTTTGACGCGGCAACTGCTGCGCACCCAGCGTCGCTGGGGCTCCCACGCCGCCCACGCGCCCGTGAACGAAGGCTTCGGCGTAAGCTCCCCCGCCCGCGACCAGACCTCTAGAAACAGAGCAAGAAATGCTTCAATGGCCCACGACCACCTAGCTAACCATTCCATGTCCACATAACAGCGCAGCTTCTACGTCACTTCCGGCTCCATCGCATCCGCCTTCCTCCTCTACCACGTCAGCAAGTCCATCGATGAATCCGGCTCCCCGTCTTGGGTCTCCGACCTCATTACCAAGTGGACGCCTTCCCAGGAGGCCTTCGAGGAGCGCAATGCTATCCACACCGCTATTATGGAGAAGGTCGCTCATGACCGCCACTTGCTCGGCAGTCAGGGCCCACCCGAGGCTTTTGCTCACCGACAGCCCGAGTATGTGATGATGCTGCTCCGGAAATGATGTGGTTTCTGTGCTAATTCTGTTTTTCTCTGTTATTTAGTATGATGAACGCCGGCTCTCCTTACAACGTTTCTCCCGGTTCGCAGGCCGACCTGAGCCATGTCGTGGCTCACTACCAGCGCAAGAACCAGCAGATGGAGGAGTCTCGGGTTGCGCGGATGCAGGACGGCAAGGTTGTGTCGATCTACGAGTAAATGGGGTTATCTTTTTTTCTTTGGTCAGCTGTCTGAAATAGACATGTGTGGAGGAAAAATCATGTACATATACGTTGGGACTTGACGTTCAATCCAGCACCTGATAATTGGATTTTCTTTTGTTTTCGAACCTAACCCTACATTCCTGCTGAATATTCGTTGAATTCTAAAACTGCATATTCATTTTATTATCGAATTGACTTCAGGGCCCGTTTGATGGCACAACCTCCAAAACTACTCTGCCCACGCCCTCGGATTGAACGTTCAATTTCTGCTGCACGTCCAGCTCATTAGCAGAGACATTACCCAGCACAGCAAGGAACTCATCAACGCCTCCGCCAACTCCGAAATAAACCTTCTTCGCCGCAACAAGGGCCCGACTTCTCGCCGAGACAATGTTTGAACGGCGCAGCAACGCCAAAAGCGTCTCTGAAAAAGCGGCTAGTGACGCGGGCGAATAAATAGTCTCACTAGCAAGAACCAGAGTCTTGCGAGCACTATCGTCGGACGAGAAGACCAGATCCACAAACTCGGGCGACCAAGCGCCGGAAACGAAATCAATCGAGATCCCACGCTGAGCAAGATCATTCTTGAATTCTTCAACCAGCTCAGGCGTGATATCCAGCTCTTCATCCTGGTCTCGCGCAGTTGGCGCGGCTGAAACAACCGTTTGGGAGTGGCTATTATGCCATGTCAGAAGGAGATTCGGGAGCGTGACAAGACGGAGCACGTCCGAGTTGTAGTCTGCAAAAGTAAAGAGTGTCTTTCTTTGGCTCTGGCCGGGCTCGGCTTGGCTTAGAAGACGGGCGAACAGTGTCAATGATGGGACTGCCGTGCCTGCGCCAAGCTGTTTATTGGTGTTAGCTTTCTTACTTCAGGTAACTGTTTTGGAAAATATTTCCACAAGACGGATGATTACGAACCTCAATTATATGGATGTCTGCTGGGCTATCGGGGGATTCACTTAGAATGTCCTCATTGACGGAGAGCTTAGCTAGATCCAGAGCACATTCCCAGGTTTTGAAGCCACCTTCATAGAAATTGGGCGTGATGTCGCCTTTTTCAATACCGGCAATAAGCTCTTCATTATCGTGGCCTGCGCTGTCTTCGGCCATGAGCTGGGTGCGAATGTCAAAGATCTCTCGACGAGCGACAGCCAGAGACGTATCGCTGATTGCAAGCTTATTGTAGAAGATTTGAGAGGGCAGAATGGCAAGCTGTCATCTCGATTAGATTCTGACTTTGCTGAAAAGGTATAATGAATTCCAAAGTAATGAATTCATGCTTTTGTCGATGATTGAGGGCAGTATCTCATAGGTCCGAATTGGGATTTAGAATATACCTGCCAGCTCGAAACATTCATGACAAAAGCAATAGCATAGTATGCATAATTAAAGATGAAATATCTTGCTTGATCACTTACCCATTCATTCATATCATGTTTAATCGCTTTCACAAGCTCAGGAAGAGAATTGCCCACGGTTGGCTGAGAGGGCACATCGGAGAAATCTTTATTGGTCTCCGAGTCATCAATGTCGATATCATCCCCCGCGAACCCGAAGCTGAAGGCCATTTTCACTTGAATAAGTTGGCTGTCTCTTCTTCCAAGACACCCAGTACTGTGTAGGTGGGCTGTCTGATGTGGCCCCGATATTGAGAATTTGTCGAGATTGCAAGCTGCCGACAAACTTGTACTAGGTTTGACAGAGATGTCCTCTTCAGGTGTAAGGACTATCTGATTAACAGTAAATCAGTTTCAAGGCTTTCTTTTCACACACTCTGTGATCTGATCTCCATACAAAAAATTGCAGTGGGTGGAATGATGACTAAGCTACAATTTGCCTCAGGCTGCATTTTTGTATACCATTTAATCTGATGTATTAAAAAATGCTAAGCTAGAATACAAGTACAACACAAAAAAGAAAGAGAAAACGCGAGGATAAATCATCACAAAAGGGTGTTCTAACGTAGACTTTTCTTTTTGTGCTTCGGTAAACAGAATATCTAAGACTACTGAAAAGATATCACAAGGCCACATACGTGGCCGCTACTGTTGCCCTTTATATGTATAGGAAGGAGTAAAGGTGCTTATATTTGCCGATCGGGTTTAGTAAGTTTATCCCTTGAGCATCAGACATCACTAAGGTTGGTACCTTTCCAAGGTTGGCATTCGACCTTGTCATCTGTGCTTCGTAGTCAAATATCCGTGGATAGGTCTGACATATTGTAAAGGTAATGCCTGGGCATACTCCCTTCCGCTTGGCAAAATGACTCATGTCAGAGCGAGAGTATATAATGTAGAGCACGTATTTGATGTGTGACGTATTTTGAAAGTCGGAGGTAGGAGCGAGTTGTAATAATTGTAAATAAATGATTTTAGTGATTGTCTAACTCATAAAGTCATATCGAAGGAACAACTGATGCAGTCTATTCTACATGATGTTTAAATGCAAGCCGAAAACGCTGCAAATTAAGAGTTGCGTTTAAGCCTTCTTAGCAACCAAGCTGAGAGCCTGCATGACATCAGCGTGCAGATCCACGGAGTCCTCAATACCACAGCTCATGCGCACAAGGTCATCAAAGACACCGGCAGCCTCACGCTGCTCCTTGGGGATACCAGCGTGGGTCATGCTGGAGGGCACCTCACACAGAGACTCAACACCTCCCAGACTCTCGGCGAGGGTGAAGATCTTAGTGTGCTTGCAGAAATCGTGAGCAGCCTGTTGGCCACCCTTAATGCGGAAGCTGAGCATACCACCGCCCATACCATCGCGGTGCTGCTTGAGGGCAATAGCGCGGTGGGGGTGGGAGTCAATGCCGGGGTAGTTGACGGAGATGACGTGGGGGGAGGCCTCAAGGGCCTTAGCGATGACAGTGGCGTTCTTGGACGCTTCGCGGGCACGCAGGTGCAGGGTCTTGAGACCGCGGTGAGCGAGCCAGCAGTCGAAGGCGGAGGGGACGGCACCAATGGCGTTCTGGAGGAAGCTGAGACGCTCCTTGAGAGCCTCGGAGCTGAAGGCAGCAACGCCCATCAGGACATCCTAAATTTCAGTTAGCAAGATTGATACTAGCAAAGGTCTAGATTAGAAGAACTCACGGAGTGGCCATTAATGTACTTGGTAACGGAGTGAACAACAATATCGGCACCGTGGTCCAATGGGTTCTGGACGTAGGGGCTCATGAAAGTGTTATCGACAACGACCTGAATGTTGTGCTTGTGGGCAATGTTGGCAATCGCCCGGATATCCACCAAGCCAAGGGTAGGGTTGGAGGGGGTCTCAATCCAGACGAGCTTGGTCTCGGGGCGGATCAATTGCTCCACATCCAACTCAATGGAGGGGGTGAAGGTGACCTGGACACCGTGCGCCGAGGCAACCTTGGTGAAGTATCGGTGAGTACCGCCGTAAACATCGGAGACGGAGATGACGTGCGAGCCAGCAGCAAGAGATTGGAGGATGTTGGCGGTGGCGGCGGAGCCGGAGGAGAAGGCAAGAGCGTACTTGGCGTGTTCGAGAGCTGCGACGGCTTGCTCGAAGTTATCACTGCGGGGATGTTAGTCCTGGTTAATGTGTCGAAGGTTTGGACTAGACTGACCGGTTGGGGTTGGAGCTGCGCGTGTACTCGTACAGACCAACGGGGTTTCCAACGCTGGTCTGAGCATATGTGGTGGACAGAGAGATCTAATCAAGGCGCTGTTAGGACCGTCTTATCTTCTCCAGGGCTAGATGAGCTTACCGGAGCAATAACAGCGCCGGTCACTGGGTCATGAGGGGAGCCAGCGTGGACAGCAAGTGTCCCGAAGCCACGCTCAGCAGTGTGTCCGTTTTCTGTGGAGGAACCCATTTTGTATAGAGAAGATGGAGAATTGAGAACAATTGAGGCGAGGGGTAGGTTATATGTTTATCGATAAGACGAGATCACCTCTCTTTGTATGAATCCGGACTTTCTGGAATTGGAACTCGGATTGCGAATCTGATTGATAATCAATGGCGAAAAGGACAATGTCTGCTTCCGGATGTTTTCGTGAAAAATTTCTACCGAAAATTTTTTTATTTTATCTGGAACAGATTATTTTACATCCAACCCTTGGGGGGCAGATGGCGATGAATCGCAGGATTACGACTGGACGAGAGACCGACGGAGCTCCACCGGGCCAATTCTTCTCGGAGAATCTGTTGGGACACTCCGATGCGTCGGAGAGTCGGAATGTTCGGCACTTGCCGGGGTCTTCTAATTGGTCTACTATATATTGCTTTGATCAAAAGGTATCTAGTTAACTAACGTTATCATGTCTTTACTTTACTTTTGGGGTAAAAGTTACACACGAAGGATTTTGTTTGTCAACATTAAGTTTGGATCAACTTCTTTTGTTCCGTATTAAGCAGCTCTACATTGTCAGCTGGACATATTACGTATCTATCTATACATAGTTGGCTTATGCGGGCTCAAGTCTTTGGGGTAGTCTTTTGACATGTCAGTTGAGATGTCGTCTCAAATGTTTCATTAGATCTAATAGTCTTGTTTATATTTCTTCCCATTTTTAGTTGAAATCTAGGTAAAAACGGCTGAACATGCGCAAACCGACTACTCTATGTATAACATTTGATATTCATTGGCATTGATTCGTATGGGTATCTGATCTGACTATGAAAGAAATTGTATAGGCGCTGAGAAGGGGCCGCGGTAGGTCAAGCGACAAGAAGACAGTCTAATTTTACATCAAATGGCGTGCCAGCAGCCTACCACCAAGTGATGGGTCCCGTTCCACCCATTTGCATCGAGCCCTATAGGATGGTCAGTAAGAGTTACAAATTTCCAAGATTAGGGGAAACCAACAAGAATGGAATACGGAGGGCGCCTCTCCTGTGGAGTTTCATCTGCAAGATCTGGTGCATTGGGGATTTGGTCATGCCACTCTTCTGATTCAACACGGAATCGAACAACTTCTCCTACATCGAAGAAGAATTCTGTTCCGCCTTCGCTCTCCCAGATCCATACCTGCTCGGCATAGTCGCTACAAGACACATAAGCATTTTCAGATTTGACCATGAGGAAGGGATTAGCTCACAATCGGGACTTTTCCATAAGCATCTGTGGCGGGATAAGGATATCATTAAAGAATTCAAGGCCAACTGCAATTCGTTAGCTTTTGACGAGGACTGAGATTTGGTGTTTGGAGCATACTCTTGATTCCATGCTCTGTGCCGCTAGAAATCTTTCCTAGCATGATCTCTCCCTTGAAGGGTCGGAAAACAATCATGCGAAATTTGACTGTGTAATAGTCAGTAAAGATCTCGGGCGTGATAAAGGGATGGCATTATCTACCGTTGACATTGACCAATCCAGTTCCGTGACCAATCAGGCCATCGGAAGACTCAAGTAGGTCATAGAAGCTGATGCAAAGGCCGATTTTTTGAATAACCTAGAGGGCAGAATAAGCATTAAGAAACCGGCAGGAACAAGCTTGAATTCCGCACCTTATTGGCGTATTTTGCATTGATGTTGTCTTCAAGTGCGACTGCACTGAACTTGGAGAAATCCTCGGGCGAAATCTGGATCAAGTCCGATATGGTGGTCTGCAGGTGTTAGAGAAGGTTTTTATATATGGGCGTCACACTTACTAGGATAAACATGGTGATGGTAGGAAAGGCAGTGACAGAAGGATTGATCTGACTAGGCAGAAACACAGTGAACAGGTGTGAGTCTCTTTTCCTGTTTTCCTATTGTCGTCGTACCCCAAGAAGCAATCAAAAACCTTTTGAGATTCTTCGTCCGCTAGAATCCCGCTCTCACGTGACCCCGGAACAGAAGCTTTCAATCTCAATCTCAACTCCGCTAACACGCTAAGCTTACGAGATTATTCCTGTGTTTGTGCTGAGGTCTCTGGAATCCCCGAAGACTCTCGTCATGACCTCACAGGGATTTTCTTTCCCACCCCCGCCTCCGCCGCCGCCGGCAACTAATCAGGCGCCGGCTCAGCAACCGACCCAACATGGACAGAATTGGGGCGGACACGGCGGACATGGTGGAGGACATGGCGGAGGCCAGCGGGGACGTGGAAGAGGACAAGGCAACCGAGGTCGAGGAGGGAATCACGCAGCAGGTGGACAAGCGCCATCGTATCTTCCCCCTACAGGTTACAACTACGCGCAACCAATGTATGGCGGATACCCTCCTCAACCTCTCCCAACGGCACCTTATATGCCTCCCCAACCCTACCACCATGGACAACCACCAGCCTTTCAAACTCCTCAAAATCCACCTCCGTTCCCATCCCAACAATATCCCCAGTCGGTAGCTTCGGGGAACTATCAACATTACAATACGCCCAACCTTCCTACACCTTACACTCCCACACCTCCGACGTATATGCAAGGTTTACCAACAACCCCCCAAGGCCATCCACCAAATAATCAAGCAATGATCCCCCCCCATGTCATGGCGCAATGATATGCCCGGCACGGCGCCCTACATGGGAGCTCAATCGGGACAAGCCCGAGGGCCACGACCTCCTCATGTGCATGGCAATCAGGGTCCGAAACCCAAGCATACGCAGAAGCGGGATCACTCGTCTGCATTCAACAAGCCTCAATCCACTGCACCACGGACTCCCGCTGCGCCTGCCGTCCCAAGCTTCGGCAACCCTCTGCCCTCGAAGCCACCACCAGCCGCTGACTCCACAGCTAACAGAAAGGCAAAGAAGAGAAAAAGGAAGCACAACCAACTCGGACTGACTCCTCAGACTGAAGATCACGAGTCAAGCGAAGAAGATGCCGATGAAGATGAAGAATCGAAGCTGGCGCACGGTGGATCTGATGCCGCACCACTCCAAGTCTCGTACAAAGGTAAAACGTCTACATTACAAACACAATCCGATATTGCCGCTTGGATTGCAGAGCGGAGGAAGAAGTTCCCCACTCAAGCTCGGGTTGAAGAAAAGAAGAAATCTATGGAGGAGGCAAAGGCAGCCCGAGAGGCAGCCCGTCAACAAAAGCAAAAGGAACAACAGGAAAAGCGAAAAGAACATATACAAAAGCAAAAGGAACACAAGGCAGATCCTGCTGCAGATGCGACGACAAACGCGCAGCGCAGGGAGAAGATCCGGCGCAACCTTGAACGAGAGGAGAAACGAATCCAAAAAGCCATGGCTGAGACCGAAGCTGCTCGTCTCCGAATGGAAGCTCTACAGAAGGAGGCATTAAGCCTGAATGCAGACCTTAGTCAAGACGAAGATACGGGTATCACGACCGTGCACCAACACCCAACCCCGGACCCAGTTATCAAGACTGAACCCGCAAACGCGGTGCCAGAACCAGCCATTAAAACCGAACCCGAAATCGCAGTACCGGAGCCAGCCATTAACACTGAGCCCGAAATCGCAGTGTCGGAGGCAACCATAATGACTGAGGCTCAAGGTCCTATTCCAGAGCTCGCGCAATCGACTGACCCCGCTTCTCTCGCGACAGAGGCGCAGGGAGATCCTAGATCCTTGCCCGAGTCCACCAATATCGAACAATCGATCAACACCGAACATCCCACCGAACATCCCACCGACCACGGCTTGGATGGCATGGAGATCGCATCCGATCACGAGGCCAGTGATTGGACGTCGTCGGGTGCTTCTGGCTCAGATTCCGACTCCGACTCTGACAGCGACGACTCCGCGCCAGATCAAGCAACTTCACGTCGCACGGCTCCAGATCGAGTGCCGCCCCCACCCCGCGAAGGCAAAAAGACTGTCTGCCGTTACTTTGCACGCAATGGGCATTGTAACCGTGGCGACCAGTGTAAATTCCTTCATGAGAATGACCCTGAACGAACCTCCAAGACCAAGGCAAAGCCTACGGAGAAGAAGGAGAAAGAGACGAAACGCAAGGGACTTTATCAAGCTGTGAGAGCCCCATTTATTGATTTGGCTGCTATTGAAATTGTACTGACACAGATTAGTTGCTGGACCGACAGACCCAAGACGATGACCGCCGGGCAATGGAAGTGATCGTCTGGCTTGGTCAGAATGATATGTTGGCGGATTGAACGCCCCACACGATACCCCAATAAATTAGCGTTAGAACTGGACGATCTACGAAATATTCATGCGCAAAGAAAAAGGTCATAGCTCGGAGGCGTACCATAAGGGGAAGGGGCTTTGGCCGGATTTCTAACTTGGACGAATCTTAGAGTGGCTATCCGATAACACGCGAGAACAAAATAGATAAAAAAAATATGTCCAATTAGTTCTTCTTTCCACGGTGTGTTCAATAATTCTCTAAATTTATCTTTTCCGAATCAGACTCGGCCTAGCTCCGGTCTAAAATAGCAAAATACTGATGTGAAGTGAATGTAGCCGACGAAAGTGGATATAGTCATTTAAGGTCACGTCGAGGTTAGACCAGTCAACGGGGGCGATTCCCTGCCAAGCGAGACAAAGATGGCCGTTAGTGGTCCAAAGACTCGTGGGATCACCGCCACGCTCTCTTTTCCCTCTTTTCACCCCTCTCGGGCCCTTGCGGGCCCTCTCCAGGATGTACAACAGCCAATCAACCGCCTTGCTTCTTTTTATATTTGTTTTTATTTTTCCCTTTGACTTTGCCGGTCTCTACCTAGCTCCTCCATGGGAGGGTCCTCTTATAAAGCAAAGAGTAAATATCCCCGTGTCCGGATATCCGGCCTTTTATTCCATATTTTGCCTCTTTAGCGCCTTTCACTCCTTTGAGGCCTTTTGTTGATTTCACTCTTTTACTTGCTTCCACTTGAACATTCTATTCTTCATCCTCAACTTTATATAAACATTCATAATGCGCTTCTTCATCTCTCTCGCTGTCGCCGCCATGGCCGCCGTCGCCTCGGCTAACAGCAAGGCCAACCCCTTTAACATCCCCGTCGAAGGTTACACCTTCAAGACCGGCGAGCCTACTGCCCTGAAGTGGGAGCCCACCACCGAGGGCACTGTCAGCCTGATCCTGCAGTGGGGAGCCGTGATGACCGGTAACTCTGGCACTGTCATTGCCTGTAAGCCATAACATCAGAATGACTCAATATTCCCCTATATACTAAACTTCCTCCAGCGAGCATCCCTAACGACGGTAGCTACACCTGGGATGTTCCCTCCAGCCTAGCCGCTCAGCCCGACTACACCATTCGGATCGTCTCCGATGAGGATAGCGACGACTACAACTACATCGGCCGTTTCACCGTCGAGGGCTCCACCGTCTCTGTCTCTTCGTCCAGCGCTAGCTCCACCACCGAGTCCACCACCGACTCTTCCACCAAGGCCACCCGCACTACTACCTCTGATGAGACCACCTCCACCTCTGCGGTCAAGACCACCAGCGCCTCCACTATGACCACCGCTTCCAGCACTGCTGCCAGCACTTCCGCTACTGAGACATCCGAGAGCGCTACCTCCACTTCGACTAGCGCTAGCGAATCGGCCGCCCAAAGCGCCGTGCCCACCACCAACACCGGTGCCGGTGTTGTCAACCGTGTCTCCGGTGGCATGCTTGCCATCGTTGCCGGTGCCTTGATGCTGTAAATTTCTATGCATACCGATCTTGTGATGAACGAGACATTGTTTCAGAGTCATGTTCACATGCTTTATTGATATATACATATTTTTTTTCTTCACTTCTCTAATTGGCTGTATTTGAAACAGCCAATTAATTTGTGTTATTGCCTCCCTTTTATGGGGCTGTACAAAATATTCCGTCCCTGACTACGGTTGGGATGGCTTTTTTGTTTTTATATATTGTGTGCCCCAGCGTTGATGATGGTATACTTCTACAATCTATTTCTATGTGTATTCTTCAGTCGTCCAAAGGGGAAATTAATTAATTTGGATCGTCCCGCGTCCACTTTTTTAATTGTAGCCTAATCTCGCTTATTGTCCAAAGTCCCTGAATTTTTTTTCGAAGGGCTTCTCGTACTACGGAGTACAGTGCGAATGTTACCCCAGATGCTGATTCACGCAATACGAGGTCATCTCAGTAAGGGGGGCCAAACCCATAATTTAGAGGTATTTTGATGCCTAACTAAATGCCTTGATCTAGTTAACTAGTTAGTAGTTATTCATCTAAAAAGGTACCGCTTACTTTTTCAAGTCCCTGGATATCTCTCTCGGTCGAGTTGGGATCCACCCATATTTGTCAGAACGAGGAAAATTTAGGATTATGTCTATCAATGCAATAGAGTATAGCTTCATTAGAATTAATATATGATCAACCCAATCCTATGACATACTTATCATCATCCTAGATCAGCCCTTCCAGTTGTAATGTGAGAGTCGGGAGATTGAATTTAGCCATGCGAATTTTTGAATAAGTGAGAATCTCTCTTGTGGTAATATACCTGTCACCCCATAGACTATCTTGAAAAAGCTAGGCTGTGGGTTCCTATGAACGTATATCTTGCGAGGTATTCCTGGTAGTGCAGCTGACTCCTGCACTAATTGGAACCTGGACTTCCCTAGGGTGGTAGACAGGAAAAGCAGAGTAGTCGACAGAAGATTTTTTATATTCTTGGTGTTGCTGAGGTTAAATGCACTGTGTAGTGCGATTCTTCTGCAATCAGACAGTCTCCGAGAATGTACTTTTAGTTCGCGTCTAGGGGAGAAATCTCGTGGAAGATTGGTAGAAATGGTTTCAAGATCCAATCATGCATTTCATCAAGGGGGTCTTCAAACTTCCCATCCATATATACCTCAGACTCATCAGGAATCCATTCTGGTTCTTGACGTTGCACGTGTCAAAGATATTTGGCTAGAAGGGTAGACGAACTTGCGAAGCTGGAAGTAAAGAGATTTATTTAAACCGTTTGTTCGAGACATAAACATTCCACTTCGTGTCTGTGGTTCTGGTGCTTGATCTAAATGGACCGATATTATAGGATGATCGGGGTGAGAGACTAGTACTAGAGGTAGTAGGCTCTCCGGGACGTCATGGAGTAACTAATAATGATCGACAGGTATTGGTGGAGACGGTTGAAAATCTAAGCAAACCTTGAGGATTTTCTCTTCTCCACATTAAGGATTGGGGGCGGCCTTTGAAGGGATATGAGCTTTGATGCCAATTTTAGGTCACAAAGTACATTCTGTTTCATTTTTGACTAATTTGGCAACTACGACCTTGGGCAATTTCATTCTAATTTTCCCAATTTTGTGATTTTACTTTGTATTAAGTTGCGCGTCTCCATGGATTGTGGGAATGCGAGTTCGTATACGGACTACTGCCAAGGCACTACATACATCGCATGAACACCCTACCTATACTCCATAGATGTACATAAAACTATATACTAAGACATATTTATTATACGCAGTCACCTCGATCAAGTCCTCGGCTTGTTCTTACCCTTGTCGGTGCCTGACTCGTGACCGCTCTCACATGCACCAGGTACCAGGTACCCCCTCTCCGATGAAATGCCAATTTACTGAACGACTCACCGTTTCAGTTCTCCGTCAACGATGTCATTGCCATCTGGACTACCACGTTCTTTTCCAAGATTTAGAGGGTCTGCACCCTAGGCTTCGGGCTATGCTAGGCATCCGCGCTATAAAGCAACCCTGGCATACAACATAATAAGCCCCCAATTGTGCATGTCTCTTGACACACCGCATGAACAACATGGGAGTTCCAAGGAAAATAACTATATGTATTTCTCATGCGTAGCTTTGATAATAACCCCTCTCGTCATCAAAGCTCAACTCCAAGCAAGGGTCTTCACAATATGATCGCAGGAACACTTTGCTTCACCTCGTGTCCGCGCTGCGAGGAAGCAAAAAACTCCTAGCATTATGCAGGGTTTTGCCGGAAATCCCGAAAAGATCCAGTTTATCTGGTCAAGTCAATAGGTCGGATTCTGGATCCGGTCTGATCTATCAATCGACCACGCCCTTTCTAAAGAAAATGTGATTGCCTATATGCAATAGACGCAGAAACCATGCGGTAACTGGGGTCGTCGTCATCCACTTTCCTTTAAAATGTTAATAGATCAGCCTGTTCTTTTGTGTCACTTTGTTGCGCTTGGTCATCGGTTATTGGTTGGTTGCTACGAACGATGACAGCTCGGTTTGCAATGATCGCCCCCCTAGCTTACAGCAGATTCCACTGATGGGCCCGAGGATCCGACGTCCATGAAGATATTTTGTTTCATTCGAATGTTGACTGTTCTGCATGATTTGCTTATAAAGGTTCTGTTGCATCCTCCCTAGGGGTTGGTGTTTTTTTATTTGCTCAGTCAAGTCAGCGCAGAGCAGCTTTTTTTTTTTTTTTTTCTGATACATCCGTTTTTTGTTAAGATCTATCCAACGAGAACAGGGATCTATCATGTTATCTAAATTCCTTTTGGCGTCGGCTGCGACCCTCGTGGCGCTGTCTGGTCTGACCAATGCCCAGACAAACATCACCGAGAAAGACTGCGCCTCCACATCTGAGTACTCAAAGTGCAACAGGGATGTCGCAGACAAGTGGAGCTCCTGTCTTCGAGGCTGCAACGGCAATGGTAACTGTGCCGTGGATTGTGGCTGCGAGTCACACCAGAAGTATATCAACTGTATGGCGGAGTCGTGCTGGAACCAGGTACGACTTTTATATACTCTTTCGTTCCAAAGGAACCCCCTTGATGACTATTATAACCCAGTGCTAACACTTTTTTCTTCCCTAGGTGTACTCCTGCAAATACCAGCTCTTCGTTCAGCAGTACTTCGCTGTCTGCCCCAGCGCCCAAGAACCCATCCCCTTCTGGCCACCACCAGATAACGCACCAAACCGCTGCTCTTGCGATCTAGGCAAGGTCACACAAACAACTCTATCGTCCCGTAACCAGCAGATTAAATGTATGCGCGATGTCACCGACAAACTCACCTCCGACATCGGCAACATCCCAGATCTATCGAAACTAACCAACGGTCTCGATATCGCCAACCGCGCCTCGGACTGTGCCTGCTGCGGAGCCAGCGCTAGTATCTCCGCGTAAGTGAAGCCCAAAGCAACCAACCCTAACCATTCCAACCCACCAACTAACCTCAAACACAGATCCTGGGATATCTGCCCACACACCGAACCCACCCTCGCTGGCGCGGACATGTGGGGAGTCCTCTTCCCTTCCGATCTACCAAATCTATACAACTCTCTACCAAACTGGGCATGGTCGTCATGCGACTCAACTCTGAAGGACACGAAGTGCAAGGACCTTGGTTTCACGGACGCGGACAAGTTCTATAAGCCCGGTGATCTTCCTAAGAACGGTACATCGACACTGTACGAAATCGGCGGTACGCTTACCGCTCCTCCTAGCGGTACTGTTATCGTTTGGTCCCAGCCTTCGGCTACTTATACTGTTACTGCGACTGGGTATGACCGAAAGGCTGTCGCTAGCCAGAGTGAGTACCGTGCTACGGCTACCGGGAGTGATGCGGCGCTTGCTACACAGACTTCTGATAGTGGTGCTGGGGCTTTGAGGAATGGTGGTATTGGTGCGGTTGTGGCTGCTGTTTTTGCGGCTGTTGTGCTGTAGCCTGGATAAAAGTATGGATAGACTGTGTTGGTAGGTGGAAGGGGTGGTGGAATTGATGTTTCTATGGTATTTCATGATGCGATATGACCGAGTTATGGGATGGTATGTGGCGTGGCTACTTTGGACTTACTGTTATGTTGGGGTAGAAGGACTTGATATACTACTCGAATGACGAAAAATCCGACGCATAGTTCGCTTTATTATCTCGAAAGGCCGATGTAGTGCCAACCTTAAACCTCTATAGTATACAACGATCGAAACTCTACGAGTTGTCAATTCGAATCCTCACAGCCTCGGCATTGCTTATGTTTTTCAAAAGAAAATGCTTGGATTAGAGTGATGCCTACTGATGGTTAATGACGAGGACATTTCGTGGATGTGAACAATTTGAAGGGGAAAAGAACAGATGCTCTTGATTGCAGCCTGTAAGGCTGTAAAAATTATATAAGAAGGCCCCGAAGCCGCCCAGAACGCCAGTTACTCCACAGATATCGGTATCAAACGTTGGAATCATAGCCCGCTAGACAATGCACGGACACCGTAGTCAGTGTCCTCTAGGACGACAAAAGAACACCAAATCCACAAAAGTAAAGAGATGAAACAATCATGCAACCCACGACGGGACGACCCGCTTCAGGAACTTCATGAACTTCCAGAACCCAACCGCATACTCCTCATGGCCATGTGGGTCCACGACCCGCTCAGGGAACGCAATACCAGCACCAAACAGCCCGGGAATATCAGATGCACGACCAGGCTCGTGGAACGTACCAGTATCATGATCAAAGCTCATAAGAAGGGGTGCACCATCTTTGGTGAGATCAGGGAGGGAGGTACGGCTATACCCAACGGCTTGGACAAGATAGTCACACGCGGGCAAGTACTTCTGGTACTGAGCAGCCTCGATCTCCGGCCCACCGGCGCAGTCGATCTTAGCCAGGACCTGACCAGCAGGTGAAGTGGCAAGCTTGTCATCTTCCAGTTCGGAGCGAGCAAAGTTCGCAGCTAGGCCCTTGAGACCGGTGTTGTCACGCAGGATCCAGCCGTCCTTGTACTCTGCGTAGCGGAGGGGGTGGCGGGTGAACCAGCTAATGCGCAAGAGGGGGTGGGAGGTTTGGGCGAGCTGGGTGAGGTTTAGGATAGCGAGAATGGCACTGTGGGATGCGCCGACGATGGCGACGGAGATAGGTCTGTCTGAGGGGAGGGTCTCTGCTAGCTCGGACGGCTTGAGGACTAGGTCGAGGTCTAAGCGCTGGATGTTCAGTCCCGCGACGGGGATTGGGGCTGTTGTGGGGAAGGAGCCTGTGCAGAGGATCAGGCGGGTAGCCTCGATGAGCTCAAGATCTTCGGATGAATTTTGTTTGATGGAAATAGTCCAGTTTGAGGTCTGGATGACGTTATAATTAGTTTTGGTACAGAGGCAGTGCAATAGAAATCACTAACCGTTTCGTTCAGATTGGCTGATTTGACAAGGCCGTGGCATGCATATACTTGCTCCATCTTTAGTAGACCGTCTGTCAGGCCGCGAACCATATCCGCTGCATAACCAAGGGTGCAGGTAGATTCTTGGTCGAGCTTGGCTAATTTGGTGAATGCATTAGGTGACTTGGTGCTATCGATGACTTTCTGGAAAGGCTGTGTGGCGTTTGCGAATGCTTGGAATAATGCAACCTTGGTGTTGCTGGTATCCTTGTTAGTATCTCTCGGGCTGTGTTTACGTGTCACAAGAGTTCGGTACAAACCTAGGAACTTCGCGATACTTGCAATGGACTCTGCCGGCCTCAAAAGACGGATCAATCCATGCAATTGTACCCAGCTGGCGCTCCAATAAATTTCCCATGACGGCAACTCCAGCTGGACCGGCTCCTACAACGACCGCTGCGCATCTCCGAGTAGCCATGTTGTGTGATCGGAAGATAGAAGTAATAATAGGAAAGTATAGGAAGCAAATCCAAGATGTGGAATGTGGAAAGAGTAAAACAGTGTTTATTTGAGTAACTAAATAAACAGAATTGTAGCAGATATCGCGATGGGGCTATGACGGGGTTTTAAAAAGGGGGAAGTATCGGCCAAGACCCAGGGAACATCATCGCCGATGGAATGTGTGGTATTTTCATGCAGATAACGCAACCAGCACCCAGTCGGGACATCGCCATAGAGCGGGAACTGTCATTCTCACTCAGCACTGGAGGTCCCCCCAGTATACTGTGACACATGCGTAGGCTCTCGGACGAGATGGGTCGCCGGTCTATCGGCAAGTAATAGCCAATCCATCCTGCCCCGCTGAGCATCGTTGTCCAAAAATTGGCGTCATATTTGGCGGTCTGCTGATGCCTGGGGAGTATCAAACGGCGACTCATCCGGTGACTCGGTGTTCAATCGGCGATTGACGCCCCACTGTGCGCTTCCCGTCGGCTTGTCGGCAGTGTCGATCCGTATGGAAAGAGGTGTGCTCATGGCATAAGCACCATTTTCACGGTGTAGGCGGGAATGTAGCAAGTTCACGGTAGGACTGCATGGCGGCTAGCATTTGGAAGAAATTAAAAAAAGTCAAGCAGGTCGAGGAGGCCGTTGGCTTTATATTGTATTGTTTTGGCGTCGATCAGACAGTCTTGGCAGAATGGCGTGATCAATGTTGGGCTTCGAAACCAATCACCGCTTAGCAAGTATACACTGGAGTCTACTATTGATCTAGTAGCTAAGATGTATAAAATATTGGCTTGATATATTATAAGGTTAGTACTGCTATCGGACAGGATCCATATCTACACGTGCTTTTCCTTGATCTAACCCTCATACAGCCCAATATATCCTCACGCTCGCTCGATAAACGTGGTTTGACCAACCTGGAAACCTCGCCCTGGCCCAAATGGCAATCGAATCACCAATCTCCAACTCACGCACTCCACGTCCATCAAGAGTAGCCCGGCCACGACCTAAGGTCTTCTCAGTTTCAAAAGCCTCGGGCGAGTCTGCTTGAATATCGTCTCGATAGTCCCAAACAATCTGATTGTGCTGCATTTCGCTCACATGAGCTCCATTGGCCTGCAATTTGTTGTCACGCGGCAATAGCAGCGCATCTGCCTCGGTATAGTGCTTTCGGACTTGCCCACGCTCATTGTCGAGGAGTTCTTGCTCGGTTCCTTCGACATACATGTTCCTCTTATGGGCCCCGCGAATAACTTCGGCGTCAAACCAGGTCCATGAGAATTCATACATGTTATCGCGGCGTCGCCCGCCGCCTTGGTCGTGAGATGAGATATTGAAGACTATCTTGCGACAAGGGTGTATACCGCGATGAGGTAGGGGGGTAGGGTTCGATTCTTTCTCTAAGCTCTAAAAGAAACAGATTGTCAGCATGGATCAGCTAACTTGAGATAGGATGGATATACATTCCGATCATAACAAAGGGGAACTGTCTTGAGCAAAACTTGATCACAGTCTTTCTGAATAATCCGTTGCTCTTGCATTTTCTGCTCTATCGATGGCCAATATTCCGCAGTATCGACGATCATATCAATGAGCTCCTCCGGCAGACTGCGCGGGAGCTTCCATTGAAATAAATGCCGAACATTGAGTACATCCTCTAAGTTGGGATTGAATACTTGAGGTTTTGGATCTGGGATAAACTCGTCCGACCCTTCAGATTCTGTGCCCTTCGTATCTGCAGAGGGCTGGCCATGGGTTCGGCGCAAGTTGCCCGGGCGAAGTCCAAAGGGCAACATGATTGTAGGAATACGATTTTAGGTGCTGTCTTGGTGAACTAAGGTTTGGTGACACCTGGGCGCGTATAAATGTCAATGTCAGACTTTGCGGTGAATGTAGTAGATATTGATTCGGCTTAGGCAACGGCACCGCGCATAAGGATCGGTCTGATATGGTCTGTACGATTGAACTTTCTTTTCGAGTACTACCCGAGTTAGCTATGGTCTTTGTTTTCGTCGAATCATTCGGCGTAGACCTCACCCCGCATACCACATGGAAGTTGGAACTAAGTGGTTCACTTTGGAACTAGTATTGACTTTTCTGAAGGAATTCAAAATAGAATGACACTCAAAGGGTTTAAATAGTTAATGTCGGGACGAAAGTACACATGTGTGATTGATCAATCGAACATTGATCGCGTGGCTGCTGATGGGGACAATGACGTCAAGATCTCCATTTATAGCATAAAGTAAATTTTGGTGGAATACCCAAAGTACGCGAGATTAGAGGCTTCGAGTACTCCGTAAATATGGTGTAAATATGCATGTCTCTCGAATTTTGTGATCTTCATACAATATATTCAAATGCCCTTCCTAACGCCAAAAGATACAATATGTTTATTTTCAGCCCCGTCTGCCACCCGCAGCTTTGTATGCGGCAGCACGCTTGCTGCTTCTGCTTTCTCGCTTGGCCTTGCTGCCACGGCTCTTTTGCTTCATTCTGATGGATGATGATCCCTCAGTGGCGCGGTGACCCTCAAACACGAAGGAGTTGCCGGCAATGGTACTGTTGGCATCGGCCTTGACCTTAGCCGCACCCGCACGACCCAGTAGCCTATTAGCACGTCCTTGCATCGTCTTCTGGGCCTCATCGACACGAGACTTCTTGGCCTCAGGACCGGAGGGTTCGCGCTTCTTAGCGATCTTGCGCGCACGTGTGACACGCAGCTTGCGGGGAAGCATGGGCGGGAAGTTCTTTCCGTTGAGTGGAAGTGACTCCTCAACACCGTTGCCATCGTAGAACTGGACATAGGCGAAGCCTTTGCCAACACGAGTGGTGCTGTCACGAATCACGCGCACGAACTCGACGTTCTTCTTGATGGCCTTCTTGTCCTTGCCTCCAGTGTGGGCGTTGAAAATGCGCCAGAGACCCTCCTCAATATCGGCAGGAGCACGAACCTTCTTCTTCTTGCCGGTCTTCTCGTCCTCTTCGGGGGTCTCACTATCAATGAAAGACAGGTTGCCGACAAAGACACAGCGCTTGTGGTCGATTTCTGCGGGGTGAGCAAGACTGTCAACTCGCAAGTGACGGTCCAGAACCATGGTGCCGTTCAAGGCGGCGGGGGCCTTGCGCGCGGCGTGGAGAGTGGTGTAGACGGCGTATGCGTTGGTGCTGGGCGTAGTCTCATCGAGAATCTCGCGCTTCGCGAAGGAAGCACGCTTGGGAATACCACCGCCACTGGCGAATGCAACAGAACGGAAACGGATCGACTCGATCTTGTGTGGGCCGGTAGATTCTGGGAGGGTCGAGCAGAAAGAGGCTAGGTGCCTGAGAAGTGTCTTCTTGGCGGTCTTGGACTTGATAGCCTCGGTAGAGACGTTGCCCAGGAAGACAGTGCGGTTGGACTTCTCAACTTCATCAGCCTTGGCGGATCCAGTCAAGCTCTCATGGACAGGTGCAGGTGCGGCCTCCTCTTCATCGCTGTCTTCTGATGCCGATGCTTTGTCGGAGTCTTCGTCTTCATCTTCCCCATCTTCACTGCCTTCTTCTTGTTCGGTCTGCTTTTGGCGCTTGGCATGCTCGGACTTCCTCTTTTCCTCGTCCTTCTCCTCCTCCTTTGCAATGCGACGCATATATGTCTCCTCGACCTCCTCAGCGGCACCGCCACGTTTGCGCTTCCGGTTCTGTGTGTCGGCAGGTTGTTCTTCCTTCTCTGCGGCCCCAGAATCGCTTTCTTCGGCAGCATCATCCATTACTTCATCGTCTGACGCAGATGATAGGTCGTCCTCCTCAGCATCATCTTCATCCTTCTTCACCCGTTGGATGGGCTCGACATACTTGACAACGGGGGCTTTCACAGGACCAGCCTAGAAATTGTCAGTTCAAAATCCATTAGTGGCATATCAAGACAGACATACACTTTGTGCAAAAAGTGAGGACAATGTTGGGTCCAGAGAGGCACCACCGAAGGGAAGAGTGGCAGCGGGCTTGCTGGTCTTCTCCTCCGTCTTAGATGAAGACTTTGATTTTTTGCCCATTTTGATATGCGTTTGGTCCGTGTTATAGTTTTAAAAAGCGAGTGATCAAGACGTGGCTTTGCGATTGACACTGCACCGACGATAGCCCAGACTTTTTTTTTTCCTTTAGTTTCTGCTTATCGGGTCTTGGCACGGAAAGCTGCTTATCACATGACTAGGACATTCAAGAGATGTTCCCAAGATACATCGTACGTTGTATATGGTAGCTATGTGTGAATATCACCTATGCAGACCTTTGTATTACTTATGATTCTTGTCTATAACTACTGCCGCCTCACTATGTATTCCTGGAGGGTTCTTGTTTGGAATTGGGCAGTAAGCCTGTGGATGTCTGATTGCACTTATATACCATCTAACATAGTGAGACCGATGAACATATCCCTTTGTTCTGTTATTCTTTCTATGTTTCTTCCGGTATATCAACATATTATTATACAAGATGGCCTATCCCTTTTCACCTGCAGCTACGTCAGTTACAATCTCACGTGATTCTATTTTTTTCTTCGGGCGGTGAACCTTGCCCTCGCCGGAACGCAACGCGGCAGAATCAGCGGTCACTCGCTTCTGTTGCTGCACCCCATCATAGCGATCTGCTGCTTTTGTCTGCTGAAACCCCCTCTTTCGGTTGTGTTTTCCCATCCTTGGTCTTTTATTTGATCTTGTTTACGGTCCCTGGCCACTTCTTCATGCCGTCAACCCCCCTGCGACTCGGTACCTTCGTCTTGTCCGCTTCCTAGCCATCCTCCCCTCGTCCTCCAGAGTCGGTCTACGCAGGATTCGTCAGAGCGAAGGCTTTCACGGCCTACAATAGTGGTGACACGCGTGGACTTGGATTCAAGTCATAAGTTGTGTCTCAGGAACGCGGTGGTTTTGGGAATCGTGCTCGGTCGCGAGCATCTGTGCTCATTACCGGCGTCGCTCCCGGCGCATTGTTGAAACGGTACGTCGCTTGTGACTCTACATCAATCCCAGAGTTTCATCTGGTTATTTTCGCGAGGAGGGAGCATCTCTGTCTCCTCTGGAACTACTGTGATCGGTACACTTGTTTTGCGCGGCCTATAGTCCCTGTGCTGAGCGATTGTTACCGACTCTGGGGCGTTCGATGATCAATCTCCGCACCACCGCCTTCTGGAGGCGCTGACCTATCTCTCGCACCCACCAACCACTTTTTACCCACCAACTCCGTCTTTCACTCGTTTTGCCGAGTTGACATGGCAATTGAGCTAATTCGATCTGCGGTTTCTCCAGATTCTCGATTGAAACACCGTCTGGTGGATCGGTGACCTTCCCTCCTTCATTACCTCACGCCTGCGGCGAATCTCAACCTCGCTGCAAGGAATCAATCACCCAATATCACTCCAACCTTTCTTGTCTTCACTCATATTGTGTTGCGCCAGATCTCTTCGCTTCATAATTGTTCATGGAGGTAGTCGAGAGCAGAGAACAGGCCTCCGTTGGTCACACAACGGGGGCAGAGCCCACAATCCCCAATGGCGACAGGAACCCTTTCCTAGATGACCCGCTCATGGACGATGATGGACGCTCAAGTAGCTTGAGTGAAATTGACGATGTCTCGGACAACGAGCCGTCCGACTTCGAAGATCCCATCAAATCAGACAAGCCAATGGAGAACGATTCGGAGGCCGAAACCGAGCGCATCGAGGATTCTCCACATAACAGCAGCCGGACACGAGACATAGTGCTGAGTGCCGCTAGTGCTGGCCCAAGTCCTAGCAAGCTTCATCAATCTACGACACTCGATGATGTCGACGATGAAGTACTTGTGGCAGACGATTCTCCTAGCAAACCGCGGCGGTCTTCGAAAAACAACGGATTGACCGAGGATATTCCAGACCTCGGCCACATAGGCGATTCCGAGCTTCCAGATAATCTCGACAAGAAACGAAAACGCGTCGAGGTCAACGACGAAGAACCCACGAAGAAACGCCGGAGCTCAATCAAGAGTGACTTGAGTGACCCGATCGATGATGATACCCCCCTCTCGCCTGAACCGCTCGGTGACTCCATGGATATCAATGACGATGGCATACTGGTTGACGAAGTTCCTGAATTGGACCTCCCAGCCCCGCCTTCTAAAGGCAAAAAGGGCAAAAAGGGTAAGCGGAAAGGAAGAAGGACCCAAGACGCCGATAAGGGGGTGGACGCCGGGGTCGAAGGCACAATAGAGTATGTTGCTGATGAGATTCTTGGAGAAGACGAGGAGCCCACGGAACGAGGAGATGAGCCCGATGACGCGGAGGCGGTTCTTCGAGCCGAAGAGTGTAAGTATTGCTCTTCATGGACCCTTTAAGCGCCATAGATACTGATGCCCTGTACAGCTGTGAAAAAGATGTCTGCTATGGATTCACTAGCGACACTGGAGAAAGAATTTGCAACGTTACGTGACAAGTAAGATATCACCCTATCTCTCACATGCTTCGTTGCTAACAATCATAGGATTTATGACGAACGGATATCCAAACTCAATCGCGAGTTGGAGATGCTTAGCGGTCCTAGCCCAACGCATCCAGAGTACTTGCGGCAGATTGAGTGTGTGCAACGTTATCGGGACGCCAAGATCAAATACGAGCAAAACTTGTATCGATACCGCATGAAGTCACTCATGCACAAGGCTCTAGCCGAGCGAACACAGGCCCATAGCACATATTACCAGCGGATTCGAGATGCGCGTGAGCGGCATTCAAGTGCAGTCAGCAAACAGTTCTATGCCATTCAGCATGATCGCTTCAAGACAGACGAGCTTAGCCCGCACCATATCATCCCATTCCCCACCCGTCGATCGCAGCAAATCGCACACCAGACCGCATACAACCAGGAGGTTTCAATTATGGCCGGTGTCGCCAAGTATGTTGGCTTCCCAGCTGCTCCGTCCTTGATGGGTGCACGGCCCACCGAACTTGATGATGATCTTGAAAAGATGGGCGTAAGTCATATATTCATATTCTAAATTTGGTCTGTTGCTGACAGCAGGGTATAGATTCCTATCGAGGCTCGCGCTTCGGCACCACGGCACTCATCAGCAATGCCGCCACGGACCAACATGTCTACCATGTCTTCTAATGCCTTCCGTTCAGCGGAGGAAGCATTCCTAGAACAAACACCCTGGGCAAACCCACAGCATCCTATCCATCAGCAGCAGCAACAGCAACAGCAACAGCATTCGCAGCTACCTCGACCACAAGGCCGTACATTTGAGCACCCACAGCAGTCATCATATGCAACGCCAGCCGCTCAAAAGCGGGTAGTAGACATCAATGCGCCCAATGGATCTGCATCCACAATTCCTGAGAATGCCTCTGCTGCCAACTCCTCGGCCAATAATACCCCTTACGGCATGGAGCACGACTCAAGACATCAAACGCAAGGGCCTTTCCGCAACCCAGATTATGATGCCGATCATCGGAAATCCGGGTTCCGGTCACTAAGTTCATCTCCCTTGGATGTGCGGAAATCACAGCCGCATCTCACCCATGCCCTCGAACACCGCTCTCCTATTACCGACGCCCCATCCCACAATCACATATTCTCTCCGCCTTCTGCACGCCAAGGCTTGTTTCAGCCTTCAGCCCCTCTCAAACGGGACACCTCTCCATCCCTCCCGTCTAAATCTGTTGATGTGGTACATTACCGCGCTCATCAGTCAGGAATTTCCACAGGGTCTGGTTCAAACCAGATGACTAATCGATGATCGATTACCTTTGGCGATTGTTTCTGAAATGACTGGTCAACATCCCCCTTAATACCCCGAGAGTCTCCTACCCTCTTTCATGCATCTTATGCACTTCTGTGATAAACCCTATCTTTTTCTACTCAACTCTTGCTCCAGAAGCAAATATATCTTGACTGTCATTTTCGCCTGTGTTGCATGAATGGAATACCAATCTGAAGTCTTGTCTTTTGAGTTTCAACAGCGTTCACGTGTGGGATACTCACGTTGTCATTACTTCTAACTTTGAATTCGAAGACTTTATTTGAATGGAACGGAATATTGTTAAAGCTGTTATCACCTGGAGTGTATGGGGTCTGGATTTGTTTCTTCGTGCCTGTGGTAGAGAAACATCTTTAGCATTGGAGTTTCGTTTTCTTTCCCTCTAGTGTCCTCTGCTCTTCCTGCTGGATTTGTACTCATTTATGTACATAATTATGCCTTTATTTGATATCATAAGGCCTTCAACCCCTTTCTCGTCTTATATTCCTGTTTAGATCTTAAATTTATCATTGTATTCTTACTGCTTTAAGATCTTCAATCACTCCCATTCTTGGTCGAATCATTGTTTATCTTACGGGCTCAGGCATTTAGGCAACTCCTTAGGTCTTGCCATGATTGGCATGTTCACTAAGCCATCTTCATGATCTTTCAGAGAAATTTTACATATAGCGGGGCTGAATCTTGGAACCATAGCGACGCCACACCTTCCCTAGCCCCATGCTAAGTGGAGCTCATTTGATGCTAATATTTAGTTGATTTACTTAACCCCAAAAGCCTTATTATGGACGTGTTGGGGCCTAGAAAGAATCAGAGTGTGTTAATTTGAGGAGATGTACCAAAATTGATCAACCGCAAAGTATGTGCGTATATAATAAGTATGAGTTTGCGTGCATTTATCTCAACAAATCCAAACCAGTGTATATATATAATCAGATATATAGTTACAGGAACCTAAGTCTGCATGTTGTTAAGTGACTCCCAAAAATTGAAAATTGATACCTCATCCATCAGTGCATCAATGGCATTTTCGTCGATTGTTATTCCTGCCATAGGATCTTCGGCGGAAACATCCTGCGGCGGAGAAGACTCAGATGCCAACTCAGGGAGAACTGTTTGAGCCACATAGTTTGGGAAAATGTAACGGATGGCTTCGAGAAAGATACCTCGGAAGACCGAAGAGCAGGGGTGGGCGTGTTGCATCTGTTCCAAGACTATCATGCATACCTCAATTTTGTTGAGACCCAGACGTCTGGAGACGGGATCGGCAGATTTACAGTTGAGGAGATGGACGTGCATCGCTGGGACTAGTAGCGGTGGCCTGGAGTGATTGTTAGATAATATGTCATTCACGGGAGAGTTGCGTACTCACGTCATGGGACCGAAGAATTCCAACAGCTTCTCGTGTGCTAGATTATCAAGGATGGCATTGGTCTGCAGCGCTGCCGTATTGATCTGATTTCTGACGTGAGATCGCCATGATTCCTGGCGAGATGCGGGCAGCCCTTCGGGGTCCTTTGTAATGAAAGGACGGTAAAAGGTGATTATGAATGCTCTGTTGGATGTCAGCGGCTGTTATAGACGGATATCGTGTCAATACTCACTGGTAATGAAGCTGCAAGTGATACAAGTAAAATGTTGCAAGTGGACTTTGTCCCGTCTCCAGATATTCGGGAAGTTGAAAGCGCAGAATCTTTTGCTCAAGAGCTTCAACCTGCTGGAAAGATGGGCTGTCTCCAAACGGTTGGTAGCACATGGTGAGAGTGTCTCCCAAAAGCTGAGTGAGTTCAATTATTCTCACCCAATAGTGTGCCAGCTGCGGGAGATCTTTCGGGACGTATGCTGCCGATATAGATTCGGGTAGCCCGGAAAAATCACTCAGCATATCATCCGCAGATGGTGGTACGGTATTACAGTCATTCATGTTGATTCTCAATGGACGCCCCATTGTGAGACTTAGCCAACGGTCTCGGAAGAAGCATGTCCACCAAAGACGGCGCCAGAGACGCTGTTGTGATCCAATGATAGGTGAATTGGCGCAGACCGCAGCGGAGAAACGATGCAGACCCATTGATTGGCAGAGGCTAATGGCAACACCAAGCCAAACCCACGGTTGGGTGTACGTATCGGCTTCAGAGTGGTAAAATCCCAAGAGAAGTGCTGATTGAAGGAGAACTGTGTGGTCTGTCTCGCCCCCATTATTATGTAGGCACTAAGAGCAAGTCATTAGCCAAGCGTAATTCGGGAATGGATCAAACACTGGCTTGCGTACCTTTGCACGAGAGTACATAGTTTCCTTCATCGCTTTCATGGACGAAAAGCCCTCTTGTTTCCAAGTATCGGCGGGGACATGCTATATCCACATTAGCCAGATGGAAATGTCAGTCAGAGAAGGTAGGGTTCACATTCGCTGCAGCATAGAAAATGCTCCATAGTAATATGAGATTGTACGGTTGGCCGTCTCCACCGGGATAGAGGCGTGGAAGCGTTGTAGCGTCAATCACCGGCATAATGGGATGCACATGATGAAAGTATGCCCGCAGAAGTTCATCGCATGTTTCTTTTCGAGGCATATTGAAGACTCCCTTGTACTGCAAATATGCTTTGTCCTCAGGAGATAGCGAGACAGATGTCTTGGAAGTGAGCATGATATGCCTCGATAGAGGCTGCTCTGAAGGTGAACATATGTCAAAGACGGCACCAAACCCAGGCGAATCACCTTGAGTCTTGTGTTAGCTTCAGACACAAACACTCGCACAGTGACTACAGACCTGTGTAGAATGGCGCTTGGCCAGGTTTGTTGTTTTTCCCGAGAACTTTGGTGGCGATTTCAGCGCCAGTCTGCTCTTCCTCCCGACGCCGAGAATAATCAGGGGGATTAGATACACTCCTCATCTCAGCCAGCTCAGGGTGATCTACATTTTGCGAAGGCGTTTCATTTGGAAATGAATGAAGCGGAAGTGATGACTGTGGAAATGATGATTGTGGAAGTGATGACTGTGGTATCAATGCATTGGAATTTGTGTTAGGGGGCGGGCTGCTAACAGACGCAGTTCGGCGTGTATGTCTCTCGCGGATGCTATACCTGTCAGCGATAAGATCTATCAATCTGTAAGCAAACCTCACGTTTGAGTTTTTGTCGGCGGAACGTGACATTCTCTGCCATCTTGCGTACAGCCTATGCACGGAATACCGGTCACTGTCACGCTACAACGGACTTTGCGCTGGCGGCAATTTTGACAAGCAGCAGCCGATCGATAGCGACGTGTAGACATGATGAGTCTGGCTGCCAAGTATTGATGTATCGGTCTGCCGAGAAGGTCGGGTCGCCGAGTGTCGTCAAGTATATTAAAAGTGATCCGAGGCAGCCGAGGCCCAGCAGCATCCCTTCCCGAGAGTTCCGAGGTAAGTATTTTTCTAAGCAATGTGGCTGGGATCTGAGATAAGGAGAAAAAAGGGTTCTAATCACTACGGAAAGAATAGCATGACAGAGAATGAAGAGAATGAAGAGAAAATGGGCAAATAAAAAGATGAGAGATCTATCTATATACAGGGACAAAGGCTGAGGTTGTTACACGGGATGTCTGGATGTCCGATGTATTTTTATGGCCTGAGGCATCACAATTCTCAGCCCTACATAAGATAGAAGTTTTTATAATAAAATTCAAGCGATCTATATTCAATTCAAATGCCAAAATGCCAGAATGCCAGAATGCCAAAATATCTAGTTGTTATAATACATCAGGGCTCTCTACAGGATAGTAATTCCAGTAAAGGCCCGGTGCTCATCGGAGTGAAGCTTCTCCTTGTTCTTGCCATCCAGGTCACAGCGGTAGATAGATCCGCCCAGATCAGTGAGATAGGCATGAGAATTGACAGAATCTAACTTCAGACCAATTGCCTCGTTTAGCCCTCTGGTGAGGATCTCATATCCCCGAGCAGAACTGGTTGGTAGCAGGAGACCATCTTCACCCAACTTGGCTCTGTTCAGCGAGTTGCCCCAGGGGATCTCACCACGATCGGTCCAGTAAAGTGTGTTAGAGGCCTCATGTACCTCAAGATCAATTGGCTCGGGAAGATCAGCGATAACGCACTGGACGTCACCTCGAGCAGTTGCTGACTGACCCTCAGGGGTTGTGATATTGGCGCAGAAGATGCGGCCTTCGCCACCCTTGGAGGGTCCCTTCTGGGTCCAATAGAATTTACCCTGGCTGGGGTTTACAGCAACTCCCACGCACCAGGCGGAGATAAGCTGCCCATGGGTCATATCACGGCCAGTGTTATCAATCAAAACCTCCAGGTTGGAGCCGTCGAAGGCACAACGGTAGACTCGGCATCCTTCGCGGTCACAAAAGTATACAGCTTGGGCTTCGGAATCAAGGACAAGCTGCTTTGGTGTATTGATGGTCCCTGGGGCAACAATTGTCTTGATGTCGGTTCCATCCACGTTGGCGGAGTAGACGGCACCGTCGGACTTTCCTGGAACGCCCATGCAAGTCCAGAACATGCGGCCGGAGGCCGAATCTACAGCGAGTCCATCAGGCAGGGATTGGCCTTGGAGAATCGATGTCTGTTTCTTGCCGTCTGCGGAAACCCGGAGAATCTCTCCTGAGGTCATGCTAGGTGCAACGGCTGAGAGTCCGAGGTCCAACACCAAGATTTCAGGCTTCTTTGAATCAGCCTTGGTAGAAGTCGGGGTGGCAGCAGGATACAGGCCACCATTTGAGCACTTTGTTCCCAGCTTTCCGTGATCCAGGTAATTGGCCTTCAAGAAGTCGACGGTCTTCGCCGGAGAGAGTCCACGTTCATCCACGTAGTGACCCTCAATGAAGGCAACAGTGTCTAGGCCAACATCTAAACAATTTTTTGTCAGCGAAAAAAATCTCATAAATTCAGGGAAGGCGAGGGAAGTTCTTACTGTCCATTGTCCGGCAGGGAAGAGTGCCTGCCTTGACAAACAAGTCACCCCACATAGCATCAATCTCCTCGGGAACCGAAACACCTTCAGCCAAGATAGTCAAGACCTCACGCTTCACCGCTGCCCACAACCGGTTGAAGATGAATCCAGTGGACTCCTTTCTTGCGACATATGGGTTTGTGGCAGCTTCCTTGCATTGCTGAACCATGAAAGGGAAAATCTCCGGGGTAGTGTGTCCATCTGTCATAAGCTCCACAATCATACACGCTGGCGGCATATAATAGTGCATGTTCAGAACGCGGGTCTTGGCGGAATCCGAGATCTGACCGATCATCTCGGAAGTCTTGTATGAGGATGAGTTGGAAGCTAGGATGCAGTCGTCGGGAGTGAGGGCCTCCAATTCGGCGAAAGTGGCGATCTTGAGTGGGAGCTTCTCGGGAACAGCTTCAATGACAAGCCAAGCATTCTCAACGGCTGATTTCATGTCTTCGACAGCTTCGTAGGATCCGGGGACTTTCTTGGTTTTGGTGGCATATGATTCAACATTTTCCTTAATATAGGCAATTCCGTCGGCTCGCTGTTGCTCGCTGGGGTCCCGAATCTTGACATCGAAGCCGGCTGAAGCCCAGATGCATCCTGATGGCAGAATTTTGTTAGTATATCTATCTATTGAATGGCACGATGGATGGGTGGGATACGAACCTACTCGGCGGCCGAGTACACCCGCACCAAGAACGGCAACAGTGCGGCTGCGGTAGTTGCGAGGGGGTTCCCAGTTTGATGACATATTGTAAATAAGTAAGTGGTTCAAGTATAAAGCAGTCTAGTTGGTGATGTATTGGCTCAATGGCAGTGGCAGGTGAGTTCCTTTTATGTCCCATTTCCATTTCCCTTGCCATTGCCCTTCCGTATATCCCTCGGAGGTCCAATATCCACTACCCAAACCAGAAAGAAGATCAAGGAAGTTCGTCAGTGTCAATAAACACAATACCGAGGATCATCTCGGTTGGTTCATTCCTCGGAAACTCCAGTTTCGGGCCGTGGAACCGGGACAGATAAGGTTGAGAGGCGCCATTGGGGCAAATGCTTAATGTGGACCGGTCGATCTCTTAGTTGAGCCCCATTAATTATGGAGCATGCCGAGGTAGTCTACCTCGGGATGTACGCCCCTGTTTAGAGTTGAATATTAATTAGAAAATCTTTATAGGGCAGAGAGAATAAATAGCGCATTTAGTTTCTAAAACTATAAAGGATTTGTCTTCGGCGTCACGCTAAAATCTCACAAACACATCTTCATCGATATTGCATCCTCCATACACAATGGCAGCTTTGAAAGAATTCGATGCGAGCGAAGTCGCAACTCACAAAACAAAAAATGATCTTTTTGTCATTATTCATGGAAAAGGTAATCCTTCCCTTCCCAAAACATCTTGTGTAATCTTCTAACATACCCAGTGTACGACATCACAAACTATGTGCGAGATCACCCCGGTGGTGCGGATGTGTTGCTAGACGTTGCCGGTTCGGATGCAACAGAAGCATATGAGGACGTCGGTCACTCAGAAGATGCAAATGAGATTATGGAGACATACCTAGTCGGTACTGTCAAGGATGCACACGAATTTGTTCAACGCAAAGTTGTTCGTGTGATCAAGCCAACCTCCGAAACAGAGACACCCAAGAAGTCATCTGGTGCTCTCAAAGCTGCAACAGCGATTACTGCCACACTTGCTGCTGGTGCGCTGGTTTACGTCACTTCCAAGAATCACCGAGCCCTGACCGAATTCATCACAAAGCACACCCCGGCTTCCCTACAACTCTCCGAGGTTCGCCTCCCATTCGGAAGCCTTCTGCGTGGTGGATTTGTGAGCGGAGTCACTGCTGCCACTCTAGCTTGCACTACGATCGGTGGTGTCGTCGGAATCAAACTCTCGAAGTTCACCGAAATCGAGTCTGGGTTCACAAAGTACTGTCCGTACAAGAAAGCCTCGGCCACGAAGAAGCAGGACCCACATCTTGTGAAGGGCTTCCTCGAGCCCAAGAGCTACAAAAAGCTCCCCCTCGTTGAGAAGGAGCAATTATCGCCCAATGTGTACCGCTTCGTCTTCCAGCTGCCTAATAAGCGGGACGTGATTGGACTCCCCATCGGCCAGCATGTCGCTATCAAGGCCATGATCAACGGTGCCTCTGTCTCGAGATCCTATACCCCCACATCCAATAACCTGGATCTTGGAAAACTGGAGCTAGTCATCAAATGCTACCCAGATGGCCTTCTCACCGGACAATACCTTGAGTCTTTGGAAGTTGGCGACAAAGTGGAATTCCGAGGCCCGAAGGGCGCAATGAAATATCACAGCGGTCTTTGCAAGAAAATTGGTATGATCGCTGGTGGAACCGGAATCACCCCGATGTACCAACTTATCCGCGCAATTTGCGAGAATGACCGAGATACGACTGAAATTAGCCTGATCTATGCCAACCGAAGCGAAGAAGATATTCTTCTTCGTCGAGAATTGGAGGCATTTGCGCGAGGATATCCCAAGAACTTCAAGCTCTGGTACATGCTTGACCATCCTTCTGACGAATGGGCTTACGGCAAGGGATACGTTACAGGAGAAGTCATGGCTGCTAGATTGCCTGGCCCAGCACCCGATACCAAAATCATGCTTTGTGGACCACCAGGTATGGTGAATGCTTCGAAGAAGAGCTTGGTGGCTGCGGGCTTCACGGCTCCTGGCGCTGTCGCAAAAATTACCGACCAGATCTTCTGCTTCTAGAATAATTCTGATTATATACTCTGCTTGTTCCATGTTTATAGATTGTGCTGTATATTAGAGCTGTTTGTGAATTGAATGTGTTTCTTTTTAATATATTTGAGATATATCTTAACATACAAATCATCTTAAGCCAGACAAATCAAATTATGAAAGCCCTACGTCATTAAAATAAAGGGCCGCCTACGCCGACTATTCTTGTCCCTATACATAGAAAAGTCCTACTGTCCATACACTTCCCTTTTCCCCTGCCGTATATGTATGACAGGTTTTAGAAGCCATTAACCAGGATTTTGACAGGCAGAAAACCAGTAAGCTATGCACAACCGGGGTCGGGACCCCTAGGAATCTATCCGTAATACAATAGATGTTAATAAAAGCTTGATATCACTATAATGGCTGCGAATCCTAAACACCGCGTACAAGTCCAAATCTTAGGTGCAGCATACATATATAGAATATGTGACGATCCACGTGCTTCGTACTTGCTTCCTTGTACTTGCTTCCTTCCTGTTTGGGGTTACTGTCTCAAGCGAGCAAGTTGTCTGTTTGTAAGGTTTGCACTGCTGGGGTCCTCGACCCACAAATCCCAGCAGCCCATCAATGCTTTCCTTCTCTTTCTTTCTCCTCTCTGTACTTAGTATTCTCAGTTAAATGCACTCTTTGTTGAAAGTAGACTGTGACAACGCCCACGAAAGTGGAGACACTTTTAGCGTCGCCAAGACATATGCGGGCACTCTTGGCAAGGTGGATACTGCCAAGAATTAGTTGTGTACATAAAATAGCCTAATAGGGTAATTTTTGAATTAATTTTGCATAACGGTGGGCGATGGGCGTCAAATTTCAAAAGGCCCACGGGCCGTGGACACTTCCTAGTGCCCATGGACGGGCGATGTCGCAGTCTAGTTGAAAGAACTGGCTCGTAACAGAATACGCGTGCGGCTGGTATCTTGATTGAACAAAGAAGCCTATCAGAAATGAGAGCTATGCTAGAAGCTGAGGAAGCATAGGTCTAGGCAGGTATACAGACAAGAATAAGGTAAAAGAAGGAGGCGATTCAATTATCTAGGTTAGCGTGATGACTTCTAAGCCCTGTCGTAAGTATACTTGTAAAGCCGAGAAAGAAGAGAGAATCTCTAAATAGACATCTGACTGCAAGAATATTTGAGGACTAATTATCAAAATGACATCACAAAGCCGCATAAGCCGACTCTTTTCGTGTTTCTATTCTAGACTTCTATGTCACGTGCCAGATCAATCAAGAAGAAAGAGTGCATTCAAACTAGAAAAGCAAAGATAGAAAACAAAGGAAAGAAAGAGAGAAGAAGAAGCAAGTGGTGATTCCTAGGGGATCTTATAGCAGAGCTATCCCAGCAAGCAAACAAACTCTTTCCTAATCAGGAAGGATACTATTACTCGAATAGGAATAGTAGCGAAGAAGAGCAAAGAAAGTAAAGAAGCAGATGATCACATAGATCGTGACATTCTAGGCCTTCCTTAGTGATGTTTTATTACAAGTAAATAGTTAGAATATAGAAGAATGCGTTTTCGCCACCACATCATGCCATATCGAGATGTTCCATAAGATTCTAGCCTTCTGCATGGAGTAACATTGTACCTAGATACGGAAACGGCCAATGAGATGGGAGGTTTTCAAATCCTGCTGCATCTGGCTATTTCTGTATGACTCCACTGTGGACATCTGCGTCGCTAATTGTCAAATTTGGATAAAGACACTTGTTGAAATTCCTGCTATCTTGAAGATCGAGAAAATATTGACCTTCCGAGGTGAGGATATATTCCGAGGTAGCGCAGAACCAATCGGAAATGACATACTGACCCACAACCCGAGGAAGGGTGGGTCCCGAACTATGAAATGGCCGGGATCCCGTCTTGATGACCATCGCGCAGTCGATATATATAAGTTTGGATTCCTGGATTAAACTGATCAGGATCACAAACACTCAAACAAAAATGCCTGCTAAGCAATTTTACCTCCTTGGGGAGCCAGTCTCCTCCGCCAGAAACGTCGATGTCGACCCGAAAAGTGATTTGGGTGCACTCAAGGACTTGATTGCAGCTCACTTCGCAATTGTTGAGTCAAGTGGTAAGTTTCGAAGATTTCCCCCCTTAATTATAGATCTTAATCACTGACATGTGTAATAGGTATCGATTTCCAAGCTCAAGACCTCCCACTGAACGAGATCACCGAAATCACTTCGGCCGAAACTCCCATCGCCATCACCGTCGATGGAAATGCAGTCCGTGATCCACCTGGCCCGAAGGGTCTTCCCTATGTTGGAAACTTCTTCGAAGTTTACCCAGATCACCTTGGCAACCACCAGCGTCTCTTCGAACAATACGGTCCGGTTATCAAGACAACCAATCTCGGCCGTGTTACCTATCAAACAAATGATCCGGCTATCTCTGCGATCGTCTTTGCCGAGTCTGACTTTTTCACAAAGAAGATCAACCCGGCCCACCCCCTCTACCCCCTGAAGCAGCCTGAGGCTGGTGTTTTCCTAGGAGATACCGATACTCCTGAGTGGAAGGTTGCTCATAAGTTTTTGCCTCCGGCTCTTGGCCCTAAGGCTGTTCGTCACTATGCACCCACAATGCAGAAGACAGTCGAGGATTCCTTCAAGGTCTTTGACGACTTTGATGAGCAGGGTGAAGCCTGGAATGTTTATCAGTATATGTTGAAGCTCGGATCTCAAGCAGTTGGCAAGCTCACGCTTGGCTTGGATTTCCAACATTTCTCGAATCGGGACGCACAGCTGCACGAGATGGTGCATTTGATTGCCGGCGTTCTTAGTCTCAATAAGAAAGTCTCGTCCAAGGGAGATTGGTATGGCAAGCTGCCATTCGGTGATCCTAAGAAGCTTAAAGACTGCAAACTTAGAGTCGAACAGATTGTGGGGGAGACAATCAAAGAAGCTGAAAGCGGTGGCGTTGAAGACCTACCACTACAAGATGCCGCACTGAAGGCGTCTAACATGATCGGTAAGTGGCTACTATATATCACCCAATCCGCTTCTTATATACATGAATTCTAACGAACATTTCAGACTATGCCATTCGCGCAACCGACAACAAGGGCGAGAAACTACCCCAATCAAGCTTGATCTGGGCTCTTGTCGTCGCAACTGGAGCTGGTTTCACAACCACCAGTTCCCTTCTCTCCTGGCTCATCTATGGTCTTGTCACCTACCCCGGTATGCAAGAGAGACTACTCCAAGAACTCATCGACAACGACATCGACGAGAACACCGTGATCACAGCAGATATCACCGACAAACTCGATTTCCTCGACAAGTACATCAAGGAGACCCAGCGTCGTCACAACCCCAGTTTCCAACCTGGACGAACCGCTAAGGTTGACCTCATTCTTCCGGGAGGATACAAGCTTCCTAAGGACTCGGTTATTCTCCCAGCCCTACACCACATCCACAACAACCCGGATCTGTGGGATAATCCTGCTCAGTTCAATCCCGACCGCTGGGACACCGAGGAGGTCAAGAACAGACACAAGGCTGCGTACATCCCATTCGCTATGGGCCCCCGCATGTGTGTTGGATTCAACTTTGCCCTGCAGGAAATCAAAGTCTTCATTCCCAAGCTCATCTTCCGATATAAGTTCATTCGCGAGGGTAATGAGCCCATCGAGTATGATCCTATGTTCCAGTTGATCCGGCCCAATAACCTCTACGTTCGCGCGGAGAGGAGAGTGAAGTGGCCTCCCAAGTCGGAGACAGCGGGAACGGAGAATGTTTGAGAGTTCCAGCATGGATTATAGATGTGCAAGTATCAAGTGAAGGCTTGGGTAGCGGCAATTGTTTTTAGAATAGAGAAATGTACATTATTTCGTTTATAAAAAATTACCTTCATTACAAAGAACTTTCCATCTAGCAAAGTATAGGAGGTTTTCCCTGCGGTGTAAACGGCGCTTCCATCGACATCTAGAAATTCAACAAATACTCCATGTGTGGCAGATGGTCTTTACAAGAGGCAGAAGATCAAGTCTAGGCGATGAGTATGTACACGACTAAAACCCAATACCTTAACAAAACGCATTGAGGCTAGAAACAGAGATACATCTCAGACCAAGCGAGATGGAGGCACCGTAAACGTCACATGTTCAATAATTAAACACATAAGATGAATACACTAGAAGATAGGTAAATGAGACGGGGACTGAAAGGTATCAAATCGAAGACATGTGCAATGAAAAAAAAGGAATAATGCCTGACAAATGAAGCTGATAATCCCCAGCACTCAAAATTGTGGAAATTTTAAGGATCTCATCCCATCGTCTTCTCATCGAGTAGTACAAATAACAAGATTATGGCTCTGGAGTAATAGGCTTTGCCTCTGATGACTCCGGTGCGTCATTTGCAGCTGGTTCTAGAGCTTTACTTTGTGGGCGCCACTTGGTGAGGACTTTGCCCGCAGCAGGTCGGGATTCCTCATCTGTTCGTCGCGAGTTAGATATATATAACCAGGAACACTGAGGGGAGAGTATACTTACAAGTCTGGTAGACATCCTCTACCGTGTTCAGGCACATCTCTCGTGCTGGAGGTCGGAACATGATCAGGTACCTAAAAGAAAGTCAGCAGGGGGGTTATTGATAGTGAAAAGAGCGGATGACGACATACATCAATGATTGAACACAAAGGTTCACACGTTCCGGATCTTTGGCTAAACTAGCCACTCGCTGAGTGATGGGAATCGTGATCTCGGGGACTTCACTGAGAAAGCGGACCAGCACCTTGATATCTCGAGAGTCCAAATAAGTTAGGAAACCATCCAAAAGTCGGGTAGCCCAGGTATCATAATTTAGAGGCACAGCCGGTTCCGATTCGTCTTCGGTGTGATCACGCTGATTGGCATGACTCTTCATTTGAATCCGGTCGTTATACCACTCTTCATTGAGCCAGATGATGGCAATGTTAAGTCGGCCTCGAAAATCTTCCAAGATGAACCGATAGAGCGTCTCGCGGATCGAGTCAGCAATGGTTGTTTGTCTACGTACGGCGTCTCCCTTGGCTTGCTGGTCATTTTCGAGACCGGCGGGAGCCCGTGTAGCCAAACGAGCAAGAAGAACAGACCATGCGTCCCGATCAAATGTGCTGCCTGCTAATCTGGCGAAGCCGAGCTTTTGTTGGCTTTGACCCTTGGCAGGGGCAGGTGATGTTTCGGCGGCGTTCAACATGCCGAACACACGTGCAACAGCACTCCGTCCGATTTCTCCGGCCTCTTCTTCGGTCAATGGAGGTGGCTGTGGCAGGACAAATGGACCCAAAGAGACCAGTTCTGGTTGAAGATCTGCTACCTCCGCCGCAACAGCACTGGCCTCTTCTGAAACAACAGGTGCCACGTCCATAGGCTGGTATTCAGGCTCATAGTCATCATCATCATCATCATCATCATCATCATCTTGGGCAGCAGCTCTCTGTTGCTGCTGCCGTTGCAGATTTTGATCTTTGGTGATTGTCTGGTATCGAGTACGAACAGCCTAGGGCCATGTCAGCAGATAATCAAGTTCACCCTCAGGACAATACTTACATCGACAGCTTGCGCAAGTGTTGAATCATGTACCTGCGACAAGAGAGGTACAACAATCTTGAGGACTAGATCAATTGGCAGCTGCTTTACGTCGAAGGAGGACAGCCCGGTGTCCTCGGTCAAGGTGAAGAGTCGGTCAAAGCTTGCAGGTCCCGGTGCCATTGGGGGAATCTTAAGCATCGGAGGAGGCAAAGCATTGAGACGTGCCCGCTTAGCGTTGTCAAGCCCATCGGTAGGTTCATTTGGCAATCCACGTTTCCGCGAAGCATCATCGGTGACTTCAAGTCGCGATTGCATTAGACGTTCAATATACATTTGCATCCGACCAGCCAAGGGGTGGTTTGGGTTCCTATGAAAGTTAGGCCAGACCACATCTTTTGCAACCGGGAGAACAACATACTTTTTCAAGACATTGATCAGCAGGGCTCGAGCTGTGCGCTCCATTGACTTGACGCTGACGCGAACTGTCGGAGTAAATGGGGGGCGGACGTGCTTCGCCGGATAAAACTCCAAAACTGCATTAATAATCTTGTTTGCTATGGACTGGCGCGTCCGGATGAGGGGGGCGAGGCAGTTCAAGGTCGCATTTACAAGAAGAGCATCACTGGCTTGTGTTAGCGTCACTATGAACTCGTAAAATTGGTTCATTGATCCTCATACCTAGTCTCTTCTTGGAAAACGCCGAGTAGTCGATCGAGGAGACCGGAGGATTCTGCTTCCAGATTCGGTATTGACAGAACAGCATGGTTTCGGGGAACGACGGCCAAGGATGTCTCATTCTGCTCGGGTCGCTGATCGAAGTTAATACCAATATATCTGAGCCTCTATAACTTGCAAAACATACCCTGGGGTCGGAGATCAATCCAGGCGTCTGAACCTGGACCACTCGCTGGATGAACTTGGCACAGCAAAGCTTAACCGGGCAGGGGAACGAGTCCATTCTCCTAAGTATATCCTGCTTGATCGCGCTCATCGTCTCCCATGACTTGGTATCCTGTGGGTGATTCACACTGCGGGTATTGTTAGTCCTGCGCCAAGTTTGCGTTGGGAGCACGCTGCTGCGTCGCAGCCACGAAAGCTTGGGAATAACCTACACATGTCTGAAGACGAGGGGATACAAGCTAGCTGAGGTCTGCACTAAGCTCTGTAGTACTGCTGTGTCTGTCTCCGGCAACTCTAGAATCTCACGGATTGTCTGCAGGACATTTGGTGCCAGCTGCTCCTTCTGCGCACCAGCTAACATTGGGCTAGCAAAGGTTTCTGCCAGGAAGTTTGCACCCCATCTGCGCAATTCAAGTCGTGTACTAGCTCCGACGATAGGAAGGATGCCGTTAACGATCTGCGGGTAGAAGGCGGCATCGCCGAGGACGAGACTGCGGGCAGCATTAAGCTGAGCGACCTGGTCGACGACATTGTCCATTTGCTGAGCCATTGTGGCTTTAATGGGAAGGTATCCGGTACGGGACGGTCGTGTCGGATTCGAGTGGGAAGGCTAGGTGTTGGGGGAAGGGAGGGCGTTGGTGGACAGACGGGAAACGGATACAGTTGCAAAAGCAACGCGCATAAGCTTGGGGTTGCGATTGCAAAACAAGGAAATAGCGGCAAAATAACACCAACGCTGGAGGGGATAAGTGGTTATGCGATGGGTGGTGAAAGAAGGGCGATTGGGAAGTGAAGTTGACAGCCGTCGAGGATGCGACAAAAGCTGCGCAGCCTGAAAGGGCGGCCGACAAAGACTCCGTCCAATGTATGTGAGCTGCGTATATCTACATACAACACTCGATTCACTAGGCGTCAAGTCTCTGTGTGCTTCAAGGATTCGGAATTTAATTCAACCAGTGTCTAAACTACAATAAAAGTTCTCGATCTAATCTCAATAGAAACATTTAATCCCGCGCTGTCTGGGTCTCCAGCGCCAAGACTTTTCCTCCGGGTCTGCCTGTATGGGCCTCAACTTTCTTGTCTCTCACGTCTCTATCACCAAATACTCTCACCATGGCTACCGGAATGTATGTGTCGTCTTTATAGACTTGGGGAAGTCTCATTTAGCTAAATTATGCCTCTGTGACAGCTTCAACTCCACCTACTACGGCAAGGACTACCGCGCCGGTGCCGCCCTCCTGCGCGCCCGCCGCCCGTATCTATTCAAGAATACCCTCACAGGCTTCGGACTGTTCGCATTCACAATTGCAGTCTGTGAGTAAACCTTGTGGCGCATACCGATATTCCGCTTCAACCCTGTTCCTATCTTCGAACCGCAAATGATCATGCCACCAGAACTTGCCTGCTGAGAAGTCTCCACGCGGGCTTGGTATACACAAGAGACAGGACATCATGCTAATATGGCTTTAATTTTCAGATACCTATACCCTCAAGGCTGTCGGCCAAGAAGAATTCGCCGACGTCAAGGTCCCCGATGCCCCCGCGGACAAGAAATAAAGCACGCTCAACACGCACCGGTACTTGGTGATGGGTTGACACTGCAATTGGGGGTTTCGGAGTCTTCAGGGAGACCTTGTTTTTCAGATCTGCAGGATTAGCGATAATATCAGCATTTATGCTGCCATATACAGAAAAATGGCTTGGATCATAGGCTGTACAATGAATTTGGGCTACGGATGTCTACCATTTCTTTCCAGGTGCTGCTGTGCTTTCCATGTGCCCTAACAACCTTCATGGATTCGGTCATCTGCTCGCCACTCTAACATCGAGTCGCTAATACTACGTAGATGAAATCGACAGACAGTGATATAATAGCCTCCTGAGAAGAAAGGCATTGATATATTTCTAGGTAACTAGACCTAGAGTATATTCGATATGGTTGTAACGCACAGTACAAATAGCCTGTTATGCCAGAGCGAATCATAACAGCCAACAAGACAAGAAAATGCAACATGAATCTAGAAAACAAATCTCTACTCGGTTCGCAGAACACGAGGACCCTTATGCTTAGTGGCACGCTTGCGCTTGAGGCCCTTGTCAAAGGCAACTGCGTTGCTGTGATCACGGCCGAGGTTATCCAAGTCTTTGACCTTGTAGAGTCGAACGATCCAGTTCTCACTGGTAAAAGCCTCCTCCAGTGTGTTGAGCTGGGGGCTTTCCTTGGGAAGCTTTGTGCCACGGACACGGTCCATGGCCTGACCAGCCGGGAAGAGCGACTGGTAGTTGTGATAAGACATCTTGTACCTGTTAATAGAGTTAGCAATGCCTTCAATAATCAAAACGTAGGGTTCTTACATCAAGCTGTTCTTCATGGCAGGAGTGGCCTCGTCGTCGACGCGGTACTCGCCACGAGCAGTGAAGTAATCGCGTTCCTTGACCTCATCTGGCCAGATACCTTCGGCAATACGAACCATCCAGAGGAACTTGTTCAAATCGTCACCTGAGTAGCCGAGTAGTCCACCAAACACGACCAGCACGTAGTCGACATCATGCTGTCGCAGAATGGGGTAGCTGACTTCCTCGCGCGAGCTCATTGCTTTGCCAACAGTGGCAATATGGGTGTTGTTCCAGGTGTTGTTGTCGACCAGGGTGGGGCGGTCAGCCATACCCCCAATTTGGTAGCCATAATCCCACCAGGACATGATCTTGGCATTGTCCGGGGTGTTCTGGCGGAGCCAATAATAGGCCTCACGGTAGTCATCGATGATGAACTGGCTTCCATCAGGGAGCTTGCTAGCCAGAACCACGGAGGGGGAGGAGTATGCGTTGGAAGTAACCCAAGTGCAGTGTGCAACAAACAGAAGCAGGTAAAGACTGATCGAGGCCACCACGACAGACTTGGAAAACCAGGAGTAGATACCGACAACAGGGTTCCGGGTTGACCGGAGTGACTTATCTTCCGCAGTTGCCTTGGCCTTGGTTTCAGTGGTTGGGGGAGTCGGGGTCGACGCAACTAGGAAGTTATCGAGAATGCACGACAAGGCCAGAGCAGCCGCAACACACACAATGGGGGTCAAGGTCAGCATCAGACGGACCATGACGCCGGCAAAGTAACTAGCAAGGACCGAGTAGATGACCACAAAGACATGCTCATCCTTGAGCTTCTGGAAGCACATGAACACGCCGGCCGGGAACAGCCAGATAAGGAAGTTCAGGTCGAAGAAGAAAGCAGGCCAAGCGGTAGGCTGGTGCTCAGAGACGGAGGCAATGATTGGAATATGGATCTTGGCGTATCCAGTATCCCACAGGGAGTAGAAGCGTCCACTCCAGGGAGCAATGACCCCAGAGACTGACAGCAGGACAAGACCACCAAATCCAAGGCCGAACGTAAGCAAGACCATAGAAGTGAGGAGCTTCTGGAACTGCTTGCCGGGCAGGTACGCTCGGATGAACTCAGCAAATGCCACCAATTGGATCAATCCAAAGACACCTATCAAATAGTTAGAATGAGACTGTATGGCTCAGAATCCAAAAGTCTTACCAAGTGCAGACATGTGGTCACTGTTGCGAATAGGCAGAAAACCAACGAAGGGGATCTGCATGCTTCCCAGTGTTCCCAAGGCATACCAGGTGGTGTAGCTGATATAGACACGGGTGCTGTATCGGCCCATGCACAGAAGAACAAAGACATGGAGAGGGATCAGGTTGGTAATGAAGACGTATCCACCCCAAGCAGAAACCATGTAGCCATAGAACAATGCAGTCAAAGCTCCCCACATGATCGAGCCGTTCTTCACGGCCTTGATCCAAAGGTAGAATGTGAACACCAACAGGAAAATGGCAATAGCTTCATTATCGTAGCTGCCTGCCACAGACCGCGAGATATAACCAGGTGTAATTCCCATGAAAGCAGCGGCCAGGAGGCCTGCAGAAGGAGAGTCGGACATCTCAGAGGTCAGGAGATACATCGCCAGGGCTGTTAGTCCAGAGAATCCGGGGGCGAGCATGACACAGATGTTTCGAATGTCGACGGGGATGGTCAGGAGACGAAGGATGTGGTAGATCACGCCGCTGGTCACCATCAGGCCAGGGTACAATGTACCACCAGTAACACGACCAAGAGGGTGCCATGTTCCTATATCACGAGTATTTCCATCAGCATAATGCCGTTTATACTACCATGTGGAGGACATGGATCATGGGGAAGGAGTCTTACGGTCATCAAACCAATCCCAGAAGCTATAAAAGCCATTTTCGACCAAGTATTTTGTCGCACGGAAGTTAAACCACGGATCGACTAGAATAAGACGGTATCAATATCTCATTTGTATGTTCGGGGTGTTGTCGTGGCCGTCGCATCTAATGCAGCAGCGCAGGGAAATCATACATTCGTGGATGATACTTTCAAATCCTAGAAGATAGTTAGCATGGTGATTATCAAGGATCTCAATTGAGACATACTAATAACACTGAACAAACGGCTGGACACCGCGGCGGCGGCAATGGTACAAAGAATGATAACCCGCAATAGACCGCGCGTGTTCCGGCCGGAGCTGCCTTTCAGCACAACATCAAGCGAAGACGGGGCCATGATGGCCTTGAAAAAGGAGCAAAGTCCAGAGTCAGAAACTCAAAATAGAAACATGAAATCAAGGAATGAATTGGGCTGAGATGCCAGTGGTGAGGGCCGTGAAGAGAGATGGTAAGAGCAAGAGCTGCGCAAGGTGGTCACTTCTGAAGGTCTTGGCACCGGCGAGAGGCGCCACCTCCGATTGCTCCCCGCAATATTACAACTCATCAATAATCTTTGTTTAGAGATCTTTGGACTAACTTTGACTCAATATACTTACCAATTTTGAGTACACTAGTATCTCTACAGCAAAACGAGACATTTGCAATTAATCTATACCTCACATACCAACATGGAGCTTCCTCCGCTGACAATGGAGCTGCTCTCACAGCTGGTGGCCTCCAACGCTCCACCATCACAGCTCTTCGAGGCCCTGTCGCGATATGAGCTTCAAGCATGCCTTATTCCTATCGGCAGTGACTCCACACTATTGAGCCTGTTCTACTCGAGCTTCTTTCTCGTCCATCTTCTTACCGACCAATTGTTAGTTGTTCGTTCAGTGAGAGTGTTATTGATGGTTGCTAATGAAACTTGGGTCGCAGATCTGAAGCTCGCGCCTTAACAAAACGAATCCCAGAGTCTTTACTGCAACAGGATCCTTCTCTACAAAACTGCTTGACTTTACTACGAGCGGTATGGCAGACTCAACACGGCCAAGTCTACCAAATACTCCGAGGGCTACCATGGCCAGGCATCCTGCAGCCCCTGGTTCGGAGATACGAGGGTATGCTTCTCACGAAAACGACCTTCTTATTTCAGCAGGATCTTAAATTGACCAATTATACTACAATTAGGCTTCTTCCAAGACAAGACCTTGATCGCAGTGAGCAGGTCTTACGAAGCTATACGACTAGCTACAGCCGCAACCCACCTTGGCCTTGACGAACAGCTCGCCAAGCAGGAAGATCCCAACATAATATCGAATTTCACGAAATGTGGATGGACATGGGATCCGGAATCAAAGCTGCTGCATCCTAAGCCCATCGTCGTATCGCCCACAGAGCCTCAGTCTTCCGACGGGATTCGCAAGGCGATGGCAATGCTGGGAACGCATGCGGTTTAAACTTGCTTGGAGACCCAATGAGTGCAAGTTATTCAATAGATCCGATCCTCTGCCCAAGGACTACGCTGTTAGACGGTTACATCCTCTGTCCGGGGTGTGGATATGCGAGGATCGAGGAAACACCAAACCAAGATAGGTATGGTATGTACTACTAGGACCATTGGTAACGCCGGAATGCATAACACGATCTTTTTGCTCTTGCTTGTGGTCCAACTGTAGTGTACAGGCGCACGACTGCCCAGGGTATGTACAGGACCCAGATAAAACGTCTAAAAATGAGAAACAAACATCATTCCATCTTGCGCTCGCAATGCCACAGCTCGGGGGCAGATTAAACCCAAACAATCGTACAATAAAATGGAGCGGAGTCGAGCAAAACGCATCTAATACCCTGGGGGAGGTGCGATTCCCGCAAAGAGATCATTGCGTATCGTTCCTCCTCTATACCATCCGTAACCCTTACTCTCCAGCCTTAGCCTTCAAGAAAGCCTCCAGGTCGAACTTGGGATCCTCGAAATTCGTGATAACTATGGGATTTTGTTAGCACTCGGGTTTTCTGCGGCGACTCCGGATGTCGTTGTATTTATCCGGATCGAATCACGGAGGGAATTGAACGTACGTCCGCTAGTCTGTGTCTTGATCTCTTGCTGGGGCTGGGTCTTCTTCCTGTATTCGGCCTTGGCCTGCTCGATCAAGCGCTCTTTGCGAGCGTACTCGTGCTCGATCTCTGCGCGCTTGGTCACTGAGTTGAGGGAGGACTGGTGATAGACACCGTAAACGAGACCGGCAACGAGAGCCGAGTAACGGAGGACCTGTAGGTTCGTAGACGTGGTCAACAGCCGTCGGGGGAGAGGGTATCCCTTAGCCGGTACTTACATTGACACCTTGGCTAGCCATTTCTGCGAGGTTTCCGGAAGACGGTAATTAAATGAAAGAATTAAATGTGTAAGAAGGAGGGACCGTGCAACAGGTGTCAACCGTCAATGGCAATGAATCTCCGGGTTAGTCAAATGGCGAGGTTCAGTTCATGTTCTGCGCGCGCGAGTTTTTCCGGACCGCTCCAGAGTTCCCGAAGACGGAGCTTAGTCATCCCCGTAAATAAACCCGCAGTGGAGGTACTACACTTGGACGTGGACGGATTTGGTCTAATCGTCATATGATTTTGCAAGATGTCGATGCAACAGCGTAAGGATGAGATCCTTGCGAAGCGGGCCAAGCTTGCCGAGCTCAAAAAGCAGCGCGAGCTGCGCCAGAAGGAATTTACTTCCCGAACCAGTGTCGGGGATGCTTCAGAGGTAAACGCGGCATGTGAATGAATTACGGAGCTCGTCCGAGTCTAACAACCTTGCTAGATTATCTCACCAATACCAAGCCGCACAGAGACTAGACACGACCTGGATGACTTGATCTCTCGCTTGGTCGACCGCCCAGCGTCAGCCTCCCTCAGCCACGGCGCTGATAGCCAGTCTCGGAGAGGAAGTCGACCAACCTCCGTGTTGAGCGCGAGCCAATTAAGCGGGGAGAATGCAGATACATATGCAGCTCCATCGCGACCACAATCCCAGTCCATTGCTGTCCAAACAACAGATGAGCCATGGATGTCTGCAACGGAAGCCCCGCAGGCCCCTGAACTTGAAACCGAATACAGACCTGCACCCAAACCTGAAGTTGTCACCTATAGCAAGGCTGTGCAAACGGATGGCTTAGATTTCCAGCCGGAGACTCCTGAAGAGTCTGTTGCTTCGGATGATGAGGAAACACCTGGCACTACGCGGTCGAGCAAGCGTCTCAGTCGACGAGACCGGGAGCGAGATGAGGAAATCCGACAGAAGCTTCGCAAAGAAATTGAGGACGAGCTTCAAGCTACCAAGCAGGCCGATAATAATGAGAACACAGCTGCACAATCTACACAGCTCCGCTATCCTCTACGCAAACTCGATGACGACGAGCTGAAGGCAGTCACATCGTCGGACGATTTCCTGGACTTTGTGGAGCGCTCTTCGAAGGTCATCGAGCGAGCTTTAGATGAAGACTACGATGTACTAGCAGACTATGAGCTTGGTGGAACTGATGGGCATCTGCAAGAAGATGAGGAGACTGGGAAGAAGAGGAGAGGAATGCAAGAAGTGTGCCATTTCTGGGACGAACGATGGAGCAAGAATCGCATTATCAGTGATCTAAGCTTCTCTCCTAAGGCAAGCTTTCAACTTTCCATAAATGTGCTTTGGCTCATGCTAACCTTGACTTCAGTTCCCTGAATTGTTGCTTGCATCATACACCAAGAATACTTCCGCTCCTCACGAACCCGATGGCCTTGTTCAGATCTGGAATCAACATTTGCAATCTCGTCCGGAGTATGTGTTCCACTCAACATCCGATATCCTTACCGCAAAATTCTCCCCATACCATCCAAACCTTGTTGTTGGAGGCTCCTATTCAGGACAAGTGCTTGTATGGGACACTCGTTCCTCGCGCGCCGGTGGAGGCTCCCCAGTACAAAAGACCCCGCTGTCAGGCGGTGGACACGCCCATCCCGTTTACAGCATCTCAATTGTTGGCACACAGAATGCACACAATATCATGACCGCCTCCACAGACGGTGTGGTCTGCGGTTGGACAATGGACATGCTCTCTTACCCACAAGATCGCGTGGAACTCACTACACCTCCCCCATCTAAGACCGAGGACCTTGCTCCAACTACCATGTCATTCCCTCACACTGATCCTACTTTCTTCATTGTCGGTACTGAAGAAGGAGTCATCTACCCGTGCCACCGATACGATCGAGCCGGAGCCAAGTCTGGCACAGATCACCGCCTAGCCTACAAGGGACATACAGCACCAATCATGTCTACCGCATTCCACCCCGGTCGTGGGCCCGTAGACCTTGGCGATCTTATGCTGAGCTCCAGTCTGGACTGGAGCGTGAAGCTTTGGCGTGTGCGGCCCCCTGCGACGACCGCCTCTGCCACATCTGCCATGGCCCAATCCCAAGTCGTCTCACCCATTCTCGACATTACCCGTGACGATGTTGTCTACGATGCCCGCTGGCACCCAACCAGACCTGGTGTGTTCTCTCTTGTCGACGGTGCCGGCAACGTCGAAGTCTGGGATCTCGCTTCAGATACTGAAGTGCCAGTGGCGCGTGAAGTTGTCGACAATACCCATGGCAACATCATGTCCCGCAGCCTTAACAAGGTTGCGTGGGACGAGCGTGAAGGACGCCGCCTGGCAACTGGTGGCCTTAACGGTGTCGTTACAGTCTTTGAAGTTGGGAAGGGACTCTGTGGGCTGCCGGAGGAAGTACCGGCAGATGAGTGGACGGGTATGAAGCGGCTTGTGGGAAAGCTGGAACAGAAAGACAAGGATCGGGTGGCGTAAGATTACCACTCCAAGGGCTTGTGTCTTTTCCAATGATTGTGTAGTTTTCTTGTGCGGGCCGACCTTCCCCCGTCTACCTTTTTCCCTGCGAGGTCTCCCGTCTTGCTTGCCATATACCCCCTTCCCTTCGATCACATAATTTGTGCATGTGTATGTATCTCATCGCCATTGCAATGGAAAAACGGCATTATGTTCCTAGATCCTTAATCTATCTTCATCTCCAACTATGATCGCAAAATTATACCATATAGTTATATCCTGAAGACTAATTATAATGAGAGAGACGTGAAGATAGACCTACGGCGGAGACCCAAATCAGACGTCACCTTGGGCACATGGGAGATGGGAGATGGGAGATATTGCTGCCAAGGATGTCTCCCCGGTGATACCGAACAGCTCTTAATAGACACCCAAGCCTGCAGACTTGGCATCTGAAGCTAGTCAAACCATCGCAAGTGTCGTGGCATGGTTCTCATTGTCCATCCCTATACTCCTACAAACATCATCCCAACGCATTACATATCTCGAAGATCTCGACCGACAAGAGCAAACCAATGTAGCAACAAAGAATATATATTCATCCAATACTTTATCCATATCGGCCCCATTCTATCCAGGATTTGTCACGACGATGGTGACAAGGTTAATATATGGGTATAAAGGGCAGATTATCCCCGAGATCAAAAGTTGGACGAAGCAGACTAATTTGCAACTCTGAGATCGGATATTAGAGCGGCACTGTATTTGTAATTCCGAAAGCCTCCCGAGGTCTGAAACTTGAGTCGGGGCCCAGAGGGCAAGGGAAACGTGAGAAAGCCAAGCATGCGGCCAGATGGCAGGCTGTTTCCTAAATTAGAAATATTAAAATGGGAATTGCATCGTTCCAGTGAATATAGAAGCGCTAAGCGAGGTCAAGACCTATTTCGGCACCTTCGCACATATGATGTCAATGTGGCTTTGAGATCCCTTTGAAGGTCGACGGGCATATCTGGGAGACTCCTTTTTTCTAACCAATGAAGTCATTGGTTGAGTACCATGGAAGATATCAACCTTAACTTAATAGACTTTCAGCACCTATGCGGCTCATAGTCCCAAACAGATTTAAGAATTCTCCCAAGCTCCCTTTTAAACGATAGTTTTATTCCAATGGTGGGCTAAAGCGCTTGCCTAATATGAATGCCAATATAGATGAAATATAGATGAAATATAGATCGCGGAATCTCAGCCAAATATACTTTCGTGGATCTAAAGAAGATTGGTTTGGGGGGTTGTCGTATTTAATACACCACGCCGTCCAGTCTCTACTCACTTGCTATGGCATAGTGGACTTGTTACAGATGGAGTTTACAATTTCCCTTTACTTGTTATGGGAGCGAAATCACCAACTATCATATAATGGCAGTACCCTAGTGGGAGCTATTATCGCTATTGTTATTTTTCAAATTGTCTTCGTTGCAGCGAGATTCTATATTCGGTTTATGCAGCGGGCGAAGGGCTATGGTACCAATTAATTGTTGGATGAAAGGCGAGGCCTAGAAGACCCGAAAAATGTAAATTTGGCTTGTCGTAAACCAATAAGTACCTACATAGCACAACACTTGAAGACTTTGAAAGAGTTATCCGTACGTCGTAAACATGAGTTGCCGAGTTGTCGTATTTGGGTTTCGTCAATAAGTGTATCTAAAGCCAGACTTTTCGATTTCATTGGTTAGCAAAAACATAAAATCGCCCGACCATAAGTAAAAAGCACTCACCACACCCTCAAGAACTTTTGATCCCCGCCCTTGTTGCCGATTGGCAATATAAAAGTAAACTGTGAATGCGCCCACGATCGCAATAAGAAGAATGTGGGAACTAGTAATGTTGTCAGCCAGCAGCCCAACGTTCAATCATCTCTTATGCCTACCCAATTGACACCCAGACTGCGGTCAGATATTGCGGGGCTTCTTGCTGGCGAACAATATAGCTGCCTGCCACACCTCCCAGTCCATTACATGCAGTGACCGCCGCCGCAGTGACCACTCGTTTCCACTGGCCAACGACATTGTTGGCCTGGAAAGCATTGAGGGCAGCCCAGTTCGAGATATAAGCACCGGTTGCCAAGAAGGTCCCGATGTATCTCACTGTCACAAGGTTGGATGCGGGAAGACCGAACATCAGGAACCCAGCTATGAGGACAAGGGCATTGAAGACGATCAGCGGCCCACGAACGCGGTAGTAATCTCCGATAAGTGATGTGAGAATAACCGGGATTACAGCATAATAGTAGGGCTAGTGAAGGAGTCAGAAAATGAAAAAGCGGCGTTTTATACTCTGGATCAACTTACCGGCGTGGAGAGCAAAATGGATTTATTTGAGCTGAATCCCATACCAGATTGTAAGATGATGGGTAGGAAGTACGATAAAGCAGTCGAAATGAGATTGAGCAAGAAGAACATAACCGCAAAGCCATAGATCTTCGGATCCTTGAAGTTAGCAAGAAGCGTGCCCCAGGAAAAAGGTTCCGGGATAACATCAGCTCGATCTTCCTGGATTCGGCGCGTTGCAACGCGTGCTTCCTGGTCCGAAAGAAACCAAAAGCTGCGCTGGGAATTCTCGGGGAAGTCCACCATCCACCAGTAGGTAATGAAACCCAGGACGCAAGTAATGAGACCCTGAACAATATACATCCAGCGCCAGCCCGCTAAGCCGGCCACGCCGTTCAAATGATTGAGACCGAAATTGACGATATTTCCAGTTGCCAGAATCACAACTTCCCCTGACTGCAAGAATGCAAATCGGAGCTGCTGCTCTCGTCGCGGGTACCAGGCGCTAACCAAGTAGGTCAGACCAGGGTAAATACCGGACATGGAAATACCGAGCAGCACACGGAGGATAATCATCTGTTGCCAGTTGCGAACGAAAGCAGTGCATAGTGTCAACAGCCCAAATGCGAACGTGATTGTCGAGAACCAGATGCGTGGACCGATAATGCGAACTGCCACTGTGCATGGCAGCTGGAAGACCACACTGGCGATAGTGAAAATAAAAATGGAGACAGAATACCGATTCCCTTGGTTCAGATCAAGGTCCTCGAGCATAGTCGTCACCGAGGCCGAGGATAAAATGCCCGAGTCTAGCAAATTGAGACTGCATAAAAGCCCGCCAATGCTACAGAGACGGAGGTCGACTTTCCATCGTACCCGCTTCTCCAGAGCGGCCCACTCATCCCCGCGCTCTGAAATGAGATCGTTTTGACCATCTTCAAGAGGGGTCCGATCGAACATCCCACCGTCCGGCTGTGCATCAGTAGTTTCTGGCGGTTCTCGGCCCGTCGGTGTCAAAGTAAGCGAGACCTGGCCCTTCTCTGGATCACCCATCTTGAATGATTGTCTGATCAATCAGGCCAATATCCAATTTCTGTGTAACAAGATGAGTTGGGGATATAATATTTTGTTTTTCTCAGGATAAGAAGGTGATAGAACCCGGCCGAGTAATGCGCGTCTTAGCGTGCATGGGGGATCTCGGATTATCAATCCAGATAATTCGGGACCATTATTTTTTCTCTAGTTTATAGAGTTGAGATCAGTCTACGATCAATCCCAGTCAACTCTTCAGACTCGCGCACAGAGACATGTGACCGGACACGTTCGTGTTTGCCCCGCGAAATATCTCCCCCTCTTTTCTCATATATATATAACAGACACCATCCTCATAAAAACCCTACATACATCAGAGCTTTAACCCATTATTGAAATTCCCAGTTTACAATAATTTTATCTAGAATTTCAATACATTTCCCACTGATTCATGCCCATCAATGAAATGACCTCCTTGTCTCTCTCTTCAATTGCAGCAGAGAATGCACTACTCAAGGAAGAAAACATCCGACTTCGCTCACTCAATGCTGCCGAACACAAGGAGAATGTAATTGAATCCACAATTAAAGGCCTAGAACCTAGGGACCAAAACCGCTTTGATCAACATTCCGGAGGCCCAGATTGAAGGGGGCCCGAGGCCGCAGACAATAACTCGGAAGCTACGAGGGATCGGGTTGATACCCTGAGAGAACAAATTAAAAGCGCAAGAGAACAGACCAATATGGTAAAGACGCAAATGGATAATGTGGGGAAGGTTATAGAGGCCGTAAGAAAGCAAGGGAGTCTCAAACTCAAGCATAAAGAACTCCAAGGTAACTATGAAGGTACCAAAATCTGGTATGCAGGCCCAAAGAAAGATATGCAAGCTTGGAAGAAGCGTATGGAGACCTGAGTAAATAACATACGTCTCAAAGCTTAGGATGTTGGACGGAAATGGGCTGGAGGCTACGGAGAAGGAATTTGATGTCATTGACCGACATCGCTCTAGCACTGAGATTCGTGTCGAGGAAACCAGAGTAAGAGGATATCGAGTGGCACAATGCTTATGGAATTAACTCCGCTTCTAATCCTTGCTTATAAGGACTCCGTATAAACACTAGGTAGTGCTTGGCATGATATCAGCCCCCACGTACAGACAACATCGGAAAGAAGCATCAGCCAGCAAGATGGTCATCATAGCCTCAAGTCTCAGTGGTATCTGCCCAGTGACCGCGACAAGTTTCCCTTTGTGGAAACTTCTCCCTCACACGCGAAGGGTTTGATAGCCTAGGCTACCCATGAGAACTAACATGGCGAGTCGAAGCCATGGGACATGTAGGGGCATGTTCAACATTAGAAAACCAGTTGCGCCTCACCGTGTGAAATTATATGTAAACTTGCTGAGGTTCGCATGCAGATCGCCGAATTCTCTGCGACCGGAGTGTCCCAAGGTGCTCGCAGTGTGCCCAGTCTAACCGCACCTGCAAGGGCTACGGCCTCCGGCTGTTGTGGCAAAGGCCAATGATAAGCGACGTGCTATGGTGATACGCTCATTTCTCTAATGCGCACTTGATTAATATGTCCACCTGGGATATTGAAATGCACCAGTATCTCCTAGGATTGTCTAACTGAAAGAAATCTCATTTTGGATAATTTTTATTGAGGCCGGTTACAGCACATATGATTACTATGACTGATAGATTTAGAATCGGTATCTGGAGTCCTGTCGCAATACTGACGGTCTGGTACAGTGGACACATACTACCACCCTAAGACCAATACCAGTCGATTGAAGCGGAGAAGACACATTGCTCGCTTGCGTATCATTCCATTAGCAATAAACGGTCTGTCGAAATCTAATTGTGCTCCCAATAAGATAGAAATTCACTTCATTCTCCGAAAAGGATCAAGGATAACATTTCAAACATGGATTCAGCTCCCACTATTTCGGTTCAGAACGGTTAGCTTTCATCCGGTTCCTAATGAATAGAACTCACCCTAATACCCCTAGAGGCCCCGGTAATAACCTAGGACGGCATCTTCAACAAGGTACAAATGGAAGTAAATGTGCTGTAGTTTTACTTTGACAGTAGGAGGAAACAGAAGATCACGAACGTTGATGCTGAATCTTGCTCTAGGAGGATGAAAGATGGACTTATTTATACATTTACCTCTATTAGATCGAAATCTATAGACTAATTTAGCTGGTATACTGCCGGTTTCAAAGCAAGATCGATGTTGTTGCTGATTCATTGTCTCTTCGCGAATACTTAACACTTTTTCAGTTGCCGCGCCGCGCGTATTTAGTTCAACAGAAGAGAGTAGGCGATGGATGTAACATAACCCCATTCTTCGAAAAGGACTCTCTCCACATCTGTACATCTTCTTGGACTTGATTTCAACTTTTGTGACTGTAGATGGAAGTATGGTCGACTCTTCTTTATCTGCGTATATTGCGATGTAGATCAGGTGGATACGCCGTCTCGGCTTCTAGTTTCTCAATCCAATCTCCAATCTCACATTCCACCATACACATTAATACCTGTCTAATCCTTGTTCTTCTCAAATTATCAATGGTTATAGACATAAAAAAGTCATCTGCATGTTTCAAGTCTTTTTCCGTCTTTTTTCTGCCGTCTACCGATAAAACCGAGAAGGGCGAAAAGGTATCTAGACAAAGATCTCTACAAAGAATACACGAGAAAGTTACCACATGACCTAGCGAAAAGACACCGAATACGGAGCCCTTCGTAGCTCTACTCCGTAATTATCATCAGATTTTCTCGCTTCCTTTTCTACCAAATCATGATGTACTGGGGAGGCCGAGTTCTCTAAGGTGGCCACTCGCACATTTCAACCTCTCAATCCCCTTTTTTCCTTTTCGCCGTTAGTGTCAATTCGGCGACTTACTGGTGGATACTAGTTGATTTGTATGTATTTTGGTACTCCGTACTCCCGTACCGAATTTCAAATTGGCCGGCTGATTCTACTCCGAATGACGGGCTGACGGCTAATGGTCCAGGTGGCATGTGGAATGTGGAACCTTTGGAATGTGGGACTTCCATTTGAAAATCGGCGAGTTTAAGATCTTCTCCATGCTATAGGTTGCATTGGATATCCGAAAGAGCCAATAGGAAGAAACATAACTAGATTATAGTATCTGCAGTCAATGTAAGGATCTGAAATAGGAAAACAAGAAATAGATAGAACTACAATCAAGAGGAAACTATAAAGAATGTACAAAAATTTAAGAAATATATAAAAAAATATATCCACGTGCTAATATAAAGACCGATAACCACGGACGGGGTAAGCTCCACGGCCCGGTGATTGCTCTGTTTGTTGCCCCACGTTCGGTCGAATGGAGCCCGGGGAGCTTGCAAAATACAGCCTTTGAACATCCCCCATTTCTACTTTCTCTCTGTCTCTCTCTCTTCACATTTCATACCTATAGCAATCATGGTCGAACTCATCAACCCACCGGAAACTCGCGAACTACTCCCTCCTCTCCTCGCATGCCTCCCACTAGCCTTTGTCTCGCCCCGCGCACCTCCAGCTCTGTTGCCACTTCTCTCCCCTATTCTACGCCAACGAGTCGGAGTTCTCAGTTCGCTATCCACATCTTCCACTGAGTCCTGGCTACAACTATTGTGCTGGGATGCTGCAAAAGCAGAGCGTCTGCAGAGATTAATTGACGGCGCCACCTTTGAACCACACCCCGTATCGGGCGAAATTGAGCTTCCGGATGAACTTCCGGTGACATACAAACGGGTCGACGATGAGACTCTCAAAGCACAAGTTCCACTCACAGACTACAGCTTGACGGTGGTCTATTTATGGTGCCCGACAGACGAGGAGGGAGGTGGCCGTGGCTGGCGAGTTGCAGAGCTTTTGCCACGGGAGGGACCTGCTGAGGATGAGAATACCTGGGTTTCTTCCATCGGGGAGGCGAACATCCAGGCAAAGGACCAGCTGCTGGCTGATACATCAAAGGCCGCCGAAGAAGAGAAAGCCCAGGAGAACATCGTGGAGAACGACGACGACGATGACTACTGGGCTCAGTACGACTCCACACCCGGAGCCAAGACCCCCGCACCGCGTGCCGATCTGTCAAGGACAGGTGCATCCGGCTTATCTGAGCAGTCATATTTCTCGCAGTACGGCGACGTGCAGCCGGCCATGGATAATCATGATCCCACAGAGGAGCAACCGGAAGTTGGTCCGTCATCCCTCAACGGAGATATGCTGGCCAATCTCTTGCGACGACAGGTGAACGGGGTCAATCCGGAGGAGCCTCGCACCAACGGATATTCTCCAGACCATATGCCCAGTGATAAGGCCGCGCAGGATTTGAACCACCCGCGGCCCGCATCTGCATCTTCCGGTAGCTCTGATGCTATCGCAAAACTGGAACATGAGGCAGAGAGCCAGTCCACCTACGAGGTGGGAGTGAAACAGCATATTGGTACGAGCATCAAGAGTTTGTTCCGCTTGGCCAAGGCCACTGGAATGCCCCGGGCAGAATTCCAAGCATTGGTCTCGATGGAATTGGAGCTTTTGAATCTTTCAGATGACGATTAAGGCCCTAAGATACTTGAGTGATACCCATAAACCGTACTGTTTGCTTGAGATTTTAGGTTCATAATTTGCGTGGCCAATCCGTTATGCATATGTTGACAGCATTATTGGGAGTGAATTGCTTGGGGCATTTGGTCGTTTTCTATGTCAAATATAATATCCAATAAAACCATAATACAACACTACAAACCTTTCTTGCGCCCTAATGTATAATTTGAGGCTGTGAAAGATATGCGTGGCTGACGCTATCTCGCACAGGATTCCCGATAAGGAGCAGCGTAGCCCCCAACCATCCATGGAAAGACCATGGCTGCCTAGGTGTGGTGGCTAAGTCAAGGCTTATTTTTTACCACACATGTTATGGTATGTACTATGTACCTACATAGCACGTACAATATATCGTTTCAGCCAATCCAAGCAATCTCTAGGATCTAGGGCTGCGCTTACTCCACCCCCCACCTTCAGACTTAAAAGGAAGTTGGCCCCCATAACACCAGAAGAGTCAACCTATTTCCTTTCACTCACAATGGCTGACGAAAAGAAACCAAATCCCTTCGAGGATATGGGACGCTCTTATGAGGGCGAGGCAGCAGATCACCCTCCAGCATACACAGCCCCAGGACCCTCAACACAACCAAGCCGATCACCACTAGTACAAGAAACCCTCTCGCAAACAAAACACAAACCTATCGCAATCCCAGCGATCACCTCCTCATCTGATTCTCCTTTCATCCGCGCATATCCACCCATCCTAAAAAACCACCAACTCCCCAAGGAATCTTTCCTCACCTTCCTCGATCAACTGAATAAAGACATATCCGCCAGTCCGCCCCTTCAAGTTCTAGATGCAACAGGTGGGATATTGAACTCCGTCCCGATCCTATTCCCGCTGCACTGGATTGGGTCCGCTGTCAGCGGACTCGCAAACCTGAGCAGCCAAGGCATGTCCAAAAGCCGGACGGACTCATCCATCAAAAAAGCTAATAAGGACATCTTCGGTCCACGCGGCTTGAGAGTTGAAATTGCCAAGCTGGATGCGCTGGCTCATGTTGCAAAACTGCCTATATTGGATTCTCAAGGCAAGATCAATCGGCAGGCGCCTCTGTTTCTTCAACTCCAGAATGAAGCGTCCATGGCCAACGCTGCAGTCGATGAAAGGCAGCAGCAGGAGTTTGAATTACAGCGGAGGATTGGCACTTTACAGCCTTGGATTTCTGAGCTTGAATTTGAGATCTTGCCTTGGTCTTCTAAGTCTAAGTTGACGCGGTTCAATGCCTCGTTGAAGAAGTATAATAACGAGCCGAGGGATCAGGAGAGGAGAGGCCTGGGTAAGAGAGCCGAGGTTTACATTCAAGAGAATAAACAGGAGGAAGCTCCTTTTAGGAAGGCTTTGTGGCTTATTATTCGGGAGGTTGAGACGGATGAAAGACGTTGATCTATGGATCTATATATTTGCATTTCCACATTGTCTAGACTAGACTTGGCTGACCTTGACATGGGCCGATTAGGGAATTATTTGTTCACTCGCAGGACTCCAGACCAGTAATTCGAGAATATACCAAAACTTTATATGAAAGTATTTGTCCAATGAGAATGCCAGAAAAATCAAGGAAAATGTTGTCAAAGGAGAGATCACATGGGTGTTCCCAAGTCATTGCATGAATTAGTCGGCATGAAAAGATTCATAGGACACCGTATGGGTAAATCAATAAGAAAATGGAACTTCAGTTTCTTTGAATACTCGATACCTGACTCGACAGTTCAATATCAAACAAGGAGTTGACCCTTTTTGTGGATTTGTATACGTAGCTCCGCCTGGGCCACCGCCCTACCGGAAACTAAGAAGACACGCAACGTTCAGCTACAGCCCCCCCCCCTCCGCATCTCCTTTCCTTTCTCATATTTTTCTTGGCCTCAATTGTTGGGTGCCATGCTTATTTGGTGATTCTGGTAAGCTTCTTATATCTCTCGATTGTGGCCTTTCCCTGCTTTGTTGATCTTTACTAACAACCCCCGGAAGTCTATTTGATTATAGGTAGTTTCTCGGTCGCTCTCTACATTTCATATTTTCAACATGTCATCCCCTTCGCCCTCTCTGCGGAAGAGAGGCGGAAAGAAGGATGTTTACACCGCATTGCCATCTGACGATGACTCGACCCCCGTGTCGGTGCCGGTCAAACAGAAGTCGGAATGGGACTATTGGCTGGCCATAGTGATTCTCACCCTTCTGGCTTTTGCGACACGGTTCTACCGCATCGATTACCCCAACGAAGTGGTATTCGATGAGGTTCATTTTGGCAAGGTATGAGGTCCAATGCCTCTTGTGGCGGCACAGTCTACGAAAAAAGGGGCCTTTGACTAACATTGATATCATTTGGCTAGTTCGCTTCTTACTACCTTCAGCGAACCTATTTCTTCGATGTGCACCCGCCTTTTGGAAAGCTGTTGTTTGCCCTCGTGGGTTGGCTTGTGGGCTTCGACGGAAGCTTCCTGTTCGAGAACATCGGCGACTCTTACATCGACAACAACGTGCCCTACCTCTCCCTCCGTGCTCTGCCCGCTACTCTCGGTGCCTTGACAATTCCCGTGGTGTTCCTTATCATGTGGGAGTCTGGCTACTCTTTGCCAGCCTGTGTGCTGGCTGCCGGTCTGATGGTATTTGACAACGCTCACGTGGGTGAGGACCGTCTGATCCTTTTGGACGCGACCCTCGTGCTGTCAATGGCACTTAGTATTTTGTGTTACGTCCGTTTCTATAAGTTGCGTCACCAACCGTTTAGCCGGAAGTGGTGGAAATGGCTTCTCTTGACCGGCTTCTGCATGAGCTGTGTCATCTCCACCAAATACGTCGGTTTCTTCACTTTTGTGACCATTGGCGCGGCAGTCCTCATTGACTTGTGGAACCTCTTGGATATCAACCGCGAGCAGGGAGCGCTGAGCATGGTCAACTGGGGCAAGCACTTTATGGCTCGCGCTGTTGGATTGGTCGTTATCCCCTTCATGTTCTACCTGTTCTGGTTCCAGGTCCACTTCGCTATTCTCAATCGGTCTGGCCCCGGCGACGACTTCATGACCCCCGAGTTCCAGGAGACTCTCAGTGACAACCAGATGACCGCTCAGTCCGTTGGCATTCAATACTTTGACACCATTACTATGCGCCACAAAGATACCAAGGTCTTTCTCCATAGCCACTGGGATAAGTACCCTCTGCGTTATGATGATGGCCGTATTTCCAGTCAGGGCCAGCAGGTCACTGGTTATCCCCACAACGACACCAACAACCAGTGGCAGATCCTGCCAGCTCAGCCTCTGGTTGATGCATCTGAGCCCAAAAGCGTGCGAAACGGCGACGTTATCCAGCTCCGCCACATTGGAACCGACAGCTATCTCCTGACCCACGATGTTGCGTCTCCCTTTTTCCCTACCAACCAGGAGTTCACCACAGTCTCTCAAGAACTGGCTGATGGCGAGCGCCACAACGACACCTTGTTCGAGCTTAAGATCGAGTCGGGCAAGCCTTCCCAGGAGTTCCGCACTCTTTCCAGCCTGTTCAAGTTGGTTCATGTCCCAACCCGGGTCGCTTTGTGGACACACACAACCCCGCTGCCGGAGTGGGGTTACAAGCAGGCCGAAATTAATGGCAACAAGAATATCCTCCAGTCCAGTAACGCCTGGTACGTTGAGAACATCGAGAACGTGGAGGAGGGTAGTCCTCGTCTTGTCAAGGAGGAGCGTAAGGTCAAGACGCTGCCTTTCCTGCGCAAGTACTTTGAGCTGCAGGGTGCCATGTTCCACCACAACAACGCTCTGACCAGCAGCCACCCCTATGCCACCGAGCCCTTCCAGTGGCCGTTCCTGTTGCGCGGTGTGAGCTTCTGGACCAAGAACGATACTCGTGAGCAGATCTACTTCTTGGGTAACCCCATTGGATGGTGGATTGCCAGCAGTCTTCTGGCCGTGTTTGCCGGAATTGTTGGTGCTGACCAGCTCTCGCTTCGCCGAGGTGTTGATGCATTGGAAGAAAGTAAGTTGAAAAACCACACACCCCACCATTATCCCGATTTGCTCCGGTAATTAACACATGTTCATCAGTTTGGGGCCCCGGTACGCGCTCGCGTCTGTACAACAGCACCGGCTTCTTGTTCCTGTGCTGGGCTGCGCACTACTTCCCATTCTGGCTGATGGGTCGTCAGCGCTTCCTGCATCACTACCTGCCCTCGCACCTGGCCTCTACCATGGTGTGTGGCGCCTTGATTGAATTCATTTTCAACCTGCAGCCGCTTGACCCCCGCACTGCACTTCCCCCTGCAGATGACCCCTCAGGCAAGTCCAAGGCGCGCTCGGTCAGCAGCCTGCGCCGGTTCATTACGGCCAAGGAACGCATGGGCTGCAAGTCGCTCATTGCGGGCTGGATCGCCACCCTTATCATTCTGGCCGCCACTATCTGGGGCTTCATCTTCTATGCGCCCTTGACCTACGGAACCCCCGGCCTCGATGTGCCGGGCGTTATGGCGCGCAAGTGGTTGAACTACGATCTGCACTTTGCCAAATAAGCTCTCGCGGTTGGCTTCCTTGGCCCCATCTGAGCGAATAGACCCATTTGCGATCATGGGCCGAACTGAAATCGCATTGCAATTTTTGTAAGATAACTTATAATCCGTGATAAAAGGCGGGGGGAAGAAGGCCCTGGGGTGTTTGTGCGATTGGAAACATGATGGAGTATTGATATCAGCTTTTGGTATCTTTTGAAACCATTGTGTATGTATGTGCGGTTATTTAAGTTCTTTTTTTTTTTTCTCTCTCTATCCCGACGTAGTACATCTTCTGAATTTCTCAATCGAGTCCTGTGTTGCTATTGGTTGTACAGGATAATCAGTCGACTATCCGGGGTCTCCGATAAAATCCAAGCCTGTGACATTCGAATTGGGGTTGTAGATGTAAAATGTAAATGTAGAGAGGTATACTTCGGTATACATTGGTATACAAACATGGAAATTCACTTGCAATGTCGATCGATCGACGTCACGTGATCCCGATCGGCAATGGGGTTTTTGTGTGTTGGATAGAATACGGAGTACGGAGTAAATATATGTATATGTATACTTTTTATGATAATGTTGTCTATTAATATGTACTATATATGCATATGCCTAGACCCAGCTTGCATTCTAACATTCCCATTTGCCTTTTTTTCAATTTTTTTTTTCATATGTAAATTCAATTTATTTTTAGACGGCCAAAAAAAAAGCCCACTGTTTACAAAGGGGATTTTTCCTATGTATAGTAAACGGTTTCACATTGAACTCCTATGAGATCATGGAATGTACCCAACCTTGAAAGGTCTTTTTAGGTAGAAATGAGATAAATAATAATTAATAATCCCCATAGTATAATAAGTAATAATAGTAAATAGTAAAATGTACTCCGACCATATCTGGACTCCGGGAACCATAGGGACTAGACTGCCAGTAGCGTCTTCTCTCTTTCGCCTCTTCTTACCTCTCTACACAATTTCTCTCTCTCTCTCTTTTCTTCTTTTTTTTTCCATTCTTTACTCTCCTTAGTGGTTCCTAGGGTCCCGATCCACTCCCCGCGTCTCCAGTTTTTATTGGTGTTTTCTTTGAGAGAAACTGAAACAAGACATATTTCTGCGTCTCACCCGACACTTATGGTGGGTTCAATTCTTTTCCAAAAAAAAAATCTTAGTCGAGACCAAGGCTGCAAGGAAGAAATAATTATCTTTGTGACATGCCATCAGATCGGACAGAAGACAACCCACATCTGTGGATTCCTGCCGGACCTTTGATCGGCCGCTAGACACGCCCGTGTTGCACTCACTCCCTAGAAGCTTCTGACTGACTTCAATTCTTTCTCAGTTTAACCCCTAATTGCTTTTTTTACTATATCTATCTATTTGGACTGATCGCTTTGGGATCTGCGACACATCACAATCCGAGGACACACAAGGATCGTCCAAAGCTTAATGAGAGAGCTCGCAAAGACACATTGGCCGGTTAATTCAAATACCAGTTTGATCTGTCAGAAACAACCGCTTCCATGCCTATGAAACTGCCGAAGAGCTTTACCAGGCGAAAATCGTCCGGCAACATTCTCGAAGACGAAACCCCTCACCAATCCTCTTTTCGCGTCTTCGAGCGCCCGGGGCCTCATCGATCTATGACGGATGGAGCGGTGCTGACGAAGCCGTTGAGCGAAGGCAATGCAGTGCCATCGATGGAGGATTCTGATAACATTTTTGCCGAAAGGGAGCGACCCCTGGACAAGAGCCGGTATGATCGCCCTTCGACCATGGATTCACTCAGGAGACGGCTGACTGGGAACCGTGATCCTAGCTACTACGAAAGTTCTACGTCAACCCGGCTAAGCTCGTCGTCCACTCTCCCATCATCGACCGAGGTCCCGCCGCCCGACGAGGCCCTATCCCCACATTCCAGAATCCATGATGTTCCAGCTCCGCCACACCTCAGCAGTGCACTGCGCGCCGCAGGACGAACTTTCTCGTTCGGCGGTCGATTCAGCAAGTCGACACCACAAGTCCCTCGGCAACAAACACCCGATGCCGCAAAGCGCCCGGTGACGGGTAGCACCGACAGCACGGCCACTCCACCCAAGCTGCCCGATACGGACTTCGCCCTCAGCTCGCAGGATGATTTCAATAAGATGTTCGACAATATGGGCACCCAAGAGGATCCAGCAATGCGGGGTTCATCCCCTAAACCGGCCAAGGTAAGATCTGCAATCGCACATCCAGGAAAGAGTGCAGGGCTGATAGTATCGCAGTACTCCTCGTCTCCTCCGACTCATGTTCTGCCCGAGTTCCAAAACAGCAGAGCTGCGGCCCCCGCCGCTATTAATACAGATCGATCGGCTGCTGTCGAGTCACCCCCTTACTCCTGGGATCGCCGCCCGTCCGAGGAGGGCTTGCTTCGTGGCCCCCATTCCCCACCGCTGAACCAGAGCCAGTCTAACCTCAATACACTTGTTGGTTTCCGGAAGCCTTCGCCCTCGCCCAATGAGTTTACCGCGGCCACTACTTCACATCGCTCTTTGGAGCGTCCGCGGGGAACGGAGAGAGCAGGATTGCGGAGGAGTGGGGTATACTCGCCCAAAGGGGAATCCGCAACATTTGACGATGAAGATGCCAAACTGGTCCGAAAATCTGTCTTGTGGAGCAAGGAAAGCCCTTTACCATGGGCTGAGCCTAGCCCATCTGGGGAAACTCCGTTGATTGATAAGGGCAAATCACCCAATTACTCTGGCCAAGTGAACCCAGAATCTGATAATATGTTCGAATACCGCCGTTCGCCCGCTCCGGCCGACAGATTGGACCCCTCCATTGCAGATCACGCGCGGTTGGCTGTGCAGTACGCGGACAGTCTCCCCAAGTCAACTTCTCCGGGTAACAAGGTGATGACTCCATCCCAATTCGAGCACTATCGCCAGCAACAAGAACTCCGACGTTCCAATAGCAATGCGACTCAGAGCGATCAAGAGTCCGATCATGAGGATTTTGAAGATGAAGAAGATGAAGTGGAGAAGCAACGTGAGACAGAACGCCAACGACGAAAGCAGGAGGCTCATCTCTCTGTGTATCGTCAGCAGATGATGAAGATCACAGGCCAACAAGCACCCGTGCAATCTCTACGTCCGGTCATGAGTGGAGGTAGCAGCAGCACGCTCAATTTGCATCCCAGCCGTCTGTCTGTACTCGGCGAGAAGTCCAACAGTGGCAAGAGCAGCGAGGAAGAGGATGAGGATGTACCGCTTGGTATTCTGGCGGCGCACGGTTTCCCCGGTCAGAACCGCCCACCCACCCGCCTGAACAATGTCAGCTCCAATCCCAACCTTCGTGCGTCCATGCAACCGCCGTATATATCATCTTCCAACTCTGTTTCTGGTGACCCTAACGGCAGCCGGGTCAGTCTGCCACCTTTCGCAAGGAACTTGCCGCGAGACCCTTACTATGGTGCAAGTTTGTTCAACAACCCCAACCGTGAATCGTTGGCATTCGGAGGTGGCTCGGTATATGGAGGATCTTCGTCTCCCGCACATCCCCCTGGAGGTCTTGTCGGTGTTATAGCAAACGAGGAGCGGGCGCGAGCGATGCGCAGAGGAAGCCCGAATGCACAAGCAATGCAGGAGATGGGAGGAGTGCCTCGGCCATACTCGCAGCAGCAGCAAAACTTTAACTCTGGGGAACAAGCTTCTATCCAGCTATCGCAGCAGATGAGCAACATGATGCAGATGCAAATGCAGTGGATGCAGCAAATGATGCAAATGCAAGGTGCACAGGGTCAGCCTATGATGCAAGGCATGCCTATGCCTCCTATGACGATGCCAGGTGGAGCGATGGGCATGCCACCCATGGGCCCTCCTTCTATAGCAGGTCCCCATTCCATCGGTGGTAACCCGAACTTCCGGCCGATGTCCATGCCTGCAGGATCCGTTCTCAATATGCCGCCCTCGCTTCCACCCCACCTGGATCAGCGTACGATGAGCATGCTGGACCCCAACATTTCAACTCGTCGAACTGGTTCGCCTATGCCCAATCTGTCCGGCACCCCGTTCCGTCCCAACTCCGGATATGCCGCTTCAATTGCTCCGTCGGAGCGCAGCACCGCAGGCATGGCGCCTCGCTACCGGCCAGTATCAGTCATGCAACCCGAATCGAATTACGCAGTGGCGTCCTCAAACAAGCCTTTTGGCGACGAAAACCTCAACCCGTCCATGCCGATGCCTCAATCTCACATTCCGAAATCGCATCTCGCCACTGTGACCGTTCGCCCCGTTTCCCGAGGCGCTGGCCTTGGAAGTGGAAAGGCCGGTTCCGATGACGATGACGACGACGAGGCTTGGGCTGATATGGCAAAGAAACGCGAAAAGAAGAAGAGCAGCTGGAAGATGAAGCGATCGACCTCTTCGTTCGGGGATCTACTGAGCGCTGTGCACTAAGTCCCTGGATCTGTCTCCTTTCTTTCGACCTTAGCCCACCATGAAAGCGTGCTTGCATTGCATCCGAAAAGAAATCTGTCCGCGTTACATTGTATAGCTTGCCCCCTTCTTCTCTGCATTTACATTCCAGCTTCCGTTCCCTAATACCTCCCGCCCCTCTACGACATGACATATGACGCACATACCATCAACTCAGAGAAGGGCTTGCCGTGCCATTTGGATATGCCTCGGCAATGCATCCCCGGCCCTCGTCTCACATCTTGTATGTCACTTCTTCCCCTGTCCCTGGTTTCCTTGTCTCATCGCATGGTCATCTCGGTCGGGCAGAGGGATTCGGCATTTACAAGTATGAATACATATGCTTTCCTTGTGATTTTGTTAGTTTTGATCTTTGAGTTCGATCCTTATTCTTGTTTTATGATATCGGCGCAGGAAGAAACATGGCGTTTATTTATCTGATTGTGTTTCTATCTTTGCGTTTTGATCCTTTATTGTGTTTTTGCATTGTCTCCTCTCACAAGAGCACTCTGCGTCTACTCGACTCCCTTAATACATTTCGGGCCTTGTGGCCGTTATACCGGCTCTTTCCAAGGTTCTGTTTCTTTGTTTCCGTTTTTCTGCAATGGGCATGTATATCTTACCATAGCGTAGATCTGTGTTGAGATGGAGGTTCTCCATACACTGCGGCTAATATATTTCATATGTCATATCAAGATGATCGCTTCCAGTGAAACAACAATTCATGATGTCTTAGAAGTCGATAGCTCAATATCTGTTTCAATATCGACAAACCTAAAGGTATAATGTGGAAATTGTGGGCAAAAATTTATTTCGAAGTACCAAAGCAGTGTTAAATCTCAAAGTAAGATGGAGATAAAGCAAATGCTTGCCTGCCAATGAATGATGTATGGATGCGTAACAGCATTGAACTGTCCAGACACAGAATGTTCCAGCTATGTGGGTCAAATAAAGTCACGTGATCATATCCATAGGAGAAGTCACATGATCGATATCGATATCGATATCGAAGGTATCATGATATCTTCATCTCTCAACGTCAACGTCAAACAGGAGTGAAGTCAGGGCCCAAATAACCTTTTAAAGTGTACCTCTTCATTGGGTTCCTTTGTCTGAACTTCTTTGCTATCGATAAGCACCCTCAGAAGTGTATTCCAAAGGCACGTGTGTTTGATCGCTATTGTCTTCACAAGTCAAAACGAACTGGATACCTATAAATAAGCTTTGAAACGACATCCAGCCTTCGACTCTTCATCAAAATCTCTTTTCTGCAACTCTGCAAGTTCTTGGATACATACATAGAACCATATCATCGGTACCAATATAGGTATCCTACCCTCAAACTTCAAACCTTTCGCTTTTTTAAAGCTTTCTCGCCACTATGAACGCCCCAGATCGGTAAGTGCTTGTCAGTGTTCTTGAAATTCCTGATTTTTCATTTCATTTCGAGCTGCCCTGGTGAAATTGGCTGTGCGTTGAATACTGGATGTTTGATTTGGGCATCTGGATGCATATTATGTGTACCGCAGGAAATCTACCCCGGATCCCGGGGTAACTGTGCCTTCCTTTTTATTTCTTGCTAAAACAAGAAGGAGGAAAGGACGCGGACATCGTTGATGGTACTTTCCACGCACCATTGCTCCTGCCCCAGGAAAGAGCATTGCATCGTGTTTATTTCTCCCATCTCCTCCACTGTCAACATCTTTTCCTCTGTCATCTTCTTGTTTACTCGCGGACAGTTATCCTCGTGTGAATTTTCATCCTTTTGTTTTTCGTCTATTCTCTGTTTTATCATTCCTGTTTTGTGCAGTCATGCCTCAGCGCCCTGCCATCATCACGGCCACTGCGGCTATCGCCAGAGAGCGTGCTGGTCGCATCGGCTCGGGTCCCCATCCGCGCCACCCTCGCCCTGCGGTTCCTGATGATGTCCCTGATGTGTTAGTTGAATTAATTCACGGAATTACGATGCTGAGGGCCAAGGCTTTTGTTTCATGTTTCTTTTGTCCTATTTTTGCATCTTCATGTCTCGTTTTTCATGTGTGGGAACCATAAGCTGACCAATGCCATGAATATAGGTATGAAGCCATCCTGCTCGCTCCTGGCGAAAGCAAGATCGATGTTGAGGTCGATACCCGTAAGTCGTGTTGATCAATGCAGATCGCACAATCTCACTGACCATCTCCAGGCCTTCCCTCTGCTGCTATCTTCACCTTCCACAAGGAAGATCACACCCTTGGCAACATGCTGCGTCACCGTCTCCTGAAGACTGCCCATGTGATCTTTGCTGCCTACCGCGTAAGAAACCTGCTACATGCACATCGTGTTACTTCTTGGAAAGATGCTAACAAAGATCCATTAGGTTCCCCACCCGCTGACCCCCGAGTTCCAGCTGCGTATCCAGACTGACGGCGACATCACTCCTCGCCAGGCTGTTGTTAACGCCTCCGAGGCTTTGATCAAGGACCTGGGCATCTTGTCTCGAGAATTCACCAAGGAGTACGAACTCCGCAAGGCTGCCAACGCTGCCAACCAGCAGCAGCAGAACATTGCCGAGTAAATGGTTATGGGTGAGACCATGTCACTGTCGAGCTTCTTTTCTTAGGTCTGAAAATCTGGCGCATGGAGCAGTTATGGACTTTTATGCCTCGCGTTTCTTGGCTTTTTCGTTTTCGATCTGGGGATTTATGTGGCCCCTTTCTTTCGCAGGCGCTTTTCTTTTTTGCTTTCTAATTCTCGTAAGAGACTTGGCTAGACCATCAACTAGCTGATACCAACAAATTTACAAACTTAAAGCTTTGAATCATCACTTGCATCCATCAACTAAAGGACATATTCTAGTCGTACATGTAGATCCAAAAATAGCGGGTCCGTGACTAAGCACCCGATAGGGTTAGCGTGGGTGCCTCCGCGTCAAGCAACGGCGTCATTCGCATCCTCCTGAGACTCAACTCACTTGCCATTTTGCATTCGTTCTGTCAATTTCTTGTTGGCTTTCCTCCATCTCTTTTGCTCATGCGAGCGTGGCTTCAGTGATGTACTCCTCGTCGAATAATTTCCTCGGGGGTGGTGCTACTGGCCGTCCCGGCCAGGCACCATTCATGCAACAGCAGCAGCAACCCCCCTATTCACAATTCTCCCAAGGCCAGCAGCCACCATCAATGCAACAACCTCAACAGACTGGATTTGCTCCGCAGCCCACTGGTCTTGCCCCGCAGCCGACCGGATTCGCCGGCCAGCCCTCCCCGTTCGGTCACTCGCAGGTACAGCCTCAAGCCACCGGATTCCCCGCGGGACAGCTCCAGTCGCAATTCACTGGCTTCCCCGGCGCCGCGGCCCAGCAACCCCAGCAGCAGCAAGCGCAAAGCTTCCAACCACAATACACTGGATTCCCTCCTCAGAATCAAGCGCAGCAACCGCCTCCGGTGCCGCAGATTCCCACTAGATTCAAGACCTCTACCGATATTGCGAACTCCTTCCAAGGTGCTGCTGGGTCTGGGGCGCCACCCCAGGTGCCGCCAAAGACAGGGTCAAAGATTCCAAGCATTCGACTTTCTTTTATCACGGCGCAGGATCAGGCGAGGTTCGAGCAGCTCTTTAAGTCTGCCGTTGGCGATAGCAAGACTATGGAAGGTGGGTTTCTGTTCACCTAATGGGTTATGTATGATGACTTGTATGGCAGTACTGACCGGTTACATTAGGCGACAAAGCAAGAGATCTTTTGCTGCGCTCCAAATTAACGGGCGCTGACCTTTCCAAGATCTGGGTCTTGTCTGATACTACCAAATCTGGACAGTTGTTCTTCCCTGAATTTGCATTGGCTATGTACCTGTGTAACATTCGTCTCACCGGTCGCGAGCTTCCCCCTTCCCTACCCGAGACGATCAAGAACGAGGTTTCAAGTATGGTTGATATCATCTCATTTGATGTTCCCGAGGAGCCGGTCCAACAACAGCGAACAAACGTCCCTAACTTCGATGCTCCTCTCATGGAGAACAAGTCGACGCCCCCGATTGTTCAACAGCCCGTCCCACAGCAACCGAACAACGCCCAGCTCCTGTCGCAGCTGACAGCACAACCTACTGGGTTCTTCCCTCAGCAGACAGGCATCCAGCAGCCCAACCAGACCGGCTTCCCTGGCCAGAACCAGTCCCAGTTCCTTCAGCCTCAACAAACTGGGTTCATGAGTAACCCGCAGGCTACTGGATATACCGGCCCTCGCCCTCCGATGCCGCCTATGCCTACTGGTTACGGGTCAAACCTCAGCCCCGCCCAGACCGGCGGAATGCAAGGCCTCGGCGTGCAGCCTACGGGCTTGGCAGCGCAACCTACCGGCATGCCAGGTCAATGGGGATTTATCAACACACCAGCGCAGGGTTTGCCCAACATCGAGGCTATGAAGCAACAGCTCATGCCGCAGCCTGGACGTGAAGGTGGGTTCAGTGCTGTTGGCCTTTCAGGAAATGCTACAGTCGCATGGGCAATTACGAAGGAGGAGAAGAAGATTTACGATGATCTTTTCCGCGCATGGGACGGTTTCCGCAAGGGCTTCATCAGTGGCGAGACTGCCATCGAGATCATGGGCCAAAGTGGTCTAAATAGAAAAGACCTGGAACGGATCTGGACCCTGGCTGATCCCCATAACCGTGGGCGTCTGAACATGGATGAGTTCGCCGTGGCTATGCACATGATCTACCGTGCTCTAAACGGATACCCAATTCCTAGCCGTCTACCACCCGAGCTTGTTCCTCCTTCTACAAGACACTTGAATGACTCTATCGGTACAGTCAAGTCTCTACTTTCCCAGGATGCTGAAACTCGTAAGGCTACTGGGGCGTTCCTGCAGCCGCAAAAGACCGGTGTTAGCTACCTTAAGGATCACTCCTTCCGTGGTGGCACCGGAGGCTCCGCTGGGGCCAGCCGCAAGGATGCGACGATGTTCAAGAACAATGATGCTGCTGGTGGATACCGCTCTAGTGCACGCCGTCGCGTTGGTAACGAAGCTCGTACTCCGTCCCCGGCCGCCTCTGGCGCCTCGGACGAGGAGTATTCTGTGGAACAGCTGCAAAAGAAAATCCGTGAGGCGAAGGTCATGATTGATGCTGCTGATTTCCAAGACGAGAACAGAGCCGAGGATGATGATGATCTAGACCGCCAAGATCGCCGCGAGGCAGAGAGTCTTATGGAGCGTATCCGTCGTGTACAAGATGACCTTGATACCCACCCCAATGCCGCATTCCGTCAAGTGGACAGCGGAGCAGAGCGTAGGGCCCTTCGTCGCCAACTGCAGTCTTTTGAAGATCAAGTTCCTCAGGTTGCATCTGACGTGCGTCGTCTTGAGCGCGAGATTGCGGACGCGAAGCTTGAGCTGTTCCGCCTCAGGGATGCCAAGGCGCACCCTGGTGGCGCTTCTAACATCATTGGCACTGGCCCTGGTGGCACTGTGACTGAGGCAGATCGAATCAAGGCCCGCGCGCGTGCGCGTATGCAAGCCCGGGCTGCCGAGCTTTCTGGGCGCCCCGCCCCTGCGACGGAAGATGACGATGGCCAAGCAGCTCGTCGTCTGGAGTCTGAGAGCACTAATGTGAAGATGGAGCGGGAGCGCAACGACACTATGACTCGTGATGTCGAGGAAAGTGTCCGTGATTTCGCTCGCAGTTTGGAGGACAGTCTTCGGGTTGAGGGCCAAACCTCCTCGCGTGAACATGAGAAGCGTCGTTGGGAAGAGGCATTGGGAGTTGAGGACGTCATCCGTGACTTCATCTACGACCTGAGCCGTAATGCGCGAACTGCGAATGTTCGCAAAGAAGAGTATGTTATTCTTGTCAATTAGGAAAATTTACCAATGCTGACAATTCATAGACGAGAGAGACCTTCCCCAGAGGTGCATTCTCGAGCATCTCCTGCCGCTGAATCTGCTGCGCGCCCTTCCATGCCCCAGTCCGTGGACTCGTCAACCTCTCTTCCTGGTAATACACACGAAGATCGTGTGGCTGCTGCTCGAGAGCGTGCGCAGAAGCGCATTGCTGAGCGCATGGCTGCTGCTGGTTTGAAGCCAAATGACGCTACTGAGACTCTTGCGCAACGCCAGGAGCGCGAGAAGAAGGAGCGCGAAGAGCGTGTCAGACGGGCCGAGGAAGAGGATGCCAAGCGGGAACAGGAGAGACAACGTCGCCTGGCTGAGGAACGGGGCGGTCCTAGTGATGTAGCTCCCAAGACCGTGGGCAAGAAACCACCACCGGCCCCGCCCACCCGCAGGGCTCGGACCGATAGTGCCGGCCAAGCCGATGCCAAGAAGGGAGAGGAACCCGCTAAAGCGGATCAGGCTGCTCGTGAGCAGGCCATCAAGGTAGAGCAAGAGGCACAGGAGGTGGAGACTAAGCGTCTAGAGTGAGTTACCCACAGCCGACAGAGACAAAATTAGTGGAATTGGCTAATACAGTTACAGGAATGAGGCAAGTCAACACGAGCTGGAATTCCAACGTGAGAAGGATGCCCAAGCTGCTCGACTTCGTGCTCTTGAGGAACAGGTCCGTCAAGGCAAGATCAAGAAGCAGGAAGAGAAGCGCCGCAGGGAAGAGGCTAGCCGACAGTCCAAAGAGCAGGAGGCTAGTCTTGCAGCCCAACGCGCTGAACTAGAGGCGGCTAAGGAACGTGAACGACAGCTGCAGCGTGAACTCGAGGGACTCGACGAGTCGTCATCCGATGATGAAGGACCTGCCGATATCACGCCCCAGTACAGCACCCCGACGCAGAGCCAGACTCTCCCTACCCCACCTCCCGTGCCCACAATTGCTATTCCCGAACCCCCCGCACCTGAAAGCGTGCCTAGCGAAGTGAGCTCCCCCGAGAGCAGCCGTGGTGTTCCTGCCGCCACGCCCGATGCTGAATCCAAGAACCCTTACTTCAAGAAATTGGGCCAGCCATCTGAGCCCACCTCAGCCAATTCGCCGCCTGCCACGGCTCAATCTACGAATCCCTTCCACCGCTTGACCCAGCAAGAACCCATCAAGCCCACCTTCACTGGTGCAGCCCCCCTGGAACGCAAGACCCGTACTCGCCCTGAAGAGGACGACGACTGGTCCGCTGCTGGCTCCGATTTCGATTCGTCTGATGACGAGGACGATCGCCCAACCGGCGGCAGCGCCAAACAACTTGCCAGTATCCTGTTTGGCACTATGGCGCCCCCGCGTCCTCTGAGCGCTATGGACGACGACAAGTCTGCCTCGAAATCCGCCACCCCCGTACAAGAAAGCCCTGTTGCACCCCCGCCCCCACCCCCAGCAACCCTGCCTCCTGTTCCGGCTATTCCAGGCTCTAGCGATGCCACCTCCCCACCAGCCGCGCCATCTGGCGCCCCTCCTCCTCCTCCACCTCCACCTCCGCCTCCCCCAGGAGGAGCCGGTGCTCCTTCTATGCCCCCTCCCCCGCCCCCTGGCGGAGCCCCATCTGCTCCCCCACCACCCCCTCCAGCTGGCATCCCGCCCCCACCTGCTCCCCCGGCCGCTGGCGCTGGCCGAGGCGCCCTCCTCGCGTCTATCCAGCAAGGCAGGACCCTGAAGAAGACTCAAGTGAATGACCGCAGCACAAGCTCATCGGCTGGACGTGTCCTGTGAGGATAGCACTGGGGGGCCTTTTTTTTTAAACTTTATTTCTGTTTTGGGAGCACATACTGTACAGAGAGAGGGGAAAGACATGACCGTACCTACATGATTGCAGAGCATGGTGACGATGTCAATGGATAATGGGAGAGTAGTTAGTTAGCTGTGCTTTACCTTTTTCTTGGAATACTCATTTTGTTTATTATCATTACATTCATACATGTGCCTGGCTTTGGAAGCAACCCTGGAAACCGTAAGCTCCTGCCTCTCCCCTCTCCCCATATGCCCAACCCTTCGGAGAATTCAGAGGTATGTTGCAGAAGGCTTAGAATTCTCGCTTGACAAGTGGTTAATGATGACCAAAGTGGACTGTAACGAACCCTCAAAAGGCAGCCAACCTGGGGCCATTGCTTTCAGAGCGTTCGAAAACTTTGAAACCCGGCTACTCTTTCAAGTTCGAGACGAAAGCTTATCAACATGGTCCTATGCTGTGCCCACGATGTGGCCATTGACAAAAGCACGGCCAAACTCTGTGGATTACAAGTGAGTTACCTCTATCATTGTTGCTGTATATTGTACCAAGATTCTATGCTGATATTGGTCATTGTTAATTTCTTACAAGCCTAGGCAAAAGACCATCACTGGGTTGCACAGAGACTGGTGGTCGTGTCCCTAAGGAGGCATGGCCCCCAGTTTACAGTGACCTGCCGGAATACGGGCCAGTATGTGAGATACAGGTTGCATTGAAGCCTGATAGAGTGGAGCGTCTCGGGTTGGCTCTTTGGATGACTTAACTCTCTGTTTCTAAGCTTTGTTCTTTCCGATCTGTCAGGATTGCTGCTTAGAAGCCTAAAAGGGTTAAGACTATACAATGTGCTCTAATAGATCGAGTTGCATCAAAGGGCCAGCACTAATGGAAAAGGTGATGTGCGATTGCGTTAGAGGCCTCTGGACCGTTGGACACTACGGCATGAGCATTCTTCTCCACATGGCCACATCATAAAATAAATTGCAATTCATTCAACGCTCAAACGCAGCATCATATCCAGCGCTTTCCACCAACCTATAGCAGCAAATCATTGTATACATCTCCTAAGACTTTGTTATGCTAAGAGATTAGATAGTAGAAAAATGGGATTGAAATCATTGACAAAGGCTACACACAAAATCTTATGAAAGAAATCCGCCCTGATGCGTGTCCTAAGACAACCGCATTACCATTGATTGCAGAACATCTAGGTCGAAACTCGGTTGGAAGCCAGAGCACCATTTCGCCGTTCAATCTGATCCTCTGCCCGTGCTCGATGGAGACTTCAAAATCCTTATATTGTGGATTGGATGTGGCATTTTCACACCGGTGCAGAATATTAAGGGTGCCTAAATCGGTTTTTAGGCATGAGTCATCTGCGGAAAATTCAACGTGTTTGACTACTCCTTTGACAGTCCAAGTCTGTTGCAAGGTGCCTGTAGTGGTGTCCCAGAGTTGCACCATCTGGTCACGGGAGCCGGACGCCAGCAGCTGACTATCAGACGAGAAGGCCATAGACAGAACTGAGTCTGCATGGCCATTGATCACCCCATCAGAATTGCTCTTGAGAATTTGTTGCAGCGTGCCTGTTGTAGTGTCCCAGAGCTGTACAGTCTTATCCCAGGAGCCGGACGCCAGGAGCTTGCCGTCGGGCGAAAAAGCTACCGACTCAACCCAACCTGAATCGCTCCAATGAGTCTGCTGCTCCACGCCCCTCGAAACGTCCCAGAGCCGCACAGTATCATCGACAGAACCGGATGCCAGCAGCCGAGCGTCGTGTGAGAAAGCAACGGACCTAACAGTCTCTTCGTGGCCTTCGAGAGTCTGTTGCAACGTGCCTGTTGCAGTGTCCCAGACCCGTATTGTCTGATCGTCCGAGCCAGACGCCAGCAGTCCACCATCGGGTGAGAAGGCTACTGGCCAAACAGGGCCTGTGTGGCCCTCGAGAGTCTGCAGCAGTACGCCTGTTGCGGCGTCCCAGAGCCGCACTGTATCATCAACGGAACTAGACGCCAGGAGCCGGCCGTTGGGCGACAAGGCCACTGATAGAACCGATCCTCTATGGCCCTCGACTACGCAGTCTAAATGGCGTGGAAGGGTCCGCTGTAGCGTGCCCGTCGAAGTGTCCCAAAGCCGCACAGTTTTATCAACAGAACCAGATGCCAGCAACCGACCATCATATGAGAAGGCCAGTGACCAAACACTGTCTGAATGGCCATCTAGAATCTGTCGCAGCGCGCCTGTTGCAGTGTCCCAGAGTCGTATTTTTTGATCATCGTAGCCCGACGCCAGTAGCAGTCCATCAAATGAGAAAGCCACTGAATTAACCCTGTTTAAAGGGCTTCTTTTTAGCCAATCTGAATTACCCCTAAGAGTCTGCCGTGTCGCGCCCGTAGCGATATCCCAGAGTCGCACAATCGCACCACCGTGACCAGACGCCATCAGCCGAAAATCAGGCGAGAAGGCCACCGACAGAATAGTGTCTGCGGGGCCCTCCAGAGTCTGCTGCAACTTGCCTGTTGCAGGGTTCCAGAGCCGTATTGTCTGATCCTTCAAGTCGGATGCCAGTAGTTGACCATCAGTTGAGAAGGCCACTGACAGAACAGTGCCTGTGTGACCCTCGAGAGTCTGCTGCAACGTGCCTGTTGTAGGCTCCCAGAGCCGCACGGTCTTATCAACAGAACCAGATGCCAGCAGCCGACCGTCGTGTGAGAAAGCCACGGACCAAACAGCGCCTGTGTGGCCATCAAGAGTCTGCTGCAACACGCCTGTTGCTATGTCCCAGAGCCGTATTGTCTGATCCATCGAGCCGGATGCCAGCAGGCGACCATCAGTTGAGAAGGCCACTGACACAACAGTGTCTGTGTGGCCCTCGAGAGTCTGCTGCAACGCGCCTGTTTCAGGGTCCCAGATCCGCACAGTCTTATCAAGGGAACAAGAGGCCAGCAGCTCAGCGTTAGGTGAGAAGGCCACTAACTCAACCCGACGTAAATGGCCCTCGAGAGCCTGTAATTCTGCGCCCCATCTTTCCTCAACTCGTGGTACCTGGCATATCCAAGGAGGGAACTCTGTTTCGAAAACTCTACGGATTATTGCCGTTCGGGGTGCAAATATTAGTCCTGCGCAATAAATCTGAAGTGGCGCTTCAGCGGCTATCTGGCAATTTTTCAGAACAAAGCGTTTTGCATCATGTAGAAAGTCAGCTATTGCAGTATCGTGATCGCCCTAAACATATTAGTATATATGAATCAGAGGTAGCTGTCTACTATAGTACTTACTGGTATAACCGTGCGAAGGAGATCAAGCATACCCACTACCTCCGATACAAGACCTAGTAGGCTCATCGCTTCCACCCAGTGTAGAAAATGCTTCTGGAGGAAAAGTAGGATATCTGTTTCGGAAGATAAAGCCTGACCCTGTTCCAGATGGTGTATCCAGTAGCGACAGGAGTATTCTAGCTCCGGTGGTAGATACTGGCGGATATGTTGAGGGTCAATGTCTACCCTATGCGTTCCAGAACTCCCTAGATTGCATATATCTTTCTGTAGACGGCCTCGCATAGTTTTGAGACAGGACTTCGCAATCTCCTTATGCGTTTTTGGCTCATCCACAAGAAACTTGGTTCTAGACTGGAGGAGAAAATCCCGAAACGATAGATGCAGAATCCTAACAGGCTGATCTCGGTTACTAGGAATGCTTAAAACTGATCGGAATGAGTCCAATCGATTATTGATCTGGTCTGCTCCTATTCCAAGAAACAGCGACAGCGCGTTTATAGAGAGCGGAACAGCGAGAAGGATAATGACACCAACTATTGTCTGGAACTCTTTTAGGAGCTGCTGCTGCTCTGATTCATTGCTGTCTTGGTCGTCCAGTAAACGAGTTAGAATTGGTAGGTATGTCTTATCCATTCTCGATATATATTTTGTTTGGTCTGTGAGAAGCTCTGCGAGGCGCGACTTGGGTTCCCATTGTGAATTTTCGATATAGCGGCATATAGTAGCAGCCGAAATGAATAGTGGAACGGATATAGTGACCAATTCTTGGATGACGTTATCGCCTGGCCAGTCCTGGGAAATATTTCTGTCCTGTTTGATGTTCGCAAATCGGTCCTGTAGGAATAAATGTATGTCGTGTTCTGTCACTTCTTTTGGTATCTCATGAAGAGCTAAGTCCTGAAACTCATGATCCGCGATCTTCGAAAAGCCGAGTCTCATTGGGAGTTCAGGCCTACTAGTCAAGAAGATCCGAAGGCGAGCCGACTTTGCCTTCTGTAATAGAGGCAGTAATCGAATTATGTTTCGGATATCTTGGTCATGGTCACATTCATCTAAAGCGTCGATCACCATCACAGCGGTTTGAGGCTGTCTGCCGAGTTGGTCAAGATTGAGTAGCGGTTGAAGGAGAAGTTTCTCAAACTGCTCCCTAAGCGATTTTGACGCAATATTAGGGTCATTATCAAATGCCTTTTGCACGCTAGCTCTCAACCCAGAGATCCTAAGCATCAGTTGCCTTGTTAATATCGGAAAAAACTTCTTCGCATTTCCTCGGTCACCTTCACCCCTCTTAAAGAAGAAGCTAGCGCCTAGATTGTTGCTGTCCTTGAGCGATCTTGCAATTGTCCTAGAGATTGTGGATTTTCCTGTCCCAGCCATTCCCTTCAACCAGAAAATGCATTTTTCTTGGGATGGCGACATGGCCCATTCCATTATCTGCTGGAGAAGCTTGGTCCTAGTGCCTCGGAGACATTCGGCTTCGTCTCGATCGTCAAATGACTCAAAACCTGCCTGTATTGCGCCTTCCAACTTGGCGAGATCCATATTTTGATTAATACGATCGGTGTTTTGGGCCACGCCGACCATCAGAGAGCTATCCAACTCATAGGTCAACCTATAGATTCATAATATCGTGTTCGGTCAACGTACGTTTGATCCAGCTGTAGAGACAAGAGGAATGATGATTTATATCTCTCGAGGTTCTGAATAATGCTTTCCACGTCTGCACGCTTCAGGGGCCACTTTAAGGCTCGTAATCCCACTTTCTTCATCAGCTTGCTTCCCTTTCCTGGAACAAGTTTCGCTTCCAAGGCTCGTAGGTCGGAGAAGCAATCGGTAATATTATTGACTAATCGTGAGGAGGTACGAAGGGCCATTCCATCATCACTTTGAAGAGATTTCTCCAAGTCTTGGAGTGTCCCTTGGAGGCCTTCAATGGTCAATTGTAGGGAAAGAATTTCGCGTCGTGCATCTTTAACTTCTCGAATATAACCCCCGCAAAACTTGGCGATGCTTCCTGCCAGTTGAATGACCGCGATGACGCTCGCCGCCGACGATAGAGCATCCATTTGTAAGAACACGGCATAAACGTTTATATTCCACAGTGGATAGGTACTTGATTATAGGGTAGGTATTTCCGGCGAGATGAAGAGGGGTAATACAGTAGGTGCCCAAGGCACGTGCTGGTACGTGGAAATTCACTTGAATACCCTTACTGAACTAATTAATCTACTCACTCGGTTATGATTGTAATTCTAAGATTTTTTCCAAGTAGGAACAAGAGGTACAAATAATCTCCGATGCTACCTAGGAAGAATAATTGGTCAATAGGCGTCTTGTATGATGCATGTAAACCTGAAATTGCTCGTTCAGAAAACAACATAAACGAACTTGACGTGAAACTCATACACAATATTGGTATGGTGGTATAAAATAATACATTGTCCCATGTAGAATTGAGGCCACAATAGGCCCAACCCAGTGTATCCAATGATAGGAAGTGAAATGTGAGCCGACCATAGCACCAAAACACCTAGCGGGGTTCCCACCTGTAAACATCAAGTAAGCCTTAAGAAATTGCAAATGAGAATCTGATAAATGTCTGTACAGGGGGTACTACGTACTAAAGCCAGTGAATCCGACTTGACTGTATCCAGTCCCGAAGCTTGTGATTCCGAGAATGATACCGACAAAGATAGGACCGAGAGCTGGACCAAATACTTGCCTTTGGCGTGGATCGAGACCCACACTGAATGAGAGGAAGATGAGCATGAAATCGGTCGTAACTTCGATGGTGAATGCACTTCCTATTGACACTAAAGAAGTGTCTATAGCGCATCCAGGGATGATAAACTATAATATTCAGTCGAGGAACCCCAAGTATGGCACGAAAACATAAAGCAGATAGCAGGAAAATGAATGGCGAGTGAACAAGTGATTAACGCTTATATCTACTCACAGATCTGGTGTCAAGGCTACTCCTTAATAGGTAGCCAGCAACAGTTGCTCCGAGTAACTGAAAGCTAACGTAGAGAATGCTTCGTGGGAAGGTAGATAACCGGGCAAAGAATGTCGCGATCGTGATTGTAGGATTAACATGGCCTCCAGACACAGGGCCAGCTGCGAAAATGAATAGAGGAAGGGTAAGGGCATTGAGCAGACCTCCTATTAGACTTGGGACCACTGGCCCTGTGTCAAGTTGTCTGTCATTCATTTAGATGTGAGCTTGACCAACCAATTACTGCGACGAAGTAATCTGAAACTTACCCAGCCATTTTCCCTAGGCCAACGGCTAAGAAACAGGTGAAATATACAAGCAAACATGTTGCTAGACTTTATGTCAGCGCGTATCTCTGGCTAGACCCCTTCTTGATTAAGGACTAAAACCGGAAAGCATAGGGAACATCTGATAAAGACGAAAAAGAATCCAAAATATTTCACATACCCACACCTTCAGTAAATGCAGCTTTCCATATATTAAGCTGAATGAACTGGTTTGGGCATATCATTTGCCTCCAAGGGACCAGTGGGGCGGCATCGGGAGTCTTCCGTAATAACTCTGCCTCCTCCAGGGGGTGGGCAGAAAATTCTTGATTAGCACCAATTCGACCGGCAAACGGCGTGCTTGCCACTTGGAATCGACGGCGTATCCCGCCATTCTGATCCTGCAAAGGTTGCGGTTGTTGTTCCTGAGCCTGGGGGAGAAACGAGGCCATTGAAGCTGGTTGCACTTCGTGGTTATTTGTTTGATAGATAGTAAACCATGAATATGAAAAAAGAATAAGTATAAAAGCAAGGACTAGTGTACTTGTTTTATTTAGTATTCTGAGTTCTGACATCAGTGAGCTCACACAATATAATAAAACAGGTGCGTAAGGACCCACAATGCATCCATTGGTTTTGATCTGGCTCTCTGCCCAAAACCATTTGAAAATCTCCTATGTATCGGTTCGTAGTCGTGGGCCTGTGCACGAGCTGGTGCGAGGTGGCACATCCCAGTAATCGGAGTATCGATATACTGACCTACTGGGGGTGGGACAAGGCAGTAAAGCCTACGAAGTTAACAGCGTTAATTAAATTCTCAAAGCGGAATGGCTATAATCTTGACCATCCCGCGTCATACTCTTATTACCCCCTGAGCCAAACAATAAGTTCGTGGTATATAAAGGAACCCGAGTAGTGGCATGGAAAGATAAAGAATTAGGGCCCACAAAACCACACGACCATGCGCTTTTTTGTCATCGTAGATCCATTCATTACAATGAAGATATTTTGTTCGGAGGTTGAACACATTTTGAGAATCTAGCCTAACATCCAATGTCGCTTCTATTCCATCGGAACGTTCTGTATTGTCATGACGTCAATCCTACAAAAGCGTCAACTCCGTCTGGTCGTTCAGAACTATCGATGCAAATCTCTAAATTTCTATCACTGGATTTTAGAATGTGTTAAGTATCACATTTGGATGTATGGATTTACAGAGTAATTTATTTCCGAGGATATTGAACCACAGTTCATCCCAGATCTGCGTGATCTCTCAATTGGCCCGAATTTAACTTCCCAGGGAAAGTGAAACCAAGTCTTTCCAGTCAATATTTCTTCATTCAACACACATCGACCTAGGTCATAGTCCCTATAATTTCCCGATGAGCCCAGGATAACCACCATCTCCATGGAGACCCTTCGAGACACCGCGTTCGGGAAACTAGTGCGCCTTTTCACCCGCCCCAGATTGGATGCAATATCTGGAAGAGCAGGATGTATCACTATGGACCAAATATCTCAAAAGCTGAGAACGACACAAACGGAGGCCTGCTACTCCAGCGATCGACAATGATGACCCTGAGCACCTTGAGGCCTTTGGTCCCTATACTGTTATGTCGCAGGCGTGTATGTCGTGTACTTCAACACTGCAGGGAAGTGGCAAACCAGTTGCTGTTAGTTGGCGGGGACCTGATGATTCTGAGGCAAGTTCTGTATTTCGTTGGTTTGAGGTTTATTGAAAATAATTTGAAGCCAATTTTTGATCTGTATAGCATCCTCGGAATTAGAGTACGAAGGAGAAGTTTTTCGTGAGCATTTTGATTTAGCTCCTCACTTTTGCTGTCTATGTTGGCTCTGCCATCTATACGCCCGGTATACCCGGTGTCTCAGCACAGTTCGGCGTGAGCAAGGTAGCTGTGGTTTCCCTGTCAACCGTGTCGGAGGAAAATGCTTCCAGAATCAAGGCTGATTTCTTAGAGAGACCCTAGAGATGAGAAACAAATACGATTGTATTAAATCTATAGATTAACCAACTTGAGGGGAAAGAGAGGAGAGGAAAGGAGGATCTAGTGAACTAACTACACTAGAAGTTAGTAGATCACGTGATATCATATATAACCCCTCTGTATACTTCAGCCAATCACATTTCCCTATCGCGTTAATTACTAAGATTTTACCCGATCCATGGATGTCATCGTCCACTAATGATTAGATGATCCACTACTCTACTCCGCTTTGGGGCTAGTGCCACTCTTATTGATGGGTAATGCTTCCATAATCCCATAGGTGAGATTTTCAAGGTTCTGGAGTTCTCTATAGAGTGCTTAATCGCAGTCTATATAAACCCTCGGGGCCTTTTTCATTTTTTTCCTCAGCAGAAAAATCATCCACTCGACAGCATTTCCATTACTCGCACATCATTTGATTCGAATTTCTCAAACAGTCATGTCGAACCCACTCGCCCATGCCAAGATTGTTCTGCGCCTCTCTAGCGAACGCGGATACTCCGAACATGGTGGCTGGCTTAAATCATTTCACACATTCAGTTTTGCCAGCTATTATGACCACCGATTCCAAAACTTTGGAAGTCTACGAGTTTTGAATGAGGACCGTGTCACAGCGAGACATGGCTTCCCAACACATCCTCACCGCGATGCGGAGATTTTCAGCTATATCCTGAATGGCGAGCTCACGCACCGGGACAGCACAATTAAAAAGGGTGCGGAGGGGGAGCAAGGAAAACAATTCTACCGCATGAAGCGGGGGGATGTGCAGTTCACCACTGCCGGAACAGGTAAACCTCTTTTAGTTTCCATTCTTGCCGATATCGATCAGAAGCTGACATGAGACAGGAATTGCACACTCGGAGCAGAATGAATCCAACAAGTCGGTACACTTTCTCCAGATCTGGACACTCCCCTGGAAGCATGGCCTCAAGCCCCAGTATCACACAATGCCTTTTAGCGAGGAAGCGAAGCGCGAAGCCTTCGTTCCTATCATATCGCCACTTGCTGCTGGCCCTGATGCAACCCCGGCACAGGAAGACGCAGCTGTCCCTAAGATTGCTGGCACCATCCCTATTCATGCTGATCTTGTCATGGGAGCTGGAATTATCAAGCCCGCTGCGACATTCAAGTGGAATGTTGGTGCTGGTGAAGTGGCTAGATCTAAGAAAAAGCGAAATGTTTACATTCACCTACCTATGACCAAGCAGGGCAAGTCCAAGATCATGATTGATGGTCGGGAGGATGCTGTGCTTGAAGAAGGCGATGGTGCTTTTGTCACGATGGTTAATGCTGGCGATGCCCTCCGTGTAGAGAGTGTTGGTGAGGTTGAGGCTGAAGTTATTGTGTTGGATAGCAATTGAGCCCAGATTCCGGCGGAGATTGTTGACGCCTCTGTTACTACCTCATTCTCCAGGCTAGTTATACCTGTTTGTTTGTGTAGGCGAAGGCTTCCCCTTCCTCCTGTTACGGACATATCCGTCGCCAATCAATTGTGACCCACACCTACACCGATGAGTCACCGAGATTCAACCAATCTATCTATCATCAGATCCTCAATCGCGGCTTCATTATTGGTCAACGGTATATCGACAGCGTGGAACGATGCGAGACCAAGAAAAAGAGATGCTTCCGGTGTCAACAATTCGGACACCTAGCATGGCCATTCATGGAGACCCTGCGATGTGGGCACTATGCAGGGCAACAGGAACGGCAACGATGCCCACCAGGAGTCAGGGCCCGGTGCCTCGACTGCAGCGGCGAACACGATACCGGAGATCACCAATATCCATTAGGGATTGGTTTAATGATAAGACGGCTACCCGAATTACTACTTTGTACACATTAATAATCAAAGTAGCCTGATTCTGCTGGCGTTTACAGGTGTCAAAAATGAAGCTTTTGGCATTTGTTTGACCAGATCTTTGGTCCTATTAGCTGCCAATGAATGAATTTGCAAAGTGAATTGGTCTATTTCATAACGAGCATAGTCTCAAATAGGTTTTTGGCTTTGGTGATAAGGTTTGGGGGAGAATTTGAGCTACAGGGTTGTTTTGTTTCCTGCGTAGTATGGCGTAAGCATATCTTGATATATCCAACTATTTGCCTAGAAACTAATTGACTGGCTTAGTACCTCTTCTCGAAGAGTAAGAATGGTCTTGAACGAGATAGAAAGCGATTAGACGTATAATAATGTTTTCTCAGTGGTTGGCCAACCCAATCATAGCTAGGCTCTCATCGGTTGCGTGCGGCGATATGTTTCCCGCACTGGACAGCCATGATGAGCGTGCATCTCCCAGCCCTCGGCCTGATGGCCTGAAATTTCCCCCTTTCCCTTTCCCTTGGGAGCCATATTTTTCGGTCGATACGTTGAATTGACCTCCATGCGGTGAATGGCAGATCCATGAACCGCAGCGTCCCTAGGAATATCGCGTCTTTCCCCGAGAGGTAGAGGGAATCGAATAGGTTTCCAGGTTTGATCACTTTTCAAAATCATTCTCCGAAATGGAAGGTATTCAACCATCTTCCACGATAGAACAGAGAGCCATGTGTCACCATGATGAAATCGTAAACTATCATGTATTTGACCATTGGTGCTTGCCCTCCAAAGTGCGTATTCAAATTCAGATCTTTCGTCAGTCTCCCCCTCATTTCTCGTAACTTTCTGTTCGGCAGCTCTATGTCTCTGACAATGCTGAATGTCACCTGCAATTGAATCATCAAAGCAGTGGAATTGCTTCAGCTTCTCAGAATCAAATTGGAGCCCTGCGCGTTGCGCTTCATGTATCATCCACACTAATGGTACATGGCTTAGCGCCCAGTCTTCATCTTTATCCAACTCCAGCCCACCGCCGATATCTGCGTGACACCCTGGAAACCATACTTCTTCAATGTCCTGGGTGGCATCTTCGAATTTCCCGGAAGCAGTATCGTAAGGAGTTCTTGGCGACGCGGGTAGTTGTTCAGGTACCACCGTAGAGCCACTTGCTGGAATGGTCGAGTTCGCAGTCATAGGCTGCATTGGGGTCACGCTCTGGGGCTTTGTACCCATTGGTTGGCCATTTGTTTTCATAGATTGCGAATGAGTACAGGGTGTAGGCCGATAGAACACATTTTCCTTGGAATTCTCCTGCCTAGGGCTCTCATCCATAGGGGCCCTACGACCCTTAATTCTAGAATTCTGGTCAAGATGAATTCCTTGTGGATGGATGGAATGCACATTTTGCGCTTGGTGGTCAGACGATCTCGCTCGAGCAGACACAGAAACCGGGTTGGTATCTGCCAACAGATCTTGTCGAAATTTAGCGCGATGCTCATCGATACTGACTGCATGCCGAATAACCTTGGCAGAAGTTCTCGTTGTATACGGAAACGCAAACTTGTTGCGAAACTTCTCGAAGTGTGGTATGCTGTTAACGGTGTCAAATAAACCCAAAAATCGGATCTGCGATATCGGGCGACAGAATGTCTCCCGTAATGCCTTCATGTACTGGAATAACGCGTCTTTTTCTTTCTGGCTAACGTCCCTGCTATTACTCCGTGCTCCCCACTTGGAAAAGACGGACCAGACATAGCTGACCTTCCCTTCATTGCCTGCCTCTAAAAGGCCAATATGGTCCAGCATCTCAGCAAGTAGGCGCGCCACATACGCTCCGCGACTGAACCCGAAGATGTAAATTCCATCTCCAGGACTGTAAAAGCGCATGAGATATCTATAGCCCGCCATGACATGGTCATCAAAAGTAGAGCCGAAGGCAGCGTCTTTCGCTTTAGCATACCATCTCTTGATGGGATTAGCGTGGGCGTCATTGGACTGCGAAACTGAGCGGGTATTCGTTCCAATTCCAGGCTGATAATAATGCAGTTGGCTTTTGTCATTACGATCAAGCATCTATATCGGCTTAAGCGCTGGTCGAGGCAAGTGGTTTGCAATAGAATCACTTACACGGTAGATTTTGAGCACGTTGCTATCTGATTCATCCCCACGAAATTTGTACCCTGTGCCGTCAAAGCATAGGACAAATTCCTTAGTGTCCGTAACCTCCTCCATTATTTCGTAAATGTGGACAAGCGCGCAAAGAGACAGAATCCAGTACAAATCTTGGTACGACTTTCTATTACTTTCTTACAGTTAACTATAACTACAAAATGGTGTTGTCATCGAAAAGAGACTATCCACGGTTGGCATTGACATGCGGCGTTGTTGCGCATTAGGATTTTTTGGTGTTTTTTCTTCTTCTTTTCGATTGGGTGACAGATGGAGAGAAATGAATTGGACTACAATGTATGGTATGGATTAATGATATGTATATATATAGTGACTGTTCGTTGACATCCCATTTAGATTCCTTGAATGTCTATACTGCCTACTAAGGGATTTTATTTATCTTGCATTCATTTCGTGTTTCTGGTATATTTTGATAAATTCTTTAAAATGATTAGCCTTGTTTGAGTTATTATAAATAGACAGAAATTGGTTAACTGGACGTGCATTCTTGAGCGGCAGAATATTATATAATCAAAGATATTAAAACTTACGAACCGTCACTGTAAGGTGCCCGTATCACACTACGTTCCAATATGTCCACTTTTATACCTTCAAAGGACCTGCTATTCAATTTTGTAGTCAGTACACCGATCTGCTGACATATTGTTAAAACTGACATCATAGAGGCCTTACGGTCGTCATGATTGCGTATCCCGCATCAAGGTTGTTTGTCAAACGTACAAATCAAAACGCTTACTCGAACTAGCGAGAAAGAAACGTCGAGATAATAATATGTAAGAAAAGGTCCAGACTCTCCTCAAGAAGCCAAATTTTGTCAAATTCCTATAATAATGCAAACTTGACCGAACATACTTTACAGTAATTGAATACTTCCCATCACCACTTTAGATTCAAAAAGGATTATTGTGGTTTTCTAGATATGACAGACGTCCAAGCAAACACACTGAGCACAGAGCAGAATATGGGGGCCCTGGGGCAGCCTATGAATGACAGTGCCACAGGGGGAGTTGGTCTAGACCTTGAAGGGTTTCAGGCCCAGGCGGTTGTTGCAGGTAAGGTATAACAAATTTCTCGCGACCAAGGCACTAGGAATATACTCAAAGTATATCTAGACGACGGACGCGTTGATATCAATTTGACCAGCGTGGAAAGCTATGCGCAACTGTCGAACACCTATTGCGTTCCATGGCCCACAATGAAGGCTCGGCGGGGGACACAGAACTGGTAGACTCCAAGCTACCTCCGCGTTTGAACATTGTGATCCAAATTGTTGGATCACGAGGTGACGTTCAGCCATTTGTCGCATTGGGGCTAGAATTGCAGAAATTCGGGCATCGTGTTAGGATTGCCACTCATTCTCCTTTTAGAAAATTTGTCGAAGATTCTGGTATTGAATTTTTCAATATCGGTGGAGACCCTAAGGAAATGATGGCTTATATGGTGAAGAACCCTGGCCTTTTACCTCACATGAAGAGTATGCACGAGGGCGATGTGGAGAACAATCGAAAGGCGATACGTGAAATCCTGCATGGCTGCTGGCTTTCCTGTATTGCCGGTGATAGAAAGCTCGATATAACAGATGAAGGAAGGGAGGCGTTTAGTCGCCCCGAACCGTTTGTTGCAAACGCTATAATCGCAAACCCTCCGTCATTTGCCCACATTCATTGCGCAGAGAGGCTCGGCGTGCCGCTGCACATGATGTTCACGTTAGTGGTGATTCGTTTATATATATATTTCTTTTATGGAGCCCACTAACGAGATATTCAGCATGCCTTGGTCACCCACCCGTACCTTTCCACACCCGCTTGCGAATATACAATGCAACTTAGCCAATGACTGTGCCGCCAACTATTTCTCCTTCATGTTGACCGAAACACTAATGTGGCTTGGATTAGGAGATTTGATCAACTCTTTTAGGACTGAAACCCTTGGACTGTTTCCTATCGATATCCTGTCTGCTCCTGTAGCAGTTCCCAAGCTCAATATTCCTTTTACTTACTGCTGGTTTGTAACGGCCGCGCATTTGACGAGGTGAACTTCTAGTGACGTGGATAGGTCACCATCTCTCATACCCAAGCCAGTTGACTGGGGTCCATCGATAAGCATCTCCGGCAATTACAACCTGCAATCGGCCTCTTCATATACCCCTCCGTATCATCTCGCTGAGTTCCTGCAAAATGGGTCTTGTCCAATTTATATTGGATTTGGATCAATTGCTTTAGATGATCCTGAGAAGGTGACGCAAATAATACTAGAAGCAGTTGGGAAAGCTGGTGTCCGAGCTGTCATTAGCAAAGGATGGGCTAACTTGGGCAACAACATACCTGATTTGCCGCCGGGTGTGATATTGATCGACAATTGTCCACATGATTGGATCTTCGGACGGGTTTCCTGTACAATTCACCACGGTGGAGCCGGAACTACTGCGGCAGCAATTTCTGCAGGGAAGCCGTCAATCATTGTACCGTTCTTTGGAGATCAGACATTTTGGGGGAAGATGATCGCGAGGGCTGGAGCAGGCCCTAGCCCGATCCCATTCAAGCGCCTTACCGCGGACAACCTTTCAGAAGCTATCAATGCGGCACTTACTCCAAAAGTATTGGAATCGGCAAGCGGACTTGGAATCCAAGTTGCGAAAGAAAATGGTGTTGTAAGTGGAGTGGAGGAATTCCACAAGCAATTGTCAAGATATGCTCTGGAATGTTCTATCGTACCATCTCGCCCAGCAATGTGGAAAGTGCGAAAGACAGACATCAGACTTAGTTCTTATGCTGCTGCAGCTTTGACGGAAGAGAACTATCTCGATCTCAGTGATGTTGAACCGTAAGTATTGCGCTTGCTAGGTGAAGTAGCCCAAATGAGACGAAGCTGACTCTGGAACAAGTATCCGGATTTGCGAGTACGACCTCAATTATGGCGCCTTGGGCCCAATTTCTGGTGCAGTTGGTGCCGCTTTGGACTCTGCGGTACAGCTCCTCCAAGGTGTCAAGGAAGTGAGGGCTTCTTTGTCGGGATGCCGGAATAATGGCCACTCACATTCAGGTGCGGAATCTGGCTCTGCTGAAAAGGGTGGGTCCAAAGGCGCTCGCAGAGCAACACGAGCTGTCATACAAGCGCCGGTCAATATTGGGGTTGCTATCACTCAAGGAATACACAACGCCCCGCGCTTGTGGGGTGGCCTGGTTTCCCGAAAACAGCCATGTGTTACTGGGATCCGTAGTGGACTTAAAGCTGGCGGTAATGTCGGTGCTTTCCCTGCTCTTTCCAGGAATACCTTGCCTTTTTTTTTTGGAATATCTGATGATTCGAGACTAAAATAGGAGTTCTTCTTTGGGGTATATGATGGAATTTCGGGTCTTGTTTTGGAACCGTACCGGCATGCCAAAAATGACAAGCTCTTTGGACCAATCTCAGGTCTTGGTATTGGTGTCCTTTCCTGCGTTACCAAGCTGACTTCAGGTGGGATTTGCTTCATTGCATTAATACCCCGGAACTCTCCGATAGCTGACTGCAACTTCAGGGCTCACTGGGGCGGTCATTTATCCTTTAAAAGGGATCGACGCGGAGATTGCGAAGTCCATAGAGACTAACAAAGCAACAAACATTCAATCTGCCATACTCGCTCAAGGAAAGAGTGAGATTGCTCAAGCAAGCGCTCAAGAGCGGACAAAGATTATAAAAACTTGGAAAAGCCTAGTGCAAAATACAAGCCTAGGAAAATGAGTTCAAAAGCAACAGCCGAGACGGCAGAGGTGATATTTGATCAGAAATGCAAATACCGAGTCCAAATACCTGGTCATATACAGAACAAAACCACCCGATCGGATACAGGGTAATTTACCCCGAACCACGTTCAGATAACCTGCAGAAAAGTGCATTAGTTATTGACTAGTTATTTGGTCTATTTAAGTTGCCATATTTAGCTAGATAGGGAGTTCCATAATACTGAATTTTACCATACTTTTCATACAGAAGACGATAAGCCATTCCTAGTTATAATGGAGATAGTTCACAGAAGTCTGTGCAATGACCCAATAGAACTTATTTATACCATCTATGAACTCCTTGATAATGGTATACCTTTTAGGTCATTGCACCAGTGCGAGTTCCTACTGTCACTACACATACGAAATATTCTCTCGATTTTAGTAACTAGTGCTTAGACCCTGCCAACTCCCAAAGGACCACATTTCTTTTGGTCCTGTATCCTAGTCCTATCTACTCCTATATGTATCTCGATGCTTACTAAGCATAGAGTTGACATACCTCTCATCGAAGATATCTTCTTCTGGCACCTTCCCACAGAAGAAGACATTACCGATTCAAAAGGTTATGGCAAATCAGACATATTAGCGGACAGAAATGTGAAACAGCATGGAGTTTTGTAAAGGGGTGAGTATCTTTACAGTGTAAAGTCCATGCATTGAACTGACATGATTTGAAACTAGGGCTCCGACAAATCCATATGGGATCACCTCAAGTCGAACGATGGAACTATTATTGATTACATCCTTCCCTTTTCTAAAGTCTAACGCACTGAAGTTGGAACATGTTCACCCAATGCTTAAGTCATTTTCAAATGTGGAATTTTGATGATAATTAGGAAACGAAATTGAACCGCCATGCCGGACTTACGCAATGGCATTAAAGCTCAATTTAATACTTGCTTGAAGGAAATATAGTTTCTCCTAGACATAGACGAACAACAAGGAAATGATTTACAGAAAGTACAAAACGCTTTCCAAGAAACGTATATATATACCATCATACCATGACCTGGTCTTAATTAAGCGCAGAGTTGTAAACTTGGAAATTACTTCTGTTCTACTTATTGTTCTGAGACACCCAATATGACAGCTAACTGACAATCATGCTAATAGACTCTTGGGGCATGACACTTTTATAGCCAGAAATTCGTTGCAGGGGAGACCTTACAGCTAGTCCGGGGGTCTGGTTCTAGACCTTTGTATCTTTCATATAGGTATTTTAAACTTCTGTAATTTATTATCTAGTAAGCTACAAACCAAAAGTTTTATCCGTATATGGGCTAGCGTCTCATATGGTTAGGGTTTGGAATAGCATCTCTCTGTTCCCGAAATGGAAGGCGATACCTGTATTGCGGCAGCGACGAACAATACAAGCAACACCGGACACAAATCGAACATACATTCTTCGATAGCGTCTGTATGACACATGGTAAAATTTACATAGGACTGAGACACTTATTTTACAATTGTTCATTCCCCAACTAAAAAAGTAGCGCCAACATTCACTTTGAAACTAGAATACTTCTGTTTTCGGCAGGGTCTTCGTCGCTGGATGGTTCCCTGTTTTGACCAAAAGAGGGTGTAGAATCCCATTCTCCGAATTAAGCTACTAGCATTAAACGTATCTTCGATTCGTTTAAATCGAATATTGCGGCATTTCTAAGAGCCGAATCATGGGACTTTCTTCGAGCGGCGGCTCAGGTGCCAATTATTCATGAGCGACAAAGCATTCTGTTTGCTAGGGTTGCCTTGTTCCTCTCGACCCCCAGGTAGGGACGCAGACGGCCTCGGTACAGTGCGCTTCGCTTGAAATTGTCAACAATTCTAAAGAATGTCGAAACAGAAAGAAATGCTCACTGACAATGATGGAGGTTATTGTGACTTTTTCCATTTTTGGATCTGTCACTCGAGGAATTGGTTGACCTTCGGCCGCTTTCCGTTACAGCAATTTTAAGCTTGCGTAAGAGTTCAGACATGATTGATTGGTATGTGCCTCCATATCACGGAAATTGAGGTTTGCAATAAATCTTGCGTGTCTATTGTCTTTTAGGCATATAATGGAATCTGGTTAGAAACAAACATGCGTAATCGCAATGACGTCAACATATTCCTATGACCCAAGAATAAAGGTGGGCATGGGCCTTTTGCTGGTTGATGCCAAAGCGATGATTCGGCTATCATGCACACAGCCGACAGTGGAACACCTGACCCTTACGAATATAAAAGACTGAACGTCCAGTAGGTATATGTGTGTAACATTTCGTAGCACAAGATGCATCTTCCTGTAGCCCTCAATTGGATGCGGCCAGCTGAATGATTGATCCGAAGTTAGATTTCCTAGCACTCATGATGGTTAATGAACATCTCGGCATTTCCATTGCACTTCTAAGAACTCATATATAAGAAAACCAGAGGCACACCACAACATTCGGTTGGTGGAACTGCGGCTGCGCTCAAGGCGAACAACTTCAGAACAAATACCACTTGTTCCTAGAGTCGATGGAGACAAGTGTCACGAATCTTGAATTGGATGTCCGCAAGCTCAATCAGAGTCTGGCAGGTAATTTAATCCACAAACAAATGAAACATTTTGAGAAAAAAGGAACCAACGTAACAAAGTCCATCGTGACCTTGTCGATGATGTTTCTAATCATTTTGAGGGTTCAAAACCAACTTTTTCGAGCTCCGGCCTTCAAGCACATCACTACATGCTTCCTGAATCTTGCATAACCCACCAGGTCGCTTTTCCAGGGGTGTGGGAGTTACACCCCCGGCAAGAGCCGTAGGTAGATAGTCACGATACCACCAGCTTGTGAAACTCCTATTTTCAGCTTTCTGCGTAGCCGTGCTAAAGAAATCATATATCAAGCTAACATTATCAGCAAGATTCATTCCCTCGCTCTTCGGGCGGGTGGAGGCAAATCGACCGCCCGAAGGTTGTAGGACTTCGCTGATAGCATTCGCTCCCTTGTCATCTCCAGAGGCCGTCATAACAAAGTCGTACGGACCAAGTTGTTTCAACTTGGAGACAATCTGGGCATCTTTGTAGTCAAGAACCTCTGTGGCACCAAGCTTACGCACATAGTCAAACTTTTGCGGGGATGCAGTTGCCACGATCTCATAGCCGACCTACCATCAATATTAGTTATCTCCCTCAATATAAAACGCTAACCTTCCACTCACGCTCGCAGCATACTGTACAGCGTATCCTCCCACGGATCCACTAGCACTCCAGATCAATACTTTGCCGTTCCGGTTTGTGTTCGGTTTATCCATCCCCAAATGTAGGTGCAGGGCTGCAACTGCTGTCAAAAGAGCGAATGGAATCGCCGCAGCATCCTCAAATGTTGTATTTGGTGGTATCTTCGCAGTCGTAGACTCCGTTCCTACAACATATCTTTGCCAACCACCATATTTACTCTGCTTTCGCTGGTAAGTCGGTGTGTCCGATACGACGCGGTCACCCTTCTGAAACCTTGTTACCAAAGATCCAAGCTCTTCAATAATCCCTGCAACTCCATTGCCTAGAATGAATGGATAGGGCACATCAATATAAGCCTGACTGCGGATTTTGGCATCCAGAGGCTGTATAGCAAAGGCTTGGTTCTGTTCACAGCTGTGAGTGGAATGTTCTCGAATGTTTTACATTTTCACCGCTGGGTAACGCCGAAACATATTAAGCGGTACACAGACCTTAATGACAATCTCATCTTGTAACGGGGTAGAATACAGTGCTGGAAGAACCTTGAGGTTGCTCTTCGGTTCCAAGATCCATGCTGCCTCGTTCACCGTCGGCATAATGTCTGGCTTCGAAAATGGTATCTAATTTAAGTCTGAAAATTTGTCGCGAGTAAGACGCTTTTTTTAAATATGAAATTTACTAAAGACCCCCGCATACACAACCCCCAGGGACTTTATATCCTTTAGGATATAAGTCGTGGTACATTCACTAGTAGTGCGTATGACGTGCGCATATAAGTATTAACAATTGTTGACAAATGAACTTTAATTGACTGTTCAACGCCCCACCTACTCCAAACTCATCCACTTGCATCAACGGGGATCTCCCCAAACATTCATCAATGATCAGGATTACTTGTATTCAAAATTCAAACATAACCAAGAGGCGACGTCACACTGAGGCTTCTCCCCAATTGTCTGTCAATGGAATCAGCATCCATCCACCTCTCCCAAACCGTGCAAAACTCCGGTTACAATCCGTACCCAAAATTTATAACCTGTGGCAAACTTAACTAAGGGATTCTCCTACCTATTGAGGATATGTTTGCTCATCTGAGTACTATTTGGCAGGGGTAGAACCTTGGTCTTTTTAATATCAACAGGATTCTGAACTACGCCCAAGTTTTAGACCTTTTATTTCTAGTAAAGGTTGCTCTAGATTGCTTTTAATACTTATGCAACAAGTGATGGAAATGCCGGAACACGTATGACGCCCTTGTATAGGAAAATTGAGGTCATAACACATATCATGACGTTTGATACTACGTGCGTTCTGGTAAAGCAATGGCCCGGAGAAGGATGATCCTTTGGTACTTTGGTAGTACATTGGTATAAAAGAGGTGGATACAATAAATTTCTTCTGCCAACGGCACCAAGTCTTTATATTGCAGATCATATTAAGTTTTATTATTCAAATTCGATTTCGAAAATCCGCTGAATTTTACAATATGCCGCCTGCTTACAAGCGCCTAGACAAGGACCAGTGCGTGTTCTTATTCGTTGATCACCAGGCAGGTCATGCCCACCCCAGGTGAGCAAGCCGTGATCAAACAACTAATTCGGATAATAGACGGGCCTGATCCAGTTGGTGCGTGATTTTGAGCCGACCGAATTTCGCACCAACGTGTTAGGACTCGTTAAGACTGCCAGCTACTTCGGGGCACCTGCTGTTCTCACAACTTCATTTGACACGGGTCCTAATGGCCCGATTGTTAAGGAAATGGTGGATGAGTTGCCTAACGCTCCACTGATCAGGCGGCCCGGGCAGATTAACGCCATGGATAACGATGACTTTGCAAATGCGGTTAAAGCAACTGGTAAGAAGCAAGTTATCATCAGGTTCGTTACTAGATATCTTCTTGCAAATCCGTGCTAATTATATAGTGGTGTTTTGACTGAAGTATGCGTCGCTTTCCCTGCTCTGACTTTGATCGAGCAGGGCTATGACGTGTTCGCTGTGACTGATGCATCGGGTACCTTCAAAGACCATACCCGAGAAGCAGCCCACAAAAGAATGGCACAGGCGGGAGTCCAGCTTTTGAACTGGGCAGCAGTGGCTGCAGAGCTCCAGCGCGACTGGCGCCGAGATATTGAAGGCTTTGGCAAGATTTGGACCGACCATATTCCTGGGTATTGGTGTTTGATGCAAAGCCACCTCAACTCATCTGGTGAAAGCGGCAAGCAATAAATACATGTTAATTATAGCCGCACTTCAGACACTTGTATGAACCTAATATTGATTGAACTCAATTGACGTTGTTATATGGGGCCTAGAGGCGCCATATCTGACATTTGACAATTATCTCTACACGTAATATTCTACTGTACTTCATTGGGGTGGCAGTGTTGCTATCAGTAGGACCACAGTGTTGCAGAAAGTCACAGATATGCTCATCCTTGTAACGTTGCTTTTGCTTTTCTTTATCCTGAGCTCCAGACTTGCCACACCAGGAACCTATCTCAACAGTCTCTCAGTCATGAGTCTTCGTCCAGGCAACAACAAATTGCGCAACGATATTGCGGGTTGAGACAGCAATCAAAGTAAATGGTTCATAAAAATATTCCCAATGTTAGGCGGCTGAACCCTGGAGGCTGATAAGGACCTCGGGATCACTTGCCATCACATCGACACATTGCGTGTATTTGCTCCAACATCAATCCGGGTGTTCCTTCAAATATACACAAGTAACCAACATTGGATGTACGAGGTATTGAGTCAAATATTACTCCGTATTGTTTTCAAAAAAGAATACATATGTGTATTCGTAATACTAGTAATGTATCACTTTACATTGGCATAAAAATCTAGATTGGTTTAAAATTACATCCTGTCTCATCCTGAAAACCAGGCTAAATAGAAGCGTTTGGTAGCCTCTGTCCAACAACGACTGCAAAACATGAGTTAGAAAATACTTTGAAATATGGGGCCTTCGGAGAGAATGCCCCTTCTCCTTAGTTATACAGCTATGAACAGGGACACTGATATGTTGGAGGAAGTATCCGACGACCTAACCCCCGTCCTGTCAGATGCAGGGATACGCTTAGCTCTTGTAATGTAAGCCTTTTCAGGGAGCACCGACAGGCAGTAAATTTACACCCTTATAATACGATACTCCGTATATAAATGGTGATGTGTACATACTAGGAATCGTGACAAACGCCTAGGGAACATTTCTAGTCTTGGTTCGCCCCAACGATAACTCAATATCAATAGAATCTTCCAATTGATAGGTAACACTAGTAGTATCTGTATATCAATCTCCACTAGTCCTATCTATCACCCTATCAAAGCTTTACGCCTAGCCTCTATGAAATCCCTTGCTTCCGAATCACGCGACCAAATTTCCGAGCCACTGCTCAGTATATCCTTAAACCGCCCCTGACCCAAGATATCTCTGAACTATGTAGTAGCTGCTTGCTGCAGTTGCATCTTCCTCATCATCTCTGCCCCTTCGAATGAGTATTTGCATTTCATTCGCACCGCTGGACCATATCGATACATGATGAACGGGAATGGCATACATGCGAGAGTCATGAATGCCGGGATAGAGGATGCCCAGTGAACTCCCAAGTTGTGATACATCTGTGTCGTGAATAGGGGGAAAGCAGCGCCCACGACCGAGCGGAAGATGGCAGCTGCAGCTAAGACAGAAGCCGCATAGATAGTGTAAGTGTCGATCAAGTAGTTCATGATGGGCAAAATGACGAGTACACAACCGAATCCAAATGGTGCAGAAAGGATGATACTGGCTGACCAGTGGATGCTGGGGTAGTTGGTCCAGGCAAAGGCGAACATGCCGATAGGGAGGGCGACACCCCCGACAATCGCAGGTGGCAGGCGGGATTCGGCTGTTGCAGATTTCGCCGCAAACAGCTTCATATATCGGCTGTTATTGTCCCAGATGGCGTATATCAGTCCGAAGATGATGCCACCGGCAATTCCCAAGAATGACAATCCGCCGATGCCTTCGCTCCAACCACTGCCTTCGCTGTACACGATGGTCATGGCGCCCATGAACATGTAGACTGTGCCGTAGATGGTAGCCATGTAGAGTGACGCTATTAAGACGATGGGCTCAAGGAAGAGGAAGATCCATGGACGGAACAAAACACGCTTGAAGACCTCCGACAGTTTCTTCTTTCCTTGGTTCTTTTCCAAAATGCTCACGTAGACTTTGTCATCAGCCTTGGCCAGTTTACGTGCCCGTCGTTGAAGTAGCACTGGGCTATATGTCTCAGGAATAAATACAATACCAAGTATACCGATTATGCCAATAAAGATCACGCAGACACCCTGAAACCATCTCCATCCGATGTTATCAGACACGAACCCGCCCACGATCGGGCCCAAGATGGGACCGAGGAAGGGTGCAACACAGTAGATGGTCAATGCCAAGCCACGTTGAGTAGGCGGGAAGAGATCAGAAATTGTTCCGCCAGAGTTTACGAGTGGCGATCCGCCAAATGTGCCCGCAAAAAATCTCAGGATGAGGAGGGTAGCCACGTTTTGGCTGCCTGCGGATCCCTCTAGAAAGGCGACCATGGCAATGTGAGTGATAATCCAGAGGATCTGTCTTCCATGTATTTCTGATCTTGAGCCAACGTTAGCTACCAGACTCTGTATAAAGTATGTGTGTAGGATGGTATTGTTGAGACTTACTGTCGAACAAAATATGGTCAGCTAGGCTCCCCCAAAGTGGAACATACAATCAACAACTTACCAAGGGGCCCCATAAAGCAGGGCCAATTGCAAACCCGAGCACAAAGAGAGAAAGCCCGAGAATGAAGACCTCGGTGCTGATGTCGAAGTCCTGAATGACTTCAGTTGCCGACACCGAGTAAGCCGAGGAAGTAAAGGCCACCGCAAAGACCGAGGAAGTCGCAATCGCTGCAATAGACCATTTGCGGAACTCACCCCAGTTCATTGGATTGCTGGGATCGTCTTTTTGGAACTCCACCACGAATGGGTCATCCTCAGTGCCCGAGCCATCGTAAGTGTGACTTTTTTCCACCTCACCTGCGTCGACAAGAATCTTCGATTCGATGCTAGACATATTTGGAGAGTATCGAAAGGGTGAATTTCAACCTCGTGCTGTGTCCATGAGGAAAACTCTTTTTGTCGTAGTTTGCGATCTATATAACTGTTTACCTGCGGAAAGCATCAAAGACGGACTGCTCTTTCATTGGCCAACTTGCGGGAAATGGGAATTCCCAGCGAGTAAAATCGCTTTCCGTGATGGGTCTCCGCAGGTGGATCGTTGCGACGGGAAGACATCTGATTGGTGCACTTTCTGATTATCAATCAGCCAGACAGCCCTGATCGATGGGGGCAATCATCGTCCCCAGCTGTCCAATACAGGAGTGATGAACGAAATGATGACTGACCAGCACACACCTTCAAGTCCTTTATGCAGACAGAGACTGAGAGTTCCAAACGCCTGCCAAGTATGTCGCTTGAGGAAGATCAAATGTGATGGATCTCGCCCGGGCATCTCTTCCTTCCATTGTTTTTAATCCCCAGGGCGCGTCCGCAAAGCTGACATCAATCACCAAGCATGCACCACATGCCAGGCGAGAGGCAAGGCATGTACCTACAGCCATTCTGTCGGTGCGATTGTGAAGCAAACGGCACGTAAACCTCGTGGACCAGCATCATCAGTTCACAAGCCTATTCCTACATTGGTCTCTCCCCCATTTTCGGTCACTTCATTCGAAGCCCAGACGGAGACAGTGACTAGAACGTCAGCTATAGTTGATTCGACACCCAATCCTTTCCATGTGGACAAATATCCACAGGCAGAGGCTGACCTGGGGCAAGACCGAGCATACTATACTGCACATGGGCGGTTTGCCGGTCAGGTCGCCGCTGCCATAGACTTGAAGGCAGGTTTCACCCCCGCCACCTGTCATCAGGTCCCACTAGTGAATGCCCCATTATTTGGAGATCTTGACCTATATTCTCAATCTTATCTCTTGTCTTCATCGATCGAGTTGCCTCCCCGAGCATATTCCAATCAACTGATTGACATATATTGGCGATATGTCGACCCTATAGAGCCCGTATTGGATCGCCAGCGTTTTCTTGAGAACTATGGAAAATTATATTCAACACCCATAACACCACCCTGCGCAAACTATAACGTTTGGCTTAGTATTTTCAATCTAGTCTTTGCCCTGGCAGTTCAAAGACAAGAACAAAGCCCCCTACATCAGAGAAACGAGCAGGGACATTGCTTTTTTCGGCGCGCATGGGCCCTGCTTCCAGCCGAGACTCGAGCTCGTGCAGTGCTTGATGTTGATGAATCGATACCTCCACTGCACCATCAATCAGCCTAAGACATGGATGACAGCGGGATTGGCCATGCGAATTGCGCAGAGCATGTGCTGCCATATCGCGGAGGCGCCTTTGTCGAAGGGTTCTACTGACGACAAAGGTCTGAAACAGAAAGTGTGGGCTAGCTGTGTTGCGCTCGATCGGTAAGGCATGAAGCGATCACCCTCATATAGTCGTCAACAGCTCACTTCATACAGATGCATATCCTGGTCGCTTGGTAAGACGTCGGCATTGATGCTAATACCATCACCGCCAACCAGTCGCTCCCAACAACTAGGCCAGAACCCGATGCATGATAACTGGGGGTTGGGACTCCATGAAATCGGGAATCAAATTCAGTTGGCCCAAATACAGACGCGAACTAGTCTCGCGGCTAGATTTCGCCCTCCATTCCTATCTCAGCAAGCCGAGTATCATAACTCGGCATTGCAACTAGATGCATCTCTTCAGAATTGGGAAAATAGCCTCCCCAGCGATTGGCAGTTGCAGAATCTCAGAATGGTTGCGGACAGGTCGTCCCGAGCTGAGCGATACGTGCTTCATCTTCGGTAAGCCAAGAATCCCTTGCCGTCACCAAAATGGATTTTTAATGTTCTATGCAGCTACCTCCACCACCGAATCTTTCTATACAGACCCATGCTCGCCCGCTTCTACGCAATGAAACCCGAGACCCACCCCTCCCCAAAATCACCAAATCTAAGCCACCGGCTCCTCCGTGAAAGTGCCAACATGTGCATCGAAGCCGCGCAACAGGTGGCCTTATTAGTTCAGGAGACACTCGAGCCAGATGAGCCCATCGGGCTCCTCCCGTGGTGGTACAGAATATACTATCTTCACATCGCGGGTGCTACCTTCCTCGCAGCCATGTTCCGATCTGGACTATTCACAGACTCTGTTTCCCAGTCTTGGAAAGGTGTGCTGCTGGCGCTCCGTGCCCATGAACACTTGAGTCTTTACATCCAGCAGTGTGTTTGCACATTTGAGACCCTTGCAGCTAGGATCACGGGCAAGTCTTATCCTAGTCTGGATGTCGGTTCATGTGGCTTGATTGTAGATGAGTCTGCGGGTGTTTGTTTCGACAACATATTCAAGGGTGTCAACTTTGACTATGAAAATTTTATATTTGGGCCTGAGGACTGCGGGGAAGGGCTGGTTTAGTGACGAGATTACTTGGTGAGGATGCTGGAGGGCCACAGCGCTTGCCATATGTGATCTCAACTAGTACGAGTCATTATATCTAATATTCTAACTCAAATACGTGACTACTTATCCTTCAAGTATATGTACTTCAATCCAGAAAGTTGTTCGTCAATTCTTAGGAAAGCTCCCGAGAAAGGTTGAGAGAGGTGTCCACAAAGTGTTGAAAATCGGAACTGATCATCAGTAACATACAATCTGGATTCCAATGCTAACCCTAGATAGCTGTTCACATTATCGCAGGTTCTTGGGTCAACCTATGTGCAGACCTTTGTAAGTATGAGACTATTTGTCCATTTTACAGGGTAGTTTTATGAACTTGATATATTCCCTACTCTGAAATACCTATAATATCCAAATCACTCGTATATCCTGTACAGAAAGCCTAGCGCTGCTATAAGAACCACCATGTTATCTGTTATCATCTTTCTGTCGGTACTTTTTTTAAGGTCTTTTCTAAGGTTTTTAGAATATAATGGCTAACTAACCCCTAATATTGTTAGTGTGGTACCATTCATACGAGGTATTTCTAGACGTTTAAGGGGACTAGATACGTATATATATATTGTATGGGTATAAAGATTGATCCATAGAAGCTGATTAACCTTCTGCTGATGAACAGCCAGTTCGCGCGATAGACCCAAAAACCTGACATCTACGGATTAAACCTTTTTGTCCGGAGTACTGACAGGAGACAACTTCATATTTTCACAATATAAAGCAGCCACATCCATCCGTGGAAGGACACGTAAAGGTAGAGTTACTTAAGTTGCTCCCCTCTGGGGCCATGGGTGTGAAGATGAGTGCCCAGGGTTGACGGAATTGGATGGAGTTAGTATTCCAAGTTCTAGGAACTTCTATGCCCGATGCTAAGGGACTCTTAGGGGAAAGAGTATTCACTGTTATACTACAACCTATGTATGAATGTAGATATGGAAGCTTGGAATTGAATGAGGATGCATTTCGTATATCATAATCCTTTCACAATTACTCTACATGCAGAAAGACTGTACTATCGGCATGCGATTAGTTGTACATTGAAAACAGGAAGCAGAAAAAGAAAACAACCATTATACCTGACCAACACCGACAATCAAACTAAGCCAAAAGAAAACCTAAGCAACAGTCGGCATTCTCGATTATGTGTTCAAGACTTCAACACCCATTCACAAGATAACTTCCGCAATCACATTACCTAGGGTACTGACACACCAAACAGCGATGAGACCCCAGCCGATCCTGCGATCCATTCTCCAATTGTTCATAGGAACAATAACCAAAAGCCCAACAAGGATAACCAAAAGTGTCGCGGCGCTAATAATAAGCACCTTGGAGATGGCGATTTCATACGGGACTTGCACAGGGGTAACATCCTGGAGTGCCTCATTGTGTCTCTGGTTCCCACCATTGACGGTCATATACAGACCACCAAGCCCGATACCGAGAAGGATATTGAGCATAGGACCACCGAAACAGGCGCTCAGTGCCATGACCGGATACCCGAGTCGGGCCACGGTGACGTCAGCGACTAGATCGCCCAGCGAGTTCCCGACGGCGAAAATGGTCAATCCAAGTAGGGAATCAGAGATGTTGAGGATGACGCCGATCGTTTTGAGGAGGGAGACAACTTCTGTGGCAATCGTCGCGATCCAGGCTATCGCGACTAAGAAGCCAAGTAGGGAGAGGAATGGCCGCCATGGAGATGGGAGGGTGTCGATGTGAGGTTGGGATTCGTGGGGGAGAAGCGGGATGGAAACATCTGAACTGAGACGTCGGCGGGTTCGTTGACGACGGGTGCTTATTATTAGGACTGTGAGACAGACGGAGGAGAATAAGAGGGAGACGAGGGAGGGAAGAATGAGGTTGCGCGGCTGACGGTCTTCGTCTATGGTCACCCAAGCGATGAGCACGGCGAAGAAGGGACCTGTGAAAAGCTGGATGGAAACCAGCCAGCGATTCCAGTCCTTTGGTGGCACGGGATTCACAGGAGGCGATCCTGGCACTGGTACAGCCGGGAGTTCAGAGTCCCATCGCGGGCGAGTAGTTTCTTCATACGACGACTTTCGATGGGGGTGCGTTGGCGGAACATTAGAAACCGATCCGCCGTAGACATGTGGCTGAGCCACGATCACTGGACTATCAGCTGGAAGTCTAACCCTTGGGGAGGGGTTCCCTTCCTCGTCGACGTTCTGAACGATAACCGAGGGTATGCGGTCCGGTTCCACAGACTCTGGTACATCTGGCTCAACTACTGGGACCGTTATGGTAAGAAGCAGCACACTGGGGGCTGCAATAACACCGAGCAGTCGTTCCCAGACATTTTTAGACTTCCATCCCACCATGGTCGGGAAGAGCGTGCAACCAATCTGCTGGGGAGGGGGGATCCAGTCAGGCCACCAATTCCTCAGGTATTTGTGGAAAGGGAGGCCTACATGAGCAAAATCATCATAGCCATCATGGACTTGTAACCGTTCCAACGGGCTGGCTGAACTTTGGAGTCGAATGCTGGGTGGTCGTGAGGATGGCATGGAGGGCGAATCAGTATATGTTGGGAAGGGCGTCGAAGGGCTTTCCAACCCAAAGCCTGAATCAAGGCGGGTTTCAGTGCCCTTAGGAGATACTGACAGCGAGGGCGGTTCATTGATCCCTCCGTTGTGGTAATTGGGAGATTTAAAAGCGTCTGATGGAGCGAGCAGGTCAGGGGTGTGAGGGCCTGTCGTACCTGGACTCAGACTCGGCGACCGATCCGCAGAAGACACATCCAGTGGCATGCCAGTGTCAATTCGAGGGAGTTGGCGTGACTCCATGGCCTCTTGTCCCGACGTATCCTCAAAAGAAGGTCTGCTCACTGTAAGCAATGGACCTCGTGTTGGCGAGGGCTCCAGAATACTGGAGTCAAATTTTAACCCCGCAGCATCGTTCGCCGACACAGCTCGAACCCGAGAGGAACCAGCTGCGCTGGACGGCGACAGGCGGTCGTTACTGGCAGATGGTCGACTGGCGCGAGGATGCGATGCTACCGAGCGCGTGTCGAAATCAGAGTCACCGTCATCTGAGTAGCTTATTGTCGGATTGTGACGCGTGTTTCTTGACTTCTGGAGCGAGTGAAGAACAGACTGGAACTCCAATGCACCGACAAGACTGGGTCGAATAGGGTTCATTGTATTACGCCTCGATTTCACGGGCCGATAGACGTGCATATTATCACGGATTTCAGCCAAATAGCGGTTGCGCGTTTCGTCATCCTCGTGGTCTTCCTCTTTCCATAGAGGAAGAGCCTCGGCGCGTTCCAAAAGATCAAAATCCTCAGTTGAGGCTCCGCGAAGAAGACTTCGTGATTCCGATCCTACACCAGGATCATCATCCTCAGCGGCCTCTTCGATCTCCAGCTCTTGGTTCTCCGGTATATGAAAGTGAGCTCGCGCTGCGAGGTCTCTCTCATTCTTCCGACGTCGTCGTACCAGATACCAGTGCCAGGTCACCACCATTACGACATAGAAGGCGTACAAGCCTACCATCGCAGCTGACTCCCATACATGAAGTTTCCCATCGGCCAGCATAACCATGCTGAGAACGACGGCCACTATGAAGTAGCCCACATCTCGGACAAAACTCCTTCGCGCGACCTTAAACGGCCGAACTAACGCCATAGAACCCGCGACAACAGAGGTGATAAAAGTCGCCGCGCCGATCAACTCACCAATCGCCAAGCTCCCACTATTCGACCGCATGGCGGCGAAAGTGGAAAACACATCGGGGCTTCCATTGCCAAATGCAAGGAATGTCACGCCTGTCAGACTCTCGCTCAAGCCTAGGATGCTAGCCAATGTACTCAGATCAATACATAGGAAATCGCTTGCCGCGATGCCGATTGTACTGAAGAGGAGTGATAGCCAAAGGATCAAGATTATGAATGCTACCGGTTTTGCATCGGCTAGCCCACAATAGTAAAATTGAAGGTATGAGATTAGGCCATCCTCGTGATCGGGGCAGTTGGCGCGGACGTAGGCACACTGATTTTGGACGTTGCGGACCAAGCGGCACTATATTATCGTGTGACAGAACATCATTTAGCCTTCGGTGCCATCTCACAGGAAGGGATTTGGGAAGGGAAAAGGTACCTCTAGTTCGCCCTCTCGTTTGAACAGGTTTACATATGGCCCTGTACCTTGTTGCGCAACCTGCGTATGTTCATTTGCAGTACCAGCCAGGAACCACTTCGCTGTTGCAATAAGCGTAAACACCAACAGCGTGGTATAAAATGGTCGGATTGAATATCGGGGCTTGCGGACGGCAGGCTGCAGGAAGGACAACAGCTGGTTCATTATGACGAGAAGTATGGCGGCATCGTGGGCCGAAGACTTTAGATTCTGTATCTCGTCCTATACCAGAAATATCAACATTGAAGACTCAACGCTTGTATAATATATACCCCACGTGTCTAACAGATGTTGGCTTGTTTATGCCAGAGTGAGTGCCAGCGTGAGAGCGGTGATGTCAACTGGGCGGAGCGGTGGCGGACCTCGGGAGTGGGCCAATGCACGTCCGCCGATCGTTGCACCGACCTCTGCACGAAACAGGTTAGAAGGACCGATCGCAGATAGGATAATTGTAACTAATATAAGATACGATGATATGGTAGCATGACTTAGAATCAAACATTAGGAGAAATGGCTGTTGGAAGGTCCAAAAGAGTGGTCCAAAAGAAAGCCCAACTTGGGTACGATTTTAATACCTGATATTCCAGGCATTAACATATGATTACGTGAGAGGGAATACATTGTTGGTTCGTCTGGCCCACCGTATGTTTGTTGACTTCCCCATTTGTTTTGCTTCGATATCAACCCCCTCCATCAAACCTTCCATTTCAACTGTTATCTCCCCTATCGGGGGTAACCGCAACCATGCCGCGTGTCGCAAACAAGGTGCATCGCCGTTCGAACGGCAACTCGACCCCGCACAAAAACTCTCCGGTCAAGTACGTATCTGGATATCTGGTTATGACATTCAACTAATTGTAACAGGATTCCCCTCAACGACGATGAAGGCGAGAAGGCAGCTCGTATGGAGGCTCGTCAGGCCCGTCATGATCGCCAAATGAGTGAGATTAAAGCCGCAGTCAAGACGCCTATGCCACCCCGTCGATACACCTACGATCGTGAAGGAAGTGACAGTCCCGCGACTCCCCGAGCCTCGAGTCACCGCGGTCGCACGAGCGACGTCAATGGCCGTGCAGTGACGCCGATGAAGCGCGTGCCTATCTTGGCGAATTTTGAGGAGTGGATGAAGATGGCGACCGATAACAAAATCAATGCGAATAACTCCTGGAACTTTGCGCTGATCGACTACTTTCACGACATGTCATTGCTGAAGGAAGGAGATAGCGTGAACTTCCAAAAGGCCAGTTGCACCCTTGACGGTTGCGTTAAAATCTACACCAGCCGAGTGGATAGTGTCGCTACGGAGACGGGAAAACTTCTGAGTGGACTCGCCGATAGTCGCGATAAGAGAGGGCGCGGAGAGGAGGTGGAAGATGGCGATGAGGATGAGGAAGGCGAAGATGGTGAGGCTCGCAAGTCTCGGAAAAAGGTATGGTTTATACGGTGTCAGGGATCCGGGGTTTGACTGACTAGATGGTGTCTAGACACGTTCCCATGAGGCTACCCTTGCCCCATCATTCTCCTCGTTGCAACTGAAGAAGTTCGAGCTAGAGTTTGCCGTGGACCCACTATTCAAGAAAGCATCGGCAGACTTTGATGAAGGAGGCGCCAAGGGCTTGCTTCTCAACCACCTTGCTATTGATAGCCATGGAAGAATTGTGTTCGACAGCAGTGATGATGCTGTGGACGATAGTGCCAAAACCGCCGAAGATGACCGTCAAGAATCTGCGGATCCAGACGAGCAGACCGAGGATCAAACTAAACCAGCCCACAAACCCGCAAGCGATACCTTTGAGGATAACACAGAGATCGACCTTGCCACGCTAGCGAGCCAGTTTTTCCCAGATTTAGATCGCCTTGATGAACAAGATATTTGTCCGTCGCTCAAGAACCTCGATTTGGGCGATCCCAGCGGGTCGCTGGATCTCCCTCTTCTCAAAGCGCCAGAGGAATGGCGGCACGACAAGATGGACGAAGACGGACGAGCACCTGACGATCCATCTGGAATCATGCTCGATGATGACAACGCCGTCGGGTTTGATGACGATGATGCTACTCTAGCCGGATTTGATCTTAGCGGTGACACTGGTTTTGGTGACGGAGGAGAGGTATGGGCTCGGGAAGCCGCCTTAGAACCGATGTTGAATGTTCACCGAGTTGCCCACGATGGAGATAATGATGGCGAGGGTGACGATGGCGACGAAGACGCATATGCCATCTCTATGTCCCATCAAAATAATAGTCACGACCACGAAAACATTCTGAGCTACTTCGACAACGCGCTACAGAAGAACTGGGCTGGCCCAGAACACTGGAAGATTCGAAGAATCAAGGATCATGCAACACCCGCTACATCGGCACCCAAGCCGCGAAAAGAGAAAGAGCCTTTCGAGATTGATTTTGCTGCCCCTCTGGATGCTGCTATCGCAGAATTAATCTACACTCCGGCCAGCTCCAACTCTGCCGTCTCATTACCCAAGACACAGTGGAAGACAAAGGGTCGCAACCTTCTTCCCGACGACAAGCATTTCAACTCCCGCAATTTACTCACATTGTTCCTCAAGCCAAAGGCAAAGATGGGCTCAAAGAAGATTTTGGGCAAACGCCGTCGCCAAGATTTGACGGCTGGGAATGGAGACATGGACGAGGCGTTTTGGGCAAATCGTAAGCCGGAAGAAAACGCCGGCGAGGAAGGTGCTGCCGGTGCCTATGATGCCAACTTCTTTGCTGATGATGATGGTCTTGCTTTCCCGAACGGCATGGATCTCGATGACGACGACAATCTGCCATTTGCAGATGCGCGGGAGATGCTTTCTCCGCCGGTAGACGGGCCTCCGGGCACATCAGCCGGGGAAGCAGGCGGGGCAACTGGACTCAGCGCGCTCTTGAACATGGTTGGCGCAACACCTAGCCGACCCGGAGCTGGCGGTTATGGCTCACAGTTAGTGACACAAGGTGGTCGTCGTGCACGACCAGACTACGTGGCATATGCACGTGTGGCAAAGAAGGTTGACGTGCGGCGCCTCAAAACGGAAATGTGGAAGGGCATGGGCGAGCGCCTGGTCGATGCGGTAGATTTCGCCTCGGCTTCACAACCAGGGGCCGTATCCAGTGAGGCTCCGACCGAACCTGAGAGTGAAGCAGATGCCCCTGTATCCCCCTCCGTAAAGGCGGAGAGCCCAGAGCAAACTGCCGATCCCAAGAATAATGGCCGTCTCCGGTTCACACAAATCATGAACTCTCTCAAGACAGTCTACCCGGCTGAGACCCTACGTGATATCAGCACGTCATTCGGGTTTATTTGTCTTCTGCATCTTGCCAACGAACAGGGTCTCGTACTCGAGAGTGATCTCAGCAAGATGGGCCCCAATGCGGCTACCCTGGAAGAAATCTTCGTAACTAGGGATACGCATGCTATCATTGAAGAGGCGGGCGGAATGTGAGAGCCTGGTTTTTTTAACTTGCATGTACAGTTGACACGGGTAGAAGCACTACAGTATGCATGTTGGTCACGAGTGATGAGATGGGCAGGACGGTGTGACTTGGTAGATCCTTGTGGCGTTGTGGTTTTTCTTTTTCCTGTTCGCAGTGAATAGCGCTCTTGGGTTTTTTTGCCTCCTCGGTTTACTTCTTGTGATGAATTTAAACAATTTCACATACTTTCTAACTAATACAATACCCAAGTAGACTTAAATTAAGGCAGGATCTTCATCACCTTGTTGAATGCCAGCACTAATGCTTGTCAGATTTCAGTCTACGGCGCACAGAACAAGTCGGTAAGGAGTTGATTTATATGTAACATTGCAATATATTCATTCATTGGACAAAACCAAAGATCAAAAGAGTGAATACACCAACAGTGTACCAAAGTCCAAATAGGTATCTGTATCTCGCACTAAAACTCCCCATGCTCCAAGGTGTACATTAAACTCCATAACGAGGAGGGTAAACAAAAGAAAGTCGAACGAGTGTCCGATTTTGAAGCAGATCAATCAAAAATGACGGCCTGAATTGTAGTTTTCGGATTTTCCACATTTTTTTTCATGTTTTCATTGCTTTCAGGCACTTTCATTTCCCACAAGGGGAAATTGAATCGAACCAAAACACTCCGAGTCAAAAGAAGAAAGAAATCTTGCAATCATAAAATTTACTTGCGTACAGGGGGCGGGAACGCCGGCGCCATGGGACTTTGATAAGCCCCAGGAATCGGCACGGAATCGTAAGTGCGCTCACCAGGAGCACTACCCCTATTCACAGGCGGACTCTGGCGCCGGCTATGAGGAGGCGGCGGCGAGTAACTAGCAGGAGGAGCAAACTCCTCTTGGGCAGACTGTGGGGTTGCCTGCTGGACCTTGATGGGAGGGGGCTGGAGCTGGAAGGATGGGGTAGGGCGGGTAGGCGAACGCGGTGAGGCATACTGAGTAGTCTGTGGTTGAGACATGCCCTTCTCGGCGGCTGAGTAGGGATCCACGGCTTCAGCGGCATAAAAGGGGGACTTGGGGGGGTAGGAAGCGAAGCCTGGGAAGCCGGGGGTGTTCGGGGCGGATTGCAGACGCAGCTGGGCGAGGTATAGATCTGAACGGGCGTTGTCGCGGGTGTCCATTGACTTCATCAGCTTGCGCTTGCTCCACACGCGGTAGAAGACTACCACATATATTAGGATGACTAGGACTTCGATGACGACTTCGATGATGGCGCAGACGAGGCCCCAATCTTGTAGACGACAGAGGAGAGCGTAGTCGACGGTGTTGTGGTAGATCTGTTCGCGGGTGTTCTGTGCGCAGGACCACCCCCACATATCTTTATTTTCTCCAGACGATTTGGAGTGCTGGTACACTGCTGCGCCGACGATCCACATAATCAGGTTCACGCCAAAGAAGGCGATAGAGAAGCCGGTGTAGTAGACGGCGGCTTTTTCAGCGCGTCCGTGGCCGCCCTTTCGGTAGGCGTAGAAGACGAGTAGACAGGCGACTAAGGAAACACAAGCCATACCCAGAAGGAGATACTGGGCCCATGGGTTGGTGCCCTCTGCCCAGGCAGGAAGGCCGTTACGAGTGGGAAGGTGCCTGGTTGCGTTGAAGACAGTCAATGTCACGGCTAGCAGAGACAACACAATCAGACTGCAACCGAAGTTGACGAAACGCAGAAAGACTTTGGCGATCCGAACACGGAGTTTGATTCTCTGTTGACAATTAGTAAATTGCATTGATTGGCATCGTAGGGCGACTTTCTTACCAGGTCTCGGGCATTCTCGACTTCGGCCTTCTTTTCTTGCTTCTCAAGCATGTACTCCTCGCGGAAAGTTGGGCTAAGCGGGTTCAATGACTTGGCAGTCTGCGGTACCCTCAGGTCAGGTCGGAAAGGTGACATTGGCACCTGGTCCTCCGCATGTTGGGCGGCATTGTTCGCTGCTACGTAACCGAATCCCATATCTCCAACATCTCCTTTTGACTCAGTCTTGGGAGGATCGGCGAAAGGTGATCGTCCAGCTTCTGTGCGATCGATGGGAGAGTGAATTGATGTGGCTTCGGCGAATCGAGGAGTTCGCGGGCTCTTGAGGGAGGCATTGCTTGTATCAGAGCCGCGAGTCTCTGGCACGGTGTGCTGTGGGGTATGCTGTGGTAGAGGACCCATTGCACTGTGATAAGAGCCGCGGGTGAGATCCGTAGGAACAACGGGCTCGTAGGTGATAGGAGAATTGTCTCGGCTATCGTCTGGTACTACCATTGTATCGATGAGCAATGTAGGGAAGGAAATCAAACAATTAGGTCAAGAGTCCAGCTCTCGACTTGATAGCCACAAGACTAGCTTGCTGGGAGTAAAGCGACCCGAATCGGGTCGAAGATACACCAAAAACCTCAAGTGCAGTAGGACAACGGCGGAACTATATCAGGTTTGCAGTAAAATCACCTATACCGTGTGCGAAGCCTGCGTACACGAGTATATTAACCAGCAGATGGTGAGAAAGAAAGAAAAATGAAAATAATTAGCAAGTGACAGGAACCGGCCTGGGTTTGAATATCAATAACGAGTACTGGCATCCGAGAGGCGGGGGACCAAAATGCAGACTTTTGATTCTCGTCACTCAAGGCGGGCCAGAGTAAGCGCCGAGAGGGATTTTGCAGCGACCAGGGACATGATTGGAGGGTCCAAAGCCTGTCAAGCCCTCTGCAAGTGCACTGTACCTCGAGGCGTTGAGAGGGGAGTTGTGACTGGCCGGCGGGAGTGATCAGCCAAGCTTGTCACAGTGGAGTAATGGGCCAGTAAGATCGAGTAGAAGCCATACTTGCTCACGATGCACCTCTGTCACCCCCAACCCCGGCGCTAACTCGCCGATCGTCCAACCAGACGCAATGCAGAACCGCTATAGTGTGTGAGATGGATGAGCGGTCCGAGGGAAAACAGAGAAGATGGTGAAAGTACCTGGGCAACTCAATTTCGAGGTCCAGTCACATAACTCGATTAAGCACCCTTGAGTCCCTTGATTTGAGAAGAGAGGGGAAAAGGTCTGTGCACATAGCTATTTTTGCTATTTTTGCTTTTCGTCACACTGTGATAGTGCTCACACCTTTCTATATATCTCTCTATTTCTTTTTTTAGTATGGTCCAATATATTGTTCTCTCATACCTTCTCACCGTTTTCAATCCTGATTTAGAATTTACCGAGCTAGATAGAATAAAGATACTTTCTAGATCGTATGTGTGAATATTGAGATTTGCAGCCCAGCTAGGGACGCCACCTCGCCTGCAGATATGCATAGCATGTCCAGTCAGACACCTCGGGATCAGTATCCTTCATTCCATTTCGCCTTCTCTTCTCTTATTATCTCCCGGTTCTCTCCGTCAAGATCTCTGCTGGATTTGTGGAGAAGACTTGCAGTCAATCAATCATATATCACGGCCATATATCGAATATCTGTCAGGATGGGGTCCTCGATAGTGAAACATTTTAACCGCCGACGAGAAAGGCGCCAAGCCCACAAGTAATTGCTGTTGTCTTCTTTGCCACTCGATTATTTGCTCCCTATTATCACAGAGAGAGATAATTGGACTCATAATAGTTGACCAAGAGACGCCACGGCCCAAAATATCTCAAAATAAGATTGAAGGAGTGCCTCACATATCATGACTTCGCAATACCGCCATGATGTTTATCAGAGGAGCATCATCACTCTTCTGATCAGGACGGATCGTTTCATATTGATGGCCAATACTTGGGCACTGATGGACATATTGGTATAGTACTTCCGGAATCCCATGTCACCACCTTCCCTCTTTCTTTCCTAGAAGGTTAATACTCCAAGCCTATTGCCAAGGAAAGCGAGCCTGCTCGTAATTTTAGAATATATACGGAATATGTAGTACTAGTAGTCTCGAAGAGAATTATCTGATAGATAAAAGCAAGATGCCCCTGGGGGTTCTCTCTAGAGTTCTAGACCGAATTACCAGTAATTTAGTGGCGAGTAATTTTTCTATCTCATTTCATACAAAGGCCGATAGTGTGTACGAATCCCTAGGTGGTACTTACTTCACGCCATGCTTGACGAAGAGAACTGAGTCTTGGCTTTTATAATTCTGCATCGTCATGGCAAATTTCGAGAGTCCGAGGCAATCCTTATTCTTGGAAGTCCCTGTCCATCTCCGTCTGAAGCTGGTTCGTCGTTTCTCCTGGGCGGATTGACCAAAGTTTCAGCAATTTGTAGAGCTTTTGTGGGACTGTTAGACCGTAACATCGTGCGCAAGGTTGGGTTGAAGTGTATCCATGTGCTCGTGTTCTCTTGCACGGGATATATAGTCATCGGCTAGATACTCCCTATATGTTTCCTGCCCTTTTGGATTCAGTAGTGTATTGATGCTTTGAAGAATGTCCATTTCTTCCACGTGTGGATCATTGGCAAGTTCGTTGGTCATAATTTGTGCGTAGCGACGGGCTGGCGACAACTCTTATTTCTTGAATGTAGACGGCACATAATAGATTAGAAGACCAAAACCACTCGTCACGATGTAGACGATGAAGATTGCGAGATTGCGTGCTTGGGGTTTGGGGGAACTAACTTCACTAAACGCAAAACATCCAAAGTAAATACCGAGTCTATTGATGAAATATAATAGTGCATATTTCAAAAGAATAGTCGGTGCCTTCGCCATAAGAATAGAATAGAAGGAAGCATATTTCCATCTATTTTTGCTCTTGGACAGCTTGATTGTTGATTCAAGTTCTGCTATGTTTTGGTGTCTCGAATGTTTCTTTTGATATCTCTGATATCAAATGCTCAAGGAGTTCAAGTTCTTCTGAACTACTGGGCTTGCTGAAAAAGTCTTTGGCACCATCAGTGGTGAAAAAGCTGCTCATTTTTTGTTGCATCAAGCAAGCATAAAAGACTGATAGACGTCCAGCTGTCCAGCTGATCACAAATGCTGCCTTTACAGTCCAATGAACCAACCCTGTTCAGGTCTTCAAGTGCTAGAGCTATAATGGCAACTTGCGCTATAATAGCTGCCTATGAATATATCAGAATTACCCTTGGACATGATTGGGTCATGCTTCTAAACATACAGCAACGGCTAGCATTGTGCAATCTGCCGATGTTAATCTTCGTAGGACTATCACATCGTCCGTTCTAGCACCGAGCACATGCTTTTCAACTCGATTCACGATTTGCGTAGCATCAGGAAATATTGTTAAAAGCACTAATGCCTGTGGTATCCCGAACTTCAGGCGCAAGCTGCCATAGTTCCGGCGGAGGCGATACAGAGTGAGAATTTCCCAAACAGGGTAAATAAATTGCTTGTCACGGCAAGATTATATAGCTTATACTTATATACTGGATCAACGACCGCAAAAACAATGAACATTGAATCCATTTGTGGGGGGAACATAAGGATTACGTTCGGTGCTAGCAGAAGTAGAGGGATTGTAGAAATTTGAGGGCTGGAGAGGAGATATGTGGCTGGGGAGGTCAGGTCTTGCCCGCGGAAACGGCGTTTCTATTGGCGTGACTCATTTGGGACAGTGGCCAATCATATAGCTGTGCCTTATGCATACACTAACAAGACTTGAGCATGTTACGGAGTATTACTTACCCAGTATCATTGATTGAGGTATTTTCCAATTTTACAAGAAACCTACTATAGTGGCACTGCTGTTAATATCCTTATGATTGTAGTTGATCCTGGCATTAAGTTCGAGAATCGGTCAAAGCGTGTAGGTGAGCGTTCATAGGATCAGAAGTATTGTCTCTGGAATTCAGCTGCCTTGCACCCTGTTTATGATGCATCTATGGATATTCTAGTGAAATCCCTCGATTCAAGAATGCTACCTGCTATTATGGTCATCTGAAAGTCCAGAATACATCCGGTTTGATCATAAGTACAACGGAATAAGTAGGGGCTTTAGGCAACTGCATGAATATCTATCTATTTGGCAAGGATAATACAATGTGCAGGAGGATGATTGCTATCCGGAAAGCAGATGGTCATTCAATTCTTGATGGATAACTTCAATGCCACCGCGAATGAAACAGCCATCGTCCCGAGCACGTGGCCATAAACATTCCGAGTCATAGGCGAGACTTGGCTAAGAAGATTCCCGTTTCATGAAGGCATCTAGAGTGAATATATAAGTAATGATGAGTCTCAGCCACAGGCTATTTTTGGGAGTGGGGTAAGCAACCCTATAGGCTTCCAAGGTTGAACAACTTTGGAAGGCCCCCAGGAGACTCCGCGGAGTTCCGCTCCTTAATGTCATGTGTTGTAGGATGTAGTTTCTGCTGTTCAATCATTGTAAATTAAAAGAAATGGTATGTTCTAGATTTTCATGGATCTATATACCTTTGAGACTACTTACATGGTGTGTACTGTTTGTTCTATGGGGCTCCGCGTGGACGTCGATCTGGCAGTGGCCTGAGGCGCCCACAACGTACAATGCTAGAAATATTCCGTACGATTCTTGAAACAGGGCGCAGCAAATGTATTGCGCCTTGTATTACCAAGGCAGCCTTGGACGATATACAAGCTAGTAATGTAATTAAAGGATATAAGTGGTCAGTGATGGTCAATAAGTCAGTATAGTATTACCTAGGGTCTGCATGTATGTAGCATGTATACATCGGAGAAGAATACACATACAAAGCCCTCGATACAAGCATATATCCACTTGATCTGCAGATCTCTAAAAAGACTAGGCATTCTAATTAATTGAAATTAGAGTGTATTATTGTATATAATATAATATGCGCAGGTCCCCGGGTGACATCACTCCGATTGCCTCCACTCCATACCAAGGCCACAAAGAATACCGGTTTGAAAAGACATAATCTCATACTATTCAGCCTCAAGATGTAGATCATGGCTCCTACATATACTTGAGTAAAGTATAAGAAATGTAAGCAATGTAAGGAAATGTAAGGCAACGTGTACTCTTGAAGACAGGTCAGCCGCAGCAAATGCCCCACGAGCCAGCCACACTGTGTTAGCGGTCTGCACAGCCTCAATCTTAACAAGGTACTATGTACTTCTGAATACATAGTGACTATAGTGAAATATCAGGTATCTAGTACTTCACTGCCTCAGGGTTCATTTCTCCCAGAGCCTCGACCTCTCCAGTCCCCACCAAACATATCCCCTGCCCGGTTTATGTTCACACGTTCGCTCTCTTTGCGTGTTTTGTTTTTTTTTTTGCCTCGTCGAATCATAGACGATAACTGGTGTGAATGATAACTAGTTCATTACCATCCACTTCTCTGTCTTCACCACTCAGATTCCCCATCTCTCTTACTTTGTTCCCATTCCAAACTTCAGGCCATTGAATCTCACCCACTCATTTCCCGATCGCTATTTTAAAGGATTAACCCCCTGGGATCATTCAGGTGGATCTTGACAGGTTCAAAGCTGAAACCACTCGTCAGCTTGCGCCACACTCGTGAGAAACGCCCCACACGCCCTGGTCTTCGCTCTCTTTCCCCCCAACCTCGTCTGCTTGACATCTTCGATATATCCCGGTGGATGAAAGTTAGTCAAGCTTGTTTCCCCTCAATCCTCCTTACATGACCCTAACATGGCATCCAAAGTAGCTGTCGCATTTGCTCGTCCACCCTTTGAGGCTGGCGCGAAACCTTTCTTCTCCATGGCGACGTTGATGTCGAATAACGAGCCCATCGCCGTCTCCAACTCGCTATCCGGAAATTCTATCACCAGCTCTGAATCCCTCTCCTTGTTTAAATCCTCCAAACCTGAGAGCCTGAGCTCGATTGCCAGCGCTGGCCTACACGTCTCGCGATCCAGAGATCAGCTTCCTCCGATGACAAGTCCAACATCAGTACCGGCGGATCGGCCGGAGCATGAGAAGGATGCTGAACGAAACAGTTCACAGGTGGCCCGGGAGGCTCTAGGTGCTAGCGAAAAATCGCCAGGTGCCCCGATCCATGAGCCTTCAGTCCATGCATCCCCGGAGCATATGCAGATCGACTCGCACGCGACCGAATCGCCATCGGACCCTTACGGATCAAACGATCATCACCACAACTCACTAATGCATACCTCAACTGTCGCTAGCCCTGGTCCTATCGAGGAATCTAATTCTCAGGATGGTGATCGACGGTCGCGCGATGACTCCGAGATCGACCACGATGGCAAAGCATTCTCATACCCAATGCCTACGGGTAATATTAATGATCCGCGTCGCGGGCTGAGCCTACCGAACGCAGGCTACAACCGAGGCAGCCCTCGCTCTCCGTCGGCGAAGAAACACCGCTGCCCATACTGCGCGACAGAATTTACGCGGCAACATAATCTCAAGAGCCATCTGCTCACCCACAGTCAGGAAAAACCTTTCGTTTGTCAAACCTGCCAGTCACGTTTCCGAAGACTACACGATTTGAAGCGTCACACAAAGCTGCACACCGGCGAGCGACCGCACATTTGTCCTAAATGTGGACGTCGCTTCGCCAGAGGTGATGCGCTTGCTCGGCACAATAAAGGCCAGGGAGGCTGCGCAGGTCGACGTGCGAGTATGGGCAGCTTTGCTGGCGATGATGAGTATGGCGATGGTACGACCGGAGGACAGGACGACATGGATGGGTTGATGTACACAGCAGAGCCTGAGCGCATGGACGAAGAAGACGAGCGACGAATGACCATGCCAAGCATCCGCAAGCATGAGGCAGATACAGTCGCTCGGTCTGATTCAATTCACTCACGCCAGTCAAACACCTACCCGCCAATTGCCGCCGGTCGTCCCAGCCACCTTTTCCCACCCCCAGCCAATCATGGTGGAAACGTGTCAACATCAGCTTCGCAGTCTACACACATGACTTTCCCTCCTGCGGGACTCACCTCGAGCTCCTCTATCTTCCCTTCCAACAATATCAGTGACAGTCCCAAACCGCTGTCTCCGAACGCTCTTTCATCACAACATGATAGTGCACCGCCACATCGCGCACACTCCCCCGGTATGGGACAGTCCTTGCCACACCCGCAGTCCTCTTTCGGGCGAGCGAATCAATCTTCGAACCACGCACCACCTACACTAGGCTTGGCCCTGCCCCAGCCAGGTGCGCCACAGCTGCCTCCGCCGCCGGGTATGACTTCCCCGGATGCTCGATTTGGCATGCAAGCTGCAACCAAACACACTCCTTCGCACAGCCACTCCAGTACCCACAGTCTATCTCATCTCAAAGGATTCGATGGGCCGGATTCCAATTCCAATGATGCCAGCCAAATCGATAAGCTTTGGGCATACGTGCGGACAATGCACGATGAGCTGACAGGTTTGCGCACCGAAGTTGCCGCTTTGCGGGCGCACGTTGCATCGTCCAACTCAGTGCCCCCGGCTCCGGTGGAAGTGAACTTGAATAATTCTGGACCGCGGTGATACGTTGGCTGCGGCTTTAGTGTGTACGATATGGCTGACCATCAGCCACGTGAACTGGCTCTTATGCCTTCCCATCTTTCTCCCCCCTCTCCGCTTTGTTGATACGTCTTGGTTATCCCATCCTCCTTATGAGGTTCAAACTTAACTTCATGCCCTCATGATCACCATACCGACAGCCGCAGAGGTTGGTGTTTTCTATGCCCCATCATTTTTTTTGTTTCCTTTTTTTATTTTCCTTTTCCCCCGGAGTCATATCACCCGGGAGAGCCTTTTCGTTCTAGCCTACTTTATTCATACCTGGGGTGAACTGCAAAGTGCGTCTTTTTTTCCCCTCTCTTCTTTTTTGAACAGCCGAAGGAGTTTGGCGTGTCAAAAATGGTCTGACATCGCTATGGAATGGAGGATATTCCTTCTCAACAAACTGCCACCTGGATCCCCGGTCCTGGTATCGATTCCATATCAAGATGTTAGTGTCATGTGATTGTGTTTGGATATGTGCATGGATTACGCTGGGTTTGGAGTTTTTCGTAATGCTGCTATCCCCGACTTAGATAGTGATAATATACTCTTCAATCCGATCAATTGGTACATAATTGTTGATAGGTAGATTCCCTGAGGGGGACACTATTCTTACGTTATATATTGTAATTTTTCTAAAAATTTCTTTTGTTCTGGGGCTTTTGTAGCTTCGTCGTCTATATGTTACCAATATACAGGAGCAAAGCATGTGTCCTTGTGTATGAGAAGGATTAGCTATAGACACGAAACATTACATTCTATATGGAGCAAGTATGTAACGGGATGTCTCTTAACTGTTATTCTCAAGGGTCAAAGGTAATGACTGAAAAGTCCAGTTCTACAGCAAATGAGTCTGTGTCTGTTATATTCGCCCATCCGGGTAGTGGATGAGAAAAGATATCAAAAAGATGCCAGAAAAGATACCAAAAAACATTCAAATGATATCCAAAAGGCCACTTTATCTATATCAAAGTTGTTTACTTCCGCATCTTCCTTAAATTCTGTTAGGTTTCCACGACGCCAGTGGAAGTTACCTTGGAAGGTTAATATGACTCCTTGCTTCAATCCAGCTTTCTCTCCCACCTTGATATCTTTCCTACCAGATGGCTTCCCTATTACCCCCCCAGGAGATGCGTCTCATCTCACCAAGACTGGGATTAGCTGATGCTCATGAGATCATCTTCCCATTCGACCTTCGCGAATCTCCATCGGAATCCTTTAAAAGCCAGAACACCAAGCTGCTAATGGACATTTTCCCAACCACCCAGATGGTTGAGTCCGATGACAGGGTCCTCATCTTTCGCGTTCAAGTCCTGCCGCCCAAACCTTGGCCGAAGCGAGTTGGTGTTCCGTGTTACTTGACAGACGACCCAAATCATAACGGTCCATTCGTTCCCTATCGCTCCTTCAGTCGCTCTTGAATTGATATCTCCCAAGATCTCAACCTCAGGGACGATGATGCTTCATTGGACCTGATATCGGATTTGTTACGCAGCTTTTTCGCAAAAGCTCAAATATCGTTCACCGAAATACAAGTCTGGGACCACACCGTCGTCATAGTTCTTGAATAAGAAATCGACTAGGATGAACTTGTCAGGGATCACATTCTAAGATCCGTTCCCCGATCTGTTGCCCGTTGTCCCTGCTGGTACCTTTCAGAGCATCACATGGATAGACCTCGTGCGTTATCTGCTCAGCAGCAGAGTTGTGCGAATCATATTAGTATACCAAACGCGAGGCTGAACAACAGGAGGCTCAACCCACCGCAGGAGACTGGTGTTTCGCCCCATACTAGCCCTGACTCTGAGCTACGATCCGTGGTAGAACCAACACCCCCACAAGATGCCGGCCCCTTCTGCAGAATGCTACCGGACGATTCTCAATACACTACGCTGAGACCAGGTGTGGTGGTCAGCTCCGCTCCAAGTACCGAAGGCGAATCTAACCGTTCGTCCTCGGGCGTCATCATCTAGGCTCCACATATATGACCACCGCCGCCTATGAATTCACTGGGAATGTTTACCATCCACATCCTGGTGGCGCAATGATCGGCGAAATCACCGCAGAGCTCACCCACACGGATATTGCATTGACGAAGCTCGGTGATGGAGTAGATTCTGTCAATGAACTAGTTGGAAATAAATTGACACGAGAAAGTCCTTTGCGACTCAAAAATTTCCTTCGTATTGCAGAAGCAGGACGGCATGATTTGGTCTACTTTGATAGCCCCTTTTCCGGTCTTGTCGAGGGCCAGCTGATGTCTAAAAATACCACGCGTATTCCATCTGACGACTTATATGGATCAAAACCGAGTAGATCTATATGGGGCAAGACTCAGCTCATGAGCTGATGGACGGTGCTCGTGGCTCCGCCATCTGGAACACCAATCGTCGAGTTTCCGCTACGCTCCTGCCACAGAGATCTACAAGGATTATTGCTTGGGTATTGCGCTTGGGTATTGCTGCCGATCATCTTCTCGACAAGGGGTATAGTATGGTCTAGCCAAATTGCTCAACTCACCATTCGGACAAACTCAGGGGTCAGCCCGCTTCTATCTCTCTGTCCTACCTTTATTTTCTAGATATCAAGTCTTTATATTTGGTTGAGAGTAAAGCTGTATAAAGTAGGATAATTTAGAATAACTTTAATCGCTGCAATTTATATCCCCACCTATCGTATCACCCAGTAGCATCTTCACACGAAATAATTGAGCCGAGGTACTCCAGAGACCTCATATACTCCGCAACCAGTACACATCTCGAGTCCGCAACCCTCCCTCGCAGAATTCTATCCTACAATACATCACATTGCAACATTGACAATGTCTCCCACGCTGCTGCAGGCATCGGCTGTATCCTTCGTATTGCTTTCGATCGGACACACGGTATTATTCCCAAACTCAGAACCCCTGAAGCACCATATTGATTGTTAGGTAGATCAAGGGCAGACAATGGACAGCCGACCCAAGATTCAAAGCTATCGCACGCACGAATTCGTGGACTTGCGGAACTCTAGGGTGGTACCAGGTACGTTGGACTTTGGACTTTGGACTTTGACTTTAACTTTAACTTTGGTGTCTTGTATCAATCTCAATCACGCCTATTTTGCTTATGCTGACCTTGTCCTCTTCGGTTCCTATCAATAGGGGAGTGGTTTCTTTCTATTGACCGGTAGGCTCATAGTGCTATCCCTCCTAGTCATACTCTAACCATAATCATCAACAGGTCTTCTTCACTGGCAATGGGCGCGGGATCCTAGTCTCCTCCAGGACCCAGTGAACAAAGCCATGGCCGGAATCGCGAATATCCTGCTCTGGGCCAGCTCGGTCTGGTATGCCAAGCATGGTATCAATGATACTGCCGTTGTCCTTGGTATATCTGCTGCGTTGCAGGCTTTCGGTGTTGGTAAGGCTTGTCTATGAAATTATCACTAGGAATATATATATATGGTCGAAAGATACATCTAGGGGGGTTTAATGAAATTGAGTGTTTTACAAAGAAATATCTTTTGCGTTTGTATTAATTAGTTTGCTTCTGACCATTGAGGCTTCTGTACGTTGGTCGTAGTCCACAGCCATTGAGATTATCCGACATGACACTGTAGACTAAATATCGAGAAAGACACCCAACAGACCAGCACCAAATTAGCCCCCCCCCATTTGAGAATTCTGCTCCAACCTCCTCTCTTCTCTCCGCTTGATAACCCACCGAATAAACAAACCCACATCACCAACAACAGCCCGCGGCACTCCCCCAAGCGTCCAGTTCCGCTGAACACACCTAGGAATCTTCCCACCAGCCTCAGAAGTCGTCGCCATAGTCCATCGAAGATAACGCTCAGGAGAGGTAGCAGTGATATCCAACTCCGCTGAAGACGATAGACCCGAAGATGCGGGAGTAGGAGGAGGCGGTAGAAGCTCAACCCGCTCGACACTGGCATAGTAAGCGAAGACAACTCGCCGCGGGACGGCATCCATAATCTGAGCGTAGATTCCCTCGTACTGGGATCCCGGGATTATCGGTTTAGTCAAATAGAAAGGAATCTGTACGGTAATAAAGCCATAGTCTGGGTTGACCCGGGTTGATTGATAAGAGCTAGCGAAAGTCGCCGACACAGTCCAGGATATGAAAGCCCGAGGCCGGATAAGTGCCCGTGGATGGAAGGTGTGGACAATAAGATTGACTAGTCTGGGTATTAGTGTGCTAATATTGTGTGAGAGCTGTGTCCGGGGACTTTTATACATACGTTCGACTTCGAAATGCTTGTAGCTCATGTTTCCAGCAGTGATTGGCTCGTTGGAATCCCATTGTCTGGGCTCGTTCCATTTCAGCAGTTGCTTTACGCTCGTCACGGAGGGGGTGTACTCCATCTCGTGCTCGGCATGGTTGTATCGCAACCCGTCGTGGAATTCCCAAAGGGAAACTGTTCCAGGCAAACGATTAGAGTCTTGGTGGTCGCTTTGGCGACACACCCAGAATTCCATTTTGGGCTTTGAGCCCTGGGGAGCATGGAGGGTTCGCCATCCCCGTGAAAGTTTCACTTTTGCCTTTGATGGTGGAGATGAGCGTAGCTTGCAGTCTGCTTTCAATGTTGACGGGAACTGGTTTAGAAGAGGCTGAGCCTCAAGCAGGACTGCCTGGATAAACCCCCGCAGATCCGGGGTGTTGGCATCCCCTGGAAGATCTGGGTGACGGGGGAGGCTGGTGAACAGATGTGGTTCTAGTTGAATTAGCGGCATGAGGGAGGGATAAAGGCTTGGCGATGAAGAAAGTAGGTATGTAGATGGAGAGAGGTGGAGGGTAAAAGGGAAGTGCCAGAAGTCAGCAAATTAAATGTTGACGAGATGTCTTCCTGATTTGTTTGCTCAGGGCGAGATTATGTGAGAATTTGAGGGTTGCTTCTTTAAGACGATTTCATGAACACAACTATCTTCTAGACTTCATGATCAAATTATCAAATTATCAAAGTGTATGATCTTATATATTTATTTAGTACCGAGACAACAGGTTAGGTAGGAATACAGACTATAAACAGCGGATCCCAGGTCCAACGCTGCCAGTCTCAAACATCTCCACAAGTCCCGCGCCTAGTGCTTCCTCTAGCACCCATCGAAAGCGCATCCCATATAGCTCTTTCCATTTCCTAGTCTTACCCGGCAAAATCCCTGCAAACTCGCCACGGGCTCGCTTGGCTACATCGTAACTCTTGTTAGTCTCAACAGCTCCATCCCATCGATCTTTCATGAGACCCAGAGGGGCTTCGCCAGAAGCAGACCTCCGGAGAAGAGCGAGTAGATGTGCACGACCTGATCCCAACAAGCGGAGATATGTTCCCGTGTTAGGGAGAGACAGGAACAGAGTTGCAGCACGAGCCTGGGCAGCTGACTGCACGGAACGCTCGGAATGCGAGACAGACTCGCTTCGACTTGCCGATGAAGTCGCCATTTGAGGTAAATTAGGAAGTGATGCAATACTTAATGTACCCTGTGTGTAAGACGAGGACGAGACAATAAAGCCAGCGCGTAGCAAGACCCTGTACTCATCCGTCGTGAAGACCCCCTGCGATATCGCCGAGGAGGTCCCCATACGCTTCAGGATATCAAGGAATTTCTCTGCAGATCCGTCAATTCGATGACCCTCCAAAGAATCCTGACTCGAAAACTCACCCTTGACTGGTTGTTCCAATGCAGGGCTTTCCTGTACCAGCTTGTCCCAATCCTCTGCCAGCACCAAACAATCACCTAGCCCTGCCGCATCATTGCCTCGACCCGGTATAATGAGTCGCCGAATCCGACCAGTCTGAATCTGCTCGACAATTTCCCTTTCCACCTGTGTTGGTGCCTCCATGAGGGTATGGACATGGGCCACGGAGGCTAGTGGAGGCAAAGACCGGCGTAGATTGAGGACTTCTGCGATGCGTGTGCTGTTCATTCCGGCCCGTGCTGGAAGTTCTTCGAACATGCCATCCCGGATATATTGGATAGCCTGCAGCACATTCTGAACCGGGGCAGTTTCCGATATGAAATGAGACCTGCCTACATCTGGAAGCGGATCATCGAAACCTAGATCTGTAGTGGGTTTTAGGCCCCCGCCAGATGTAGGTTTGCGGCGCGCATGGGCAGCAAAGGGTGAAGCGCGGGGTTTGGGGGCAGAGGATTTGCGTTTCTTGACACCAGATACCGGAGCGGAGGTAAGACGCAAGGTCATGGCATGAGTGGATGAACTTTCGACATCAGAACTGAAGGGAGAAATATTACCTCATGTCAGGTGATATATTTTCATATATTCCACCAATCACAGAGGACCTATCATAGTTCTGTACATACAATACTGTAATGTGGTACAGGAACACCCCCAGCTAACCCTTAAGTGGGGTAACCCCGGTACGAGACGGTAAAGCTGTCGGGATATGGATAAGCTGGCGTCCTCTTGGTTCCGCCCATAATCTTTTTTTTTTTTAGATGGAAAAAGAAAACCTTCCAAGTTATATCTTCATGTCATCCCTGAATGCAGCATCTAGATCTGTCTATTCATTCTTATTTGTCCTGACAACCCACTACCAAACTTGCTTCTCCACCACTTGGCACCCTGTGGACTTTCACATGACGTAGTCATGAGAAACACATCGTAATCGTGTAACTAACCTTTTTTTCCCTTCAGCTTGGCTTTAGAACTCCAGCCGCTCATTTCCCATCGAATACATCTACCTATTGCTACAAGCTGGAACGTCTCCTCCTCGCATTGTGTTTTGATATTATTCTGCCTATCCACTTAGGCCGGGCCCAATCAACATGACTGTCTTCATAGCATCTCTGTACGTGGCTTATTCCTCGACCTTGAGAATTAAGTATGGCTAACTGATGAATTTCTGATGTAGATTCTTGCCTCACACTGTCAATTTCCAGCTCAACAACTCGCGCACCCGCTCTCCCCCTACTATCAGCCCTCCTCCGTCCGCGAACCCCACCATCGATGGGATCACACCCATCCCCAAGGCTACAGCTAGCTTGTTTGAAAAGAGCGTTCCAGGGAAAACACCGGGTCTTACACCAGGGGCTACAACGGACCATGAACGTATCTTTGCTTCCAACAACATAGGCAAGGTAGAGCAAGAAAAAAACGGGTATCCGTTCCCTTTGGCCATCGAGCAGGATAACCGGCTCCTCACGGAGAGTGAGGGTCATTCTCCACTATGGGGTGCCACAACTTCGCTCACCCAGCCAAAGCCGATGCCAGTCATGTCGCCATCTCCATCCATTCTCAAACACCAAGAACCTCGCCCTGCCAAGCAACCCGTGGCGCAGCGGCCTCCTGCAGCCGAGACCATTGCTCCCTATGCGAGACTAAGAAAGGGGAGCACAGCGAGCCGAAAATTGTCATTTTCGAGAGCCGAATGGACCATTGAGACCGCGGAACAGGGAAATGGTGGCCTGCGCAATGCAGTGCGATCCGCGACAGACGCCGGGGTTTTGGATAACATGATGTGGGTGGGCACCTTGGGTATGCCCACTGACGTCTTGGCAAGTCACACCCGCCGAGACATCGCGGAGAAACTGGAAGATGAGTATGGGTCTTTGACGGTCTTTGTAAATGACTGTGACTTTGACGGGCACTACACCCATTTCTGCAAGACCATTCTTTGGCCTGTATTTCATTATCAGATCCCAGATAACCCGAAGAGCAAAGCTTACGAGGACCATTCGTGGATCTACTATGTCAAGTTGAACCAGGCTTTTGCAGACCGCATCGCTAAGCATTGGAAGCGCGGCGATTCGATCTGGGTCCAGGATTATCATCTGTTACTGGTTCCAGCTATGCTTCGCAAGCTGGTGCCAGATGCACAAATTGGGTTTTTCCTTCATATTGCTTTTCCCTCGTCGGAGGTATTCAAGTGCTTGGCACCACGCAAGGAGCTTCTCCAAGGCATGCTTGGTGCCAACCTCATTGGTTTCCAAACGGATGAATACTGCCGACACTTCCTGCAGACATGCAGTCGGATCTTGTGCGTGGAAGCAACGCCCGAAGGAGTCCAGTTGGAAGACGGGTTTGTCAACGTCGGTACATTCCCCATTGGCATCGACCCAACTTCTTGGGATAAGCGCCGCCAGGCAACGGACGTGGAGCGATGGGTTGAGACAATCTCGGAGCGCTATCAAGGAAAGCGTCTCATTGTCTCGCGTGATAAGATTGATGCCGTTCGTGGTATTCGCCAAAAACTTCTTAGCTATGAGCTTTTCCTCAACACCTACCCGGAATGGGCGGATAAAGTTGTGTTGATTCAAGTCGCAACCAGCACCACGGAACAACCAGAGCTGGAAGCTACTCTCTCTGACATTGCCATGCGAATCAACTCCACACACTCGACCCTCGCTCATCAGCCTTTGGTGTTCCTCAAACAAGACTTAGCCTTCCCGCAGTACCTTGCTCTCATCACTGTGGCAGATGCCCTGATGATCACCAGCCTACGCGAGGGAATGAATCTAACTAGTCATGAGTTTGTCTACTGCCAGGATGGTCGATGCGGCAACAAAGCCTACGGGTCATTAATTCTTAGCGAGTTCACTGGCAGTGCATCTGTTTTTGGAAACCATGCTCTCTTGGTCAACCCATGGGATTACCGCCAGTGTTGCGAAGCAATTCACACAGCACTGACTCGAGACGAGAAGACACGAAAGCAGGTTTGGGAGGAACTACACCGTGCAGTCCTAAAGAACTCGACTGCCAACTGGGTGAAATCATTCAGCGAAACACTCAACCGTGTCTGGAACGAGCAATCTTCGCGAGAAATCATGGCCGTGCCCCGACTATCCGTATCCCGACTCACCGAGCAGTATCGCAACTCCAAGCAACGGCTCATGATCATCGATTACGAAGACACTCTAGCCTCATGGGGATCACCACGCAGCATTATTCTGACCACGCCGCAGCGCGCAATCACAACTCTCAACGACTTAACCGAAGACCCCGACAATGTTGTCTACGTAATGAGTGCGCGCATGCCAGAGGAAATGGAACGACTATTCCGACAAGTGAACAACCTGGGCTTGATTGCTGAGAACGGTTCCTTCGTGCGTGAGCCGAACGTCGAATCCTGGACCCATCTTGCAGACAAGATGCATGTCAGAACATGGAAGGCATCCGTGTCTAATATCCTAGCATACTTCCAAGCTCGTGTTGAGGGTAGCTGGATCGAAGAGCGCCATTGCTCACTCGTCTTCCACCACGGATCCGCCGAAGATCGCCATGTCGCCGCTCGATCTGCTGCGGAATGTGCAGGTAATATCAACGACGCGTGTGCTAATTTGGACGTGCATGCGATTCCCGTTGAGGGTGCTTTGATCGTGGAAACAATTCATACCAACAAGGCATCTGCAGCTGAAAAGGTCTGGAAATGGGCCATGGAAAATGCAGACAAAAATGAAAATGCCCTCAAGCCTGATTTCTTGCTGGTTGTCGGTGATAACCGTGAGGATGAACCGGTCTTCCGGTGGGCTAATAAGCTGCATAGCGCGAAGGCTGTCAAATATGCCATGACTGTCACATTAGGCTCGCGCAGCACCGAAGCTAAAGCCACCTTGACACAGGGGGTTACTGGTAAGTTTTGAGATGAACATCGTATGTTATTTTAGTTCACTAATTTCCCAAAGGCGTTCTTTCTTGTCTGCAACAATTGGCAGCGTCTGTACCACTTGGAAGCACACCCGGGCCAAAGTAAATTGCCATCGCGAGAGTGATCTAGTGAGCAATTTAATTATCAATTTCCAGGGTATGAACATGCGAAGACGAATACATGAAGACAGCGAAACGGACCGGAGTTTTCTTTTTAACAGCTATGATTCGGTGCTACCATACACATCTATTACGGCACATTTTTAATCAAGTCGAGATGGTACATACATGGAAAGCTCGACAGGAAGACATAATTGCATTCCAAGCATCTCAATTCTTTTACAATTTCGGGTTAAAGGATGGAAAAGAAAAATATATTACTTGAACATCTCCGTCATTCTGGTACAGGATGGATCGAAATCAGTTTCACCACTTGCACACAGAAATTCTTTCTCGAACTCTCTTTCGAAGCACGTTACATCCTAATACAGTTACTCTGCCTTTGAGCCTCTTTATTAATAGTATTTCGGTACAGTTATAGATCGCAGCATACAAAAATATCTTCTGTATTAGGCTTGTATGGTCTTTAGGGTCTCAAAAATGTTGATCCTGCAACAAGCTAAACAGACCGATGGTAGCTTGGGGGTCCATCTCATTACTACGGACCTCAGTTAATGGCGGTTACAGGGACTGCTAGCTCGACCACAACGACAACACCCAAATAGGACTTTGTATTGCTTGCACTGTTCGCTTGAAACAGATAGCAACAGTAGATTCTCATGATAATGATGCTCTAACCTAGTCATCGCGTGCTGCGCTTAAACTCACCGCTGTTCATTCCACCCAAACAGGACCAAGAGATACAGACTGCCCGCTAGTCTGAGGACATGCCCTTCAAGTGAGAGTCAGATGTTGGCCCAAACTACAAAGGCAAGTTTATTTGATCATGGCATCAATATCATTCCATGGCAAGAACGATGGTTTACAGATTGGAGTTCACCATGGTCCGATCAATATGTCTACTGGTAAAGGAACCGGACACAGCCCTGGAGTCAGGGTCGACTGACTAACCGCTTCCCTCAAGTGCGACCAGAAACCCCGCCCAGCCCTTTATCAACTGTCCCATTCATGCGCGATCCAGACTTTGTCCGTCGCGACACACTGATTAATCAGATCCATGAGAAAAACTCGGTCGCGGGGTCGAGGATAGCGCTTATTGGCCTAGGCGGTGTTGGGTACGTCTGTTGTGGCTCTTACGCAGTCTATTGCTGACACCTCGAAGAAAATCGCAACTTGCGATCGAGTACTCCTATCAACTCCGGTCCAAATCACCGGAATTATGGGTTTTCTGGGTCCATGCGAGTAATGAAGCCCGGTTCGAGCAAAGTTTCCGTGACATCGCGGACCAGGTTAGAATCCCTGGTCGTCAATATGTCGAAGTTGATATTTTCAAATTGGTCGAAAATTGGCTCCGGGATGAGAAGAGGAAATGGGTGTAAATGGGTCTATCATTATCACAAGTCGGTCTAGAGAGGTTGCATTGAAGATTGTCGACCACACGGGCCTTATTGAGGTTAAACCTATGGAAAGCTCCGAAGCACTAGAGCTTCTCCAAAGAAAGCTTGAAAAGCCAGAGGAGAGACAAGAATATCAGCAATTAGTGAACGCGTTAGAGTTTATACCACTGGCGATCGTGCAAGCCGCTAGCTATATTCGATGTCGAGCGCCTCGCTATTCGGTGTCACAATATCTAAGAGATTTCCAAAGGAGTGACCGGGAAGCGATGAAGCTTCTAAAAAAGGAGGCGGGTCATCTCTACCGGGACTGGGACGCAAAGAATTCAATTCTGGTGACGTGCCTGCAGCGGAGTTACTTTCTCTTATGTGCTTTTTCGATCGACAAGGAATACCTAAGAGCCTACTCCGGCATCAACCTAAGACTAACTACACTTCAAGCTCAAAGCTCTCGCAGAACTCCAGTGACGGGGAGACTTCTGAATCCGATACAGCCCCTAGTTTTGAAGATGATATCATAACGTTGAGGGATTACTCGTTCATATCTATTAGCGAGAACTGAACTTCCTTCACGATGCATCGACTGGTGCAACTGACTACGCGTGTGTGGTTGAAAACCAATAGACAAATCGAGCAATGGAAGGGTAAATTTATAAGCACACTGTGCGACAAGTTTCCTACCGGTAAATACGAAAACTAGGAGAGGTGTAGGCCACTTTTCCCCCATGTCAAATCCGCAATGTCACAGCAGCCAACATCGCCTCGATATCTTCAACAATTGGGCTACGTTGCTTTATAATGGTGCATGGTATGCGTGGCAAAGCGGTAATATCGCAGATACAGGAGAGATGGCATCAAAGTCAAGAGATCAAAGAGTGATGTTATTAGGCGATGACCATAAAGACGTCCTTGATAGTATGGATATGCTTGCAGCAGCATACTTGCTCGAGGGCCAGTGGGAGGAGGCCGAGGAGCTTCAGATACAGGTGATAAAGACTTGCAAGACGAAGCTCGGTGAGGACCATCCCTCCACGCTGGCTAGTATGACCAACCTAGCGTCGACGTATAGACAACAGGGCCGGTGGAAGGAGGCCGAGGAGCTCGAGGTATAGGTCATGGAGACTTGTAAGACGAATCTCGGCGAGGACTATCCCTCTACGCTGGCTAGTATAGCCAACCTAGCGTCGACATATAGCAAACAGGGCCGGTGGAAGGTGGCCGAGGAGCTCGAGGTGCGAGTGATGAAGACTCATAAGACGAAGCTCGGCGAGGACCATCCTGATACGCTGGCTACTATAGCCAACCTAGCATCGACGCTTTAGAACCAGGGGCAGTGGGAGGGGGCCGAGAAGCACAAGGTGCAGGTGATGAGGTCTCACAAGACGAAGCTCGGCGAGGGCCATCCCGACACGATGCTGAAGCCATCAATTTGTTATCACGATCTACGTGATCATATGCTTCTGTTTGCTTTCTTTGTTCTCCGCTTTCTTTGTTCTTCGCTACTATTCCTATTCGGATGATAGTATCCTTCCCAATTAGGTACATGTTTATATAGCAATTACTGCGTTCTATATCCCCCTCCGTTAAAATAATCTCATCATAGACTGAATTGGTACGCACTACTCAAAACGGACTGACCTGACCATTTCGGTGAAAAACGCTGCTTAGAGATTGAAGGCGAGCAGAGTCATCAACGAGCAAGCCCAGAGCCTGCGAGATGCCAGGGTGGAATGTCAACATTTGATACATATATGGATCCAAACCAGATACGACTGGATTACGGCTTCCTGTTCTCTCTTGCGCTTTTTCCCCCCAAGCGCTTCTGTTTCAATGCCCTGTTGCGAGCATGGTTAGGACCTATCTCCCCTGGACGAATATTGATACTCAAAAAGAGAAGGCAGGAGTATATAATAGAGTCGATGATAGAGCGAGGAGATGGATGAAGTTGGAAGTGAGTTTTGTGGGAAATTTTCTACCCCGCAGCTTCTCTAGGAAGGTGCTCTTCTGCCTCAATAGGCAGGTACCAAAGATACGGGTAGTGCTTTCCTATTTTGGCATGAGACGTACTCATTTAGGATGAATGTAGATACGACTCATACAGTCATTATATTTGCTTCAATGTTAAAAGTTATGGTTTATCATCAACCCGCACCGCTACACCTACGCAGCGGCCAGGATACCAAATGGCAAAGAGAAGAGCCACTATCGCAATAGGCGCGAATTCAAGACATGCGAAATACACTTCGTTGGTTTGCAGCTCTCCCATGAGGCCTTGACCAGTTTCCGCAAGCCGGAAGATAGTTCTCAAATAAACCATGAGGGTCGAAACAGAAAAGGCCAAGCAAAAGAGCCCTAGTCCGTTTTCTTTGATAGCATGTCTCGCTCGGAGCTGGAAACTCGCCGCGACAATAACAAAGATAGTCATAACAAAGACCTGGTACGCAAGACCGCCCAGGAGGATGTTATTCGCGATCGTAGGATCTTGCCGACGCGACTCTTTAATGCCAATGAGACACGCACCGATGACTTGGACAATTGTTGAGATGACATCCGAAGTAATGAAGAATCCCAGGATGATCTTCGGGGGTAGGATTGAATATTTGCTCCCTAATCTTGGGATCAGGGCTGATAGAATGGTGTAGATACCGGCGGCAAGCAGTACAGGCGCCACAACGATGAAAAAGTAGTTGAGGATGAAGTAGATGAGGTGATAGGGATCCTTTTTGGCCGAGAGGGATCGCGCAATGTACCCTATCACCTCGAAAATCAGACCGGCGGAAAAAGTCAACCACCACCAGCTACGGATCTTGATGGTTTGCGTCGTGTGGTAGACGAAGTGAAGAAAAAACCACGCGGCTGCGAAGGCAGCTAGAGCGATGGAAGGCGTGTAGCCATAAATGATCACGGGGGTGTCTCTTTCGCCGCCCGGATTTGGAAAGTTGGGGTCAACATATCCATATGATCTTTCTATTTGTTTTTGTTAAGGATCGGAAGTGATAAGGCTTGGAGATCGTTGAAATGAAATACCTGTATGGTGATGCATCTTTTTTCCTGCTGATTCACTACAGGAGGGGGGGTCAGATGTTTTATATAACAAGGGCTCATGGATTTAACCTCGTTTTCGTATTCTCGATATTAAAGAATCTAATTACTCCACCCCTTTTCCTTTTTACCTACGCGAGCTGCCAAGCCCCACCAGGTAATATCGCCTAGCGCAATCCATGAATATCTTCTCATTATTTCCCGATGGACCTATCATAAGAGCTCATCTATATCAGAGGGACCTTGTCACTTCGATCTTTTCTTGTTAGTACAGCCCTCTTACATCACAAGTCTCTCTGGCTCTAAATATGACCTTGCTACATATTTCTTTGGAAAACATTAGCTCAAGAGTCATTTGCTACGTATTTCTTTGGAAAACCCTCTGGGGCCATTTGATGGCCCAGGAGCTAATGAGCTGACTCATTCGGTACCTGGGCCGTCCGAGGTCTGGGGAAAACGCCGAGGTCCACCGGTGTATGGGGAAGGTTTATATACGAGAAAACCATATAAATGATCTTGTTTAGAACTCTTTCATTCTAAACTCTGTATATTCAAACCTCTCAGTCATGTCCACCGTCAACCCATCATTTCAAGATGCCATCAAGGTCACTCCACAAGGCTCCAATAAATACAGCGCCTTCCTCCGACCAGAATGGTGCATTGGAACAGGTACAGCAGAACCCATCACACTCATTTCCCATCGACCAAAACTAACAACGCTCCAGTCCCGCACGGCGGCTACACGACAGCTGTAATCTACCAATTAACCCTAACGCACTTCGCGCACGCCCACCCAAAGCAATACAAAAGCCCCGCATCCCCGATCTCCATCCAACTCTCCTTCCTACGACGCACAGCCTCGGGCCCCGTAACTTTCGAAGTCGAAGATGTCAAGATCGGCCGTCGGACAAGCACAATCCACGTCAAGCTATTGCAAGCCTCTGAAAAGAAACCCGCTCAGTTAGATCTCATGCTCGCTGGCTATATCACCGTCAGCCCGCCGGAGGCCGAAGTCGGCATTAGCGTGAACACAGGATGGAAGGCTCTCCCAGCTCCGGTGGCGGGTTCGCTCGCGGACGGGTCCGTTGATCTGGCGACGCTGGGTCGGACAGGTGTTGACGGCGCTTGGACGAAGATTGTGCCGCCTTTCGCGGATTTCCGCAAGGCTGCGACGCAGATTGAGCTGTTTGGTCCTGGTGATGGTGGGGCGCAGCAGAAGCGCTCGGGGAATCTGAATATCGATCAGTGGGCTAGGTTCCGGCCTGGGGGTGATGTCAATGGTCGCTGGACGGATGCTGCCGTGGCGTATCTTATTGATATGTTTCCTATGGCGTTGGATGGATTTGATACCATGGCTGCTGCTGCTGCTGCGAAGGAGAGTGGGTCTGCGATTGCTGGGCAGAAGGCCAAGTCTTGGTATCCTACTGTTACGCTCAATGTGGATATGAAGAAGCATCTTCCTGCTGAAGGGGTGGAGTGGCTTTATACTCGGATTGTTACTAAGGCTGTTAGAGATGGACGGACGGATTTGGATGTTACGGTTCTTGATGAAGCTGGGGATGTTATTGCGGTGAGTACGCAGATTGGGTTGGTTGTTAGTGCTAGTCGCAACATTGGGACTAGAAAGGAAAAGTTGTAGATTGTTTATAGATGTATATACATTTGAAGAGATTTTGGGTATGATTTCCAGGGTTGATTTTATGCTCTATATATGATCTAGCCGGTTCTGTATGTGCAAAACCGGGTGTTGTATGTACGGGATCAAAATCCCTATATGTACATCAGAGAAATCAATCCTCCGGTCTATCCCTCAAGCTTTGAGTCTGGAAAGAAGAGAAGGATGATGCTCACAACTTCGAGTCGGATGTCACAAGCCAAAATGCCATAGCATCAGCCTTGACAACCTTCCTCGTAGCCGACTCCAAATGTCCTCCAGCACCCTCCTCATCCTCCTGCAGTGCTTGCGCCCGGACCCAGAATTTCTTCCCGACCCTACCAACAACACGCGCTTTGATAACCAGCAAAGCAGGCGTAGCCACGCGCTTCTTATATCTGACATCTAGCTGCACGGTAAATATCTTCCCGCGCGGGTTATCCTCGGACGTGTTGAGCGCAGTGGGCGCGTTGGTATGCGCCGCGACAGCGAGGGACATGGCCTCGTCAATCAATGTCGCAACAATGCCGCCGTGCACGGTGGATGGGTGACCGGATAGACCAGGGCTGCTAAGATCGAAGATCATAATGATGTCCGCTGGGTTTAGATCCGGGGTAGGCTTTGCGGCAGATGCGGCATCTTGTTTTGTTGCGGGGAGCCAGGTGGGGACTTCAGCGGGCGCGGGTGTGAGATTGCGCCGTTGCAGGGTTAGGCAGTGAGGGATTGTGGTGGGTGTATTGAGAGTATTTGCGAAGTAGCCATCTTCACCAGTTGAAGGCTTTATGCGCCGTGAGTCGGTTTGGATTGGGGTATAGTCGGCCGAGGAGATGAGGTTGTTTGCCCATGAGTTGGTGCGGAGATGCGCGATTGCCGGGGCCGGGTCTGCCATTTTCTTGTTTTTGGGCTTGTTATTTGGGGGGGGTTAATATTGGGGATTGTGATAAGTCTGAAGTAGATAAAGGACCTGGCAAGATGTTTCAGCAGTTTCAGTAGTATATTAGGGCGTAGGTCAACGGCATAATTTAACCTCGGCTCCGGCTATGACCGATTAGGCCATGATAAACAGTCACGTGCATATATTGGGTCGAATCGTTTTGCACGGTCCAATGGATTTGCAAAAATTGATTTGCGGTGGAGCGAACATCAGAACCTTGGACACTTTAAAGTAGATAATCCCCATGTGCTTCCTTGAACTAAAGAACCAATCATACGGTTCTCGAGCACAGATATGCATTGTCTCACCCCTGGCATGTAACCGGTAGCTAACCGTAAGGGGCACGGTGATGGGAAGATCTGGGAATTCGGGCAAGAATGCTTAGAGTAAACAGACGAACCATAAGCGACTTTATCCCAGGTGGTAATTTGCACTCAACAATCTCCGTCCAAGGCCTGTAATTCGTACGGATTCAATCGGCAGGGGCTAACTTAGCCTGACTAGGCCTAGTTACACGCAGCCAAGGACCCTCCAATTTAGCCTAGTATCTTTTGCAGGCTCTTTTAGGTCAGGCGTATAGCAAATTATGAGAAAAAAAACAAGGCCTGTGCAATAAAATTATTCAAATGTTAACTAGAAAATAAAACAATGACACTAGTGGTCTTAACTCTCCACCTGGTATGCCAATTAGGGGGGTTACCCTGGCAAATAAGAGTTCGGCCTTGTTCTTTCCCATAAACCCTTTGATACGCCGGGAACCCTTGAAACTTTGGATACAAGTACCTAAGCGCCTGCCCATTCTTTTGTTTTCTTTTCCTTCCCTCTCTTCACTTCACATCTCTCTTCTTTGAACACAGCATCTCTATCCATCATGCGTTCTTCAATTATCTTCATTTCAGCTCTGGCTACTGCCGTCATGGGTGCCAATTCCACTGACTCTGTCTACACCCTCCCCGCCGGCTTCAATATTGCCTTGGCGAAACCCGGCGAGCCGGGTATGTACCCTGACCATGCTGCTCATGACAAAGTGCTAATGAAGATATAGCCACCTGGTGTGCTGCCCAACGTAACACTTGCCCCGATATTTGCCAGAAAGGCACCAAGCTCAACTCATGTGATGCGGTATGTTACTATGTATCGTGTCCGTGTCCAGGAGATTAACAGTTTCAATAGGACACTCTGAAGTTCACCTGTGTCTGCAGCGATGGTTCCGTCCCCGACGTGACCCCCTACCTGCAGACCGTTCCTTTCTATGTCTGCCAGTCCACTTTCGGCCAGTGCATTGACGCGCACCCCGACGATGCCGAGGGTCAGCGCGCTTGTAAGAAGGCCGCCGTCTGTGGTTCCAAGAACGCCAGTGAGACCACCACTACCGCGTCTTCTTCTTCTTCCGTCATGGCTTCTACTACTCTGGCCATGGCCACTGCGACCGAGTCTTCCAGCTCCGAAACCTCCTCCGTGGCTCCTGCCAGCACTACCACCAACGCCGCTGTCGCTCTCGGTGACCTGACTCAGTATTCCACTGGTCTCATGGCTGGCCTCATGTTCCTTGCTGCACGCATGGTCCTGTAAAGGAAAGATATTCTGAAGTCTTTGGGCAGTTAATTACCCCCTGATGGTTGGGTCGCATAGCGTCCTCTTTGTTGCATTCCCTTAACTCATCGCGATGCAATTTTTGCTTTTTTTTTTTTTTGTTTCAAGGCATTCGATTCCCCGATTGTCCACATGTCTATGAACGTGGCGCCTGTCCTTTCTTGTTTCGTTATGGGTGGGAGTTCCTTTTCTATCTGCGCAGGTGACGATTTCGCGCATGAACTATTCGATTAAAAGTAATATTACCAATTATTGGCAACCCATTGAACAAAAAAGATTAGTACAGCAAAGATTGTAGTGTAAATATTAAATATCTCACCTCAATGAAAGATTCGAAATCAAGTCAAAGGAAGTAAAAAAAACAAAGATCAGTCGAGATGTTTCAACTGTGGTGTTCCTTTCGCCAAGACTTTTTTGGCACACACTGAAATTTCTCAACTTATCGATAGACTCCACCATCAAGAACTTCACGTTCTCTCTTCCTCTCCTTTTCCCACCAACATCATGCCCGCCCCTACCAATACCCTCCTCATTGAGGGTTCTTTCACCGAGCTCGCCGACGAGTTCGCCCAGTACATCGATGCTCTCCGCAAAGAGGGTAGCCTCCAGTCCGAGATCGCCCCGCTCCTCGAACCTCTCCGCCAGCAGGAACAGTCTGAAGGCGAGGCCGACCTCAAGCAGCGCGATGAAGTCCTGAAGAAGCTTGTCTCCTCTGCTACCGCTTTGAACAGTGCCCCCGAGAAGGGTAAGTGGGAGGGTTGAATGATCTGCAGATTGTCGGAATCTGGCACTTTGATCTTTAGACAAAAACTGACCTAGACTTACAAAAATGCAGAGATCACCTCCGCCTACAACCTTCTGGTTCATCTCGTTCACCTGTCTTCCGATGCCGACGTGTTCCTTCCTCGCATCTGTACCTATCTCGCTAAGCCCATCACCACCTCGCCCCAGTTCGGCCCTACTCTCGCTATCTCTATTCTCACCACCATTTTCAACACTCTGTCTTCCAACGATTCGAGCCGGTACCACGTTCTCCTCGCTATTGTGGCCGTGATCCGCCAGTCCGGATCTGGAATTGCCTTCGAAGCCCTCAAGCCCCAGCTTTCTTCCCAGCTCCCCACTTGGCTCTCCGCGTGGGAGTTGGAGAGCGATGACACCCGCAAGTTGCATGTCGCCATTGCCGAGGCCGCCACCGCTGCCGGTGATGAGGATTTGGCCCAGACTCACATCGTGCAAGCGCTCGAGACCATCGACGCTGCCAACGTCAGCAAGCCCGAGGCCCGCGAGTTGGCTGTGCGCGCACTCGCTAGCGCTCTGCGTCGCTCCAACGTCTTCGACTTCACTCCCTTGACCGCATCAGACGCCGTGCAGGCCCTGCGCTCCAGCGACAGCACTCTCTTCGAGTTGCTCGAGCTCTTCACCTCGGACACCCTCGATGCCTACGAGACCTTCGTCGCTGCCACCCCGCTCGCTTCCATCTCTGGCGGTGTGCTCGCCGATTACGCCGATGCCCTGCAGACCAAGATGCGTCTCCTCACCCTCACCTCGCTGGCATCCTCCACCCCTTCGCGCTCGCTCCCCTACGCCACTATCGCCTCTGCCTTGCGCGTCCCCGCTTCCGAGGTCGAGATGTGGGTTATTGACACCATCCGTGCCGGCCTCGTCGAGGGACGCCTGTCCCAGCTGAAGTCCGAGTTCCTTGTGCACCGCGCCACCTACCGTGTCTTCGGCGAGAAGCAGTGGTCCGAGGTCCAAGGCCGCCTGATGGTCTGGCGCCGTTCCCTCGAGAGCGTTCTGAACGTCATTCGCTCCGAGCGTGAGCGTTTCGCCCGCGAGGGTATTCAGGCCGCGGCTGACCAAGAAGCCAACGCCAACCGCAACGGTAACGGTGACCGCCGACGCATTCAACCCGCGCAGCCGCGTGAGGTGGAGGCTACTGCCGAATAAATATGACGCTCTATGGAACAGATGTGTACTTTTTTTTTTTACGAATGGAAAAAAAGCTCACAGAACACAAAAATCTTTCAGTTAATAGAGGGGAAATTTCTTTGTCTTTTTTCCTCATGCATTTCTTTTTCCCTGGCCAATTGTAGGGTTGGATTTTTACTGCCCCCATTGGATGTTTGGGACCCCACGAGTCATGTCATGTCAATCTTAGTCTTGTTTATGTTTTCCGGAGGGATAACCTTTCTTTTGTTCTTTTTTTTTTACCCTGGCTTAAAGAATATTATATTTCTTTAGACTGGTCTTGGTTCATATCTGTAGTTGATAATTGACTGACAACAGTCCCCTTACTCCATTGGGTTAAAAGGGGTCAAGAATCCATCTAAAGCACGAGGCTCAAGTTTAAAAATGCTTAAATTCATTTATACTGTATTTTCAATTGGAGTAACGAAATCAAACAACTCTCCCCTTTAAAATTGAATCCCACCTCTATTCTATATACATCGATATACAAACACTGCCCGCCTAGCGACGGTGCAAACCACGAGCCTCAATACCCGCCTTAACCTGCTCATAGACCTCCTCAACCGAGCTATCAGCCTTAACCGAAACAACCTTACCCTTCTTCTCGAAATCCTCAACAACAGGCATAGAAGTCTCAACAAAAGTGTGGAAACGCTTGCGAATAGAAGCAGCATTATCATCATCGCGACCACTGGTCTCACCACGCTTCAACAATCTAGACTCCATAACATCCTCGGGGCAATCAAGGAACAACACAAGCTCAGAGGGGCAAACGGTCTCCTCGAAGAAAACAGCCTGGTCGAGCTTGCGTGGGAATCCGTCGACCAAGAAACGGGCCTTGGTACCAGCAGGGGGCGGCGAGGTAGCCAGCGAGTCGGCCATGGCATTCGACAGCAATGCAACGGTGACTTCCATGGGAACGATCTTGCCTTCGCGGATGTACTCGCGGATCAGATCGCCGTATTGGCTGCCTTCGCGGACTTGTTCGGCACGTAGGAGGTCGCCGGCGGAGAGGTGGACGAAGCCGTAGTCTTTGACGAGGTTTGCGGATTGGGTGCCCTTTCCGCTACCTGGGCCGCCGAGGAAGAAGACGACTGTCACGTCATTTGTAGAGAAGCGGGGGGTGGCCATTGTGGGTGGTTGTGGGTGGTTGTTGGTGAGGGAAGTGAGGTGAAGGTAAAGGGGTTTAAGATTGAGTTTCAAGTCGAGGTTGTTTGTGGGGGCTTTCTCGGTGGAGGGGCAACACCTGACTTGAAACGGACGTTAGTTTGCTTTTTTTTTTTTCTTTGTATGGGCTAGGCCCTTCGGTACTTACTTCAAGCTAGTTTGGGCGTTTGTTGATGCCGGTGCGGGACTTGACGAGGTAGACGTAGGCGCCGGAGCTGATGGCGGTTATGAGGATGATAGGGATGATTGGGAAATTGGAGCGGCTGGATTGAGGGGCGGAGGGTGCGCGTGGCGGCGAAGATCTCGGAGGGTTTGAGTACAGGCGGTGGGGTACCTGGGTCGATCGAATGAATTTTTGGCTGAGGATGAAAGGCTTGGAGCGGACTCCGGAGAATTGACGAGCTAGAGAGGACATAGAGGCAGAGGGAGGGTTGGGGTTGTTGAAGAGAGAAAAAGAAAAAGGAGTTGAGATCGCCGAAACGGGATTAGCTGATCTGTATACCTCGATGCGGTTGTGTATTTGTGTACGTCTTCGGCTTCAACGTGGCGAGTGATATTAGGTAAGATTATTAACTTGGGCATGTCCTCACAATAGCCAATAGGAATGCTGGAAATGTATATCAACACTGTGTCTTCCATGGTCAAGGGCGTGATCGTTCATGCACCTTGCCCAGAAGCCTGGTCATGGACACTTGGGTGATATACAACATAAGATTATGTCCACTTACATTCTTTGATCTTAAAATCTCTTTGCACCAGGCTACTTACGGAGTTTTGTCCGTAAACATGAGATGTTAATCGCCCATGTCATCCTAAATATATATTTCAACTTATAGCTGCTATAGTTAGCTGATGTATTAGATGCTATGCAGCAAGGTGCCCCTAGCAAGTCTTGAATATATGAGTATTACATCCAAGCCTAAAGAAACTTCAGAATTGAACTAGATGCAAGTCAAATTCTTATGAAGCCTCTTACATAAAAACCTTTATATTGTAACTACAAGGGAGGAACAAAGTGAATTTGAATTAGGTTAGTTTACAACAGATCAAGGGGCCAATCATATGCAAATCAGACCTGAAATCATTATATATTGGTACTTACATAGGAGATATATTTAGATTTTGCATAGAACAATAATCTGATACTTGATACATGATAGTTCGAGGGGATTCTACGTGGTATTATGTCTTAGGACAAAATGCACTGTCCAACTACGTACTTTAGTGTTTAGTACTACCTAATTTTTAGGACCTGGGGTAGTATCCTCTGTTTTAGATATCTCCAACCTGTGTATCGCCAGTAGCATACTATAATTATGATTGGACGGACGAGCGGCTGTGCCAACCCAGTGTAATCGACAGTATTTCTCTTCTAGCTCCTGTCACCCTGGGTTTCTATTACGGAGTGTGATTAGCGCTCAATCCTTGCCAGACCCTGTTTGATGAAGTTCACGACATCCTGGTTATACTTCAATACATAGCCGTGGTGCGCAGCATTGCCGTCTTCTGGGTATAGCGAGCAGCATTGAGCATCACCGTAATCACAATAGCTGTGCATTGAGCTAGCGAAGGGTCGGCATAAGGCTGAATTCATACGGGGAAGAAGCTGATCCACTCGCTTTAGATTATGTATAGTTCAACACTTGAATCTGGAGTTTGTGATACTCACGCCTATACCAAGGGTGCAATTACCCACATTCCACGGCATGCCAGGAACGTATGTTATATCACCATATGCAATTGCAGTTATGACTGGTTATTTGATCAGATTTATGTTTTCTGACAATTGCCTCGAGATCACGTACTAATCGAGTTGTAGAATTGAGCAAGAGGAGCGACGAAGAAAAATCCAATCTCACTGGTTCCACACAGAGAATCCATCATGAGAACTGCTCCCTAAGTGGTAAAGGCCTTAGCATTTCGCGTGATTGATTGTCATAACACGAGGACATAATGTCACAAATGGGGTTGGTATTGGCGCATTATTGAATATCCCACTACCATGATCATAGTTTGGGGGCAGCTTTTGACGTACTCCTGCACATACTGCTGCATCAGAACCGCACCATCCTGAACCGTGTGCAGCTTTGCAGTGTCATTTAAGACGTTTTTGTGATCGTAGGGTAAGCCGATGGTTGTCGAGCCGGGGATCTGCTTCAGGATCAAGTCTGAAAGAGTGCTCAACACATTCAGATCGTCGCCCCCGCCTTGCCCCCTGGCAATGATAGCATGGACACCCATTGCACATTCATTCTCGGACACAGACTGCGCATGGGTCTGGGTCAACATCAAGGTGGCAGCTAACAGTGCCCAAATTATCTTCACTGTCGCGTCATACATTTTGTGGGAGTTGAAGCCACAATAAAAATTCTTCACTCGTTGTGTCTTCTTTGTGACTTAGATTTTGAAGAGGAAATGTCCGACTTTGTTGACCGTCGCATTATTAACCCCCCGAGCTTGTGTAGTACTGTTACTTCAGGGCGCTAGATAGGGCGCGGTCTAATGTGGCGTTCATGTGTGATTGGGACTCATTGGTTTGAGTTCTAATTGTAGGCAATAATATGAATGACCATCATTTTGGCCTTTTCTCGTACAATTTGGGATTGCGATCTACGACCTTAGCATGCCGGAGCTTAGCTTAATCGCCGTCCAAACTTTAAGTGTATCATTGCGACTGGATATTAGAGCTCTGATTTTGACCTGCAGTGCCAATCAATCCAGAGTTTCCAGAGCTAGACCAGTAGTACACCCGAGGAACCATACCGGTGCTTTGGGAGAGTGAAATCACAGTAGGTAAGTTCCCAATTGAGACATAGGCTATTGTGGAGAGAATGTTGTCACTCGGAGGAGCTACAATAACAACTGATGGGTAGCACACCATCCCAATTGGGCGATACCCGGGTTGGGTTTCACTCTATCAAGAGGGCAAGAGGCAACGATAGATAACTTTTAGATGAATAACTATCCATATCAAAGTTCAAAATCCAACTATCTTGCAGCATGTGGTCTTTGAGAATCTGGAACCACCTGGGCCCGAGTTTGTGTATTCTTCAACGGGCTTTATATTATCACACCACATACAGAAGGGCTCCGTGCTTCTCATGAACCATGGCCCTCAATTATGCTTGTTACGCTCTATCGATTAAATCTCGAATGGCGTTCCCTAACTCGGTGATGACCGGGCCGGACCGAGGAATGGTGTGGCCCCGTCCAGTGTCGAACATCGTTGCGGTATCAGGGTCACAAATATTGAACAAGGCTAGTGCACCGTATCGGTAGGGGTCTGTAAAAGATACATAGTGAGTATGTCATTTGAATGGGGGCAATATATATCAAAACTACCATCTGCGCCAACCACATGAAGCGACGGAATGTCCAAAATATAGTCGCTCTCATCTGCCAGGACCACGTCCTCCTCGGGGGAGAGAGGAGGCCAGCCAGTGAAAAAGATTGCGCATTTTATGCGACGAGGACGGCCAGTCTCCTGGGCCTTTCTATCCTCATCCAAGATTAGACTCGCAGCCATAGTAGCACCCTCACTATATCCGACGATGCCTTCAATATCGGGATTTTCCTCCAGCGTGTCATAGAGGTACTCCATGACCTCATGGTGATTATTCCAATGGCCATCCCAGTTCTTGCCCAATGTTCTCATCATGTCTTCGGGACAGGATCCATGCGGGGATTTTCGAACACGGGAGATCATTGAGTCCTCTGCTGCTCCTCCATCCTCTAACCACCGGTAATGCGGCCCGACGCCAAAATACTCCGCGAACCCTAGGGACATACGGAAATTAGAACCTCGGTTTCTATGGTTTAGAACGAGGGAACATACCTGCTGGTGGAGACACAGAAACAGGACCATTGATATAGTGGAATGAAGCGAAACCCTCCATGGCCATCTGTTTCACCAGCGGGCCTGCGATGTTGTCAGTGAATCATCATTTTAAGTACTCAAGGCCCAAATGACATTTACCAAGCTGGATATTAATATTCTGCAACAGAGAAGTCAGCGTTGACGTTTATCATAGCGTCTTCTATCACGTACATCGATATTGCCAATGGCGCCGTGGAGACATAAGAACCTCATCTTGTATCAACAGGTGGGGGGAATTGTATGATCTAAATGTGTGTACTTGAATAGAAATGAGCGAGAGGAAATGAGAAAATATACATGTCTAAATCAGCATTTGAAGATATACTAGGAAATAATTTACCGCTCGGGCTGTACAAGTGGACGTTGGCAAACAAAAAAGCACGAGGTTTCCGCCGAGGATCAACTTTCCAACTACAAACAATTGGCATATCGAATAATGTGGGAATGTGGGACGGTACAACATTTCAGTCTCAGTCACCACGTCGGGAATAACCACCGATCACCCAATACTACCAGAGACAGCTTCATTGAGCTGTACACCCCCAAAATGACCCGCATCAGAAAAGCTAGCATGAGGTATTTGCAACGCTATATAGCCCACCACATCCAGTCGACTTTCATGATTTCTTTCCCCGATGACTATATGAACTCCAGGAATCCTTCAGACCCACGGCCAATTGCACCTTCCGCACTTTTCGCCCACAAACATGAACGGGGCTGATTCTGAAGGTACGCCCCATGGCAAGCAGGGCACGCTACAGCCTATTGCCATCATCGGGTACGCCTGTCGGCTGCCGGGGCAAGTTACATCTCCTGGTGACCTATGGGAACTATGCACCCGAGCTCGAAGTGGCTGGTCACCTATACCCAAAGACCGTTTCTCAGTCGAAGCACTCCACCACCCTAACCCATCCAAGGTTGGTTGTTTCAACCCGAAGGGAGGCTACTTTCTCGACGAAGATATTGCATGCTTTGATGCCCCCTTCTTCAACCTCACCGTTCAAGAAGCCACGTCAATGGACCCCCAACAACGTTTAATGCTGGAATGTGCGTATGAAGCTTTGGAGAGTGCTGGAATACCAAAAGAGAGCCTTGCCCGCCGGAATGTGGGTGTTTTTGCCGGTGGTAATTTCTCTGATTATGAGATCAATAACGTTCGTGATATCGAGACTATCCCCATGTACCAAGCCACCGGCTGTGCGGCCTCATTACAGTCCAATCGTATCTCATACTTTTTCGATCTACGGGGGCCCAGTATCACCGTGGATACGGCTTGTTCTTCTTCGCTTGTTGCACTCCATTATGCAGTACAAAGCCTGCGAAATGGGGAGTCCACGGAAGCTCTCATTGCTGGTTGTCACCTTAACCTTATACCAGATATTTGGGTTTCTATGTCCATGTCACAGTAAGTATTTCCGTGTCCCCCCGAGCCAAAGTCGCGAACGTATCATCTGACTGTCTGGAATTGTATAGGTTGTTCAATGACGAGGGTAAAATATTCTCCTTCGACGAAAGAGCCACATCTGGTTTTGCACGAGGCGAGGGCTGTGGTATCGTAATTCTGAAGCCCCTCGACGCCGCATTGCGCGACAAAGATCCCATCCGAGCTGTCATTGTACATTCAGGAGTCAATCAAGATGGGCGAACACAGGGAATCACACTACCAAATGGTCAGGCCCAGGAAGAGCTAATCCGGCGGGTCTACAAAGAGGCCAATCTCAACTCGGACGAATGCGGGTTTGTAGAAATGCATGGCACAGGAACAAAGGCCGGTGATCCTGTTGAAGCTGCAGCAGTCCATGCGGCACTTGGAAAGAATCGGACTGCGAGAAACCCGCTTTACATTGGATCAGTAAAGTCCAACATCGGGCACTTGGAGGGCGCTAGTGGTATAATTGCCGTCATTAAAGCAGCCATGATGCTTGATAGACAGTTGATGCTTCCGAACGCCGAGTTCAAGAAAGCGAACCCTAATATTCCGATGAGCGAGTGGAATATGAAAGTTTTAACGACGACGCGGCCCTGGCCTTCCTGCAAGAAATACCTTAGCGTGTCCAATTACGGGTTTGGAGGAACCAATGCACATGCCGTTCTTGAAAAGGCGCCACTAGCATCGAAAGCCCCAGATGAGGCTGTTGAAGATGTTGGGGTGGACCCTAAACGCAAGCTATTCTTGATATCCGCCAACGACAAGGAGTCTCTACGCACTCGGATTAAAGACTTCGGTATCTACTTCGAAAAACATCCTGAAGTCTTTGAAAAGGTTCTGTTCGGCAACTTTGCTTATACTCTAGGAAACAAGATGTCACATCTCTCGTACCGTGTTGGAGTGTCAGCTACCTCGCTAGACGATCTTGGAATCCGTCTTGCTCAACTGAAGATCAATCCGTCTCGGATTATAGGTTCGCCAATAGTCTCTTTTGTCTTTACTGGCCAAGGGGCTCAATGGGCACAGATGGGTGTTCCTCTCATGCATGAATACCCTGTCTATGAGTTGACCATCAAACGAGCCGATCAATGCCTACGAGAGCTTGGCGCTGAGTTTTCCCTTATAGAAGAGTTGGAAAAGGATAATACCACCTCAGAGATTGACTCCCCTTATCTAAGTCAACCGGCCTGCACAGCGCTTCAAGTTGCACTAGTCAATCTCCTAGGCTCTTGGGGGATTCATCCAGCTTCAGTTATTGGCCACAGCTCTGGGGAAATTAGTGCGGCCTACGCTGCAGGGATTTACGACCTGGAGGGGGCAATGGCTCTAGCTTACTGGCGTGGGAAAATGACATCCTTGCTCAAGTCCTCGTTCCCGTCCCTCAGGGGCACTATGATTGCCATCGGTGCCAGTCGCGAGGCTATGCAGCCTATGTTGAAGACCCTTTCTGGATACGCCACCGTCGCTTGCGTGAACAGTCCTTCCAGTGTGACCGTGTCGGGAGAAGTTTCCGCAATTGATGAACTCGAAAAGCTTCTCCAAGATAAGCAGCTTTTCAACCGAAGATTGAAAATTGACGTCGCCTACCACTCTGACCATATGAAGAAGGTTGCTGAGGCTTATCTGGCTGTGATTGAGACTATTAAGCACTTCCCATCGGCAACAGCCTTCTTCTTTTCTTCTGTCTTTGGGCATCTCATGGAACCTTCTGAAATTGGTCCAGAATACTGGGTAGCGAACCTGATATCACCGGTGTTGTTCTCTGACGCTCTTAGCAAGATTGTGTCAGACGATGAAACACGACCCAACCTTCTTGCTGAAATTGGTCCACACTCTACAATGAAGGGGCCCATCATGGATACTCTAAAGAGCTTGGGCCCCGCCGTCTCTAAGATTGGATATACACCGACTATTCTTCGTAACGTGGACGCAACCGAGTCGATTTTAGATACTGCTGCTGCTGCCTACGCGCGAGGCACTGTACTCAATATGACGGGTGTGAATTTTCCCAAGACCGATGCGGTAAACCGTTGGTTCTTGACTAACTTGCCTCGCTATCCTTGGCAACATGGAACTCGATACTGGCACGTTGCCCGTATTTCGCAAAAGCATACGGCTAGAGATCGTGCCAGAAACGATGTCTTGGGAGTATTGGCAAATTATTCCAACGATCTGGAGCCAACGTGGCGGAATATAGTCCGGTTAGATGAGATTCCCTATCTCCGGGACCACAAGATGCAAGGGATGGCTGTTTACCCTCTAGCGGGCTACGTAAGTTCAATGAATGATCATTAATATAAATAATATTTACTGACTGTGAAATAGTTGGTGATGGCTATTGAGGCAGCTCGACGGCGTGCGGACCAAAATGATATTCAAATCTCCCAATTCGAACTGAGGGAGGTCATTGTCGGTTCGGCGCTTGTACTCAGCGATGACACAGATGCAGAGACCACCATTACTATCCGTCCATACACCGAAGGCACCCGTGGATCATCGGACCTTTGGGATGAGTTCCGTGTCTGCTCATGGACTTCAAAACGAGGATGGACAGAGCACTGTACTGGTCAGGTGCGTGTTCGCTCCGGCTCGAAACAACAGGCGCCTGCGGTATCAAGCCCGCTCGAGACTCAAACTACCCACACGAAAGCCCGAATTTCTCGAATTCAGGAATCGGCTACTAATTACCTCGATATGTCTCACATGTACCAGGTTCTTAGTGAGCTAGGAGCAGGATATGGCCCTATCTTCCAGGATATTGATAACTGCTACTCCAGCCCCAACCACTCGTTTGGCGATTTGCACGTTAGAGATACCCGCAGTGTCATGCCAAAAGGATTTGAGCCTCCCTTGACTGTCCACCCATCATTCCTTGACGGACTGCTACATTTTGCTTGGCCAATCCTCGGGCAAGGCTTGGGGCAAATGGACCTGGACACACTTTACATGCCGACAATGATCAAGCGTATGACAGTCGGTCTCAATGTCCCCAAAGCCGCTGGTGAGCATGTTAAAGGCTACTGCAGTGGTAGTCCGAGCTTGCCTGTCCCTGAACCGACGAAATTTGACCTTTTTGCCATCGAAGAGGGCGCCCCAGAGCCCGTTATTACAATAGACGGTCTGGTAATGACTCCCCTCAGAAATCCAGACACCCACCGTGAAGATACTCGCAAACTGTGCTATAAGATTAATTGGCATCCCTTGAGTGAGGTTGAATATGCCGTCGAAGGAGATATTCAAGCTCGCAATGGCCCTGCAGAATCTCAAGGCCATACTTATACTCACAAGGACGCAAATACAAATGGAGATACAGAGCAAAAGGGCAACGCGCACCCAAATGGAAATCACACCACATCCAAGCACGACCTATTCATCTCCTACTTTGGTGAATCCGATAATGGCATTTCTAATAAATTGAGCATTGCATTGTCCGACACATCTGGGTGGCAGGTTTCTGTCCAAACCTTTGGTGAAACGGACTTCTCTCAAAAGCATCTTGTTCTACTTCAGACTGGAGCCAGCTCTCTACGACACCTCACGGAGGATATATTCGAGGAGCTCAAGAGGACGCTGCTCAATGCTCGAACTGTGCTTTGGGTCTATCAGATTGATTCTCCCGATGCTCAAATGACAGTCGGTTTGACTCGCACCTTGCGCTCGGAGACCATGGCCAGGATAGCTACTCTCGGTTTGGCTCCTGATGACATCGAATATCCCGAGAAGCCTATTCGAGCAGTCATTACTTCTCTATGGCCCACCGATGGGGCCGAGCCCACAAATGAGCTCGAGTTTAAGGCTAAGGGCTCGGAGGTATTTGTCCAACGCATAGTGGAAGATGATGCTGCCAATAGTTTCGTCCATAATGAGATTCACGACATGACAATATCAACCCAACCATTCAGCCAGCCCGGGCGACGCTTCAAGATCCAGATCGGTAATCCAGGTGCTCTTGATTCCCTTTACTTTGTAGACGACAATCCCCTACCACTAGGCGAGGACCAGATCGAGCTTCAAGTCAAAGCAAGCGGTCTCAACTTCAAAGACATTGTGGTCTCCATGGGCCAGCTTGCACAGTCATACATTGGAATTGAATGCAGTGGTATTGTTTCCAGTGTAGGATCAAATGTGAAGAGCTTCAAGGTCGGTCAAAAGGTCATGGCCATGCCAGAGGGCTGTTTCTCGACCTATGCACGATGCTCTGCGACTAGCGCTGCAGAAATTCCAGCCGACATGTCATTCGAGGTCGCAGCCACAGTGCCAGTTGTATTCTGTACTGCATATTACGCTCTGGTTGACTTGGGTCAGCTGCAAGCCGGCGAGCAGGTTTTAATCCATGCTGGTGCTGGTGGCGTAGGTCAAGCCGCCTTAATGCTAGCCCAGATGATTGGCGCGGATATATTTGTTACAGTCGGAAGCCTGGATAAGAAACGGTTCGTAATGACCCAGTACGGTATTTCCGAAGACCGGATCTTTTACAGTCGTGATGCATCATTTGCTCGAGGCATCCGCAGAGCCACCGGTGAGACTGGCGTGGACGTCATTGTCAACTCCCTAGCAGGCGATCTTTTGCGCGAGACCTGGGAATGCCTTGCGCCGTTTGGACGATTTGTCGAAATTGGGAAAGCTGATATCACGAAAAATACTCGGCTTGACATGCAGCCTTTTGAGAATAACGTCACATTCTCGTCGGTTGATCTAACTAAAGTTGGCGAGTTCAAGCCGCAGCTGATGAAGCGCCTCTTGGGTGATGTTTGTCGGCTGATTGGTGAGGGATCTGTGCATCCTATTTTACCACTTTCGACCTATCGAATTTCTGAGATCGAGAAGGCATTCCGTACTCTGCAGAATGGTAAGAGTATGGGTAAGATAGTGATAGTTCCTCACAAAGATGACCAAGTCAAGGTAAACAAAAATATATTGTAATTAGATGCTAAAGGCTAATCATTCATTTTCCAGGCTGTGGCTCCCAAGACCAGCCCCAATCTCTTACGGCCTGATGCATCCTATATCTTGATTGGTGGTACTGGTGGTCTAGGTCAAAGCATAGCCAAGTGGATGTCCTCGAAAGGCGCAAAGAATATTGTTCTTGTATCTCGTCGAGCAGGTATCAATGATAAGGTTCAAGCTTTGATTGATACCTTGGCTCTCTTGGGAGTGAGAATTGTCGTCAAGGCTTGCGATGTCAGTAGCCAAGAGTCTATCGAGGCTTTGGTTAAAAAAGAGATGAAAGACCTCCCACCTATACGTGGTGTTATTCATGGTTCGATGGTTCTTCGTGCAAGTTTCCTACTATAAGAACTTATTTATACATCTAATTTCGATTACTGACCTTGATTAGGATATGCTCTTCGAAAACATGTCTCTTGAAGACTTCACGGCTGTGGCATGCAACAAGGTAGAAGGAGCTTGGAACCTGCATAATGCGCTGATAAATTCCCCATTGGACTTTTTCATTGCCCTCTCATCAGTAGCCGGCATCATCGGCAATCGCGGACAAGCAGCATACTCCGCAGCAAATGCATTCCTTGATGGGTTCATAGAATACCGCAAATCCCTTGGTCTTCCAGGGACGTCAATCGACCTAGCTGCGGTCAGCGACGTCGGCTACATAGCGGATACCGACGCCCAGCGGCGCCAGGAAGTAATGAAGAATATCGGCGGGCAGACTATCGACGAGTCGGAGATCCTAGCACTGATAGCCGCCGCTCTGACCGGTGATCTCGACCAGTCCTGCTCTGGCCAGTGCATCACAGGACTGCGACTGGATTCACTCGAGAACAACTTTTGGGTCCAGGATGCGAAATTCAGCGTGCTATATGAGACTGCCAAGAGCACACTAGGAAGTAGCTCACAGCGGGATGGCCCGTCAGTGCCGCTGCATGTCACTTTATCGGCTGCGTCATCTAAGGAGGAGGCTTTGAAAGTGTGCTATGAGGCGCTGGCCGCCAAGTTAGCACAGGTGCTTGTTCTCTCCGTGGAGGATATGGACCCCTCGATTACAGTAGCTTCGCTGGGCCTCGACTCGCTGGTGGCTATTGAGATCCGTAACTGGATTGCCCGTGAGGCCAATGCCAATGTGCAGGTTCTGGAGTTGTTGTCCAGTGGCAGTTTGATGGCCCTGGCTGAGATTATCCTCAACAAATCCCAGGCTTATACCCGTCCTGAGTAAGAGGATGATAGCATGGAGTAGCGCGGCGGTATACGAGCCATTAGATTTTATGTATATCTTATATGCTATATCCTAACTAACTATCTGCAGATTGCTTTTATTTGATAAACTGATCCTTTCCTGTCTACATTTTCATTTTCGTCTATAATGTATGCAATACTAAGTATTCGGTAATCTCCCAGCATCAAACCAAAGTCGACAAGGACCTGTGACCCATCTCGGCATGACTTTATTAACTTGGTAATTTCTCCAGGGTCGAATACGAATGTCGTTTCGCCGGTCACATGGTTTTTTACTTCCGCCCTAGTCAAAATCTCGTCTATGGCGATGTACTCGTCCGGCTTCGGCACAGTTGCTTTCTCGATGTGTTCCTTTATGCGCTTTGCAGTCTCAGTATGGAACCGTGTGTCGATGAAGTGTAACTTGTCCGGGCCTGCCGCTGCGACATATGGAGTATCCGGCGCCACCACCTGGGGGCCAAATTCTGTTTTGATAACCTTTGGTACGTAGCTGCCCCGATATTCCTCTTGGTAGGTTGGCGAACCCTCGCATAGTCGGAATGGGCTCAGAAGCATGATGCTTAATAGAAAGAGCATTGTAGTATAGGGACAAGTTGACTATGTATTCTGAGTATTATGTTTCTCTTACAACAGTCACATGTGATAATTACCGGCGGCTTACGCGCTACAAGTTGATACTAGACATTTAACAACACGATATTGTATATTTAATACAAAAACAGACCAATATTACCTGACTAATAATACTATGATAATTTTTGGTACTGTCTGGGTAAGGGAAATGAAACCACTGTCAGATGTCACGTACCAAAGCACCTTTAGTTTCCATTTTCGTCTACACTGTTCAGCACACAGCAAGTTCTCGGGAACCCCCCAGGAACATAAAACCCAAACCGATGAGGACCTGGGCTCTCTCGGTAAGCTATGTATGACTTCATCTAAGCTCACCCGATTCGGCAAGTGGAATGCCCGAATGTCCGTGTCTCCGCTAGTGGAGCTGCGAAGGGACAAGCCACGCAATATCAATGGCTCAAAATATATCCTCTCCCAATCAAGTTGAGATGATACGCAACAACCCGATGATCGACGCCCGTCAAGGCTTTTTCTAACATCCAAAAAGCAGCTCAGTCAGCGGGTTCACGGATTTTAAGGCTTCAACCCACATCAACTATGCATGTTAACTCCGATTTGATACTCCGCACAGCAGTCTGTCTCTATCTTCATGGAAGCGAACATCTATCATGGTATCTCTATTCGAGACTCTCAAGCCACTCTGTTTCTCTCTAAGTTACACTATAGTTACATAGTGTATCGCATGAGGGCGTGCGGCGGCATGATCAGCACGAGCCAGCTGTACTTTAACGAGTTGCTGACGGAGATGATCATGGCGCAGAAGCCTTATACTTCGCACACGCAGATTGAATGGATGGCCAATGCTAAGGATATGATTTTCTATCAGGATACCGAAGAAATGGATACAATCCTGTTGTATCGGTTGTTCCTATTGACGGCAAGGATATCACCAAGGGCATAATCCGGTATATTACTGTCGGGGTTGATAAGAGTGGTCCTCCTACTGATTCTTGAATATCAGATTGAGATTTGGGGGATCTTTGCTGGATTTAGATGTGGGTATGGCTGTGCTTTTGTATTGAGATATAAAGTACAAGAATAGCCGGCCACTTATGCGGCCTTGTCTTTTTGGATGTCTTTTTGGATAAATAGCTTCATATTAGACAAGAAATTATGTAGATATCGAGAGCATTCACCTTTTATTGACAGATACCGATGAACCTTGGAATGTTCCTCTAAGCCCAAAATTTTGTCGATGATGATCAACGTCAGACGCTCAATCATTACATATGAAGTCAGGAAGGGACTTTCCCACTTACACCACTTGCATGTCTAAACGTGTTCAAAATGAAAATTTATTCCCCAGATGCCTTTCCACCGAGACGAACATGGCCGAAAATGCATCCCAAATTAGCATATCTTATATTTGTGACTGTTTCAACATCAGATGCGATTTGTTTTGTGCTGAGTTGTAAATTCTTGCCTGCTTTGTACCTCGAAATGCTTAGGGTACGTGGAAGGACTATGCCTGTGACACCTCAGTGTTGGTTCCTAGGCATAGAAATGATCCCATGGATTCGAATACACCTACTTCGTCGACTCCAAAATTTCCGTTGGAAATTCTGCACTCAATGCTGGAAGCTTCATCCACGCTCCGTCTGGAATATACAGCCTTTCTGGAGACTGGACCATAAGTTGTGCTCTTATGGCTGCCACACACTTGGTAGTCGGAGGTGTTATATGCCGTACGCCGGTCAGGTTGATATGTGTCCTTGCAGCCATCTCTATATACACCACAAGCTATATATCATATCTCTATGCCACCAGCAGCCCCACGGTTTTAAAGGTATTCAATACCCGACAAATCGATGCAAATGAATTGAGATATTACTACACACATGTACCTCCGATGGGAATCCTATCGCACAGGTTCAAATCAATGTCTCGTTCTCGTTCGGCTGTCAAGACCAGAGCTTACGCATGCGTACTCGTTTGCTATTCGATTTTACAAAGTCGACCCCTTCGCAGCTGGAAAACTTTTGGAGCACGCGGGATATATGTGTGCGTGAAAACACTGGAAAGTGAGTTCAACAGTTCTTCTTTGAAGCCTGGAATTCTTTTGGAGGAAAAATGGATTGGACGTCTTCCCAATGGTTTGGTTGGGATGTGAATGATGAAGGACCACTGGAGATTACCTTGAATCGCAATCTGGGGAAGCGTGAATGGCCGAGTAAGAGCTGGATTCGTAACTGTCGCCAAAATCCAAAGTAGTTTGGCGCTTGCTTCATCAACATGATATTGAAATATACAGGCAAGATCGGCTTGGATAGTGAACTGCTTGTTACTTCAGTGAGTGATTCCCACCGGTATCCTGTCTGTCAAACTCTTAAACCAATCTCTCACTGCACCATGCACTTCATCATAATCTCCTGACGCATCCATTTTATGTACATCTGAGCTCATCTTGGCTGCACCCGAAGGTTACTAGTCACCGACCCTGCCGAGAAGGGTGAGCTCGTCGTCGGTGCTATCTAATAAGAATAAGTAAGGATAAGTACAGGATATAGTAAGGATAGACTAAGAATACGTGTAGTGAAGACAAACAGAATTCCAACTCCTCCCTCTATACGGCCAAATCCCCCCTGACACTCAATCCCCATTCGTCAACTCCCTCCCCCAGTTCCAGCTCGTGCAGCTCTATGTTCAACTCACCTCCCTCTGCATCCCCCTCCCGCTGCTTTCTTTTTTTGAATCTTTTTCTTACCTTGCGCACTGCGTCCCCAATTGAAACCGCACCAACCAGAATTCCAAACACGATCTCGAAGTAAGTCAATGACTGCGGCATGATCTTCGTGATTATTGTTAAATTTGGCAATGTCTAGAGGAAGACGCAAGAAAAAAAGGTTAGTTTCAGTCAACAGTCTGCTACGTAGCTTCCATCCGATTGTAATAGTTGCCCAGGAGATGTCAACATAAGTTTACAAGGAAAGTGCGTTGGGGCTTTCTAAAACCTCTGCCTCGTTTCACAAACTTTTACCACGATACCATCACTCTTACACTGTGTGCCGTTCTAATAGTCCCCAAACGCCAAATTCAATTTCTATCATCAGGACTGTGGGCCATACCCTCATGTATACAGCCCTTCTCTTCTCTTTTCTTTCCCCTGATCATGTCGCCATTTTGGTCTTAATCAGATCATCTGATTCTCGTCCCCTTGCCTTCTGCGTGACACAAGTGGCCTATCTATTCTCTGTATGCCTTCCCAATGTCATATCCCCTATTCTAGCTCGATTGTGCCAGGGGGTTTTGAGGTTCTAGAAAGACAATGTTAGCTCAAGTCTTGAGACTAATAGAAATACTTCAACTTACAAATCATAGACAACACGGGCCACGCCCTCTACCTGATTGCAAATAGTGCGCGATACGTTCTAGATATCAGTTAGTAAATGAACGGCGACAGGCCTTCACGGCGGATAGAGGTGCTCACCTTAAGGAAAGCGTTATCGAAGTCAAACACGTCTGCGCTCATGAAATCCTTGGTACCAACAGCACGGAGAATCACGATGTAACCCCAAACTCGCTGATCACCAAAGACACCAACACTGCGGTTAGTATCGAGGCCAGCGAAGGCTTGAGAGATCTAGGAGAGGTTAGCTTGTACCTATATCCGTTTGATAACCCAACTTACCTGGTTGTAAAGACCAGCCTCCTTGATCATGCTGATAAAGATATGGTCGGCCTTACGGGCGATCTCCACTCGCTCCTTGGTAACGTCGCCGAGGATGCGAATGGCAATACCAGGGCCCGGGAAGGGGTGTCGGTTGACCAGCGACTCGTGGATGCCGAGCTTTCGGCCAATTGCCTATATAATTTAGTATCATTAAAGGTAGAATCCACACCATCATGATAGCATACCCTAACTTCATCCTTGAATAAAAGTCTGAGAGGCTCAATCAGCTATAATAAAAGTCAGCCTTCTCTGCGTCAATAAAGAGATAGAAAGTAAAGTAGACTTACACGCAAGCCTTGCTAAACGCGCCATGTTGGTTAGTAAATTCAAACGATTAGGCGATTTCGACTTACTCCGTTCATCATCCGCTATATGCTGATTAGTTGAGATACTTTCGTTGGGATGGCGGGATTGCTTACCTCTGGTAGACCGCCAACGTTGTGGTGAGCTATTTAATGTCAGCTTGTTTGCTTTCCTTTGTATGATTTTCGCAGAGTTTTTCTACTCCTGACTGGACTCACTCTTGATAGTGGCCGAAGGTCCTCGGAAGCTTAAAGATTCGATACTAAAACACAATGTTAGTTTAGACATGGCAATTAGCTCAAAATGACTTACACATCGGGGTACAATGTCCCTTGTAGGAAGAATTCCACCTTCCCGGAGTTAGGGGTATTCTCTGCTTCCTTCTCGATCTAGCGAGTCCTGTTAGCCATCTCGATCTAGCGAGTGAAGATAGAGAAGGACGAGCATACCCTGATAGCCTCTTCTTCGAACAAATCGATAACTTGGAGATCATTAGTACCCTATCCATATCACAACATAGCTTATAGTACGCACAGGTCGACCCAATGATCTTCCGCTTCTTTTCGGGGTCAGAAACACCCGCAAGACGACTCAAGAATAGTTCGCCAGCCTCAACAACTGTAAGATTAATACCAAGATGTTTTCCGAGGTTAACCTTGACCGTCTCGCACTCGTTGAGTCGCATGCATCCCGTGTCGATGAGGATAGCTTTGAAGCGATCTCCAATGGCCTCACGCATTAGGGCCGCGCCTACAGTGCTATCGACACCACCCGACACGGCACCTAGGACAAGCGCTCGGTCACCAACAAGTTCCCGGATACGAGCGATCTCAAGCTCGGCGAAGTCGCCCATTTTCCAATTCGGTTGAGCTCCGCAGATATCAACACTAAAGTTGCGGAGAATGTCGGTTCCGCGGGGTGTCTAGATCCGAATCATGTTAGAGGGGTAGTATAAGTGGGATCTTTAGGGACGAACGTGTTCGAGCTCGGGGTGGAACTGGACGCCTAGTACTTATTAGCATATCTCCTTAGTAGGCAAGGCAACTTGGTGGGAACAAACCAAAGATAGGCTTCTCCTGGTGGGCAATGCCGGCGTACTCTGAGTTCGTCGTGGCACCAATGACCACAAATCCCTATTATTGAAGTTAATAACAGTGCTCGGGAAATGGAATTATTGTACTCACTGTAGGCAGGCTAACTAGCTTGTCGTAGTGGGACATGAACACAGGAATTTCATCCCCTAGACCAGCGAAAAGTCGGTCGACATTGCTGTTAACCTTAGTAATTTTGACGTCGGCGTGGCCATACTCTGAGGAAAGTGTCAGAACTAATTTCAGATAGTGTTCCAAACATTACAAACCTCGTGCCTCTCCGCGTGCAACATTCTTTGAGTCAATTCGCCATGCGATCTCCTGGCAGCCATAGCTAGATGAATAGTATTAGTATCATACCAGTGTCGATGCTAAAGTAAGCCATACCAGATACCCCTATACATCCCGCGTTAGTCCATTTAAAGTTCAAGGAATGGGCAAAAAGTCAGACTCACAGAATAGGTACATTAAGGTCAAAAACAGCGGGGTCAACATCTGCGTATATATGAGTATAGGTAGGTAGTAGGACGTTCTGGGAATGACAACATACGGGGCGAGCCCTCGTCGTAGACAGAAGAAGGACCTAGTAACTCAGTCAGACCTCGCATAAACCATGGAATAATAACTCTATACCTCCAGAGAACACAATTCCTTTAGGCTTCCAAGTCAGATCAGCGATCTTTGTGGTGCATGGGAGCAGCTCAGCGAAGACACCGAGAGACCGAAGCCGACGTAGGATAAGATGGCTCGTTTGAGACTTTATATGTAACCGGGAATTAGTATTTGTCGTAATGAAGCTCCGTTTGCTGAAAGAGGCCGAAAGAGAGGCTGAAAGGGGAGCAGAAGGGTAAGGGGACTCCGGGTACATACGCCGAAATCGAGAACGAGTATAGTCTAGAAATTCGAATGTTAGCCAATCCATTGTTCATATATTTGTAAAAAAAAAAACCGATTGCCTACACGGCGATCAATCGTAAGTTGTAGAGAGCGAACATGACTGTTTCAACCCTCCATAGGATGCTGATAGTACGTACATCAAAGCTGTTGTGAGGCGCATCGGCCTCGACGTTGGGAGCCATTATGGTCGTAGTTTCGGCGTATCGAGAGAATTGGCGGGGTTTGCAGAGTCAGAGATAAAAAAGAGAAAAAAAGGTTTGTACAGTAGCACCGCCTCCTAAATGGGATACCGCCTATAAAATGGTGCCTTGTGACTCGCGAACCCGTTTTTAGTGCGGCAGTACCGTGTTAACGCGCCCCTCACCCCTCAATGACCCTGGTCCATTAAGGGCGATCTATACAGCCACTTCAGGTAGCAAAAACTTATACAGCAGAGTCAAAATTATAAAAAAGAAAATTAGTAGAAATTTGGTATTTTTCTTTTTGTAGAGTCGTACGACATTATATGTAAGAGCTCGAGGAGAGCAAGAGTAACAGGTATATCATAATGAAGCCAGTTCGTGCCATGTGGTATTTTAACATTTTAGGCTAGATTCCACATAGATGTGAAGTAAAAATGGACTACCTCGAAGAATAGAAAGGAAAGGACAAGTCAGATGTGCCTCCTTGAATTCGAGAAAACGTAAAACCCGTTAATAAAAATGACAGGGCGTTGAAGAGCGAAACCGAACTCCGTCCAGGATCAAAAATCCAGTAGAAAACCAGCTTGAAAGGCCCATATAGATTCCCCAAAAACTCCTTGTTGATGCTGAATGATTCGACTGTTGAAAAGGGGGTAAGGCAAGAAAAACGCTCTCTCCACAACTCCCATCTGGGAATGCCCATGCAGATGAGGAAACAAAAGGTCCGAACGGAAACCCATCACGTGCCATGCGCCGATAGATCGATGGACATGGTAAAAAAAAAATCACAACGAAAGAGACTGCTAGAGATCTATGCTCAGCGTGGGGGTTCATGCATCAATCATGTTGACCAGATTTACAGCTGAGTGGAGTTATCAGCAACGGACACAGCCACTGCGACTGCCGCGCCAAGAATGGCGCTTTCAGGGGCCGGGTTGAGACGAATGGAGGATCCAGTGCCTGGATATGTTTCCTCGGTCAACTGATTCAGATATTTCTGGCAGGTAGCGCGGAAGCCAGGATACTTGTTGATGACGGCACCGTCGCAGGCGATAGAGAGGTTCTTATCTGAGTCTCCGCTCTCGATGACAGTGATTTCGGGTGATTCCTTGGCAAGAGAGTCGGCCGTGGATGGGGGTGAGGGGAATTCTACCTCATTACGGAGGCACCACATGCTGTGGATGGCTGTCGCCAGGTATCCAGCGGCACGGCGAGAGACTGCCTGGGAGATGCGGCGCAGGAACCGCAGGTCATCGACAGAGGGAGGGTTGTTGAAGGTATGCTGCTTTTGCAAGAGGGAGGCGGAGGCGGAAAAGGAGGCAGAGGAGTCGTCTTCGAGGCAGGCGACGATGCTTGTGTCGAAGGAATAAGGTTCGCGCATGGATTGTGGTAGTTCGCCGCCGAATAGGCGGGCGGTCTCGGTTGCTTCGATAATAATCAGACGCACAATCTCACCCAAGTACCGACCTGTGATCATGTACTCGAGCGGCTGGTAGTCGGGACGCAGATGCGTACGGTTCAATGTATCGTCCCACCGCGTCATAGGCAGCACGTCTCCGCCAAACATACTCATCTCGGTGTTGATGAGAACATGTTTGGCGTGGTCGAACCAGCCCTCCGGACGGACTCCAAACTTGGACGTTCCAATCTCCTGCACGGGGAAGTGAATCGCCATGTTGGTACCGGTACCCAAAATGAGAGACATGCGGGTCTTGGGATCGACGTAGGCACGTGAGAGTAGAGCCGCGGAGCTGTCGTTCACGATTGCGGCAACCTCTACGTTCAAATTGCGCTTGCGGCAAGACTGGATAATAAGATCACCCAGTTCCTTGCCTACCGTGCCTTCGGAGGCCTTGAATCCCTTGCCCATATGTATCAACAACCCGCTGCTGTGCGACGTTTGTTCAATGGGGAAAGACCAGGACAAGCCCATCGCCAGCGGTACATCGCCATGCCCGTAGTCTGTTCCAACTTCCTGCAGCATGGCCTCGATCTGCCCTGCCATCCAATCGAAAAACAGTGTTCCCTCCAGCATCTTGAGCTTTTCGTCAATGTGTACAGATGATACTTTCAAAATGCGCACTTCCTCATCCCGACCATTCAATTCGATCAAAGCTACGCGGAACGTTGATCCGCCCACGTCCAATGCCAAATATGTGCCTTTTTCCGAGCCAGCGGGAAGTGCGGTATCGTAGGATGGAAGCATGCAGCATGGGCTATTCTGTAAACATTCCCGGAACTGTACGCGAATCTTCTCGGACATGTCAACCATGTTGCGCGTTGACAGCGGTGTCGAGCACGAGGTCTCCACTTCTTCGGCGAAGTCATCGAGGCTGCGGCGTTTCCAATGGGCGCCGAGGAACGTCTTTCGGCGGCGTCGTGAAAGACCGCGGAATAACGAGGGGAAGAGGATCATGCTTTCGAGTGCGGCGACGACGTTATGAAACAACTCTTGCAGTCGGTGTAGCACCTTGACCAGTGGAGCCGACATCGTCGGGGGAGGAAGGTAGAGAGGCGAGGTCGCAGATGGAGTTTCAGGAAGTAAGGATCATGAAGCAAATAAAGAAGAAAGATCCAAAGTTATAACACCTTGGAAGAGTGGACAAGTTGATGTGACACTCCCACTGGAGTTGTGTCTTGAGTGGATCGGTGGGAGTGTGGAAGCAATAATCCCCACCGGGGAGAAATAGAAGAGAAGAAAGGAGGGAGAAGGATGTTAACCCGATGGATCAACATTGGCCCATTCTTGTGTTGACAGTGTCACCGGGAGTGCAACTGGAAAGAAGAAGCCCTCGCACTTAAGTATGGTATTGTAACGGTAATTTATGTCTGTGCCATAATGTGATTAGATTAAATCAGTTATCTTTTTTTTTTTACTGTAGAGTCACATTTGTTAATAACCCATTTCAATACCATACCATTGTATACCACAGTGGAGTGAAGTTACATGCATCTATATTAACATGGGAAGTATTATAACAGTATATAATAGTATTAATTTTCAATTATGGCTACATAGTAACATATAAAATGAGTATTCCAAATAGAATATATAATACGGACTCCGTACAGGCATTCCCAGTGTACATACTCAATGACCCCCTTGAGTGCAACGGTGGTAGTCGGGGCCCAACTAGGAGGGGGGATGGTTACATGTGGAACTAATTCTACTTAACTCACCTCTCTTCTTTAATTTTTTTTTTTCCCCTTGACCTCTCTTTTTTTCTAATCTTGGCTGAATCTGAAACATATTCAATGTTGCTACGGTCCAATATCCTAATTTGGATCTATTCTGCGTTGCAACGTATTTCCCGATCTCTCTCCTTTTTAGCTCCGATAATCTTACATTAGAACATGATCCAAGTCTTTTGCCCCTGTCACCCTGTCACGGCAGGTAACAGGGTCCATCCTCCCTTTGAGCCTCATATTGAATATGCTGTGTTCAAGGTGTTAACCCGTATCACAAATCATACCCATCAAAAAGATCAACATTTCATCTCGTTTCAGATCTCTAAAATTCGACTTGGTCGATGTTCCAATGAACTACCATGACATCATCTATGTAATAGGAATCACATCATATCTAAAGCAAGGCAACCTTGGTAATGAACAAGTTCAGTAGTTCTTCGTGTAAATCTCAGGATCATCATGTCCGAGGTATAGGATAGGAAAGGCAACGATATCATTGGAGGTGACTCCGTCTACACCAAGTTGAAAGAGGCGGGTCGCATGGGGGCAAGGTAGGATTCCTACATCTAGGGCTAATCTTTTCGTCCGTGCTAGAGTCCTACAGGGAAAATTGACCCGTCAGCAGGTCGAATCAATCGTCAAGGGTCAAGCCAGTGCCCGACATGAGGGTGTGGCTAGCTACAAGGCAAGTACAACATCACCGAGGTAGTGCGTTTCATTATTCTTGGAGATCACTCCCATGGTTGCCCAGGCCGCTGCTCAAGTATATTCCGTGTCCTTGACTAATCTCACAATCTGTGCATCCTCATCTACACTGATCAGCATGGCCACTGGGTTGCTCATCATCCGAGCACTCTAACAAAGCAATAAAAAAATATGAGTGACTATGGTGTATGAATATCTAGTGCACATAGAAATAATGAGACTAGCACAGTTCATACACCACACGCAGGGATTATAAGCTTTCTTGATATAAGGCTCCTCTGACCATAATGAGCCCCTACAATACCTTGTATCTATGATCAATGCTTTATGTAGACTATGTGGTCTACGTGCTTCATTCGTGTTAGTCTTTGTCAATAATATCTTTGTGCGCATCTTTGACTTGGCAAATTATTGCAGTCACGGATGTCTCCCAGATACTCTTTATGTCTCGAGCAATTTTGCCTACGTTGTCTCGCCATTCTTTGTGTCTTTCGGCTTCCACTAATTAAAGCTAGTTTCCATTGTTCTTCCCTCTTCTTTTGTAGTAAAAAAATTGGTTTATCATATTCTTGTCTTGGTTTTAGATAAATATATATATATCAACAATAAATCCAGTCCCATCATTCTACATTCTTCCCACTCCACGTTCAGCGGCAAATGTCGACCCCAAACCCTAGAAGTGCAATACCAAATAAGGCATTTTAGCAAGCTCTTCGCCCATTGGCCATGTTCAACACTATTGCTGCCCAATCGCCGGGGGAACAGCCCCCGCCATTGAAGTACGACAAGCTCCAAGCAACAGGGGCCCTGAGAGCTTCATGGATGAGGGACCCCAACCAAAGATGCTCAGTTACCCCCTCACAGCTCACAATGCAAAATATGGCAGAATCAGGATGGGGAATCCGGTACGAAAAACGACGCTTTCCACCAGACCAAATCTACGAAGAGGCCGTCGAACTAGGACTTTCGGGAGAAAAGCTCTACCGCAAGATCGTACTATGGAAATCTGGAGTATTGCACTGACAGTACTGTGTGCATGACTACATGTTACAGACAGGGCCAGGCGTGATTTTTGCCATGGATAGCTTCCGGGCCGACTCAGAATATTGGGCGCAAATTGCGCAGGCCGTTTACAAAGATGAGCACCCTATTGAGGACCTGAAGTACGTCATCCAGTGTAATATGATTAACCCTGAGACTATGCTGTTTGTGCAGAAGAGCCTCTATGTTGCAGATAATGGTCTTGGCTGGCCAGATGATAGACTGCATGTCTGGGAGGAGAATACCGCTGAATATCAGGCTCTGTTGGGTACGAGGCTTGCTAAAGGTGTGGCTTATTTAGTTCTATGGGCTTTCCCGCGAGGAACGAGGCGTATTGCGAGGATTGTAACTTGGGGAGGTCGGTATATCCCCTACATACGGATGCGGTTTGATATTGAGAAGGTTTGATTTAGGGGACGGATTCATAGAATCTTTGGCTTGTTGCGGGATTTTTCTTGTTTTTAGCAGGGGGGTTCATGCGTAGGCAATATTATAGATACCTTAGCACTGTAGTACCTTGCCCTGAATTTTAATGGTTCCATTCTTCCATTACGAGCACCATCCATGGCCGGTCAAGCTTACTGTAGTACTGGGTGCCAAAGGACAGCATTATGTGGCCTCGGGATTGCCGACTACTACGGTGCAACTGATGAGGGGGTTTTATATGGTGTGCTTGTGCATTAAATCTACTTTTTGGAATACACAATGGTGGTTGTCGCTATATGAAAGTGGAAGGCCCCTACTTGGGCTAAGTGACGGACATCATGATGTGTATCAAACAAGTCAGCCCAGAGCTGCCGTCAAGTTACACATCCCCGCCCAGTTTTCCCTTTTCAATGACTATTTACCCATATACCTAGATTGCACACGGACCAATAGTTTGCCACAATATAAATATAGCATATGCATGGCATTGTGCAGACATGGTCCAAGTATTAAATGTAGGGCTAAAATTGAGGTATTAAATATCATATTGGCGCGAGGACTTTTGATAGCATGCTTGCCCTTTATGTAAACCCAGATTGATCAGCTGCTGTACTCCATTTCTTCAAAAACCAAGGCATAGCCTCCCAGCTCCTTTGATCCCATGGTTGACAAGATTTATCAGCACGAGACCGGTGACAAATAAGTGCATTTCGTGTATATATGTCCAACTTGAAGTCCCAGAGATCAAATAGATCAGGCATGGCAAAACACAACATGATAGCACGCTCCCGGAGAAGAGGTATGGGGATCAAGTCCAGACTGGCGTGATGAGGAACCAGAATTTGAGCCATCGTCGGCTGGAGGTGAACAGGGAAAGAGGGATTCATAGCTGATACTACCAGATCCCGGGGGTTGTCTTGCACTGTGATTGGTTTGTAAAATGGAGACATGTATGTTAATGAACAGGCTGATAGTTGTTCCATATCAAGCCCCAGACATATGGCGTTTCGGAATATGGCTATCCACATGGTGGCTTGCGGAGTTTGCAGAGTATTCATCCATGGATCAGCGGACGAAGTTGATAAACCGTCATTTTTATGACTGACACTTGAAAGTATTAAGGATGGCGTATCAACTGAGTTCTCAGAGTCTGAAACAGTGCCGGGTATATTGTTTGATTCTGATTTTGACGATTCTGATGGTGGTCGAGGTGCAAGTCTCCTGGCTCGCCTCTCATGGGTGTTTAAACAGTTTCGGGGTTTTCTCTGTCTCTCACCTAGAGACAAGAGAAATATTGGTCAGTACTACAAGACTAATGAGAGCAGGGTCGACATACGATATGCCCTTTGTGCAGCCCTGTTTTGTTCTTTTCGGGCTAGTGTGAGGACCCGCTTCTTGGGTCTTTTAGACGAGGGAGCCTCAGGCTGGTTCAAGTCACCGATAGGCGTAAGCATGTTGTGGCTTTCCAATCAAATCATGGCCAAGAATTAAATCAATACTAGATCTGACTCTGTTGGGGTTAAGAAAGAATTAGGGGCCAGGGAGGAGGCAATGGAGGTAACCCGACGAGACCTTATCCCCGTAACTCCGGCCCTGTAAGCCACACTGGCTTACGCTTCTCATCCAATCAGATTACTCGAACTATATACGCATCGCAGACTGACATCAATACTTCCACCAGTCGCTATCAATCGGACAATATAAAATGGACAACATTTTGATTCGAAAATGAATAAAATAACACAGAATCAGCAACACTCCATTGAGATCCACAAAACCACCTACTGCAAACAATGATATCCACAAAGAAGATCATCGCAATTGTCGGCGCTACTGGCACACAAGGAGCCTCAGTTGCTCGCACATTTCTGCGCCTTCCAAACTGGCACGTTCGATGCCTTACTCGCAATCCAGCTTCCGAGAAAGCCCGACAGCTCGTAGAAGAGGGCGCCGAGGTACTCGAGGCCGACCTCAACGACGAAGGGTCCCTATGTCGAGCCTTTACCGGTGCAAATGCCATCTTCCTCAACACCGACTTTTGGCAACCCTATCGCGAAGCTCTCGCATCTGGCATTGATGAACTGACAAGTGCCAAGCAAGGCTACGAGGCGGAAATCACCCACGGCGAGAATACAGTGAATGTCGCTGCTGCTATTCCAACGCTGGAAAGGTTCATCTACTCGGCTCTGGGGCCAATGAAGAGGGCCTCGGGTGGGAAGTACTCGGACTGCCACCATTGGGAGACCAAGGCGCACATCGTCGACTACATTGAGACCCAGAAACCCGAACTGGCAAAGAAGACATCCTTCATCTACATTTCTTGTTACATCAGCAATCCGTTCCTGTATCCCAAGTTCCAACCGGAGAGCAGGCAGTTCGTCTCTGTCATGCCGGCTAGCAAGGCTATGCGCATGCCTATCATCGATACGGTTCGGTCGACTGGTCCATTTGTCAGGGCTTTGGTGGAAGATGAGGCCGCAGAGACGAAGCTACTTGCTTACGATGATTACATCTCTATCGAAGAGCTGATGAAGGTTTGGACTCGAGTCCTTGGAAAGGAAGTCGAGTTTGTTCAGACCACAGTCAAGGGTATGAATGAAAAGTTTGGCATCCCGGTTGAAATTCTAAAAGGTCCGGCATTCGTTGATGAGTTTGGATACTCTGCCGGAGTGGAGAACATCGTTGAGCCTGCTCAATTGAAGTCTCGTGTACAGAGTCAGACGTTTGAGAAGTGGTTAAAAAGTCAGGATATTGCGGAGTTGCTTGGTTTGAAGGACTCGAACAAGTGGGATGGGCTTGTACAATAAGCAGATATCAAATGAGACTTGTTAAAAATATTTCAGTCTTTTGCTACTGTATCCAACAAAACGTGTCTGTTTATAAATATAATAGCGAGTAGTTCCTGATCCGGTATTCTATATAGGATCTCTACCCCGGAGAACTTAGAGTTCCTTAATTGGGGCATCTCTAACCGTTCACATATAACGCAGAGAACAAAGTACAGTAATTAATTAAAAAAGTGGTTCGTGGGGTTAAGGTACATTTTGTGGCTTAAAATCAGAGGTGAGGCTTCATTTGCATAAGACTACCTAAGTAAATTGTGAGAGAAATTCGACATGTTTATCCACTCCCGACTAGAAAAGAGCATGGAAATATGGTACATATAAACCATATGTACCTACGGAGTCAAATATTGTACATAATTAAAGGTTGCAGGTCAGTGGATGACATTTTTAGCTGTACAACATAGACTATGAATATCTGCTCCATACGGAGTACGGAGTAGACACAATGATATTCATAAGGATTTTCCTGCCGATCATCAAGTCTAACGGAGCGGAAACAAGAGAAACCCCTGAAGACTCCATCCTTCACCAGATTTGGATAGAGTGCCAAGACGTCCCCCTGGACGATCTTCTGCTAATTAAATCGGAGAGGTCAGAGCAATCCAATTGCATATTATTCAAGGCAAAGTAGACTCCGAAATGCAGGCCACGCCATCATATCACTGAATAATAGACAAACATGTCCACAGACGAAAGGAGAAGAACTAGTGGAAATAGCATCAGCCCTGAGGATGGGACTTTATAGGGCAACGGCACATGTTTTCTCCACTTGAAACAATTGCCAAGACTTTTCATTACGTTGACTCGGCCTCTTCACTCTTCTTCTCTTTTGACATCTGGGCTTCTCTCGGAGTTTTTTACTCTTTTAATGTTTTTATCTGCTTTATCTTAATTAAATGAATTTTTTATATCCTCTTAATTGCCTAGCGCTGTCGTTTCCCCCCCCTCTTCACTGATGCCACTGACGACGACCGTCTGAATGTTTTGGCTGGTATCGGCTCTTATGTAGCTTCTTCACTCTCCTTTCCCTTTTCACTTTCGTTTTTATTACAGGAAGATCTATTCTTCCTAGCCATTCTTTAAAAGTCAATCATGCTTTGGGCTGCATTACTCCTGTTATCGGGTAATGCCGTTGCGGCGCGTCATGACTCGGATTTGATGTCTTTTGTGACGGTGGGTTGAACTTTGTGACATTGTTGGAATCGAGTGGTTCTTAATAACCAAAATCCAGCTCCCTGAAGTCCGAGCCTTAAAATGGGAGGTTGAATACTACGACCGCGAGCGGTTGGCCCCCGGATACTGGTTTGTCGCGCCATATGGGCAAATCAGCCCGGATAAACCCACCATGAAATATCAACAATACCAAGTCGGACCCTATATTTACGACGACAGTGGCGTATGTCTCGACCCCCAAACCCGGTCAACAAGCACCAGCTGACTCGCTTCTGGCGTAACAGGTCCTTATCTGGGCTGGATCACCCTTGTACGACAATCATAATGTCTTCGATTTCAAGCCGGTACACAACATCGGTGACGACCCTTACCTGTCGTTCATTGTGGGATGGGAATACGACGATTCCAAGAAGGGCCACGGCGCGATTGTGAACAACCATTACGAGGTGGAAAAAGAGGTCCAGGCTCTCGGCGATGTCCATGATTTCAACATGCACGAATTCAACATTATGGACGGTGGAAAGACTGCACTGGCTTGCATATATCGTCCCCAGCTCGTCAGTCTGACCGATTTCGGACGCCCAACGGAAGAAAGTTGGGTCACAGTTGGCGGATTTGTCGAGGTGGATATCGAAACCAGCAAGGTTCTGGTCCAGTGGGATTCAGTCGACAAGATTGCCCTGCATGAATCGAACATGTTCCATGAGTCGGATGCCCCAGCTGAGTCGCCCGGTTGGGATTACGTACATATCAATGCAGTCGACAAGAATGAGGCCGGTGACTACCTGATCTCATTGCGGTTCACCAATACCATTTACCTTATCTCTGGCAAGGATGGAAACATCCTATGGCGCTTGGGTGGAAAGGAGAGCAACTTCGAGCAGGACTTTACTTTCTCCAAGCAGCATGATGTCAAGTTTGTCTCGTCAAACAGCACTCACCACGTTATCTCGGTGCTTAACAACGCCTCTGATGAACGTGGCCAGGACGAGAAGATCTCCTCCGTTTTGTTCATCGAGATAGACACAAGTGTTGTCCCTATGACCGCCAAGGTCATTAAGCGGATCAATCGCCCCGATAGTGGTCTCACCCGACTCCGTGGTAGCGCTCGCGCCCTTCCCAATGGCAACGTCTTTGTCGGATGGAGCGAGCGCGGCTACTCTAGCGAGCACGCATCGAATGGCGATCTTCTAATGACTGCCCGGTTTACATCAGACCGGTACTCAACCTACCGCTCTTACAAGGGCGAATTCACCGGTCGCCCCACTGCGCCTCCGGACCTGGTCGCATCTGTCTACGGTACCACCGATGAGGACATGACGACCATCATCCACGTCAGTTGGAACGGCGCGACCGATGTCGTCCAATGGAAATTCTACGCGCAGGCCCGCGACCACGGCCAGTCTATACTCATCGGCACCACCGACAAAACCGACTTCGAGACCATGTTCATCGCCGATGGCTATATGGACTTTGTTTCCGCCGAGGCCATCGACGCCGAGGGCAATGTCATGCACACTTCTGAAATCATGCGCACTGGCACCCCACCCGACTGGAAAGCCGCCGGCTGGGCCGGTTCTGGCTCCAGCCCTACTCCTGATGACCCCTCGATCATTGTCGCTGCCAATGATAACACGAATTCGACGTCTTTCGCTGACACCACTAGCGACAAAGCGGCTGAATTGGTCAACAGTACCTCCACTGGTTCCGGCGACCGTTCAAATGTCCAATACGCCGACGCGAAGGAGGTCGCGAAGAATGTCGCCAAGGCCTACGAGCTCGTCCGCACAATCGGCAATCTCCTCATATTCATCCTTCTAGCTGGCACCTTGTGCGGAGGTGGATTTGCCGCCTGGCGGTTCATGCGCACCCGCCGTGACCGCCGCTACCAGCACGTCCCCTCTGGGGAGGGTCTCCCCGTGGAAGAATTCCGCCTCTCTTCCAACCAACGGTCTTGAATGTTTTGGCCTTTTTGCGCTTCTAATCTTGCATGATTAACACTACGTCTTGACCCGTTTTGCATCGCGCATTTACATCAAATCTTTACTCGCCAACATCACCAAACCGCGCTTGCGAATTTGCCCGAGGACCGCGAAAGAAACAAAAAAGGAAAAGAGGGCTATCTGAGACCATTTGGTATATTCCATTTTGGTCATGATCGTTCCATGCATACCATACCCCCTATCTGGCGTTATTTCCATTCCGTTCTTGCCATATGTATATGTCATGCTGCGCTCAAGTGACGTTTCTGCATATATCTGGGCTGTTTACAAACTGTTTTCCTATGGGGACTCGAGCTGAGCTCTGCACATCTTTCTTCTCATTTATGTATTATCACAGTCCGGGATATATTTTCGGGTTCGTTTCGTTTTGCTTTATGAAATCCACGTCTCTTTGTATAGTGTGAACCTCAAATTCTGTTACATATCCTAATACCCCATTCTTTGTCCAATATCCACACCGCTGGACATACATATTTGCCCTTTTCCCTCGGGCGAATAACAAACGTGGTGGTGGAGCAGACGAGTAGGCTCATACGGAGTACGCCGACATACACAACCAACAAACTAGATAGATGGCGCGGCATGAGGCTGACGACGAATGTTCGTAAATCGGGAGGCCGCGTCATTATTTCCACTAGCGCGATACGGAATGGAGTTATGTAGCATTGGGCTTAATTCGTAGATATATCAGAATAGTTGAATCAGGTCTAAATATCCGATTAAATATCCTCTCTGTGAAGCAGAAGAGAGAATGGGAGTTGGGAACCATTCTTGTATCTGTGCCATATATCTCAGATGATCACTCTCTCCCGGCACCCTATCGTTCAAGTGGATTGATTAATATCTAGTAGATACCTTTCTTTCATTCTCTTGTGAAATTTATCACTTGTTTTCTTTTGTCTCATATGCTGGCTGGATCCAGGCCCTGGATATGGAGTATAATACATGAATAGAACACGCGAAGCCATAAAACTAAAACTTCACAATCTGACCCTTCGCAAACCCAAGCCGAGCCAAAATCCCATTCTGGGATCTCGATCCAACCAACGAACTCTCCATGACAGGAGGTCCACAAACAAAGACCTTCGCATCCCCATCGGCCTTCACAACCTCCCGCAACAGTTCCTCGGTGACATAACCCTTTCTGAGACCATCACCCTCTCCCTCCGGGTGACTGACTGTGTAAATATAGTCAAAGCGACCCGGGAAACGGGTCTTAAAGCTCTCTAACTCTTCTCGAAGAAGCAAGTCCTTCTCGGTATTGACGCCGAAGACAAGGTTGATTTTAGTTTTGTCAGCTGGGTTATTGAGAATACCCTGCGCCAGCTGGTATATCGGTGTAATACCGGCTCCGCCTGCTATGAGGTAGACCTGTGGAGCTTGGTTCGGTGTCCAGGCGTGTCCTTTGATTGCCGCTGCAAATGTGAGGGTGTCTCCTGGAACGAGGGAGTGGATGTGGGAGCTCGCTCTGCCGTTTGGGTATTTCTTCACCATGAGTTCGACCTGGCCTTCTTGATCTGTTATTTGTTAGTTTATATATGTCGGAAGTTAAGGGTATTACTCATACTTAGATCGCTGATAGGTGTATATGGGCGTAGTACAGGGAACCAGCGCCCTTCAGGACGGGATATGGTGAGCAGTGCCGCTGTAGTATGTTATTATATAACCTCTAATAGTTGAAGTTGGGTTGTAATTCGGGTCCATACAAGTTAATGACAATCCGCTTGTGGCGTGCTTGTCTGGAAACTCAAAGACGAGTCTTTTCGTATTGTGGTTTACATCTTTCGTGCTTTGCAAGCGCAATGTTGTAAATCCAAATCCTGAGAAGACTTTGGGAGACTCATTTGACTCTGCATTGGCTGTTGATATCACACGTGATTGGGCGCAATATGCTCCAAGGCCTAGTAAAGTGACGGTCGCGGCCGACTTCGCTGTTATGGATTGGGGGATGAGAGCTCTGAACATGGTGCAAAATCAATTTAAATTGTTACATTCAGTCTACCGATACATCGACCAGATTAATATAATAATCTCCAATACAGATCATAGTTCTCGCGCTCTGCCCAAAGCCCGCAAAACCCGTCCAAATGACGGAGGATGAGCCCCGACCCCCACATATCAGATAATCCATGATTAATTGACCAGGGCTCCTCATATGATCTACAATCGAAAATTTTAAAATGTAGCAGAGTCCGGCTTTTGCCAAAGCCCGCTGAAAGCTTGGGGCTATATAAAGAGTCTTTAGTGCGGAAGATGAAACGACCCCAATTACTCAAATCAACTCGTAGGAACTTAGCTATTTATTGAAACATTCATCAATTTGTTTAAAATATATCAAATGACTCCGTAATATTGAATAGAACAACAAAACAGCATTGCCAGCAGCAGCGCTGAACGAAATGGAATATGGTATCTGACAGGCTAACGGCGCATACAAAATAAAAAGAGAAACAGCAATAAATCAAACCAGGCCATCCCTTTCAAGGGGTCTCATCTCCGATGCCCTCATTCTTTCTGAGGAACGGCTTGAGCCTGTTGTACAAAGCTCGCCTTGCCTGTCACTTCGTTGTAAATATTATATCCATAGTCGGCAGCATTAGGTGGGGTATATACTAGAAAATGCCCATCAGTATTCAATTTCCATTTCATTTTTGTGGTCCAACACTTACAGTGAAGAGAGACAGCAACTTGGTCACTACTCGGGTTATGAACGCGATGCAGACCGATATCATCTGAGATATAAGCGACGTCATTCATAGTATGTCTCGTATCAGACTTGATTTCCAATGGACCAGCAAGATCAGAGTCCTGATCGGGGACGTTGTAGATAGTCTCTTGTAGCGTGCCAGCTAAGACCTTCATGATACAGTGTGCATTGGCGTGGTCATGAACGGGGGAACCTTTCCCGGGGTTCCAGACGAGGAGGAGCTGGGATATGGGTTAATCTCTAATTCTCGGCATCTAATGTTGACAGCATCTAGCTAGGACTAGGGATATAACTCACGATGTTTGCTTTCTGGTTAATATTCTCAATAGCATTGCGGGTGTAATTCTTGCTGGTGTCGTTGTAATAAAAGCGGGCCCAGTCGTTTGGGTCAGAGATATACTTTTGCACCAGCGAGATCAGGTATTCGTTGTCCACGTCTGCGGAGGAAATACCGCCACTCTTGCCTAGGTATGCCTTGATGTCTTGTACGAGATCATCTAGGCTGTACTGGGGTTTGTAATGCTTGTTTCCTAGTGATAGGCTGGTGCTAAGTGGGATTAAGGGAAGGACAACGGGCATTGTGGATGGAAGTTTTGGAGATGTTGGAAAGAGATATTCTTAGAAGATAATAGGAGCTAATGGAGAGAATTCACGGATGAGTTATATCTCTGGAAGCAATTCGTATCTATTTTCCTCAGAATTCCTCCGTGTGATCTCAATTATAAAAAGGGATCTCAATCGCCGATTGATCCAATGCCTTGCATTCCAGCGCCCCAGACCGATTACAGTCTCGCCTGATAGTACCCAGAGGCCTGCACGGTACTTCTTAGTGACGAGTAATATATGTTGAACAAAAAGGGAGAAGATGTTGAGAATGCTAGAATGCTAGATCCGTAAAACTCGTATCTATTCACATTACAACCGTTGATATTCCCCTATAAGAATTGAGTGGGACTTGAAACAACCTAGACATTTTCGAAGACTCGTTTCTAGTTTTCTTAACAAATTTCTCTGATCTCTCTCAAGTTTTCAAATTTCAATGTAAAAACTGCTGGTGGGATGAAATTAATACAGTCGCCAATGCCATAGTGACAACATCCAACATAGACATGCAGCTGCGGTTCAACTATCCTGTTCTCTCGATTAATGATGTAAGATTAGTTCAGCAGATGTACATACTAATGTGACTTCGTAGATCAATGCATCGGCGAACGACTTGAGCTTATAGCAGATCCCTATGTCATAAACTGTGAATGTCAACACACAGATCGTTATCACGGTTATCGGCGGATATTCGATCAACGCAGACTCAATGAAAGAATAGTCGGTGAGTATTCTGGTCATATCTCCCGATATATGATTATGTGAGTGGAAAAGTGCATGGGATTATACTCCGTACTATCGGACCTTTTACTGTAGAATACCGGACTCAATTGATACTATTTGCAACACCGACGTTACTTCGAGAAACAAGTCTTTATCTACCAGATGTCTTTATTTCTATTCACCAGTATGTCCGGTTATCGCGCAAGATGTTGCTATGCGTGGCCTCCCGAATGGAACACCGAAGGAATTCCAACGGGCCAATCAGATATCTTACCGGCATGGTCGGCGACTCAAAAGGGTCCAATCGGCGTTTGACATATCGAGATTCTTTACTCCGTACATACGGAGTAAGAATTCATGTTTGGACCCCTATCATTATTACGTATCATTGGCATTCACCTAATAAAGGCCCGATACCTAATCCATAGCTTGCTGCATGAGGCCAGCTGATATTTACCCTAGAAACTATTAGGTAAAAATGACATGGAGCGGAATAAGTTCTTTGTTTCTTCTTTGAATATATTGAATTACTACATTGGCTCCCGGGTATAACCGATCTAATTCATATCAAAATCAGGAATAGCGCTGAAAAACGAAGTATTATAACAAGTCGGATCAATAAATGCCGGGGAAAACTCCGGCGGCATGAAATCATGTCCATCTGGCATAATTGGGACGGGATTGGCACCGGTGCTGGGTCGTTCTTGGTCACTAGGCGTTGTGGCTGCCGGGGTGAATCGATGTAGTGGTTCTGCGTTCCACTTTTCCATCGAATCCGACAAGACTTCCGCGGCAGAAGATCGAAGAGCATGGTAGAGAGATTCGGCCAGCTTCCATGTCCGCTGGGTGCTCTTGAGACATCCTAGAATGAGTGTGACACGGTTGCAGTGATGGTCGAAACACTCCTCGGAATGACTGGTGGACGTGGCGAGCTGGATGAGTCCGCAGAGAGCCAAGGCGGGGATGATGAAGGGGGTGTGCTTTGAGACATTCGGACAAACAGATATGGAATCTGAGATCCGCCTCGAGGCCTCCGTTGCTTTGATACTATGGACTAGACGGGTGAATGTTGATGAGAGCTGGCCAGTCAGACCAGGCCAGAAACGATCATCTGGTTGGGACTGGGACAACACAGATGGAAGGTCACTTCGGGGTAAGTGGAGGAGCATGGCGGCGTAGGCTATTGTCAAATGCGCTTGAAACATCATTTCGTCCACGTTGCCGTATGAATCAACAATGTCGAGCTTTTTGGGTGGTAAGTGGTTGATCCAGCTCACAAGTGCATTTTCGACAGCTTGGAGATGATCGCGGTGACATTCTCGTAATCGGTTCAGGACAAGAACCCGGCATAATATAGTCGTAGCCTCGATACGATAGCTGAAGGATGAAAAGACAGTATCCTCTGCCGCGAGGATTCTGCGCTTGAACTCGATGATCATACGTGGTTTCGGGATATCACCTCCACAATTATATGCTGACTCTTCGCACGGCAAGGCCACCTCGGGTGGCACAGTACTACATCGAAATGTCGTGGTTTTGAGGGGGACTGCCATGAATATATCGGTGACGTATAGTTCCCACCATGTTCGTCTCATACTTTCGGCTTCGAGCGATCTTTCGGTGTTTGTGGATGAAGCGAATGACCAACGGTTCATCCCAAGCTCCAGGGCAATATCAATGCTATGAGAGAGGGCATCTTGTGCCTCCGTCCATTCATCGCGGGCGTAGAGAGCAATGGAATATAGTAGCCAAGCCTGGACCATGGAAGCCGATCGATCAGGGTTTGTCTTAAGCTCAGCCACTAGTTGTTCCTTGTATGGCTGGCTTGGAATAGAAGCAATATAATGAGAGCCCACAAAATGCACAGCTAGCTGTAAGAAATGAGGGTAGTTGTGGTCATGATACAGGGAGCTGGGCACCAAGATCGGATGTGCGACATGGAAATTTTCATAGTACAACCGAGGCAGGCGCTCGTCATGGAGCGACAGTTTGCTTGGTGGTTCCACAGATTGCTGAACAGATTGCTGAACAGGAGCATTTCCCGCAAGCATCACTGGCCAGGAGACCGGCTCAGTGGGAATATCGAGTCCTGTCTGCCTGCCTGTCTGCGAATCTGGTGGAGTCTGCACAGGGGCTATTGGCAGAACAGGGACCGCAGACTGATATCGGGTCTAAGATGAATTTTAGTAAACCATTATGAAGAAGAAAAAGGAAAACTGACATTAACATTGACATCGACGGTTTGCGGGTGGCGTTGATATGGACTCTCAAGTCGGGATTTCCTGCGTCCGCCCCTTCGGGAGGGTAGATATTGACAGAGAAGTCCATTTTGAACACACCGCGAACACGATGGTTTGTTGGCGTCACATTTGAGATGCTGCTTTCTGCACTCGGTACAAGCCAGTGAGGCTAGACCACTTGTTTTTGTCGATCTTGTGGGAGTCATGCTAAGAAATGGTGGAATGAAGAATGACGTTTCAATCCCCGGCCTATCGGCGTTTGGCGGGCGGTCGGCGAAGGCATTCCGACAGTTCCAGATCAAAGAAAAATTGAAAAATTGACAGATTGATTGGTTAATTTATTAGATAATTTTACACCGTTAATATAGGAAATATGAACTGATGGACTGATGGACAGAGCGAAAGGTATAGAATCTCTTTCAAGGCTCCCCCGGGGCTCGAAGCGCTCGCTCCCTGAGCACCCGCAGACGGGAATATCTACAGACAGACGACACGCACATAATTGCCATTATGAGGAGACTAGATGTTCATATCTATTGAAGCACCCAACGCTATATGTGCATGGTTTCGTCGGTTTGATAGAATGTCACATTTGGATACTAAGATATGCGAGTTTACTATGTGTTGTCTCTATGCGACTACATATAGTTCAGTAAAAGCTTCAAGCTAGTAATTCAAAGATATCGAAAAATCATTTGCTCTCCTCGCTTTCTTCGCCAATAATTCGTAGATTCAATTAACTCCGGCACTCCACAAATCACCCACGGCCATTTCTTCAAGAATTCCTCCGTAATTTCCCAATTTTTCGGATCCGAAGGCTCTCCCCACACAAGCAGGCCACAGCTCTTCGTCGAGACATCCCAGAATCCCAGGACATCGACGCATAACTGACCTTCGTCCAGCTCATCGCGGGCAGAAATCAGGTTGTCACGCATTCTGCGAAAAGGGAAAAAAATCTAGCCAGGGATGATGGGGGATTTCGCACTGTATTTGCGTTGGCCGTAGATTGACCGGCAGCTTCGTGTCGTCAATATTCCCTGGTGCGTGGATATTGAATGGGGATATTGTATTCTCCGATATCCAATCACGGTGAGGTGTTATCCCAAGGATGGAGAGATTTTGGATAAAGGCGCGGTATACATTTAGCTTGGTGAGTATTATTAGGTGGTCCACTGTAGAGGAGCCTCGGGCATAACTCTCGAATGAAGATATGTTGAATTGCTCTGAGAGAAATTCGGCTTCGGGTGATGGGAGAGACGAGTCCTTCGGTAACTTGATCACTTTGAGCAAGCTTTCGTTTTCCTGTCTTCGGGTTAGCTAATTTTCTGTGTATATGAATTGCTCATTAAGACGGGTGGCATTACACATACGGTAAGCTCTTTGATTCAACCGATTCTGCAGTTTTCTCCGCAGTTTGGGATCACTTATGCCCGACCAAGTATCTCTCCGTTCGAGCTCTAAAGAGAACTTCTCGAGGGCAGACGGGAAAGTAGAGCGCGAGAAATCACGCTGCATTCTATGTGCTATCAAGCTGTGGTAGGACTATAGCACTGATTAGCTTGGCTTATGTCCATCGAGAAAACAGCGGAGATGTGTAGATGGCTGACCTTGTAGTATAACCTCCACAATTCTAAAAGCCACAATACCTTATAACAATGCTGCCTGTCCTTCCAAGTTATTGAACATTGCCAATCTCTGGGCATGGAGATAGTCTTCCGAAACCTGCGAATTCATTACCAGTAATTTCATGTGGGCAATCCTCTATGGATCTCTTTTCGGCCGAAATCTTTGTGTCAGTCTACAACTGGAAGCTTGATCTACCATGATGTTTTAATATTCGTACGTCGTGTGGGTCCTCATCGGCCGAAGCAATGTGCAATGTCTTGGCCTAATTAGAACTAGCAAGATGCAAGGAACACCATAGCAAAAAGATTTCCAGAGCTTATCAACAACTCCTGAGACACTTATATTCCACTTGGTTCAGCCTTTAGGAGTATAGGGCGAGATGCCATTTACGTGACAATTCCCCAAAGAAAAGAAAACGGAGATATATTCTATCATGCTTTATTCATTTCTTTTCACATTCGCATCATTGCTCAGCCAATCTTCTCCTCTTGCTGCAGATATCCAGCCTCCTTTCAATGATCATGGGTCGACCTCTGGTACCTCCTTTCATGCAAATTTATCCCCAAACTGCGCCTCCGACCTGAACGAGCTGAAAGCTCGGTATAACACCATATTCGACGGTGATTACAGTTCCAAGCTTGATTATATCATCGCCTTTTGTCACAGTATGAAAAACAATGAAAGCTGGAAAAACGGTGAAGAATTTCGCCTGTCACACCTGGACAAATTTGACGGTTTCAGGGACAAGTGTTGCCTAGATTTCATCAACATTGGGATGAAGGCTTCGCTATAGCAGAGCCCTGGAAGAAAGAAACTACCTTGGAAATACCTCTTGCTTTTGTCGTCTCTTTGTTGTTTACTTGTCGTTTTCAAAGCTACATGGGAGAATATCAACCTGTGCAGTCCAAGCCTAGAGAATGGACTTGAAAGTTCTGACACAAGAAATATGGCCCATATATGTGATATATCATGCAAAGTGACTGGCTGCTTGGATAAATGCAGGAATTGAGATACTCGAAAACTTTATATTGGTATCAAAGGTCCGACGGCTGTTATATTCGAAAAGAATGTTGCAGGCTTAGTGTATGGAAGTTGGAAGCCGGAATGAATAGCCTCTCTCTGATTAGAGAAATATATAGAAAAATGACAATAAAGAAACGAAACTGTCTCAGCCTGTATCTTTACCCCAATTCCTTAATATGTGTTGAGGTAGCCTTACTGCCTAAGGCAGGGGAGGACCTTTTCTCACCCATCTCTTCCCCCCCCTTAGCCCTCTGGTGATTATCCCAATTCAACCTATGATTTCTTTCCCACCATGACTCACTACAATATGACCTGTTCGTACCTATCGATAGAAGCTGCTGCCTACGAGGCAAATCGTTTTGCTGCTGCTTCGTTCATGGAGGCGCCATTTTCTGGCGGTACACACATCGAGGAATCTCCTGATCGGCCTTCAGAGATCCTCGCATATACCTCTGGATCTGGCATTTCATTGTCTGGTGACATTCTGTTTGACGGCACAGTGATGTTTGAAGATATCACTCAGCCTAACTTCGATATGGAAACATGGGTGCGGGAATTAGGCCAGTCTAACGACCCAGGATGGACTTCACTCCCATAGATGCTTAACTGTGTCACGTTGCTTATCCTGGCGGAGAGCACTGGTGACCGTGTTTGACATGTTTGACCGGAGTAGAATGGAATGATACTAAGCGGTCATCTTGACCCCTTCCAAGGTTACCCACACTTTAACCCCATATCGACCAATCAATTAAGTTCGGCCGAAACTCCACACTATCAAAAACCAATGAGACATGTGCCTTTTGATCGGCCGACCTTGGCGCCAGGTAAGCTGATGACACTAGACCTTTCATTGGTTCCCTGGAATCAAGATCCATAGAACATATCGATGTGTGCGCTTCAAAGTCACTGCTTATCACGAGTAACTTGGAACTTGAGATTGGTTAGCCAGAGAGAGTAGCGGGTCTATCATTGTCAAGAACCTTCCAAAGTTCCAGGCAACAGGCTTTTTGATATTGGCGATGGCTGTATCTTTCTCCTTGCCGTTTATTTTTTGGCACGTTTTCGCGCTGGCCGTGCTAGCTATGCCATTGCCATCGTCAGTATTTAGTGGCCATACATTGTCTGCTGAAGGCTCCTTTATTCCTAGGCATCAATTATTCACTCAACGAGATACCATGAAGTATGCAACATTGTTGTTATTCTTCTTATCCCTCCGGATTTCCTCTGGATTTCCTGGAATGGACACACTCCTGAACGAGATAAAACGCCGGCAGACGATAACTAGAATAATTGAGATGGTTGGGGATTGATGCCACAACCGCAGTTAGAAGACAAGTTCGAGAATGTATCACTGGTGTTGGATCATGCGAGAGCCAAGAGGAAAAGGTTCGCCCTTTTTTTGCCCCTATTGTGTGTGCAATCAACTTAGCTATGCGGTAGATCTATAATCGCCCTGGCGACCTTGGAGCAACCCTCTGTCAGGCTGATTCATGACAAGAATTGGTCGAGTTGTTTCGAAACTACGATGGGACGTGCAATAACCTTGCTCAAGCGTCTGTGAGACTTGGGTTTCATGATGCTGGGGCATGGTCCAAAAGCAGCAACTCTGGTGGCGCTGATAGTCTAAGTTCGGATGAAATCAATCGACCAGAGAACAATGGCCTCCAATGGGTTCGAACCACGGCGTTGCAGTTATTGAGTACATTTTCAAAGCACGGTGTGACTGTCGCTGACGTGGTGCAGTTCGTGCACAATGTAGCCACTGTAACTTGCCCTTTGGGTCCTAGGTTGCTGACTTTGGTAGGACGTCATGATCGCCGAGAAGCGAACTGGGTTCTCTTATGCCGGGCAACAACGCATCGGACGCAACGTTTCTCATTGAGCTCTTTCAAAATAAAACCCTTACAGCACGAGGTCATGCCACCTTCTTTGGGGCGCACACCGTTACTCCGCAATTATATGTTAATCTTTCGAGAGCAGGCCAAACATTCGATCCTACGCCAGGAGTTTGGGATATGAATTTTTATCGCGAGGTGGCATTGCCTGAACCCTCTTCATAAGGCTATTTAATAAAAGCATCACCAGCTTTGAAAACTGATTTATGCAATCTATTAGATGCATCTACCGGCTGGCAAGGGATGAGGCACTTGCTCTGGCTGATGGCACCTCCTCACGCTTTACTGCATTTACGGTTAGTTTTGCTGTCGTCGTCTCCTAATTTCCCAACCCAATGCCTCTTCCAAATACTAAAAGGATATAATACCCTTCTAGGATGTCACCTTCGGCCAGACGGTCTGGAATTTCGAGTATTCAACGGCATATAGACGCCTTGGCCTTCTTGGTGTTAACAACATCAACCAACTTATTGACTGTATCAAGGTACTGCCTATGCTATGAGCTGGGGACATTATCCGGTGCCAGCTTAGCCTGACAAAATTCAGCTGGTGGGATTGACAGCCTATGCTAAGCATTTGTATGGTAGGATTGATATGACCCTCACCATTAATAGGTCATGTTTCAACGGTCAGAGTATGGAGTCACTCTCGAAGCTTATTAAAAACCTAATACGAGCAATTTTTGTAAAAGTGACTGTATATGTAGCCCTATTTGTAGATCACCAACAACCCCCGCAAATGTGTCTCAAATATAAGCCGACGGGCTCATCCAGGTGCAGTACAAAAGCAGACGGATTGTCTTTTCTTTCGTAATTACATTCACAGTTTGTTGTCATTCTAATAATCATGTCTCTCTCATGTAATGCCGTATCAAATCCTTCTTTTGAAACCGGCATCCTGGCCCCGTGGCATCCATCCGCAATAAATGTGGCCAAAATCAACAACGGAGCAATTGCTTACAGTGGTGACTATTACCTGTAAGAATGTCCATATTTGTATCCAGTCCAGCCAAACTGCAATATCAGACACTAACCAAGTGATATGCGCAGTGATCTCCAAACCGCAGTAGGAAACCGCGGCAACACCATCTCCCAGGGCCTGAGGAACCTCAAGCCTCACATGGAGTACAAATTCAGTGTCCAGGCTCAGGTTCCATCGCCTTCCGGCTCAGAGTACTGCTCGGTATATGTGTACATGGGCCGCAATGCAACAATCGGCAGCATTGCCTCGGCGCAGCTGTTCAATTTTGGGGAGTGGACAGAGGTCACAGGGAGCTATGTACCAAAGAGGGAGAATGATATCCTGAGCATTGTCGCTGCTTGTGATTCGGAGGATTCTTCAGTTACCGGTCATATTTTGTTTGATGATATTAGCTTCATTGGGGATGATTGTGCGTATGGTTTAGTCTAGGAATATGCTAAAGGCTTTTTTTGGTTGCGCATACATACAATGTAGTACAACTTCTGGTTCAAAGAACTTCCTCTTTAGGTATAGATTGCAAATCAAGAACTTTCATGGCCATATCATTCTCGACCATAAGAAGATCCATGTCACACCAAAAAAGGATGAGAATCGAGGATACGTCCCGGGTTCTGAGAAGTATCTCATTATTTACACAGATCCTCGAGCAACTCCAACATGCGTTGCTGCAACTTCACAAGCTCAGACTTAGTAATAGGCGATGAGTTGATTCGGGTGGACTCGGTCTGGCTCTGTGGCTGTGAGCCTTCCATAGTGGATGGAATATCTTGCACCAGATCCTTCCGAAGCGTAAAGAATGGAATATCCAGACCGCGCAATTCGGCAATGATAGCATCTGCCATTTGCACGGCTGCCCTATGAACCTTTGCATCGTAAGTTGCAATCTCTGCGGCAAACTCCTTTTCGGTCTAATGGAAATCAGTCGAAGTGAAAAGTCAAGTGGTATTGAGAACATACTGAGCCATCGTCCTCTTTTACTGGGGCACCGATCGACCTCCTTATTTGAGTGTCAGTTATCAGTCCAGAGTAGAATACCACAGAGCAGTATCATATAGATAAACCCACAGGACTGCGTCTAGCTCCCTCTGTTTCTCAGGGCGACCCTGCTGCTGCTTCAATAATGCCTCACGGGCATGGAACCATTGTTGTTCATGGCGGTGTTGACTTCGAATAACACCGCGGATGCGCGCCTGAGTCTCTTCGTTTTGACCCACGGTGCGCATCACATGGCGTAATGCGGCGGGCCAAGTTGTGATAGTTGATGAGTCGGATGTAGATGTAGAAGTAGTGGGTGGTCTCGTTATCCTTGGCTGTGACGGTCGTGGATCCTCCGAGGGCTTAGAAGAAGAGGGTGTGGTTTTTTGCAGTGGGTTAGGTGTGGGTATATGTTGACTAGTGCTGCCCTGACCCTGAGAAGCTAGACTAGACAATGTGCTGAGGACTGAGTTCAGGTCCGAGGCATTGTAGGAGCTGTCTCCCATATTGAAATAGTAGTCTCCTGATGGAATTTGAGAGATGGATAGGTTGGTCCAAAGTTTTCTAATCAATATATCAACTCTGGAAGTCTTAGTTGATAGTAAATATTGAGAGTGGCGAATGAAGATCGATGTAGATGTGGTGTTCCAAAGACGGTCGAAGGATACATATGCAGAGTAAAAATGAAGAAGGGGTGTGTGTTTAGAGAGGCCAATCAATTTCCAAAAAAAATTAAGTATAATTTATTGACAGCATAGAAATTACAAATCCCCCCAAATTGAGAAGTGAGAAAGGACAAGATGAAAGTCATATCAGTTGAAGCTGTTGAATGTCTTGGCGCATCTCCCGTGCTGAAAATTTACCTTCCAACCTGCAAATCCCCCGGTTTATCAACTGCCTCCAGCTCCATCACCCCACCACGGCCCTCCAATTGCCTCCAGCCAATTTGCAGTGATAATAATTTGGTTTCCAATCCCTATATTGAGCTCTACCCCCGAAACCGGGAACTTCCAACATGTCCCGATCCGCCGCAGACGCAACGCGGTTCACGGCCACAGGGCCCTACGCCAACTCCAAGACCGCCGGCGCGTATCAAGCCCCAGACTTTGGCAAGACCTCCAACAAGAAGCCATCACCACAGCAACTTGGCCCCAGTGGTCAACCGGAGACACCCAAGGAGAAGGTGGAACGACTGCGAGCACAGGCACGGGCTGCTCGGAAGACACAGGCAGCTGGCAGCGGTACGGATCGATGGATTGAGAGTGGGCGGAGATTCGCCAATAAAGCGCACAAGGGAATGGTTTATTCATTGATTGCCGCGTCCGGTATGTTTCGTCCAGAATATGAGCAAAATAGCAACACAACATACGATCCCTTTCGGAAGTCCCAGTCAGCAATGACACCCAACGGAACTCCCCCAATTGACCCCATCTGGAATTATACTAATCCTACTGGGTTATACTAGGTGTCTGCGGTGTTCTTACAATTTACTCGATGGTTTCCCTCACGCTCTATAACCGTCGCCAACGCACGCTTTGGATCGCAAAGGAACTCGAGACTCTCAAACAGGCCGAGCTCGCCTGCGCTAACGGTACCGCAACTATCGAGCAGGAGGAGCTCTTGAAGAAGGAGAGGATCGGTGATATTATGAAGCAGAAGCGCGAGGAGGAAAAGGCACAGAAGCCCTGGGCCAAGGCAAAGCGATTCCTCTTCGAGAAGCTCAACATGGAAGACACCGGTGCCCCTGCTGCATCAATCTTGGCTATTGAGGGTGCCGACAAGTCTCAAGGCAGTGTTGTGGAGGCTGTGCAGGCCAAGCAAGCCCTGGATACTGCTGCGGCGAAGACCGGCGCTCCTGTGCCCGGTCAGTTGGATGTGATGGCTGAGAATGTGGAACAAGCTGCGAAGGCCAAGACATCAAGCTGGACTAGCTGGTTGACAGGGCGGTAAATTGGTCTCGCCTTTGGTCTCCCAAGCAAACAAAAAGAAGGAAGGGCGGAATAGATGGGTCGATTGACATAACCTGTCCGCGGATATAATGCTGATCTGATTTCATCATCTACCAACGGACATAATCTAGACCCATCTCTCCCTCTTCGGCCTTCACTTCTCGCCATCTGCAATACTTTTTTTCTCTTGCATGGCAAGCTGCGATCTTTTCTCGTGGCCTGCTTCCATTCTCCCAGGGGGTTTACGGCGTTTTCTGCTTTTAACTTTCTGGAATGTGTTCCTAGTCAGTATAGTCTTTCCTGATACTCCGAAGGGAGTGGACGGGCGGGCTTCCATGTATATCGTGTACAGTACATAGATCTGCTTCTATCTCATTTCTACTTCCTCAAATCCCACCTACAATGTAACCTGTGGTGTATGCTACTTGTAGATACCACTCTACCACCCCCACTACCTAGTAGGTTACTTCTTAATAATTTTCACCGAAACAGACCCTTACAGCCTAGATTTGCGCACTAATCCCCAAGCAGGGAACCCATCCGGAGAAGCGCTTTGCCGCGGCTACACATGGTCCATGCATGTAGTGGAGCAGGGAAAAAAAGGATTCTTTTAAGTAAACGGTAGATCCTAGAAAAATATAAAAAGCAGATCCAGCCTTTGATCATATTCCTAAAACTTTTTTGGCCAGTCCTCAGTCCCAGCCCAACGCAAAACTCTCAATGTTTTTTGACACCACATTCACACATGAATCCCAAGGGGGTTTCCCAAGGAACAAGGAAAAAAAAAAGGTACAAGGAAACCGCTGAAAACCCGAGAAAAAGAAACAACAGATACCGAAACGAGGTATCTATGCCACACCCGTTCTCCCTCCCCCCGGAAGAAGGGCTATAAAAAGCAAGAGGCAGGGTATCTAGAGAAAAAGACAATCCTCTATTGCTGCGCTTTCCGGGCAGCACGACGAGCACGAACACCATCGGCAAGATCCTCAAGCACCTCGACTGTCATCTCCCAGTTGATGCAAGCATCAGTGATGCTGACACCGCGGAGAAGAGCCTCGGGTCCCTCGGGGGGAACCTTCTGGTTACCCTCGTAGATGTTGGACTCGATCATGACACCGATGATGGCAGTCTCACCCTCACGGAGCTGGTCGGAGACCTCCTTTGCGACAATGGGCTGGTTCAGGTGGTTCTTGTTGGAGTTACCGTGGGAGCAGTCGACCATGAGGACCTCACGCTGCTTCTTTGAGCGGAGAGCCTCGCGGGCAGTGCGGATACTCTCGCGGTCATAGTTTGTGCCCCGGTTACCACCGCGCAGGATGACGAAACCGTGCTCGTTACCGGCGGTCTTGGTGATGGCAGCAAGACCCTGCTTGGTGACGCCGAGGAAGCGGTGGGGGTGCGAGGCGGCGCCGATGGCGTCAACGGCGACAGTCAGGTTACCGTCGGTGCCGTTCTTGTAGCCGATGGGGAAGGACAGGCCCGAGGCGAGCTCGCGGTGAAGCTGGGACTCAGTGGTGCGGGCGCCGATCGCGCCCAGGGAGATCAAGTCGGCAAGGTACTGTGGGGAGATGGTGTCGAGCATCTCGGAGGCGATGGGGAGGCCGCTGCCGGTCAGGTCGGTGTACAGCTTACGGGACACACGCAGACCCTTGTTGATGTTGTAGGTCTCGTCGATATCGGGATCGTTGATCAGACCCTTCCAGCCGACTGTTGTGCGGGGCTTCTCGAGGTAGGCGCGCATAATCACGCAGATGTCCTTCTCCAGTTTTACGGAAAGCTCCTTGAGGCGGCGGGCGTACTCGAGGGCGGTATCGGGGTCATGGATGGAGCATGGTCCGACCACGACTAGCAGGCGGTCATCGCGCTGCTCGATGATCTCAATTGCTTGATTCCGACCGGCGCGGACTGTTTCAATGGCACGGGCAGGCTATACAGACGTTAGTTGGTGTTGGGAAATTTTGCCATATCCCCCGCAAAGAGCGGGGTGACGCTGAAAAAGAAAAGAAAAAAATTAACTTACGGCAGGAATCTCATTCTGCAAGAAGTAGGGTGACAGCAATGGGTCATATCCAAGGACTAACAACGATCAGTATACGCAATTGAGCTGGGGGAGTATTCCACATACCACGACTGTCCTCGTTGACTTCGTGAGTGTTAGTGTGAGGCATGTTTGATGTTCCAAAAACACTAGTGGTGATTAGTATAAATTATAGATGATTATAGAAGATGATTCTCTAGAATCGAAATCCAATTTAAATTGGCAGAAATGACTCACAGTTTTAGGAGAGTTGTCAAGGAGAAAAATGGAACAAAGAGGTAAAAGTGGGCCGACAGATTTCACGGGTCAAGGGATGTTCTCTTTATACACTTTGAGTTAAGTTTCTTTATTTCATTTTTAGGGCTTATTGATTTTAAACATAAAACTAGACTGCATTCTACTACGTACTGTACACTGTACAGGTTAGATCTAGTCTCTCTTGTGCATATTTGTGAGATCCAATCACCGGGCCGGAGATGACCACAGTCAATGTTATACACGTACTGCTATTACACCGACAGGACTATCTATCTGCTGACCGGCATATCATGTCATGTACTTCTAATATTGTCATGCTGACTAGCTCGTTCATATTCTTACGCACTACGTGATTGGTCAAATCAAATCATGTTGGATGTATCATATAGTCCTAAGCGGGTAATGATCAATAGAACAGAACAGAACAATAGAACAATAGAACATCAACTCAATTGAGTTAACAACAAATACAATTAACCTAATTGACATTCAGAGAATTCTCATTGTTCCCTTCATAGAATACTATTGAACATATGCTAATATACAACTCCTCCACTATATAATCTACTTCGGACTTCCAACGCTTCCTTCTTTTCTGACACGTTCGCGAACTTTCGATTTTACCTTTGCATGGTTACTCTGAATTCTACCAGGTACTCTGTACTTTATCGGGTAACAATGATTCCTTCCAAGCGAACCCTCGAGGGCCTGGAGCAGTCCAAGAAAAAGGTTCGTCAACTATATATCTATATCAAGGTTATACCTCGGCCACTAATTGAAGATAGCGAGCTTGTCGTCCTGCACCACTGAATCTCAAATTCCCACCCATGCCAACTCATCTGGCCAATGGCGATAACCTGTCTCCCTTCCTGACCGAGAATGGCCAACCCTCGCCAATTCCCGCAAAGCTGTTCAGCAACGTGTTGAAGATCAACGAAGCCAACACCAATGAGCCATCCACCAAGCTCACCCCACTCGCCAATGGCGATGCTCTCTCTCCCCACCTGGTCCAAGAAAATGGCCAGCCCTCGCCCATCTCGCACACCCTCTTCAACCACTCTCTGAGTATCAGCGAGCCATCCGAGGCTGCGCCCACCCAGGGCCCATTCCCTTTCTCCGGCACAGACAACACCCAGTCAGCCGAGTTCAACCCCTGTCTCTCTACTCCCAACAATGGGGCATCGGACATCATCAATGTGAACTGGCCCTTGCCGTACACTCGCACTGTTGGCCCAGTCAACGAGGACGGCTACGCCGTAGTCACCCAGACATGGTATGACTACAGCTCGATGAACGAGAGTACCGCGACGGACTTGTCCTTGGGAAGTCCTCGCTCGTTCCGCTTCAATCTCCAGTCCTTCCCTGCCCCCCGTGTCCGCACCCGCGTCCAGTACTTCGGCCGGCCTGATGGTGCAGCTCGCCGGAAGCCCCGCTTCATCATGGGGTTCCGTAGGGTCTGCCCTCAGTGCCGGCGCCAGGTGCCTGGACACTCTAACCATCTCATCTTCCGTTGAGATGGCCAGCTCACTCCCCCCTCATAAAGAAATGAGGTTGAATTGACTTCTGAGAATGATGTGAACGGCCCTGGTGGCCACATATTCAATTCCATAGTCTTTGTTTTAAAAATTAATTTCTTGAGCTGCTCAATTCATTCTCATATTGCACTATGTATCTCGAAGTCCCCTTTTCTAGACTTCATTCTTGATAGTTATGAGTCTTGATATCTCTGTTCACTTCTAATATACGAGTTATGCTCTCAGTGCCATTACTATAGTGTCTCTCCTTTAATGCGTCAACCTCTAGAAAGACAGCAATAAGCTGTCGCATCCACATAGAGGTTCACACTCATTAAGCGCCTATAGTGCCTATAGTGCCTCTACTTTGACATACACACCCCTAGTGTTTCTGTTCTAATGCACCATATATTATCAAGCGCATCTCTATCGAACCGTGTTATAACTACATAACTTGATGGCACGGGAATTATTCCTAGCCTAAAAGGCGGGACATACTGTAGCTCTTTGTTCTACTTCAACGAAATATAGAACCCATAGAAGTAGACCTTGATTCTTATTTTGATGCGTTCAAGACATTTAATTCTATAATCATTATAGTGTTAACATTCTCCAATTTTTGCTAGATATAAGTTTTGAGAAGTAGGTGCACCCTCTTGCACAGTCACATCTGGACACAAGGTGTTTGTTTGACCGTGATTGCCCTCTTTCCATCTCCTACTTATCTTTGTTTTCAAATGTCCCTCTTGACTTTCATCTTCCCTTTCTTTCTTTCTTCCCTCCTCAATTCAACTCTCCGGTTAACTGACTACACTTTTCCTCGCTCTTCAAACCCCATCTTCGGCCATGCCTTCCGCGACTGGAGGTGCTGTTCCTGTTCGTATCAACACAAAGAAAAGAAAGGAGAAACTTGAAACCGAGATGTTAGAATTGGCCCACGTCCCTCAAGTGTCACAGATAACCCAGAAAGAGAAAATCCACCATCCGTCTGAGGTAAGCACTAGTCCTGAGTTCGGGGTCACACTGGCATAACCTACCTCACCTATCCCCACTACACAAAGACCATCTTCTAAATACTGATCATGATGGCTAGGGAATGGAGGGTTGCGTCCACAGCTCTACTGCACATGGTCCACGCACCAAGGGAGTTTCCCGCCACCATGTAGCTGGCTCTCCTGTGAAGAAGGACGGAAAGATAATCCCTGCAGACCGCCGCTTCCATGCCGAGGACGAGTATCCTGCCCGCTTCACCTTGCCGGAAATGGAAATCGACATTGGCTCGTGGATGTGTCTTGCATGTCCCACTTCGACCAGCAAATGCCGGGACTGCAAGCAATACGAAGGCCACGAAGACTCCCTAATCATCGCTATACATGGAGTATGTATCACCGGAAAGTTTGGAAAACGATCGGCAATCGGAGTGTTCTATGGCCGTGGCAACGGCGGCAATATCTCCTCGCCCATTCCAGGCAAGGGTGACCACTTCCACACGACCCAAATCGCTGAGTTGACCGCCTGCCTGCGGGCATTGCGCAATGCAACCGGCATCATCGAGAAACGCCGCAACATGAAGCGCAAGGGCAAGGTCCTCATGCCGCTGAATACCTTTGTGATCAAGACAGACTCCGAGTACCTCGTCCGCAGCTTGACGGAGTGGCTCCCCAAGTGGAAGAACAATGGATGGAAGACTTGCAAGGGCGTTCCAGTTGCTAATGCTGAAATGTTCAAGCTGGCAGAAACTGGTATTGCAATGGTTGAGATGGTCGTTCAGGTCAAGTTCTGGCTCGTGCCCAAGGAGAACAACCTGGAGGCTACTTGCCTGGCAAATATGGCTTTCATGAAGGGATAAGCAAGGGAAACCATTCATATGCCCATCATCGGGGTTATCAATCAGTGTGTCTCAGAATCTCAGAATATCCAAATCAAATCCAAGATATCAAATTCGGGAATGTCTCCGTCTACCCTCGGCTTCTCTGCTGCCAAAGTGCCGATCCGAAATGGCTGACATAAGCATCCGATGAGCTGGGCAGCTCGGAAGCGACGTCGGGCTGTCTGCCATTTGGAGTATACAGTATGGTAGAATGCTCAGGGACACTTTGTAGAATCCATTAGCAAAACCTAGGAGACTAGGCCCCGGGGATATACTAGTAAGTTGGAGCATCAACATCCAACTTCTCCCCACATTTCGCGGGAAACCGCTTAGCCGATCTCCAGTGCCGCGGCGATTCAACGGTACTTCCAACCCCGGAATTTTGTCCGGCATTTTCCTATAAGTAACTATGGAGTCCCGGGGCGGTATTTGAATGGGATTGCTGTCTGTTCCTCTGTTTTCTATTTCTTGCATACTTTAGCCATTGTACAGATGTGAGTAACTACCCCAGCGCATCATATTCAAGTCCAAACTGACAGCGCCAAGAAGACCGGAAATACCATAGACTCTCGGTATACAACTTTCAATTAATCCCAAATACTCCAACCCACCTACACAATTATGGCTTCGCCAATTCCCCGCGGTCTCCGCCAAGTACTTCAGAAGTCCCCCAATGATATCGTCATCCTCTCCTCGCTGCGCACACCCGTCACCCGCGCCAAGAAGGGTGGTTTCAAGGATGCCTACCCAGAAGAGCTACTCGCCAGCGTGCTACAAGCCACACTGAAGGCAAACCCAAACCTAGACCCCGCCCAGATTGACGATGTTCTCATCGGTTCCGTACTACAAGAACTGGGCGGCGCCAAAGCCGGCCGCATGGGCCAGGTCCACGCAGGCTTCCCTCACTCCGTGCCCTTCAACACGATCAACCGCCAATGCTCATCTGGCCTGGCAGCAATCACAACAATTGCAAACGGAATCCGCGCCGGCGCAATTAACATCGGCGTCGGCGGTGGCATGGAATCCATGACCCGAAACTACGGCTCCCGCGCAATCCCCACAGTCCTCTGGCCTGAGCTGAAGGAGTCCCACTCCCAAGATGCCCGCGACTGCATCATGCCTATGGGTCTTACCTCCGAGAACGTCGCGTCACGCTACGGCATCTCCCGCGCAGACCAGGACGCTTTCGCCGTCGAGTCTCACGCAAAGGCATCCGCAGCCCAGAAGGCAGGTCGCTTCGACTCCGAGATTGTCTCCGTCACTACCAAGACACTCGACCCCGCGAATCCAGATGCCCCCGCCAAGGAAGTTATCGTCTCCCAGGACGACGGTATCCGCCACGGCCTGTCCCTCGAGAAGGTGGGCGCTCTGAAGCCCGCTTTCTCGCCTACCGGTGCCAGCACCGCCGGTAACAGCTCGCAGGTCAGCGACGGTGCCGCTGCTGCTTTGTTGATGCGTCGCTCCACCGCCGAGGAGCTGGGTCTGTCTGGCTCTATCAAGGCGCGCTGGGTCGCGTCTGCCGTCGCGGGCTGTGCCCCCGATGAGATGGGTGTTGGCCCTGCGGTTGCTATCCCCAAGCTTCTGCAGGCTGTTGGTGTTGAGGTTCCTGAGGTTGGGGTTTGGGAGATTAACGAGGCTTTCGCTTCGCAGGCTCTCTACAGCGTTCGCAAGCTTGGTATCGACCAGGCGAAGGTCAACCCTAACGGTGGTGCTATTGCTATCGGTCACCCCCTCGGTGCTACTGGTGCTCGCCAATTAGCTACTCTGCTGCCTGAGTTGGAGCGCAGTGGCCAGGAGATTGGTGTTATTAGCATGTGCATTGGTACCGGTATGGGTATGGCGGGCATGTTTGTCCGTGAGTAAATTGTTTTACTTGATTTGCATAAAATGTTCTTTTTGTCTATTTTTATTAGTAGTATGATACCAGCGTTGCATGTGTATATACAATTCGCATACTATGAATGATTATTTTCCCTTATCCGACTATAGTTCGTAGCTTCGAAGATTTGAGGTTAGGATCTGAGAAAGTTCTGATGTGTATCACGCGCTGAGTGGTATACTTGATATTAGTCAAAATTAGACCTGACTGTACTATCTCTTTTCTTTTTTTGGCCTGCTGGTATTGACGGTGTTGCCATGTTGGTACAGGCATGGAATAGCCATCGAATATTGTTTCAATGTTCTCGTTGAACATCGAGCGCTTATTTGAAAATAGAAAAGCAGAAAAAAGACAGGAAACCCATCATATACAGTCTATGGCCGTAAAATGATTGATTTGCAATGTCAAAGCCCTGGCCTTGAGGGAGCGAGGTAAATGCCAAGCATCAAGATCACCGACACGTGACACGTACCTTTCTCGAATTTGTTTCTCCGTCCAGGCCATCTCCGCCAGCTCGACGCTCTCAAACAACGTTCGCGCCCACCTTAACAATGCGACCTTCAATGCGCCTCCCTCTGCGGGAGGCAAACTTTATCTGTTCCAGCTGCAGAATTGGAGCCACCCCCGTATCTCGCCGCTCGGTCAAGTCCGCCGCTATGCCTCCGAGGAGCCCGGAGTCCTCGAACGCGCCCGCCGCAAGCTTTGGGGAACCGACAACCCTCCCGGCCCAGCAGACCCCTACTCTGGAAGTCAGATCATGCCTGGGTCTAACATGACTCCTGGAGAGCCCAGTGCCGGAGAGACCAAGGCAGATGAAGCATTCAGTCTTCAAGAGGGTGAAGCACCATCTAAAGAACTTGACGAGAGCCTCACCTGGGAGGGAATGCCCAAGATCGGTTATCTCAAGGAGAAAGAATGGCGTATTAGGGGGTCTAATGGGGAAGCCGATAAAGTCACACCGTACGTTCAATCCGAGTTTCCAATTCTCTCTATATTTTGGTTTGATTTCTCAATGGATTTGCTGACAATGTCCCTCTTGATCAAACAGATGGTACCACAACCCAGAACCTATCCCATACATGAAGGCCGCGCATCAAGCTGCCGTGGAGATTGGTTTGATGCAATTGTTGGGGAAGAAAATCACCGTTGTTAGCCAACTCCACTCGCGAGAGATCCAAGACCAGCTCGACATGGTTAAGATCGAAGGCGATTCTGCTAACTGGGGCGACTCTCTCCGGTTCCCTGACAATAAAACGATGGAATCCCTTCTACAGAATGTAGCAGGGCCTGCGTACGGCGAAGAAATGACTGAGGTCGCTTTCAAGAAGCAATTGGAAAAGATAACTGGCACAGCGGGAAATCGTCTGTATGACCCAGAGACCAAGGATCAGAAGAGCAGCCTCAATTCCCTGTCGCTGGCTGATGGAAACATCAAGTTTGCCGTTCGTATTCCCCCGTCGACCTTCATAACCAACATGACTGACAGCCACATTTTAGTACTTCGCCCGCCTCTCCAAATTGACCTCTCAGCGCATTTCCGACTCTATCATTTCTTCCACCACTACCGGAGAGGTCTTGACCGCACAGGAGGAACTTCTCAAAAAGACTGCCAGATTGACGCCTGTGATTCTCCATGAGCTTATGGACAAGAACGGCGCCGCTAAATTGTCTAATGTAAAGATTTCCGACGTCCGCCAGACTCGCCACGACAACGACGAAGATCTTGGCCGCAAGAAGGTTATTGTTTCTGCTCTCTACAAGGGTGGTTTGATCAGCAAGCCCCTGGGTCAGAAAAAGCTGCCGCCTTGGAAGCAGGCTAAGAAGACCGAGGCGAATGCCTAGGCCTTTCTGAATGTTTTGTAGAATGTTGGAGGCGTCCTTTTCCTTTATCTAAGAGCAATCTTTTGTACATTAGAATTGTTGATTAAATTGCATTTTCGTCCTTGTTTCGTTTCATGTCAAGTGAGGTCAGATAATTGTACATGTTAATTCTGGAATGTACGGTATATCTACCAGTCTATTTGTGCATACAACGCTGTAGTCACCATCAATCATTGAAGAACAGCAAAAGCCCTGTGAACTCCGAAAATAAAACTCCCCTCACGACCTTGTGTCACATTGAAAAGCAAAGGCACTTCCTTCATGCCCAGTGTTTACCTCTGCGCAGCAGAAAGATATAACACTCTTAGGTCATGATATGGAAAATCCTCTGGTCATGAAATCACGATTCTTGGACCCGCTGTCCTTCTTAGAGAAAAGACTGTCAATATTCTCATTCCGACCCATCATCTTCCGACGCTTATTCTTCTCATTCTCCTCCGCCAACACACGGGCAGTGAGCGAAGAAGTAGCAGCGTTCTTGATTCCATTGCCAGAAGCATTAGTAGGCACCGGCGTGGAAGCGTTGCTTTGGCTTTTAGAATCTGAGGGTTTCTTAGGTACTACCAGATCGGCAGGCTCGATGGAACCGGGTGCACCACTTACACCCTCGGCAGTGGCATTCTTCTTGCGCTTCTTTGAGCCCGGAGCTTTTTTTGAGGGAATGCGTGAGGCCTTGCTCAGCAAGTTTATGGCCCCGCTCAATCAGCCGTTGCTTGTCTTCTTTTTTGATCGTAAGGATAGGAATGATGTTATCTTCGGTGTAGGATTCGTTGCACTAGCACACACGTTAGCCATCGCCACCGCTTCCGCTTTGTATATACTGCGTGGTTCTTACCTGCAAGCACTTATCGCCCTTAAGCTGTCGGATAGCCTCATCCGAAAACACATGTCCACACGGCACTAGGTACACAGACTTCACACTCGGGCCCAACGGCTTTGCGGTGATCGGGCAAATCCAGCCCTCGCGGCGCTCACGGGGCGCGTAAGCACGGCCTGACGGGTGCTCGGTGAGCTCGGTATCAATTTCAAACTTCATTTCGACCACATCTCGGAGCGACTTGACTCGCCCGCACAGGATCTCTTCGCAGTCGGCCTTGGAGCTGATGCCCTCGACATCGTCGCCGGGGAGCAGGAACTGCAGTATGGCGTCCTTGTTATAAAGATTCCCAACTGAGTCTGATACAATTGGCCGGGATAGTGACTTGTGTGAGAGCGGACAGGTGGTCCAGCAATGTTCTTGCTGCTCGCGCTGTGTCTCTTTTACTTGCGCCGTGCTTGGGGCGCGAGCTGCCTCGCGGACGAGCTCTCGGCGAGTCGGAATGCTAGAAAGACTTGTGTTAGAAAGTTTGATTTTGTAGCGCTTCTATAATAAAGCCACTCACCTGCCACCGTCATTACCCATAATTGCGATGCAGTTGATGTAAGATGCTCCCACCACTTCGCCACGATAAAGTCAGAAAGATAGCGAGCTGACTCAGCGGCGATTAGATCCAGCCCGGGCCCGCTATCAACAGCTGGCCAGAAGCTCTCTCCGCACCTCCACAAACAAAACTCAATGCCTCAAGCATGAGACTCCCTCAGTCGTTATTGTTGTTGACTGCCGCTGGGTCGGCGGTCCAGGCTAGTAGTGACAAGCCTGCCCGTCCCCGAGGCTTGGCCCCAGAATGTGAGTATCTAAACCCTTTAGATCTCCACTAGTGTTTCTACAACGGGTTCATGTAGCAGTGGTCTATGATAGGCAATTGATCATTTTTCTCTTGAGTCTATACTAATATAGTCACCTTAGTTGCCAAATTTTATCAAGACTCGACGGCATTCACATGTATCTCGAATCCCTCGGTCAAAATCCCCTTCTCGGCTGTCAACGATGACTACTGTGACTGCCCCGACGGAAGCGACGAGCCCGGCACGTCTGCCTGCGCACATATCTCGCGCAATTCGCCACTAACGGTGGCCGACCGGCCCGGGAATAGCGATTTGGACATCGCACTCGCCCTCCCGGGATTCTACTGCAAAAACAAGGGCCACCGGCCATCATACGTCCCATTCCAGCGTGTCAACGATGGTATTTGTGATTATGAGCAGTGTTGCGATGGTAGCGATGAGTGGGCTCGCGTTGGGGACACGAAATGCGAAGACCGATGCAAGGAACTTGGCAAGCAATGGCGGAAGCAGGAGGAGCAGAACCAAAAGTCGATGACTGCTGCCTTGAGAAAGAAGAAGGATCTTCTTGTCGATGCTAGTCGCCAGCAGCAGGAGATTGTGGATCATATCGTTAGCCTAGAGGCCGAGATCCAGGGCGCCGAGGTCAAGGAACAGAACCTCGAGGCTGATCTGAAGCTCGCTCAGGAGCAGGACCGTAAAGTAGTCCGCACTGGAAAAGGCAAAGGCAAAGTCAATGCACTTTCCAAATTGGCCAAGGCCCGTGTTGATGAGCTGCGCAATGCGCTGGTCGATGTGCGTCGCCAGCGGGATGAAGCTCTCGAACGGGTGAAGGAGCTTGAGGATATTCTGGCTAAGGTCAAGGTGGAATATAACCCTAACTTCAATGACGAGGGTGTCAAACGTGCGGTCCGTAGCTATGAGGACTACGCTGCTCGTGAACAAAATACCGAGGGTGCGAATGCTGCCGTCGACCGTGACTTAGACGAGATTTCCAAGGCCGATGGCGAGGATAGCGGTGTTAACTGGGAACACTGGGAAAACGAGGAGGATGGATGCAATGATACAGACCTAGGTAAGTTATTCCTTGGTTTCTTGAGACACCTGGGCACCTAGTATAGCTTACTAACGGGCAACTGTAGTGTACAAGCTCGCTGCTTATCTCCCACCATCGCTTGTCAGTTTCATTGAAGGCAAAGTAGTTTCTGTGAGGAGCTTCCTTGAAGAAAACGGCATTCTTCCCAAGGCCGATGCAGACTCCTCCTCGGAATCCAAGGCCGTGACCCAGGCACGCGATGCCCTCAAGGCCGCGCAAGACACTGTTACAAGTCTCAAGAACAAGCTGCGCGACCAGCGTGCCGATCTGGAGCAGGACTATGGCCCCGCCTCCATCTTCCGTGCACTCAAGGGAGTATGTATCTCCCAGGATGCGGGTGAGTACACGTACGAGCATTGCTTCCTTGAGTCGACCAAGCAGAACCAGAGGAAGGGAGGCAATTCCGTGTCCATGGGCAAATTCTCTCATGTCGGAACCATGAGCGTGGAAGAAGTCAACGAGGCTGGCGAGGTCATCAATATCGAGAAAATGATGATTGAGTACGACCGCGGCCAGTCTTGCTGGAATGGACCTAGCCGGTCGACCAAGGTCATTTTAGAGTGCGGTGAGGAGAACAAGATCTTGAAGACAGCGGAAGAAGAGAAGTGCGTGTACTCCATGCTTGTTACCTCACCGGCTGCATGTGCAGGTGGTGAGGAGGCAGGTAATGTTGTGCCTCGCTCGAAAGACGAGCTGTGACAGTCATGTTAGATCTTTAGATATGATGCTACATATGTATTGAATCTTTATTTCATATGCATCCCATTAGTTGGAATGAATTGCAATTTGAGCGCTTTTGTACATTTCTATTCTTGTTCCTTGGTGTTTAAATAGACATTTATTTCTCGTCGATCTGGTTCGATACAATATATGCGAAAGGCGCCCAGATGGACTGTACACTTGCATGAACAGGATCAGTCATCTAGCCACATTTACTAGACCATAAATGTACTACTAAAAATCACAGATAACAATATATCCAGCATATTTATAGCTTATAGAACTTGGTTGAAGACTAGATCACAAGAACAAACATGAGGTCGAATCTAGACCTAGAAAATCAACACCCCACCCACAAGGCTCCAGGCCCTATTGTCCCCAGCTCATAGCATACAATCATCTCAATCATGAATAACCACAATGAGAACACCCGCACCCCAGCTAGTTCGACAACAGTGGGAGTCCGGGTCTAGTATGAGTTGTATTGGAGGAAGATGGCGGTGGTGGCGTGTGAGCCGACTTAGTGCTAGAAGGGTAGTTAGTATATCTTTCGCCCCAGGACCACATCCCACTTTAAGTAAATGTGGCTATAAGACACGGAGTGAGCAAATGACTTACCTTGCAGCTGGCACAAGAGCAGGAGTTGCACTCGCCGGAGCAGCAGTTGCAGGTGCAAGGAGACATGATGAATATAGATGTGGTAGGTAAAGAACCTTGAAAAAGAAGCTTAAGAGTAGTGTTTGGCTTGGATATAAATGGCTTGGATAGAGAAAGAAAAAGCCTAACAAGGGATATGAGGCCAACTTTATACCTCTAAAAGCCCAAGACTGCTACTTCATCCCGATCAATAATAGCGCGGCGGATAATTCTATTTTCTTCCATCTATCATGCACCTCCATCCAATCCAGGACGTAGTGACGCCGTTGAGGTGCCCCGTTCACACTCCGTCGTATCGCGTGGTCGAGTCAAATGAGCCCAGTCCTGCATCCCACTCAGGGCCCCAAAACTCCATCCTGCCTACCACCTATCATGTCTTCAGCCTATTCTCACGCGCTATGCGCTGTACTATACCCAGGACGTTCTACCGCTCGCCAATCCTATCGGGCTCTATGATGGAAACTTCCCAAGTCTAGAGCCACTCTCGGGAAAATATGGCGCAAAGACCGGTGAAAACGTCAGACCCCGATTCATTTTCTTACGAAGTCTAAATAGCACCTCGGTGTTTGCTCGGCACTCTGGGTACAACATCAGGTTGTCAGGTATGGACGGAGTAGATCAGATTGCACTGTGCTCGGGCCGGGTTCCTGCGAATAATATGGTTCGTCTATTGGCTTAAAACTAAGAATCGGGCAGGGGTTCATTTTGTGGAGCAATAGCATAGATTTTTTACGCTTTTTAGATAGGGACATCTTTGCCTGTACTCCATGAATATGTTTAATTCTCGACTGGACTTGGATTTAATCATATGATAATGCTATATGAAGTGCTATTATGTGGATGAATAGTATATAAAACATCAAATATAGCAAACATCGGACAACACATAGCAACATTGCAACCCTATTGCGTTAATTAAAATTAAGACCTTCCATTATCATGCCACGATGACGGCCATGTTTCGGCTACGACGTAGATCTGCATGTCTGGTTAGATCCACTTCGGGACGGGCCTCTTAGGTATTATCTCATGGGTACAGTCATATGTGCAACATGAGGTGGACTGTAAGTACTAGGACAAACTAGGGTAAACGTATTCAAAGGAAAGATGGAGATTGTTCAGCAAGGGCCAGGAATGAAATTTCCCGCGCCTGCAGCGGTTTCGGGTTTAACTATCGTTGTGGCAGCCTATTAGGCGATGTTTGCCAGGCTGAGGACCTTGGAGGAGGGGGTGCTATCCGGCCTCATTGGTAGCCTTCGATTATCTGAGATACATGTTTATGCCCACTCAGTGGACCCGTGCCAAGGTGTTTCGACCTTTGTGTTTTTCTTGCTTTCTTTCGGGGTATTTGCCTGCTAAAAGTGTACGGGCGAGTCGCTCTAGCAGTTGCACCTGTATTGTGGGGGTTATATTAGCCCTCGAGGTTAGTTTGGGGTTGGCATTAGGTTATGTTCCTCCACATTGCAGTTAGTGATATCTATTCAGAAACGAAACCATGTATACTCTATACCAAGACGTGAGATCTGATAACAGGGACTATGAGAGGCATGTCACTTTGCACAATGTACGTGACATAGAAACGTATACTACCTACATCATGCGCTTGGGCCTCTATTCTATGAGGGCACAGACTCCTTGGGATTTGACTGAGAACCAGAAACAAGCCAGCAAGACACCAAGAAAGTGGAGAGGCTGCAGATTGAAAGCTACCAGAGCATATCACAGACCCTCTCCGAGGTGCATCATGAATAATTATGATTGGCTCCGATCCCATACTACTCTTCTCGGACTCGTGCACCATCGAGTCCCACTTTTTATCTCTTCTTGCATTCGACTCTAGTACCAGGTGTTGGGGTCTACTTTGTTGGAACGTTTGATGTTGAAAATGGCGCATCGGCAAAATATAGCCGCAGAATCCGTACTTGGAAGGACGGGAAGGGTATTTCCCCTTCTGGCTGTGACGATGAGATGATCACTGAGTGGACTGTGTTGGGTTGACAAGGATGCCTGATATAGAAGCAAACAAAATTCTCCATGACTCGCCCGCACAGCTCCTTCCTTTCCGAGTGTATGGTCCACTCCCCCTGCGTATTTACATTAATATGGGTGGTTTGGTCTAAATATGTACCGAGGTACTCTGTAGATGCCATGTATGTAGGTTGTAGGTATATGTTAGGTGTGTCTACTATTCTCCACATAGGAGGCTGTTGAGCTCCCAAGGTCGACCGATGTCGATCTGAAAGACCCAAGTTTTGGATCTGATGCCCACAAGGTACTTGTTTTACAAAGAATAAAAGCGATCGAGCAACCGCATGTCATTCATTATGGCGAGCCCTCCAGGGCTCCTACATATTTGATGACATGACGTGCAGGCCCAAGGAACACAACCGGAGGTTGTCCGACTCAAATATCTTCCGTCTCACTGCGTATCTCAAACCCCTTGAGAAGTTCAAATCGAATCAGAATGTCCATATGGGTGATTTATTTCTTTAGGCGAATTGAGGGGTCAGCCAGAAGTCATCGAAGGAAGAAATATAACACATACAGGGCAGTTGCAAGAGCCGGCAGGGCACTGGCAAGAGGAGCCGCAGCTGCATCCGTGATCGCCTATAGTGGTCAGCATCGAAAGGAATGGGTGAAATACGATAAAAGAACAATCCCGCTATGACCCCGCCATTTCGGAAATCAGGCCAAGGAAAAGCGCGGCTTCTTCGCTGTAAAGTCATAAATAACATGGAAGTTGGAAGTGCTTACCCATTTTGTATGGAGTGGTAAAAATAAAAAAAGCTGGTGAAGCTGAAGTTTGTGTTGGTGGTAAAAGGCGAGGTGGGGAGGAAAGGAGAGAAGGATGGGCGGGGGACCTTATATACTCGTGACTTTCCGGGAATACTTCAGTCTGAGGGTCAGACTCGAGTGAATTCTTATTTGCATCTTTCACGTTACACTTCCATTGCGAGCATATTTTTGCCCCCCGCTTACGCCAACGCATTGGTTTCGAGAGCCGCGTTTGCGATCTCGAAATTATTCCAAAGCATGCCTACTTCTATCGCCTGCATATGCGGAAGCGTGGCCTTATCTATCCAGTTGGACTCTGCTGATCAATCCAAGCTCCAATTATGCCATTGCAACAGCTGTCGGATGGTGACTGGGCAGTTGTCTTCCTCGTATTATCTCCTTCAGCATGAACCGACTCTAGATGGACTCCAGGAATACCAACAGTTCAATCACGTTAGCCGTTTCTTCTGTAAGACATGCGGTGCCCACGTCTTTGCTCGCTTGCAGCCCAGTGGACAGTTCCTTGTTGCTTCGGGTTTGTTGGCAGCAAAGGACGTTCCCTCGGTCCGAGTGGTTGAGCACTGGCAAAGCAGCGATACCGGTGACGGTGGACTCAGTACACTGCTTCCTGGAACGGAGTCCCCCGCCACACACTGCAGATTACATACATCAACCAGCATCGAGAGCCGTAGCCGAGAACCAGTAAACCCGACAAAATATACATCAACAAACCAACATTTGCGGGCACACTGCCTCTGTGGAGGGGTTGAGTTTTATATCACCATGCCTGATGCATCGTCCTTAAAAGCATTCTCGCCATGGCCAGATCTCCTGGTTCCATACTACTCCGGGTCTGGAGCGAATCCTGATGATATCAAATGGTGGTTGCGAGATGGTAATACAAAATATATTGCAGGAACCTGTACCTGCAACAGCTGTCGACTGAGCAGTGGATTTCCAATTCAGACTTGGGCATTTGTGCCCAAATCCAACATCTTCAATGCAGATGGGTCACCGCTTATGTTTGGTGCAGGTACTATGCGGCGGCATGGAAGTTCACCAGGGGTATACAGAGAATTCTGCAGCTGCTGTGGAGCTACTGCCTTTTGGCATTGTGATGAACGACCGCTGCTAATTGATGTTAGTGTGGGCTTGCTCCAGGGAAATGGTGCTAGAGCTGAGGACTGGTTGGAATGGGTAACAAGTCGTGTCAGCTTTGCTGAGATGGCAATACAACATGATTTGATTCATATTCTAGAGGAGGGCCTCAAGACCCATTCAAAGCAAAGTTAGAAGCCAACATCTGAAGATAATAATTTATGAATGTCATTTCATACAGTACTATGTGTATAGTACTCATCATACGTCGGTCCCAAGCATGCCCACTGCTCCATACACATCCCTTTCTTCCAAGTAACACGTGTGGGAGGTACGACCATGTCCGTCACCGCCTTCCCTCCGCCCAACTTTTTCGGGGATCTTTTTTTTCGCGTCTGATCCGGAGCTTCTTGATCATCTTTTCTCCACGCGTCTGCATTTTTGCTGCTTAACTGCAGCTGCTCAAAATGCCTCCAATGGCTCCATTTCAGTTCAGAGGAAGTTCTAATTATCGTGGCTCACGTCCTAATCCACGACACGAGTTCACTTTCCGGTACCAGAAACCCGCCACCTCGGACCGTCCGTTATTGTCCTCGAAAAGGGAAAGCACGCCCGAACGACTTCAGGGCGAGACCGAGACTAAGCCTGAACTCAGATTTGCCGAACTTTCTACTTTGAGCGACAGTGAAGAAGCAGAAATGGACATGTCTGATGACTCCGACACCGAGCGACCGCGTAAGAGACGTGCAGTTGCTCTCGATGGGCCTCAGGAGGCTGTTCCTGCTCCTCCTGCTCCGAAATGGTCGAACCCCGATCCGTACACTGCGCTACCTCCTCCAGCTGAAACTACAAACAAGAGGGTGGATGTTGTCAAGCTGATTCGCAAGGCGAGACTTGACATTGCCGCAAAGACGGACGAAACGGACGCAGTCAAGCAAAACTCAGACTTCATTTCTCTTGGAATGGCACCTGAACCAGATGTTTCTCAGAGCAACGCTCCCGATAATGCCCCTAAAGGCCCTAAGGCCCAGGACGTTCTGGATTCCGCCATTGCGAGTCGAAAGCGAACCCGCGATGATGAGATTAAAGGGTACTCCCGAAAGACCGGAAAGCCTGCCAGTAGGTTCAACTACGATGGTTCTGTTATCGATCAATGGAAACCACTTTCCCCAGAGACTGGCACGCCTTGGTTCGAGGGCACCCCGGCTTCCTTGCACGTGGGAACCCAGTCAGTATTATCCTTCACACCCTTCCCGGTTCTCTCTAACATTTAAACCAGGCTGCATAATGAGATTCTCAGCTTCTATCACTGGGCCAAGCCACAGGAATTCGAACATATCGTCCGTGCAGACCTTGTCAATCGACTGGAGACTGCATTCCAACAACGATACCATAACGTTTCAATTCGGGCCTTTGGTTCTTTTGCCTCAGGGCTTTATCTGCCCACGGCTGATATTGATTTGGTGCTGCTTTCTCACACATTTTTGCGCACGGGAGTCCGAACATTTGGAGAAAGGAAGGGTCAAATCTACGCGTTTTCGGCTTTCCTCAAGAGCACGAATCTTGCTGTTCCTAACTCGATCGAGTGCATTGCCTCCGCCCGCGTCCCAATTCTCAAGTACGTGGACAAGCTGACTGGATTGCGAGTTGATTTGTCTTTCGACAATGACAGTGGCTTGATCGCCAACGAGACATTCCAGAAATGGAAAACTCAGTATCCGATGATGCCGGTTATCCTGGCCGTGATCAAGCAGTTCTTGTTGATCCGTGGCCTTAACGAAGTCCCAACTGGTGGCATAGGAGGTTTCTCCATCACTTGCTTGGTCACAAATATTCTCCAACATCTGCCCCAAGGCCACGTGCAGCCAAATCTAGCAACAATCCTGTTGGACTTTTTCAATTTCTATGGGAAGCAATTCTGCTATGATAGACTGGCAATCCGGATGGATCCTCCAGGCTATTTCAACAAAGTGAGTGGATTTTGGTTTGCCTTTTGTCAACTAGTCAGCTAATCATTTCAAACAGGGCTATTACTTCGGCAACCCCGATCGTCTCACAATCGAAGATCCCAATAACCGAGACAACGATATCTCAGGTGGCACTAAGGAAATTGGGTTGATCTTCCGAGCCTTTTCTAATGCCCATACTGCCCTAAGGAATCGCATGGAATATCTTGCACTTGTCCAAGGGTCGAATAAGAGCATTCTTGAACCTATCATTGCAGCGAACTTTGATGAATATATCGAGCAACGCTTTCAACTCCGTCAGGTGTTCATGACAGAAGAGAGGTTTGCTCGTTACAGGGAGGCTCCACCTCCGCCTCCGCCGCCGGGATCCCCTCCTCCTAACGAAGCCTCCCCGCCTCCTCCGCCTCCTGTCAACGGAGCCTGCTCTCCCGTGTCAGTGGCCGCAGCCCGCAGGCCTGCCAAAAATCCCAAAGGAAAGTCGAAGGGCACGAAATCGGAGCCAGAAGATATTTCTTCTGATGAAGCGCCCGAATCCGAAGCGAAGTCTGCCAAAGCTCGCAAGGGTGAGACAAGACGTCAGTTATGTCAGGAGCGTGCTGCCAGACTTAAACGCCTGAGGCCCGACCTCACGAAACTTCCCAACACCCTCAGCCTCCGCCAAGCTCGCCGCCATGCAGGTTACGAGACCGATGAGCAGATGAATGCGGATTTGGACCGAAGAGAGCAGAAACTCCTCGCCTCGGCATAAATTTAAGTCTCCATCTCCACGCCCGCAACGACTTTCCTTGGTTTTTGTTTGTATGCTTTATTTTGTACGATGATACCCCTTACTTCGAATGGTTTGGTGATTTGCACGGGGAAGAAAGGAGGGATGTGTGCAATGACGGTTTGGTGGGGGTCGGTGATATCTTCACATGCAAAACTGTGTGCTTCTACCACTCTCGATGGCGAGAGGCGCAGCGAATGACTGGTGGAAAATCGAGAATGAGCATTCTTTGAGCTTGAGACGAAAAAAAGTACTTACTATTTAGGATTCTCTCCTGGACTTCGACTTCGCCAGAATCTGGTGACTTGTCTCTCGGTTACAATTAATTAAAGCTGTCTGAACGTTGAGGCCAGTTTTCGATCTTATTTGATTGAGATCTAGGTTCAATATGGACAAGCCGCGACAATTTCAAACCTTGGACGGTCTTGTTTTCGCCTGTTCGAGTCGATTCGGCGCCTCAACGTCTAATGCCTTCTCGGTTTTCCCTCGACGAGCACCTAGTTCTTGCAGTTCGTTGGTCCCAACATGGGACACTGTTAGTGATTTCAATGGAACCCCCCGATGATCATGGATCCGCGCCCAACGTGGATCTATGTTTGTTGGCGTTTATCTTTCTTGCTTTTCCGTTTTCCCTCTCCTTCCCATGCCTCCCTTCTCACCCAGAGAGCGCTACATGCGACATCTGGGAGAGGATTGGGACATCAGGAGCTAACGAGCTTGGGAGTACACGCCGAACCCGCCTTTCTTCGGAGGGTGAGCCCATCTCCACGTGGTGCCGAGTCCCAAGGTTCCTACCTACAACTCTTCGTCTAACCCAGATCCATGGAAATACATATAGGAAGTATGAGAAAATATTGGGAGATACCAGGGCTATGTATCTCGATACATTCGTGAAGTCCTGTTTCAATCCTATGCAAGCTGCTTTTCCACATCTGACGGTGGTGTCAGCATAGGATCCTCCCTAATAGCTGTATCAGATATAGTGAGGTGAGGCTTCCGTCCTGTTCTCTCCTCGGCCTCGATCCTCTGCAAAGCAGCAACATGCTCCTCAGATAACGAATTCACAAAGTCTGGTGACGGACTGGCCCAGACATAATCAACCCACTCTGTACCTAAGATGTCCTGAATCTCTCGTGCCAACTGCAAGATATGAACTCCGCGCGTATGAGACCAGGCACGGTCCGTGATAAGGCCCTCCTGGGGCGTGGGGATATTCCCCGCCGTAGGAACATCACCCATGGGGACATCCAGGCTAGGAGTCGACGGTCCAGGCGATTTCAACTTAGTATCGAAATACGTGGCGTCATCATCCTCATTCCAATTCTCCAGTCCATCAACGATACTGTGCCACACGCGCAAAGTCTCATCCAGCTCAGCGACATTACTAACGCCCATAACACTGACACCGAGCCTCCTTCCCGTGCCCATACTAGCCACAGACAAGAACCCAGGATCAGCATCCGGAGCACGAGCAAGCGGCGCACCAAGACCACCAGCCCGCGCACCAACACGTAGCCACGCCTCAAGCGCAAACCGAATCGCAACAACCTCAAGCTTCTCTCCATGTTGCGAAGCACAATCCGAAGCACCACGGATAGCAGTCCGCAGCGCATTAGGAGCGGGATGGAAATCGCCCATCGAGCCAATCGGCACGCCGTCACGACGAAGCAATCCCATACCCAGCGGCGACGCATTAGGAACAACATCAACGCCAGCAGCAATCAACCTGGGCAGAGCGTGCGAGTGCAGTCGCGTATTCTGCAAAGTGAAGTTGGCATACGACATGACGATATCGAGCGGCTCGCCCGTCTCGCGGAGAACCGTCTCCGCCAGATCGCTGAGCACGTCGACAGGGTATCCCGAGATACCGACGTAGCGTAGCACGCCTTCTTCATCGCGCAGACGACGCAGCTCCCGTACCGCCGTGACGACTTCCGCAGCTGTCACGAACTCCACGTCGTGGCAGTACACTACGTCCAGATAGTCTGTATGTAGACGTTGCAGACTACGTTGCACGCTGTATCTGATCCATTGCGGTGAGTAGTCGAATGATGAGCCGGCTATGCGGCCAACTTTCGTAAGGAGGTGGTATGTCTCCCGTGGGAAGTTTGTTTGCACGGTTTCTGTTGCGAGGGCGCGGCCGAGGAGTTCTTCTGCGGGGCCGTAGTAAGGGGATGTGTCGAAGGCGCGGATGCCGCGTGAAAGTGCGCGCTGTACGAGTTCTGTTGTTGGGAGGGCATATGGGTCGGCGTTATATTGGGAGTTGAATGTTGCGGTGCCCATTATTAGCGGCGGCAGGGCCGCAGACAGTGGGGTGGAGGGGCGCATAGTGTTTGAGTTCAATATTGTCAATGCTCAAGAGTGGGCTATGGAATATGTATCTCTTATGGATTGGCTAACTGGTGAAGAGTCTTTTCAAATGATAAAGTGTAGTGCCTATATTTTCTCCGAAAAAAAAAAAAAACAGAACCCCTCGGGCTCCGCTTCTGATTGCGCCATGGCGGGGGATTGTGCCCAGATCGGGACATGTGGCCACAATCCGATCGGCTTTGTGTTTGGAGTTTTTAGTGGCGTGGTTTGAATGGTCCCTTCATAGTACCTTGGAAGTAGGTAAACGTGAAGAATGTTCCTGAGGCGGCGGTGGCAAAAAAAAAAAAAAGTCAAGCGCGCGTGTTCCGATTATGTACAATATGTACAGAAGAATACACGGGAAATAAGTCTAGATCGGACATTACACAAGTTAATGCAAGTATATAGCTATTGTACATGAATCCTTTCCGGGTGAGAGTGGAGAAGGGGGTCAAACGCGTATCACAGATGATATACACAACCGAAAGGTCGATGAGAAGGTCGGAGAGATGGAGGCAACTTCCACTTCCGACCGGAGATGATGCCCAAGGGGAGATTCAAGGGCCATCTTAAAATATCAGAGAGAAAGACCCCAGTCTAGAAAATCAAGGCGTCTTTCTCCAACAGTCCAAACGCCATGCTATGCCAAAACAAGAAAGACGAGCAGATCGAAAACAAAGAAGCCAGTTGGAGTCGGGAGGCTTCTGTCGCAGGAAGCGTAGGTGTGCTCGTAGGAAAACCGGAGGGCCTGGACAACCGGAGAACCGCACTTATTGTCGAATTCATTTATCCTTGTAGACCTTGGGGTTCCAGCCTTCCTTCAATTCCTTGTCGATCGCAGATTTGCGCTCGATCTCGCGAAACTCCATTTCCAGGCGCTCGCGTGCACGCAGAACCTTGCTTTGCAGGTAGAAACTGCCGCCGGTTTCGGGGTTGTTGGTGTCGAACAGTTTCTTGAATCGGGCCATGACGTGTTCGAGGTCTTGTTCGCCGGAGGCCGGGGGCTTGACGTTCAGGATTTTGCAGGCTTCTTCGACGGTTACACTCGAGGTGGAGGTGGACTTTCCGGCTGCCTTTTGCTGGCCAGCGTATTTGCCGGACGCCTGGGCTTGCTTGTAGGCTTCGGCGAAGGCGCGGCCGAAGACCCGGGCTCCGGTCACGACGACTTGAGAGACGATACGATGAGCCTAGGAGATTATTAGTTTTAATTTTGGGAATGAAAAGAATGCAGAAATCAATAGACATACCATTGAGAAAGTGCCGTAGAGGAGGCGATCACGATGTTATAGGTTGGAGGAAGAAAGAAGAGAAGGGGAAAATTTCGGCTGCGGGTTTTAGCGTCGGGAGCTCCAGGCACGAGTATAGAGAACAGGTAAAGTATGGGTAGCAAGGTCAGTCCAATTTGAGATTTTAAAGAATTAATTATTCAATGGCTCTTAAACCTGTCATTCTATATAGTTATTTATTCTAAAATAATAATGATAAAAACAATTAAAAACAAAGAATATCACCCTTAACCATATACCGAGCGAGAGTCACATGTCCAGAACTTCGATCTCCCCGCAGATCTTCTTGAACCGAAACATAACGAACGATATAAAACCCTCACTCCCTCACTCATCCCAGGGGATGAGTTGAACGTCTCCTCTATGACATGTCCGTAATTGGATGGCAGCTTTAGGTATGGTATCTGATGATACTTCTCCTTAAAATCATCACTAATGGAAAGACAGACAACATTCCGTGGATAGACTCCATGGCACCCTCAACCAACCCACAAGATCAGGGCCAGTCGGACTCTCAGCCTCCGACGGTCGCTGCCTTCTCCCCAACTACTATTACCGGCTCAGCCCTGACCTCACGCCAGCGCTCTAGTGTCATCGTGCATCGCAAATCACCCCTCCTAGTGGCCACACCCCCGGCCATCACTCGCGCTCTAGCCTACTCCCACCCGTTCCTACTTCCTCTAAATAAATTCGCAGGTCTCCTAACATGGACATCTGGAGACCCGTGGCAGAGCTTTCTGCTGGTGGCTACCTTTTGGACTATCGTGCTATATAGCGATGCCATCATTCTTTGGGCAGGACCAATCCTGGTCGTGGTCACGTTGATCCTCGGCATGTATGGACGTCGTTACTCGCCGCTCTCATCGACTACATCAACAGGCGAAAAGCACAAGACCAAAGTTGCCCCAGATAGTTCACTGCGTCATCAAAAGAGTCTCGATGAAATTGTCGAAACCCTTCGCATCTTCACAACCAGATGCAATATCCTCCTCGAGCCTCTACTCGACCTCACCGACTTCCTATCCACCCAGCGCACTCCTACATCGGCGACTACCAAACCCGCCCTGACAGCTCTGTTCATCCGCATCCTTCTAGTCACTCCTGTCTGGATCGGTCTCACTCTACCTCCATTCTACATCCTCACCACGCGCCGCGTCGTCATGGCCGTCGGCACTATCTTTTTGACTTACCATTCCCGACCCGCTAGAGTCTCGCGTGTTATTCTGTGGCGGTCTCGAGCCGTGCGTCGGCTCTGTGCCGCAGCCACGGGACTCTCCGTCGCCGATACCCCGGGCAGCCCACAAAAGGCCCCGGCTCAAGCCCAGGGCCAAAAGCACGGCTTAAACATTTCAACTCGGCGGCGCGGAAACAACGCGGGTGTGCGGTTCACGTTTGTTGTCTACGAGAATCAGCGCCGCTGGCTGGGTATCGGGTGGACTTACTCGTTGTTCCCGGCAGAACGTCCTCCCTGGACAGACGAGCATATGAACCCAGTGAATCCCAAAGATTCTTTCGAGCTACCAGATGTTCAAACGGGAGATGCCAAATGGCGCTGGGTGGAGGGAAGTGAGTGGCGCATCGAAGGAGCGGACAACTTCAATGGAAAATCGGACTCGAAGGGGTCAACCGGTGAAGGATGGATCTACTATGATAACAAGGTTGGTGCTTTCCCTCTCTCTCTGCTTCGTTGTATTGTATTCTAACGGAACTCTAGTGGAATGACGGTCGCCGCGGGCAAGACGGATGGGATCGCTATACCCGTCGACGCAAGTGGTACCGTGACGCTGAATTAGCGGAGGTCTCACCTACAGGCACCCAGGATGTCTCTGAAGAAACCATTTCCGGGCTCACACGGGCCCTAGAAAGGGAGAAAGAACGAGAGAATGACGATGACGCCGACGCACAAAGCATCGCGCCATCCATCTCCTCCAAGGCCCATCGTCGGCGCTGGTTCAGCGGTACCAAGGACAAAGACCAGACCTCCGCTGGCGGGCCCGCTGACATTGGGCGTGCCACGGGCTCAAATGCCTCTAGTGCAGCCGATAGAGTAGACGCCTCGCGGCCCATCAGCATCAAGAATTCCCGCAGGCCGTCTCATGCTCGCGAAGGAAGTGTGGCAACTAGTGACAGCGCCAGTTTGCGCGAGAAGGAGATGGCAAACTCGCAAGATCATCTCGACCGGTGGTCAACTCGAGCTGCGGGTGGGACGGAAAGGGCGGAAAGGGAATGGGGGCTTAGCGATGAGGTTAATATGGGACTGAGCTGATGCGTTCTACGTTCATGTATTCATCCCTTGAATTCCGCGACCTGCTACCTACGCCGGCTTATATATATCCTTATTATTTGTAGTGTACAAAGACCTGTCGATCTCCTTTCATTGTTAGTTTTACATACACCCTCACGTAACCTTCCATATCTTTACATGCTTTATTAGAAGAAGAGACTCCAGTCTACTGCATAGCCTCTTTCGATAGTCCTCGAGGCGGTGAAGATAAGAAAATTAGGTATCTGTGTCTGAGGCATCAAAAGCACACAGTGACCAAAGATCCCTACTAAATATAGTAATTGGTTGCCGTTTTCCAGAATCGATGTCCTTTCGTTTTCTTACTCTTAGGGGGGTGGGGCTTAGATATCTTTAGAATTACTCTCCGGTAGGCCTGGGGAAGTGGAGACTTGAGACATACTGGAGAACTTATTGCGGGAGCTAAGGGTTCGAGGAAATGGTTTAATGAAAATACAGTGTTGAAATAGTATTATGGTAGTTTGATTCTTGGGTATGTCCCAAAAATCATGCGGGGTACGTCCCGGGTATATTTAAAAATTCGCAGCAAAAAAAAAAAGGCACAAACACCCCATCTTCAAATCGCATAACGGAATTCCGGATTTTGCCGGTCCGTCAGGTCCAAAAACGCGTTGTTCTCGGGAACAACATACGCATCACCCAATGCCTCTTTCTCCAGGTCGCGGCGGCGGTTCTCCCGCTGCGCTACCCACCAGATAAGGCATAGATCCAGCGTGACGACAAAGTACAGCACGCAGATAGAGATCTTGGCGGGCATATACCCAGGGGCATCTTTGGCTTGGAAGGTCTGGGGCGAGATGATGTTGCCGACAGTGTAGGCGATGGTCTGGATACAGGACACGGTGATCTTTTTAGTCGAGCCAGCGACATTGGTACTGGTGAGACCAAGAATCGTCGTCCATCCAAGGGGAATACCTCCGGTGAGGTAGTATCCGATAAGGGCCGGGACCTTGTTGGTTGTCGCCATCAAGATTGCACCGACAATAGCCAGGACATGGCCGACGATGCACCAGAAGAGTCGGTGCTGTGTCTTCATGGCCAGATAGGTCAGGCCGATGAGTGCGACAACCTCATAAGCACCCATTGGGGTGACAAGTAGGAGACTTTCTGTTTTCGTGAATCCCATGCCCGTTACCATGATGTTTCCGAAACTCGTCGCAGTGGAGTTTGGTACATTTGCGGCCATGACCCAGAAAGCGTAGAGCCAGGTTTGAGGATCGACAAGGGCTTCGTAAAACTGTTCTTTTTTGAAGACATTGCTTCCGATACCCTGTCCGTTGCCGCGAAGACGCTCCGCGTGCATTGCCTTTTCTTCTGTGGTCAAAAAGCCCGCTGTCAAAGGGGAATCAGGCAGGAAGAAGAAGAAGAAGATGCCGACTGCCACAGTCAACAGACCCAGGATCAGGAAAATGACCTGCCACCCTCGCAGGGAGGCAGTAGGGTCGCCACCAATGTGAGTTGCGACGCCGTACGCGACAAAGCCGCCGAACATCTGCGCAAATCCACACATGGAGAACCACAATCCGACGCGGAAAGCCTGTTCTTCCTTCCGGTACCACTGCGAGGTAAAGACGACCCAGGCGGGGATGATGGAGGCTTCAGCGGCGCCTAGAAGTGTGCGGCAGACCATCAGGGAGGCGAAGGACTTGCAGGCAGCCATGCAAGCCAGGATGGCTCCCCAGATTGTGACGTTGACGGCGACGTATTTTGCGAGTGGGAATAATTGCATCACGCGCATTGTGGGGAAAGCGAGGGCGAGCTGGCCGAAAAAGAAAATACTCGACACCCAGTTGAATTGGTTGCCCTGGAGGTTTGTGGACTCGCGCATCCCCGTAACGCTGGCATAACTGACGGCGATCTTGTCGAGATATTGTAGGAAGTATACGATGCAGATCAGCGGCATGATGTACAAATCGATCTTGCGTAGTAGTCGTCTAGATGCTGCAGGATCGGCCACGCTTGGCGAACCGGCTTCCAGTAATTGTAGTGCTCCATCGCCTGTAGCCTGAGCATATGGAGTTTTTTTCTCGTGTTCAGCCGAGATGCTCTCGGCCGGAGATGTTTGAACGGTCATCTTGAAAGTATGGAAAGAGATATCCTTTTCGAAGTAGACGGGAGGGAGCGGTTGGTTAAGTACTAGGGCTTATGGAACTTGCCAATATGGACAGGCAAGCACGCCATCGGCCCTGGCTGTCACAATAATATTGTCACCCAGTGGCGATTTGCTGGCTTATAGTCATTTTTCTGGGTCCTAGTGGGGACTTAAGGGTTTTCAAGCGAGGATATTTATCCCAAGCAGTTTGATTGGTGTTGGTCATGTATAGGAAAATAATACATCCAGGTACAATACATATCTATATAATCAAATTGAGTCAAATTTTTGAAATCATACTAAAATGGCTAGGCAGACCCTGAAAAGCATAAAAAGTACGTAGATAACGTCTACCGGAGCCTTCCGTACACCCGTTAGTTTACCGAGTGAAGAGCTTTCCGGCCCCGGTCCCGGGGGACAGGCACTTTAGCGCCAAATCCCAACACATGGCGATTCGGGTCCGGGGAGTTGGCCGGCCCCACCAGATAGAAATTTCTTACGGATGGCAATTGGTAATTAAAAAAATTTATATGGCAATTCTACATGAAAATAAGATACATTGTAGCAAGATAACAAAATACGGAAGAATATCAAAAGGTTATATAGTATATAAAGTAGATGAGGTCTCAATTAGATCCTTAGTAAGAATAAAAAGGTTGGTAGAACTAAAAGATTAAACTTCCACTAACTATATAACGTAATTCACTACCGAGTCGGCCACACCACCGAGTCGGCCACCCAAACCAAACGCGTCCATCAATTAGCACTTAGTCAATTCAACCACCCACCATGCCACCAATTCGCTCCAGATCCTCTAGTAATTCAGCAGAGCAAGAGGGTAGGATTTTATTAGCTATTCAGGCCTTTAAAAATCAAGAAATCAGCAGTATTCGCGAGGTGGCACGCCGATTTAACGTACCACGTTCAACTCTTCAAGATAGACTACGTGGTCTCCAACACCGCGCGATTTCTCGCGCAAATTCGCATAAATTAACAGAAATTGAAGAGGAATCCCTTCGAAAATGGATTCTCTCTATGGATTCTCGTGGAGCAGCCCCCCGTCCCTCCACTGTCCGAGAAATGGCGAATGTTCTTCTCGAACAACGTGGAACTACCCCAATTCTTTCGGTCGGCGAAAATTGGGTCACAAAGTTCGTTAAAAGAGATCCTCTTCTTTCAAATCTATAAGTTGGATTGGGTGGCCGACTCGGTAGTGAATTACGTTATATATATCGGTGTTCGTGCTCTTTACACTTTTATATCATGCACATCTTTAACCTAATTTGAATAGGAGGTCGATTAAACAAGAATTCCAAGGTTGTACATGTTAGAACTTTATTTTCGCTCCTCTTAAGCTAAATGGAGTTCCAACGTTAAGAAAATTGATGTGATGCTTATATTATACTCTATGTACCTTTTGTATGGAGTTACTATGCAAAAGATACATAATCCTTACGGTCATAGGTCACATGACCTATGTTGTTTGCTCCCACCAAATCTAGTCTTCCACGTAGTTAATGTATTTCACTACTGAGTGGCACCCCATCTAACCTATTGAATTTCAATTTCAATTATTTCAACGAAAACGCCATTAAATTAAACTAACTAATTGGTCTACCTGGACAGGTTTCTCTTCTATGCCCCGGCAATCTGCATATCCCACACCCCCGGGGGGGCCGCGTACGCAGCTGAATAGCTGATTCTCCCTGTATACCGGGACCGGGGGGAGGTGCTCCACTTGCTTCCTCCCCGTTGACTCCTAGATCCTCTTGCCTCTCACTTACAATTTGTGGCTCTCATAAGTTATATGTAACTTATAACAATCAGATTTTTCATGTCATTCAAGCAAATATAAGCCTATTTATTCCTAATGTAACCAAAAAAAAAAACCAAACTGCCGCCATCTATGCAAGAATCAATTCCCACCCTAACTCCTCCACAATATCTAACCAATGTACATTTTTCTGACCCATCCCAATAAACGGAGCATCAAGATTAGCATCTTGTCTCCCCCACAAAATCCCCAATAACTCCTTTGCACGCCTAACATTTCCAATCCCAAAGTTATCCTGTAGCTTGCTCAAAGAATGGAGCACGATCTCTCTGTCCGCTACATTCTCACTCTCACACCCGGAAATAAAGAGCGGGAACGTGAGCGCCGAGTACTCGCAGTGGTCACCCAGCGGGAAAGTTTCAATGCGGGAAAGACAGCGGTAGACGGCAAGACTTTTCGGCATGGAGATGAGAGGAGCCCAGTCTTGTGTCGAGATCCATGGGTTTTCCTCTAGCTGAGCGTTGATACTAGTTCTAGTGTTGGTGGTGGAAGAGGAATTTGGATAGGTTCTGCTAATGCGCTCCATGATTGAGTGGAGATAGACAAACCCTGCATCGCGGAAACATTCCGCTACGAGTCGAAGCCGAGTTAGGGTTGCTGGTGATGCCCCTTGGGGAATTATATAGGGGGTTGAAGTGTGAGACCAGGCGAGGAGGGATTCGTTTCTGAAATGGGGTGTTAGCGCGGATGTCAGACTAGACTGCTTTTTATAACAGCAGGGAGAGACAAACATGGATGCAACGCTGAGTCTAAGAGCCAACGTATCAGCTTGGAGGGAATGCAGCTCTGCAATGCGTGCACATAATTTGAGGATTTCCTCTGTGTATCCAATATATATGTCCAATTTGGGGATACCGATATCGCTGTCGACAAAAAAATCCGTGGAAGTGATACATTTGCGGTTGCTGATCCGGGCCATGTTATAGGCATACACGAACCTAGATGATGACATATTATGTTAGATTGGGGGTAATGTATGTTGCAGGTTGTCTCACATACAGTCCACGCAGGAACTCGGCTGCATCTCGATCCATTGAAGCAAATCCGCCACGTGAAACGATTAGACGTTGCAATGCATTGAGGTGAACAACCCATTGAGTAACGCTACCACGCACGACCTCATATTTGCACAGCAGACCAACTGCCAGCATGGCGTCGTCAGGGAACACCTCCGTTGAACACTTGTTCAGTGCTGTGCGGAGTCCGCTGAGAGTTCCACTATAGTATTTGACTGCAGCCGTATGTGCCCCAAAGCCATGGGAGCGATTTGCTAGATGAAGAGCCGAGACGGCACATACGGCCTTCATCAGCAAAGGTGATGACATTGCCCTAGGAATCAACATTGATCGAAGGGGGTTATCGTCGCTCTCTAGATTTGCTAGCAGTCGTGATCCCTGCTCCATGTGATATTGGAGGTAGTGAGTTTCATGTGTTGAGAGATGAGTGATGAATCCCTGAGGCTGTGGGATCATCGCGACAGAGCTGTGTAAATCAATATCCAGGCCACTACTGTGTTCCTCTACATCCTGCGCTGGACTGGTAGCTGCATCAAATGATACATATCCCCGAGGAGAAGGTGGAACGGACCAGCTCTGGAAAGTCCCCGACCCAGGAGATAAATTAGTCTCGAGCCAGGCATCTGAGGACGGGGAGGGCGCAGGCGAAGGTAGTTGAGACGACGAGGACGCACTGAGCCGTCGGTGCTTTGAAGTCTCCGTCTGTGAGAATACCTGTGCCGATGGACCTAATGGCTCTGCCCATATAGATCCGTAGCCCTCGCACGTCCGGCCTTGCTTGGAACAATTGTTGCAACTGATAAAAATTAGACATGAAATTCAAAATCAAATTCTAGTACGCACCTTGGTTTGGCCTTATCGCAGGCCTTGCGCCTTTTTTTGCAGGTTATGCATCCTGAGCGAGTCCATGCTGTGCCTGATTGCCGTGTTCTACCCTTCTTCGGGGCGGAAGTGGGCTGGCCGGGTGTGGAGGAAGACGACTGCGTCGAGCCATTCAGAGGAAAGGCATTCATAGTGTCAAGGAGCGCCTAGATAGTATGGAGATGCTCTAACAGGTACTAGTGACGGCATGCTTATCGCAGATATTGGACAAATTCAGACAAGGATGCGCTGTAGCGGGCATCAGCCCGCACAATTCATCGGAGAGTTATCGATAGCAGAATACACTAAACCTAATTGGGACAATTCCACGCCGACCCCATGTTCACGTGATATTACAACTGTGGATTAAAGGTCAGGTGACTTTGAACTTTAAACTCCCTCTTCTCAGTCTCGACAGAGAACAGGGTATGTCAGTTCAGATCATTCACATATATATGAAGGACTATTCTGAGTAGCTTGAGCGAGTAATACCATTATAGTTTTTACCTTGTATATCCATCTTCAATCCATTTTGCTCTAATCTTTCAATGCCAAGACCCCTCTTCTCCAATGCTCCACTTGCCATGGCTTCTTTCCTAATCAGGCAGGTACAACCAGATCTTATGTAACCGATAAGATCCCCCCCGGATTGCGACGAGATATATAAGTGCAGGCATTGTGTCTATTCCTCTCATTCATTACATCTCTTGCCTTTCTCACTTCTCCGTGGACTCGTGTGCCATTTCCTCTCTAATCTCCCGCAACTGCCGCTTCTCTCCACCTCAGAAGTGTACCCCAACACCGCCAAAATGGTGACCAACTACGGCCCTCACCCATTCGACCCAATCACACCGGAGGAGATCAAACTCGCCGTACGCATCCTTGAGGCGACCTTCCCGGGCGTCTCTCTGCGCTACAAGCGCATTGATGTCAATGAGCCTATCAAGAAGGATGTTATCGCATACATTGAAGCAGAGCGCTTACGGCGGCCGTTGCCCCCACCACCGGCCCGTATCCTCTATGTGCTTTTCCACCGTCTAGACACTGGCGCATTCTACAAGGCTCTCCTCAATGCCGACAAGCGCACCATTGTCTATGCTAAGGAGCTTCCCAAGGAGGTTCAGGTAAGCAGGGCCCTCTCCCGGAAGCAAGCAACAGGGTTAACTAACAGTTCTGCTTTATAGGGTCCCGTCGATATCGATGAAATTACCGTGATCGAAGAAATGTGCCTGAAGCACCCCGCAGTGCTGGCCGAGATCGAGAAATTGCAACTGCCCGCGGGCGTCACTGTTTGCAATGACCCTTGGATGTATGGCACAGACAGTGACAATGAGGACCGACGGCTCTTCCAATGCTTTATGTACATGGTCGAAGTGGATCACCCTCAGAACAATCACTACTCTCTGCCTTGCAAATTCTCACCGGTGTTCGACGGTCTCACTCATGAGTTGGTTCGAATGGACTACCTGCCCGGCGGTGCTGGTTTCGAGACTACGTCTACCCAGCCTTGGAAGCCTGTCAAGGCAGTCCAGTATGCTCACGACCTCTTGGATGAGCCTCTTCGCACCGATCTCAAGCCCTACATCGTGCAACAGCCCGAGGGTCCTTCTTACTCGGTGGATGGCAACTCCGTCTACTGGCAGAAGTGGCGCTTCAGAGTCGGGTTTAACGCTCGCGAAGGCTTGGTTATCTATAACGTAACATATGACAACAGAAACATCTTCTATCGTTTGGCTGTTTCAGAGATGACCGTTCCATATGGAGGTAAGTGGCCTCAGAACCCTATCACCCCTAATTCCTAGCGGATATGACTAACATGGATCTAGATCCTCGTGCCCCCTACCATCGCAAGCAGGCATTTGATGTCGGCGACACTGGTTTTGGTATGAACGCCAATCAGTTGGCTCTTGGGTGTGACTGTCTTGGCCACATCAAATATTTCGATGGTTACATCAACGACTCTAAGGGCAACCCGCTGCAGATGAAGAACGTGGTTTGCATGCACGAACAAGATAACGGTTTGCAGCATAAGCACACCAACTATCGGACCGGTGCTGCTACCGTTGTGCGCAACCGCCAGTTAGTCCTACAGATGATCTGCACTATAGCTAACTATGAGTACATCTTCAACTACATCTTTGATCAAGCCGCCAATGTCGAATTGGAAGTCCGAGCCACCGGTATTCTTTCCACCGTCCCATTCGACAACCAGAACGGCGAGACTGTCCCTTGGGGTACCAACGTCGGTCCTGGTGTCATGGCTCCCTTCCACCAACACATGTTCTCCCTTCGAATCGACCCTGCCATCGATGGATTTAAGAACACTGTCTACTACGAGGACAGCGTCCCTATGCCAGAAGACGAGAGGAATCCCTACCTTGTGGGCTATACCTCGGAGCCTACGGTGATGCGTATAGCAGGAACAGCGAACACCAGCGTGGATCGTCACCGTGTCTTCAAGATCCGCAACGACAATATTACCAACCCAATCACCTACAAGCCTGTTGCATACAAGCTTATGACTGCTCCCAGCCAAATGCTTCTGGTCAGCCCCAATGCCCACGGCTACCGCCGTGCTGAGTTTGCCACCAAGCCGATCTGGGTCACCAAGTACCAGGATGATGAACTGTACGCTGCAGGCGAGTTCACAAACCAAAGTCGTCGCGCTGAGGGCGTCGAGACTTGGGTGCAACGTAAGGACAACACCGAGAACGAAGACGTCGTCCTTTGGCACAGTAAGCATTCCTCCCCGCGTCTTGATATATAACATATAACTAACAACTCCCTGCAGCCTTCGGTCTTACCCACAACCCCCGTATTGAGGACTTCCCCGTCATGCCGATGGAGCGCATTAGCATTATGATGAAGCCCGATGGCTTCTTCAACAAGAACCCGGCTCTTGACGTCCCGCAATCCTCCCAGCTGTTCAATAAATCTTCACTCCACCCCGAGGAGAAGCCTGCTGCTGCCTGTTGTGCCGGTGCTTCGTCTGCTGGCTCCAAAGCTAAACTGTATAAGCGCATTGACTAGTTCGCTTTCTTTTGAACCCATAGATACCCCATACACCCGTTTCAAGGCCTCAGGCATATCCATGGTTTCAGAGGGTATGTTTTGTTGATATGAATCGGCTTGGTGACTTTGTTTCCCCCCCTTTATTCTGGCCCTTTCCCATTGGGCTTAACGATATTTCATGACTTACCATCTCAATAAAGCGCAAACTTTGATCGATCGTTTCCTACATGTAATGCAATACATAGATACTGACTGCAAGAGTAGCAAAACACTAGCGGGATTGTAGTTATATCCATATTTGAATCACCCTGTGAGTAAATTGATTTGTATTGACAAGGGAATAATAGTGATAATAATGCGCAGAGAAAAGTGAAATAGTGGTTCGCTTCATATGAAGGGTTTATGGAACGCCGAGTTGAAATAAACCCGAAACGAAAATGGACAAGAGAATAGATGCAGAGCAGATGGCGAAAAAGAGAAAGATATCTCAATATAGATCCAACAAAAACAGTTCGCCAATATCATTCCTTCATATAATGACCAGCATACTGGGAGATCGAAATAAGTTGGATTACCGACGACCCGAATCAGAGCTGTGAGGAACATGGCCCTCAAACAAATCCTCCAGGTACGCGCTAGGAGCACGACCCTGCGGCGCTTGATTCAGATTCAACGAACTCGTCGAGGCACCCACATAAGAATGGCGCTGATTATGCGAATCATGGTAGACACCAGCCGGAGGCAGGGAAGGTGACGAGAGGCCAGCAGTGGGCGAGTACAGAGGATCGGGGGCGGGATTGGAGCTACCGGCAGCAGCATAGTATCCAGCAGGTAGGTATGTTGAGGCACGATTCCCCGCGCTTCCTGCAGCGTGTAAACTGGCATGCGATGCAGTGGGACCGCCTGCAGTAGGCGAGAAGAAAAGACCGCTGCTCGCGCTCGGGACACGGTTGGGCTTGTAGCTTGCGCGAGTTGCAGCGCCAAGTTTGTGAAGGGATACGTCGGTCGCTGGGGCGGCGGAGTAGGGAATTGATCGCTTCTTTCTGCTACCGCGGAGGAGGCGCTTTGATTCTGATGCGTGCATCATGGCGGCGCGCCGTACTGAACGGTTTACGAACCATGCGACCATTGCGTGCCATGCGAGCAGAACTAGGCCGATTAGCCCTAGCGCAGCGCCGACGGCGATGAACAATGTGCCTTCCGGTGCATTGCTCTCTTGCATATATGGGGCGTTTGCTATTGGTGGTATCGTCACAATGGCAGCACCAGTTGTGGTGGTGGTGGTGGTGGAGGAGGATGTTGATGATTCCGTTGTCGTGGAGACGGATGATGTTGTTGTAGTGCTGTCGGACGTCGTGGAGGATTCAGAGGATGTGGTGGTCGTATCCATGGTTGTGTCTGTAGATTCGGAGGAGGTGGTGCTCGTGGATTTTGACTTCGATGTGGAAGTGGTTGAAGACGTGGTGGTTTCACTCACACTAGAGGTCGTTTGAGTGGTGGAGAGATCGTCGGTAGTCTTAGCCGCATTGGTATCTGTTGTTGTCTCGTCGGCCGGTACGGCAGACACTTGAGCAGCGATGGCAATGACCAGAAGCAGTAACAGGAGGAATGACGGCTTGGATTTCCCAAGCCCTTGCGGTAGAACTCGCATGGCGGCGTAAAGAATCTATCAGCTGCTTCTCCACAGTATGCGGGTCACCTGGAGTAGGCGCCGATCCCAACGACAGCGAGGAACAAAGAAGATTATCGATTCTTGTCAGGTCATCAATGAAAGCTGGGCAGCAAGGCTAATATCTCTGCTGGTTCCAAAAATAACTGCGACTCGTCTCGTGGAAGATTGGATGCTCAACTCAGGCTGCAGGTCATGGATCCACAATCAACAAATTTCCATATGTGAGAACTTGGGAATCTCTCAAAAAACGAATGACTGTTGTTTAAGTGAGACCAACGAGTGCCTGAAGATGACCGTATGACAAGTCCTTAACCGAGAATTGGAAGAAACCAAAAGACGCCAACGCTAAAGGAGAGGGGGTGCCTTAGGCAAGACTGAAACTGTCACCTGACAGTTTCCAAAAAAAGACATAAAAGGACTTGAATTTACATAGGCAAATCTAACATTCGAAAACTGGGAGAATATGATTTATCATACATGGGAATACAAGATGATTGCCCCTGAAACCGACAAAAAAGAAAATCAATTGCAGCAATGGAGGTGTATTCCAAAAACATAATCCAAGAAAGCACTACAAATCACTGCGCTTTCTTTTGCACAGCAGCTGAGGTGTCCTTCTCAAATGCAGCATAGGGGATCTCGAGACTGCTTAGGGCATTGATGCCAATGTACAGGATCGCGAGGAACAGGAAGGTAGCCATGAGTCCCATGAAGATACCTGGAAAGAGGTGAGTATAGTGGACAGGGAGAAGGTGCGATTGGCAGATACAAACCTGGAGTAAAGTATTGATACTCCTCAAAGAGAGAGGTGTGGTTAGATGAGCTCGAGTCGCTACCCTGAGCGGAGTAGTCCCGTCTGAGCTCCATGCGGAGCGGGTCTTGGTACGAATCACCAGAGGCTTCGTAGATAACGGAATCCGTCTCGGGGAACTCTTTCGGCGAGGTGAGGTAGAGAATAGTATACTTGGATGAGGAAGGAAGTCGGTCAATGATGTCGGCAAGGAAACCATCTAGCAGAGTCAGTAACAATGAAGTGCATAGGTGGACTGTATACATACCGAATGCAGAAAGCTGCTGTGCGCGGTCCAAGTCTAGCGATAGCATGGGGAATTCGACATCAATAATCCTGGGGCCCTTCTCAAAGTACGAGGGGTAAGATCCGGCTTCACATTGTTAGCTCTGACGTTCTTCGCTGGTTTGCCAAGTTCGTTGTTGGCCACCAAAGCAACTTACAGGAAGCGTCGACGGCAGTGATCTGGGCCTTGCATTTCTTCTCCAAAAGATTCTTGATCTCCTTAGGTTCCACCAATCCAGCGACCTCGTTGATGCTCATCCTGGACCGGATCGAGCTGTCTTTCCCAAGCATCTTCGCACCCAAGCGGGGTGCTGACTTTCGCGTCGAGAAGTCGGAACTGTGCACACCAGGCTGGTAGACGACAACATAGTAATCGGATGGACAGGTGCTGAGAGATGAGGAAAGGTTCTCGAGGAGCGAAGCTCCTGTCTGGATGTAGGCGGAAGTCGTCAGGACCCTGAAGGAGAAGCGGTTAGCTAACTGCAGTCGGAGACGTTCAATCAAACATACTCAGAAGTTGAGGCGAGGAAGAATGGCGAAGTATCTCTGAAAGCATTTACGGCAGCAGCTCCAAGGGCCAGTAGCCCGAACCTGCTAAAATGCATTGTGTTTGGCGTGGGGGATGGGGTCAAGTTGGCGGTGATGTTGCCAACGGGAGGTGTCCGACTTGGCTTCGGAGGCGGTCGAGAACCCTGACCCGCCTGAGCTTTCATATCAACTTTTTTTTTTTGGTTTTGAACGCAGTTTTAACACAACTTACGACATACACAGGTCTCTTTGTTATTTGGACCAAATACTTAAGGTTGAGATTTTCATTCATCATGGGTCCTAAGGATTTGAAAAAACGCAAAATTGTTGCTGGGCCTAAAGTTGAAGAGGTCAATTTCGACGACGAGTCCCGCCATGAATACTTGACTGGGTTTCACAAACGCAAGGTGCAACGCGCCAAGCATGCGCAAGAGAATGCCATGAAGAGATACAAGGAGGAGAAGAGAGACGCAAGAAAAAAGGTTCGTCTTCAATGCGCGCCCAAAGACATCCGCTAATTTTCTAGATTCGAGAGGATCGCAAAAGAGACTTCGAACAGGCAATGGCGGAGCATAAAGCAGTACTCAAGCGCATGAAGGAGGATGCTGGAGATCTCGGCGCAATGGAAGGCGAGAAAGAGGAGGAAGACTGGGAGGGATTCGAAGAGCCTCCAGCAGTGGACTACGAAGCCGAATATATCGACGAGGACAAATACACAACAGTGACGGTTGAAGAAATGGATGCATCCCGTGAGGGTCTGCTCAAGGCTGCCAAGGGGGAGGATGAAAAGGGCGAAGAAAAGAAAACATACCCGGTTGAGTCGACAGAGGACGCAAAAAAGAAGAGAAAGCCTCGGAGTGCAGCCTCAGAAGCAGCCAGGAAAAAGAAGAGGAACTTCCGCTACGAGACCAAGGTTGAGCGCAAGCAAACAATGTTAAAACAGCGGGCTGTGAAATCGAAGAAGGCAAAGGCACGAAAGGGTGCAGCAGAGTAATGAGGAAACCACATCTTGAAAGAGATACGACATCACATGTGCATATACTCGGCTTCCAGCAATCATTCAGTCAATTTTACGGATCGCAGGCGTTTCACATGGAGAAATGAAATGATGCAGGAAATGGTAAACACCGTAGTGTACGTTGCATGATAAAAAGCTATTGCTATCAAAGCGCTGTATCTGGCCCATATAACTGGCACCAGCGGTAACACAAACAATCACGGCATGAAAAAGTAGACAAACCAGAGAATGAAGCCTGTATCCAACCAAATGTACCCCGATATCCTGCACCCATCACTGGTTTAGACCAGCTTAGATGTCGGCCATCTGGGATGCAAGGTCATCGAGCTCCTTCTTGACAGTGTTGTGTTCCTTGATCGCATCCTCATATCTTTGCTCGAGTTTGGCATGTTGGTCCTCGAGTGCCTGCACCTTCCGCTCGTAGTGACCAGCCTTGATGTCGGTTTGGCGGAGCCTGAGTGCCCAAAATGTCAGTATTTAACTTTGAAAGAATTGGTATCGGGCCGTACTTCTCATTTGTTTCCCGCAGAGTCTTGTCATTCTCCTCAGCCTCCTCCTCGAGGAGCTGCACTCGTCGCTGAAGGGCCTCGTTCTGGGTGTCGTGCTGGAGGCTCTGGCTGGCAGCCTCCTTAGCCTCCTTGAGGGCGGTCTCCGCCTTCTCAACCTCTTCCTCTAGAAGCTGGTTACGGTGGTTGAGCGATGTGATCTCTTGTTCCTTTGACAGATTCTCCTGTTCCAACGTCTTGACCTTGGCCTTGAGCTCATCGACGAGCTCGTGGGCCTCGTCAGCCTCGGCGCGGATGGCAACGATGCGCTAAAATGAATATCAAGTTAGTAAAATTCCCAGTGGGGAAGTGATGGAATGCTGGGGGGGTGCATATATGCATATGACGAGGGGCTGTGTGATTTTAGGAAACCGTCAAGCTACCCCGCCGGCAGGGGTGTTGGTGACTTACCTCCTTGATCTTATCCATTTTAAGGGTATTGAAAAGGGAGTAAAGAAGATAATATGTATGTTTGAAAGGAAGAGTAGTTAGGTTTTCGCTCAGCGAGAAACCGGGCGAGTGTTGGATGGGTGGGAAGATGGATTTGGGGAGAGTTTTGGGAGAGAAGGGGAGGAAGAATGGCTGACTGAATAAGTACACAGTACCAGCACAACAAGTACTAGCTCCACTACAGGGGAAGTACCGTATACTTACTGTGTACCAACTGCGTAACCATGGTATGGTTAGGTACACACTCCGCTCTTGCTCTCTGCCAATCACCGCCCAACGATCGCCACGTCTCCACGGGCAACCATTCGACAACACCATCTAGAACTTGCTCTGGTTCTTTATCACCTTCAACCCGACTTTGATTTCTTTGATATAGTGCATGAGAATTATCAGTTTTAGTTTGCCACTATGTTGGCTCTTCGCGACCAGGAGAACCTGGTAAACACCCACCAGACTGCTGCCGCAGCTAAGCCCTTGAACCAAAGCAAGCCGTTAGCACCCAAGACCCCCGGCAAGCAACGAAATGACGAGAACAACCCGTTGGCATTTGGAAATCGCACCGTAAAGGGCAATGGAAATCGCCAGGAGAATGGAAAACCGGGAAACGCGTTTATGACTCCGATGGGTACGCGTGCTTTTTTCGCGAAAATTAGAGATTTGGAGAGGATTGGATGACAACTGACTTTCTGTTCTTATAGTGAAGGACCGCGCTCCACTGGGCATGAAAACGACCAATCTTAAAGCCAACAATCTCCAGACGCCTGCGCCCTTTGGAACCACGAAGCAACTGAAGACAAACCGCAGACAATCGACTGCCCAGAAGATCAGGAAAGCTGCTCCAGTGACACAACAAGCTCAAACCAAAGTCCACATTGACGCTGCTGCCGATGATGTGCCGGATATTGAATACATGCCACCCAAGCCTAGAGGTACGCTAAGCACAACTAAAGCTGCAACCCTAAAAGCTTATTTCTGACGAGCGACAGACCTTCCCGACCTTCCAGATGATGTAACATATGACACCACATTCCCCCAGTTCCGACCTAAGAATCGCGCATTGGGGTTGGAGAGTGTTTACGGAAAGCAACAAGTTGGCAAAGATGGACTCACGGCGAAACAGCGCAAATTCAAAGAGGATTCAGCGGCGTGCGACAGGATGGTGGATGATATGATTATGAAACAACTCGAGGACATTGGTTTTGAGAGTTCCAGTGAGAGCGAGTCTGCAAAGGGGATTCAGCCAAATGCCATCCCCCCAAAGAGACCTACAAGCACACGTCAAACTCGCAGTGTGTCCACGCTTCGAGCTCGTGACGCTGCCGCAGCGCTTGCCGGACCTCAGCCGACTGCTGCACCTCGAGTGGCTCTAACCCCGAAACCACGGGTAGCATCATTGGCATCATCACTGGCTATGCCCAAAAGGCACGCTAGGGTCCCGTCTAACCCCTCTTCCATGCGCAACACTGCTGCTTCTGTCAACTCTCGGACGACTGTTGGCTATTCCAAGGGACGCAGCGTGTCGTCCACCATGCGGGAGCAACATTCCCAGACGCAGAGGACCTCGAGCTCCCAGATCCTGTCTCCCGAAATTTATATGCAGCTGTATGGACCTCCTCCGCTGGACTCGGAAATGTGGACTCGTTGCAAAGCTGCTGGATGCTTTGACACCCCGGACGAGATCACCCAGGAACCGGAAGAATCACTGCTCACATTTGACGAAGATGATGAGGCCCAGAGCTTCCAGCTCACTTTGTAGGGTAGGTTGCGAATGATACTCATCGAAAGCAGGATTCCAATATTCAATTTTACTTCAGTATGGCTATTTGGCAGGAGATCGGCAGTTGTTTACAGGGTTTGGCGGCAAGCCGAAGGATACCGGCGTTATGGAATATTAGTGTTAATGTACTTGTAACTGGATAGGTTGCAGCCCTTCCGAGGTAAACTGCGGATCATACTTGTTTCAGGCGTTCTCCACTCTCATGTTGATCTTTGCCAAGCCACAGACAGGCGAGAGCGCACATGCGCATTTTCCTCGGGCACTACGTAGGCAGTACCAGATTCTAGTGTGGAAAATCTTTTGTCATGGCTAATAATGGATGTTTGATGTTTGATCTAGAGGGCTCACAATAAGTTGAATGAGAGAAAAACCCACGATGTATGTTGTAGCTAATCCCTGTAATAATAGTGCGTACGTCAGTGGGCAAAATAGACCCCAATGGACAGGCAGGACACAGTAAACACGGTGTACCTGGCGGGTACCAAGTGAGCTAGCCCGTCCCATGGAACTTACAGGTACCACGTACTTCCCGGTACCTTGGTCTAGCCCACACCGCCCCCGGAATTGCCCATATCTTCTTATTTACTCTGGCCTCTCCTTTTCCCTTTCCATTCCTCTCAGGACCTTCGCCGCTATGACGACCATTCATCCGGACTCCATTGAGGAGTTCGAATATATCCAGACTCCGGCTGCCCCCGAGCAGTCCAAGCCTGCCTTCGATTGCGGTGTTCCAACTACCCTGGTAAGCGCACAGCTAGAGCTATCCGAAAGGGATGTTTTGATGATACCAGGACCTAATTTATTTCTTTTACTATTCAGTACCCAGCTATTAAGAATGCTCCAGTCCCTGCCGATTCACCCGGCAGTGACAGCTTCTCCAATGGCTTGATGATCGCTCTGGAGATCATCGTGCCCTGGTATCTGGCTCGCCAGGTTGGTGGGGGTTTCTATACCACCATCTTCTTTGCTCTCTTCACCTCCGTTCCCATCCTGGTAGCATTCTGGGCTGTTTCTTCTTCCGTTTCTCCTCGCAAGACCGAGAAGGCCAAGTACTGTGGCCGCCCCGTCGAGCACTACCTGCAGTTCCACAGCGAGCATGACCGTGCTACCTACCGTGGCAAGAGCAAGATCCCCATGGCTGTCTTCTACGAGAAGTACTTCAATGGCGAGGTTGACTTCAAGGGCGATGCTCTGGAATGCCTCGAGTACCGTCACGACTGGGCCAACTTCAAGTTCACCACTAGTCTCTTCAAGCACTTCCTGTTTGGTTTCATCCCCGAGATGCTGATGCACACTCGTTCGCAGGGTAAGCAAGTCTTCATGCAGCTCCATTGGCAATCCTAACCCTATTTCTAGATGAGGAGCAGGTCCGTGATCACTACGACCGAGGTGATGACTTCTATGCTTGGTTCCTTGGCCCACGCATGATCTACACCTCCGGTGTTATCAGTGATATCAACAAGGAGGAGACCCTCGAGGAGCTCCAGGACAACAAGCTGGCCATTGTTTGTGAGAAGATTGGAGTTAAGCCCGGTGACAAGGTCCTCGATCTTGGCTGTGGCTGGGGAACCCTTGCTAAGTACGCTTCCGCACACTACGGCGCTCACGTTACCGGTATCACTCTTGGCCGCAACCAAACCGCCTGGGGTAACAATGGTCTTCGCAAGGCTGGTATCGAGGAGGACCAGAGTCGCATTCTGTGCAGTGATTACCGCGATGCTCCCCGTGTCGAGGGTGGATACCAACACATCACTTGTCTCGAGATGGCCGAGCACGTCGGTGTCCGCCACCTCTCTTCTTTCTTGACTCAGGTTTACGACATGCTTGACGACAACGGTACTTTCTTCCTGCAGATCGCTGGTCTCCGCAAGTCCTGGCAATACGAGGACCTGATCTGGGGTCTTTTCATGAACAAATACGTCTTCCCCGGTGCGGACGCCAGTACTCCTCTTGGTTTCGTTGTTGACCGCCTGGAGGGCGCTGGCTTCGAGGTCAAGGCCGTTGACACCATTGGTGTGCACTACTCTGCTACCCTCTGGCACTGGTACCGGAACTGGATGGGAAACCGCGACAAGGTTGAGGCCAAGTACGGAAAGCGCTGGTTCCGCGTAAGTTTTTCTCTCTGAGTCTTTGGCCTTGCGGAAGTCTTACTAACCACCTTGTTAGATCTGGGAGTACTTCCTTGCTTCCTCCACCATCACTTCCCGCCAGGGTGGTGCCACCTGCTGGCAACTCACCCTTGTTAAGAACATCAACTCTACCCACCGTGTTGAGGGCATCCCCACTCAGTTCGGTCTTACTGGAGCTCGCCAGAGCGCCATCGACCGCGCTGGCACTCTTCCCAAGGCCCACATCATCAAGAAGGACCTTTGAAGGATTGATATACAATCATAGCCCTCATCTGCTTATCCGGGGGTTCATCTCAGCCCCCCTCGGACTAGTATGACGTTCTTTGCAAGGGCGCGGGAATATATTGGATGTTGTTCCACTGTGAACATATTCAACTGTTTAACAAGCATGTATGACATGAGTGACATGAGGTGAGGTGAAGTGAAGCTGAATTGCACGAGTGGAAAAAAAAAGGCAGGAGACGGCAGGGGAAGAGAAGCATGGATAGGTCAGAGGCCTATTTGGCTGGTCCACCTGGATATTTATTCTGCTATTTATCTGTGGTTATGTTTCTATTCTTTATGTCTCATCTCGTCGGATATTTGCACGAAGTGAACGAGTCTGTCTTTGTGATGTTATTTTTTAGAAGTCAATGGACTATTTTATCTAGACCAGCACTCGTTTATCCTTTCGCTTCAAATCGGTAAGATTGTAACTTCGACTGTTCCCGTTTCACACATGACGGTTACAAGTTCGTAATAAGGCTATAAAGCCTGGGAACTCGCGGGGTAATGCAGCAGAGTTATAGGGCTTCAGCTTTCTGCTAGCATCAAATACTAATTGGCATTGTCTAGCAAAGTCTTGATATATCTGTAGAAACCAAATTTAAGTCTTCCATCATTAGGTTCGTCAATCACTAAAACACCAAAGGCCATAACAACAAGCCACAAACACCAATTAGATTTCCCGACAATTAAGCGCCGACAAGAAAAAAAATAATAAATGACCAAGATTGCGATCCAATAGAATAAATGGTATATGTAAAGAGGGAAACAAAGGGGTAAATGCAGACGTCAGACCAGGCTGACCCTAGGTAAATAATTGGTACAGTGAAGAGTAAACAGAAAGAAAGTCATGCTTCTTGGGCCCAGAGATCAGGCCCAGGGAATTTAGGAATCCATTGTGCATGAGGTCCATTGTGCATGAGGTTACACCCATATAGAGCTGGATTGAGCCCCCAAAAGAAAACAATAGGCGTACATGGGCGTGTGATGAGCCGATTCCACACGCCGGAAAAAAAAAAAAAAAAAAAAAAGACCTAGGCCTCATCTATCGCTGCTCTAGTATTGGATTGGGTAGGGATATCCGGAGTTTGGTTGGGGGGAGCAATATATGCCCGAAGACTCAACCGTTATGTTGAGTTGAGAGGGAGTGTTTTTTTCTGTGTCTCGTTCTCGTTCCAAGTCGCTTGAAGTTATGATCAAAGATGAAAGGGGTGGGTAAATTTAATCCGCGTCGAATTTGTGGTTATATTCGCCGAGGAGGACGTCATCTGGGCCTGGGCCATGGGTGTTTCGAACTTTTAAGGCAGAAAAGCGTGAGTGGAATTGTCCGAAAATCAGGATAGTAGTGCTTGGGTCACACGGTTGGGATCAGAGGGAGTGCGGGTGCACAGGGGGAAAACATACTCCATTCAGCTTCAGTCCGGAAGAATACCCACATCCAACGTCGTACAATTTCGAGGAACATGAGCAGCCAGACTCCACTTTCGGTTTCTGGAATCCAGCCAAGACCTGGGACAATGCGCCATAGCCATGAGAAACGAAGAGCCAAATCCGCGATAATGACGTAGTGGTACATCTTGTCGGATCCAAAGTAGCGATATCGGCGAAGTCCGTATGGGTGGCTGCTGTCGCGACGTTCCGGGGAGAAAAGGGTCATATCCCAATCCTTGACAACATCCCACCAGAAAGAGTAGGCAGAGTTGATGAAAGAGACAATAAAGCTGTGGGGGTGTTAAAAAGGTATGGACACAATAGACGTGGAATAACAATCTTACAGAAGGCGCATCATGCTAACCTCGCTATATCCACGTAGCTCCAAGGGATTGTAGTTACGCATTTTGGAGGCCATCCAAATGACAGGGAACGCAGTTGCATATTTGAGAGCGTTGGCTAGGTGCTGGTTTGCCTTTTGCGTCTCTCTCCGGGTGACCGTGCGCCGCGCACGAACATATTCGGTCAAACACTGACGAAGACGAATCAAACTGGGAACGGCGAGGATGATCGGAACGACGATTGTACTTCCGCAGGCCCGGTTGGGTTTGGAGGTAGCGGCGAGGCCATCGGTGAAGAACATGCAGAAGCTGACATATAGATCTCCGATCACGCGGGCATAGCTAGTTAAGGCATCTGCCAGCAGAATGTCGCCAAACTTGCCATCCTGAGACTCGGCCAGACCACCAATACTGATCCGCTTGAGGGTAAGGAGAAATCGGATTCGGCCGGAACGGGAAGCGCGGTTGAAGGGCCAGATCAGGATAAGGAGGAGGATAATGAAGACCGATTGCGGGACCCAATCCAATCGTTCCACCAAATCAGGGGATCGCCGGGTGGCTAGGCAAAAGACGATAAACCATAGAGCAAGTGGGATTGTGAAACATGTGGCCAGGCGGTAGACAGCGGTGTGATGTGGACGTTGGGAGGAGGATGTGTGGGCAGGATATTTGATGAGCGCAGGAACATCCTAGAAGTACGGGAAATCTGATTAGCCGTCGGGAATACGATGGCTAGGTGAGGGGCGCCACTTACAATGTTCGCTTTTGCCAGGTATTGAAGGTTGAGACCCCATCCCCAGAAACCTAGCCCCTTGTGTTAACACCCCTAATCGGGACTTAATCGGACAAGAATGTCACCTACCAGCGACCAAGAGTGCCGCTACACGTAGCGGCAATGGAAAGGCCAGCCCAAAGGCATCCAATTGAGCATGTTGATCAACCGCCATCTTCCATTGATCAGGGGGGAGAGGGGGGAGATCACAGGAAACGAAAGGCTAAAGTAACAACAAAGAACCCCGTAGATAAACCAAAAAAAAAAGAATGACTAGGGGTGAGTCGACGATCTTCAAAGTCCGGAGGTTGAGACTTTTCCCAGTGAAGCCTCTGGGGCAGTTTAATAAGCGGAGAGGAGATTGTCCAGTACGCGCTTGGACTAGTCAGAGGCCGCCGATGGTCTGGATCTCCACACAATATCGAAGATATAATTAGAATATTAGGACTAATGAGAAGCGCATCTCAGGAGAAGAGAAAGACCAAGTAGACCAAGTAGTTACGTTGGATAACCACGTACAGATGGCATCATATAGTTAAAAATCTCTTTGAAAGAGAACTACGTAAGACCCCTGGATTTTGCAAAAGGGGGTACCGAATGAGGTACATTCCGCCACTGCAAGCCTTCCGCTTTCATCTGCAACAACGCCAGGTACCTCGCAAGTACCTTAAGTGGGACGCTTGCGGCGTATAATAAGTTGGTAATTTTGGTACTAATGAGTATCTGGTGGTATGGTAATCTATCCACGTGAGAGATCACCTGATCTAGAGACAAGTCACATGATGTCGTTCTATACCGAGGCATGACATCCGAGGGCAACTCCGGGGAATTTGTTATCTCCAGGTATGAAAGCTGGGGAATTGTACCTCTGACTCGTCTTGGGAGTGCACCAAGTTAGAAAATACCCCATTCACAATCACACTCAAGCTTAATATCCTTATATCAACAATCTACAATCCATCATGGCGGACGACGATTCCCATCTCTCTCTACCCACTCCGAACTCAGCCCTCGGCTCATCTACCTCACACTTTTACCCCTTTGCAACCTCACCAGACATCATCCGCTCGCACGAAAAAGATGCGTTTCTCACAGGCAGCCTGATTCAACAATCCCAAGGTATCATCCGTGCTCTCCGCGGCGCGCGATACGCTCACACCCACTCCGACGCCATCAAGCACCTCACAGAACTCCTCTACTTCACCCTAACAACTGCCATCGGCAATCGCACCCTAGGCGAAGAATACTGCGACCTTGTACAACTAGAAGATGACACACTTCAATTACCGTCAATCGGCCGTCGCGTGGGGTACATACTAAGCAGCATCCTAGTACCATGGACACTGCAACGTTTACTACCTGCACTTCGACGGAGAATCCGCAACAAGCTCGAGCGCAACATCGCACGCCAGCAGTTACGAGCGGCGCAGCAGGCTGGCCTGCTCAACAAGCCCCAATTCTCAACTACCCCGACTAAACGCCCGCTCTTTACGAAATTGCGCATCCAGCAATACATCCTTGAACACCTGGACTCCATCACATCCTTGTCGCCCATTTATGCGCTGAGCATCGCGACGTTTTATTTTACGGGCTCGTACTACCATCTCTCCAAGCGACTTTGGCGTCTGCGTTACGTTTTCACAAAGAAGATCGACGACAATGAACAGCGCATCGGATATGAAGTTCTGGGTGTGTTGCTTGTTCTCCAGATCGCCGTGCAGGGATTCCTGCATGCCCGCAAACTGGGCGCGAGTATGAATGAAGACGAGAGCCAGTCTGCGGATGCTGGCCAGTCTTCCTCGCAGGGTGGAATTGTCCTTACTTCGATCCAAAACCCGTCTGCTATTCCTCTTCTTCCTGCCTCTGTGCCTCTGTATGATCTCGAGGAGGATCCTGGTGCTGTTGCGTGGATCCCCGAGGGTCAACAGCGCCTATGCACCTTGTGTTTGGAGATGTTCAAGGATCCTAGCGTTACTACCTGTGGGCATGTCTTTTGCTGGATATGTGTTCGAGACTGGGTTCGTGAAAAGCCCGAGTGTCCGCTCTGCCGACAGGAGGTTTTGTTGTCCAAGGTGCTGCCTCTAAGAGGGTAGCTGTGTGGTTAATTGAGGTAATAAGTTCCCTAATAAGTTCCAGGCTAGTGCTTTCATGATCTTCGTGGATATTGCTGAAGAGATTGGCATAGCCGATGTTTATACACTTCTTTTGGATAAATATATACCCCCTTTCTTCTATCCTTATTCGAGCTGGTTTTCATGGATTGTAAGGTTCGATTGAATCCTGGCATGGAACAGCCGATGAATATGCATTTCCGGGTATAATGTAGAATTTAAATATCAATCAAATCAACATGCACGCTGTTTAAGCATAACACCTAAGAAGAAAGAAAGAAAGCAAAAAATTTCTCAGGATTGAAACTGTACAAATAGATGTTCTAGAATATTTGCAAATCAAAAAGAGTGGGGTATTTAGGGGACGACCAAATGTAAGTACTTGTATACATGCATATCTACATGGTCAGATCAATGGGTCTTCTTCGCTGTTGACTGCTTGTCCAAGTGGAAGAACAATGGGCTGATTGAGTTCAGCGTATGCGGGACGAGGCGGCATTGGGTTCATGGCTTGTCTTTTCGCCTCCATGGTATGGAACAAACGAACGCAAGCATACGGATCGGTAGCAGCATCTAGAGAAAAAAGACAAGATTAGCATTTAATGAGAGAAATTGTGCAGGTATCTGAGTACTCACATTGAACCTGACGATAGCTCAAAGCCCGAGTCCAATCACTGCAGCGGACATCATCACTTTTCTCGAGAGGGAGACCGAAATGCTCCTTTATTTGATCGCTGAGATTGACGCCTCTCTTGTTCACCAATTTAGGATTGTCTTTGCCGTACTTGATCAATTTGTACAAATGGCTGAGCTCGAAGGTGGCTTTGGCATCGATGCCGAGATACTTGCGCAGCCGTGTGCAGTCTGCCTTGATCGAAACACCCACTTTGATGACATCGGGAGATTCAATGAGGCGTTTCAATGATGGGGAAACCAAGTCCTCCAGAGAACGTGCAGGCTTGAAGAGGGCAACTTGGAAGATGGCGATACGCTCCTCATTTGCGATTTGGATCACCGAGACATTACTCTGAATGCTGTCCCAGCCGGATGCTTGAGCCTTCCATTCCATGTCGAATCCAATGACTTTGCTCCCGAAGAAGTGTTGGACAGCTTCTTCGGTACTTTGAAGAGTCCGGCAATAATGCACGATGAGTTTTTGGCCATCGGGGGTTTGCTGTGAACTATGGCTCCAAAACTGGGGGGCTGTAATGTCATTGGCACTGGAACCAATATCTGATGATGGGATTGGTTCAACTGCAGAATCATTCTCTTCAAGAGATCCTGGTCCATCTCTGGCCATGGTATCTGGGACAGAGGACAGAGCGTTTTCAAGCGGCCGTTCAGACAGGGAATCATGGCTGACACCACCGCTCTGTTGAAATTTTGTTTGATAGAAAATTGAATCCGTGCTATACTTTCTCCTGTTGTTTGGTTCTGGTTTAGTGAATGGTTTCCTCGGTAGCATAAGGGTGGATCGTAGTCCGTAGTGTGTCCGTGTGTCTGGGTATGAATTACTGGTTTCTCTAGGAATTGGTGGACGGAAGTCATCAACATCTGGCTCTGTGCCGAGGCTCACGTCTTTGCTCTTCGAGAGCATGGGCGGTGGCTTGGGAAGAGCCTGGCTCCCTTCTTGATTTGCCTGGCTAGCAGGTGTATAAACGAGGAAGGGCTTGAACCCAGGCGCGTCGTGGCTCCTGGATTTTCTCTTCCGGGGTCCAGGTGATGGCGGCTTCGAGATGACCTGACTGTCCTCCTGATTGTCCTGACCGGTAGGCGCGTCGACTGGTTCGGATACAGGCTTGCCCTCTGTTGTGTGGTCCTCTGGTTTTATTGTTGAAGGATTGAGCTTGTGTCCAAGGTGACTCTCATCGTGACTACCTTGGTTAGCACCTAAGTCGGCTGTATACCGTCGTGCAGATCTCCTCAGTCTCCTCCTAATTTGTCTCAAGGCAACCCTCAAGGGGTTCACAATCTGACTGGGCCCTTGATTATCCTGACTGGTAGGCGGGGACTCGGGATGGTATGGCAGTTGCCCTTTGATACACCTCGATAGATGGCTCTGAGAAAATTTGATAGAAGCAGCCTTTGTCTTGGGAGATCTGGATTCCTCTCGTCCCTTCTTACGCTTGGGCTTGGTCGTTGAAGAACCCAGTTCTAAAAACTGGGGGTTAGCGGAAGCATCCCGCATAATCGGGCGCTCAAACTTTGTGTGGATGGATTCCCACTCATTTCGCGACATGTGCATGGCGATTGAGATGATATGAGCGTCAGAAACCAGCTGGCCCATGCGATCAGTCCATTGCTTGAAGCGGCGGATATCCTGGCTTATTGGATCGAGGACTTCAAACTTCCCAGCAAGATAGGCAGGTTCTTCGATTGAGTGTAGCAAGGTTTCCGATCGAAGACGCAGCCAGTTTAAATGGATGTAACTAGCAACCATTTTTCGAAGTTCGCTGCGATGTTCCTGGAATTTCATGCACCAGTCGGCCAGGTTGGAAACAGTGTGCCGCCGAATCTCCTCAGGAACCCAATCCCACAATGCTCCATGATCACCTTTGAGGCTGTGGTGAAGGAACCAACCTTCATTATGAAGCCGCCATGTGGTAATATTGTTCAGGTGCAGTGGCGCTATTACATCCAATTGTCGCCAATAGATATGTAGCTCAGGGCTGCGGGCCGGTTTTGGCATCCAAAGACGCTTGTATTGGAGATAGATCTTGTTAGATAGCAGGAGTCGACTGTTGTGTAAGTACTGACTCGCCAGTGAGTCCTCTGGTGCACTTTGCGTAAACGCAAGTACGATATTCCTGTGAGCTAATCTAGAAGGACGTGCTGACGCAACTTCCGCCATGAAATCGCCCAAATTCCATAGTTCACTTTGTCGAAGTGGATGGAAAGCCATTTGCCTTCTGAGCCAGGCTGAACGGTGATGATGGGCATATGAGCGAATTTCGCTATCAATACGCTCAATGAGTTCTTTGTAATGGCCAAACACCCATCTATCGGCTGGAAGAAGGTTAAGGTTCGGATTGGTTTGAAGCTCCAAGCAAAGGTCCCTGATAGCGAAAGATCTTGCGTTGGTGGCTTTCAGTCGCAACTCGATATAGTCCTTTTCAATCAGTTCACTTTGATGAAGAACTCGATCAATTCGACTTCTTGCGGTATCCCGGGGTCTTAGATAATCATTGTTTAGAGAGTCTCTCAATTGACGGATTGATAGCTCGGAAGTGTTGATCTGAGATTCTAGGAGCGTTATTTGAGTCGCACGGAGAGAATTCTTCCAGCCACGGATGTTCTGGGCGGATATTTGCACCTTTCTTGCCAATTCTGGAGTTCCAGCAAAAGCAATGCAGCAGTATTCATGATCAATCATTCGACTGGTTCTCTTTGCTTTCGTGACAGCAGTCTGGATTCGGCCCAGTATAGAAGACGAAAGATGTCTCACTTCAGCGATATACTCTTTGGTGGTTTTCTCTGCTTGTAGAACTGAATCCGTGGCGTCTGACACAATAGCTATACTTTGCGCCCTGATGAAGTTTGATCGGTTTTCCCATTCAGTCACATATCTTTGAGTGGCATTGATAAATTCCCGAGCAACTGTGGTGGATTCAACAACAAGATCATCAAGGTGTTTGTACCTCAAGTTGATAAAATCCTCAACAAGTTCCTGATATGAAGGTAGCGAATTGAACTGCTTCTCAATATGCAGGCGTTCAGAGACTCGGTTTTTCCCCTCTACTCTCGATCGAACCAAGCTGGCCAAGTCTCGATGTTGAGAAGGGCGCACAAAGCTTGACCGGCCTGGAGTTCGTTGCACGGGTTTTGGTTCTGGGAGTTCGTCGTCGTCATCCCATATGCCTTCTTTGCGAGCAGTCTTGAAAAAGGTCCGCTTTGATTGAGAGGTCACGAGCGGGGCGCAGGGGGAGCTTGTATTCGGTAGAGACACATGGCGGAGCGGTGAGACAGATCGTGCGCAAGTATTAGGGCCACTGTAGTTAGGTTAGAAAAAAATAGCTATTGAAGCTTAACACCAGAGAGTGTGCTTACCGCCGCCGCTCAGAAAGTCCCCATCGTAGTGGCCCATGGGATATGGATCTATCGAGACCGCCATGTTTTGCAATTGAAGATTGTGTCCTCCGACTTGCTAAAAGATTTGGCCGCATTGGCATAATGTGTGACAATCATAGTGGACCAGCCTGGAGCCCCACGAAACAATCGAAGATAATCAATTTGATGGACAGCAAATGGTGGCTCAGTATATGTGCAATCTACGAAACTGCAGTAGGAGACCAATTAAGGATCAGGATAGCACTCCATGTTGCGGAGCTCCAAGCGCCTTTGAAAGTTGCCTCTAAACTTTGTTTAGCTTAGCCTCTCGGGCCGGATTATCAGAGGTGCCGAGCGACGAGCGATCACGTCCTTTTCTATATCGAACTTGCCCACGCGGAATGCTCGATCACCTTTGTTTTTAAATCAAACCCCTACCCAAGAAAAGATTGATCAACAACTCATATTTTCCATCTCCCGAAATTATGGCTTCTCAGCTCCTTCCTCTTGGTGTGTACCTAATGACCCAAGAAAACCATGACCCCGCTAACTCGTTTGATAGAGCTCATTGATAAGTGTGTTGGCTCCCGGATTTGGGTTGTCATGAAGGGTGACAAAGGTAAACTAAAATTCAATGGTTGATAATGAAAATGAATCAGTGTACTAATGCTTATAAAGAGTTCTCCGGGACCTTGCTCGGATTCGATGACTACGTCAGTGAGTATCCCTGTATGAGAAGTGCGACGATCTCACCAGGCACTAATTTCGACTTAGACATGGTTATGGAAGACGTGACAGAGTTGTACGTATCTTCATTTTTGATTTTCCCAGCTTTGACTGCCCTTTTCTTTTCTGTGGCCGTGTTTGGTTGCCTTAGCTCCTATCCCCACTAGGCAGTGTTCATTGAGCTCCATCTGCGTGAATTGCTTGTCAAAATTCTCGACAAACCACTGCTGTGATTGCTTCCTGGACTAACTTCCTCTCAGCGACTACACCGGTGCCCAGATCAAGCTCCCTAAGCTTTTGTTGAATGGAAACAACATCTGCATGGTAAGTCAATGTTACTCTCTGAGGCCATCTGGGTGCTTTATTAACTCCTTAATTAGTTGATTCCTGGTGGTGAAGGCCCCGTGGCAAGCTCATGATCTTGAGATACCCAGTTCTTGCCGTGACGAAATAAAAATTTGTGTATTAATGATACCGAACGCAACGAGATAGAACAAAATCGTTGAATGAATGAACCTTCATGCCAAGCGTGCTTTTGGTCTTTCTCCTTTTATCCCGAGTCTCGTCGTGTATAGCTCAACATTGGAGTAAGACAAGGAAGCTGTTGTCAAGAACACCCAATAGAATGTGCTCGATGGATAGCTACAATCCAGGGGCGTTTTCCACAGCACAGTCCGCCTACAGGGACTAGCTACAGCCTCCAATGATATATGAGATAAGGCATGCAGGGACTACCTAGCCTCCCAAAGACCTCGGACCACCAGCGGTCTAAGATAAGCTCTCCAACCACAAGTCCGTCTCTACCTGAAATCAGCTTATCAACGGCTAGTCCCGGTCGCCGCCCGCTATTTACAGTTTATAACCGGATATTAATAATATCTGGAACCATCTCATCGATACGAACAGAGGCCCCTGCATGCTGATCGGGCAATTCCTCATGGATATCATGATGTACGATGAAGCGACTGCAAAATCGCCTTAACTACCCCACATTCGTATTAAATTGCTAGCCAATCCACTGCTATTAAGTGGAGATTAAATATGATGTTTGAACCTTAACGAATAGCTAATTATGATATGATCATCTGCAGTACATTATTCGATATATGTTGTATAGCCCCCTCCTTTGTACCTCCGTATATCTGGATATCGACCGGGATAATATTTTTATGCTGGAGAATTGACCTCTCGAGAGCTATTCCCAGATCATAATACCAAGCATGCTGCCGGAGGCTTTTAGGTGCCAATTGAAAACAAGATAAGCTGCCCAGGAAAGTGGTAGCCTCAGGGACCGGAAAAGGGGTCGCTGTGGATACGAGCTTTTAAGTTTCAAGAGCCAGCTTTCGGCGGATAATCATGGATACTCGAGTATTCACGCGAATTCCCTGGTGAAAGCACGTTTCTTTGCGCCGCCTTTTTTCCCCCCAGATTCCAACGTTGACTATGTGGAACCTGTTACCTAACAGAATGTCACCTCCACATTTTATATGCACCTAATATCGACTCCGTATTTACAGGGCTCGTTTAGATTGATTCTCACCGCGAATTGAACTAAATGAAGTGAGACAAATTATGAAATAACTCAATGAAGAGTTCCGACTCGGCTTTCGGGAATTATGAACGTGCCGAGAGAGAAAAAAAAAACATTACAAACTCAGGGAGTACGGAGTGTATATTGTTTCTTAGTCATTAATCTGGGGTAATGTCGGGCCCATCCATGGCGAAAATTTGAATCCGCATTGCGTGTTTGGCCCGGGCATGTGCTCATTTCCGGGGATTTTGGTCGGCTTGAGTAACCTCAAAACGAAATCCGGAGGACTCCGACACTTTGCGGGGTATTACCCGTGGACTGCTGATGGAACCTAGCAAACCTAGTGTCCACGGAAGAGCCAACTTTGTGCTACAGATCTAACCGAGGGATTTTACCTGGGCCTATGTGGAAGGCAGCAAAGTCCTTTTCACGTAAGTACCATTCGGTCGCAGACCTAAAACGAATAATGGACAATCAGCCTTGGCTCTAGTCAAGTCATCGGAACACGAATGCCAACCCAACCCGATGTGACTGTGGCTATCTGTTGCGGGAGCGTGGCCAGTAAAATCAGTCCCTGCGCGCCATCAGCTGGGGAAGGCTTGAGTGGCTGGTAGAGCATAAGTTCTATTCAGCTCAAGGGCGAGAACCGCGCCTTTTTTTTTTCTCGCCCCTATTTTCTGACCGTACCCAAGTATTATGGAAGCAATACCCTATCTAAGAAACTGGTGACTTGACCCGCAATGGGAACATGCAAGATAAGACTGGTGGAGCCGGTTGTCGCATCTCGATTTAGCCAAAGAGCTTCTCTCACTTGAAGCGAGAGGTCACGCGATTACAAACACCTTAAGATCTGAACAACTTGAGATCTTAACGTTCGTTAGCCAAATGTAAGCCAAATGTAAGCCAAATGTTAGCCAAATATTAGCCACCAAATAATGTGATGAATCCGGTCCAAGCTTTGACGGGGATGCCCGAACCCAGCTACTGGCCCATGAAAGTCTATTCGCGGACCTAAGGATGCGAGGGCATAATCTTGGACCTACCAGACGTTCCTGTTCTGCATCTTGGCTAGCAAAAAAAAATACGAGGATGTTCTTACCGCGCCGACGGCAAGGCCAATCATTACAGTCTCTAATAGGCACCACATGATATTGTCTCCCCAGCACACCCTCTCTCGGTTTCCTGGTATGCTTCTCCCGCGCTTCCATGCATATCACTGGCAGACCGCCACGAGCCACCCAGGCAGACTCGCCCTAAAAACGCCAAATGAGAATGTTGTGGCGCCATTTCTTAACCCTAAGGGTCCAACAGAGCTCATGTCAGGCGATAGTGGCAAAACCAACCGAGGCGGTTCTTGGGATGTCGGCAATCTTTCTACCATTATTAACACCAGGCCAAGACCTTACCATAAGGCCAAGAGGAATATAACCACGGAATTGTGAAAAGGGCCAGCCTCGGTGGGGCTGTAATTTCTCCTGCCATATGGCATTGCACGCATATCCCTGGTGGCCCATAGCGCATGCCACAGGAACGGGGTCCGTCGGGAAGCCTTCCCATAGGCAAGGGATGAGCGAAAAGGAATCATTCCTTTTCGGTGCAGTCAGTAAAATATATCATGTAAAGTGCTAGCATCCTTCAAAGGTTATTTGATTCCAAACCTAGAAAATCTCTCAAGATAAAGTATTCTAGAAAGACTAGGAAGTTGTAAGGGACAGGAATGGCCTTATCTCCCGAGTCCGATCTGATTGGGTAATGATCGACTATCACGGGTAGAGTGCGGAGAGACTGACAGATGGGGTTTAGTGGATCTGGGGATTTGCCGTCTTTGGGCTCCAGAAGCTTGGCTTTTTCTTCAAACCCACCTTGGCAATACTAAATATCATGATACAGATAAAGTCATTCACTGTCAGCATGACTCTGCAAAATATGAAACTAGGGAACTGTACGGAGTACTCTCCTACACATCGTTCATGGGCGAGAGATCGTCCCATTCTGACAGGCTAAATCACGGAAGATAAGTAGTGGCGTCTACCAGGGGTTCCACCTGGATACCCTTGACTCGAAATAATGAACTCTTATTTTACCTTTTTAGTCCAGATAGGTGAAACATGGAAGTTCTACGTTCCAGCTTATCTCCCGCAAACTGTCTACAACTCTCCGTTATGCATGTAACTCCTAGCCTCGAACACTTTTACCTGCTCATTTAAGACAAAAAAAAGATAATTTGCCTCGGGACTGGTTACCCAAACCATGCCAAGGTCATCAGAAGACTGGAGTCTCAAAGGTTATTAGTGCGAAATATTAGTTGGTCTAAGCGCAATGAAAGTAGATAAATTTGCGTTCTTTTTGATTTTATTTTAATTTGATTATATTCAACGTAAAATTAATTATATCGCTTTTATCTGAAATTGGACTGGTCGTATTTATACCCTCGTATCCCCCTCCCAAACGGCCAATCTTCCACTTGTTTCACCTTGGTTCAGACCTCACATTATCTGTTTTGGTCGAACAGATAGATATTTCTCTCTATCTTTTTGGATAATCCAAACCTTTTAAAAGAGAAATCTATTCACATACACACTATGGAGGAGAAGAAGTTTGAGGAGACCACCGTCCAGGCTGGCGCGGATGGTCCCCCATCCTATGGAGACTCGTCTGCCACGCGCGGAGGCTTTGGCCAACGGTTCATGGACAGCTTCAAGAGAGACCCCAACCAAAGGGTCAGCCGTACTGGAGCCGATGGCGCTGGCTTCGATATCGAGACTGCCGCCCACAACACTGCCAACTCCCCGCTGCAGCGCAACTTGAAGGGTCGCCATTTGCAGATGATTGCTATTGGTGGTTCTATTGGTATGTTTCCCATTGTTGTCTCAACTCATACGACCTCGCTAATTCCATTTGCTATGTAGGTACCGGTCTGTTCGTCGGTTCCGGAGGTGTTTTGTCTGTTGGTGGTCCAGCCTCAGTGCTGATTGCCTATATCTTGATTGGATGCATGCTTTACTGTACAGTTCACGCCCTGGGTGAAATGGCAGTTCTCTTCCCCGTTGCCGGTTCCTTCGCCACCTATTCGACTCGTTTCGTGGATCCCGCTTGGGGTTTCGCTATGGGCTGGAATTACGCTCTCCAGTGGCTCATTGTCTTACCCTTGGAGATCGTCGCTGCTTCTATCACTGTCGAGTATTGGAACTCGGATATTTCAAATGCCGCCTGGGTAACCATCTTCTGGGTTCTGATTGTCTCGATCAACATGTTCGGTGTACGAGGATATGGTGAGGCTGAATTTGTCTTCTCCATCATCAAGGTCGTTGCCGTTATCGGCTTCATGTAAGTTATTTTACTGTCTTGAAACTTGAACACCTCACTGACATGATTATTAGCCTCCTTGGAATCATCCTCAACTGTGGTGGTGGCCCCCAAGGTGGATACATCGGCGCCAAGTACTGGTACACCCCAGGTGCCTTCCATAACGGTTTCAAGGGACTCTGCAGTGTGTTTGTCAACGCCGCATTTGCCTTTGCTGGAACCGAACTTGTTGGTCTTGCCGCCGCCGAAACTGCCAATCCCCGCAAGTCTCTTCCCACTGCCGTTAAGCAGGTCTTCTGGCGTATTGCTCTCTTTTACGTGGTTTCCCTTACCGTCGTCGGCATGCTGGTGCCATATGACGACCCGAAACTTCTCAGCGGTTCCTCCTCCGCTGATGCCAAGGCGTCTCCTTTCGTCATTGCCATTGAGAACGCAGGAATCAAAGCTCTGCCTTCGGTCATGAACGTCGTCATCATGATTGCGGTCCTGTCTGTCGGTAACTCCTCCGTCTATGGATCCTCGCGTACCCTTGCTGCTCTTGCCGAGGCGGGCCAGGCCCCCAAGTTCCTTGCATACATCGATCGCAAGGGTCGCCCCCTGCCTGCCATTATTGTTGCATCTACCCTGGGTCTACTTTCATACCTCGCCGCCTCGGATGTGCAGACTGATGCCTTCAACTGGATGATGGCCATCTCAGGTCTCTCATCTATCTTCACCTGGGGTTCTGTGTGCGGTGCCCACATCCTCTTCCGTCGCGCGTGGAAGCAACAGGGCCACACTCTGGATGAGCTGGCCTTCCGTTCCCAGCCCGGCGTTATTGGCTCGTGGATTGGTCTCATTTTCAACTGTCTCGTGCTGATTGCCCAGTTTTGGGTTGGCTTCGCCCCCATTGGTTACGCAGACATGAGCCCTGGCGAGATTGCCGAAAAATTCTTCGGTGTCTACTTAGCCGCCCCCGTTGTTCTGGTTTGCTACGTCGGATATAAGTTTACATATAAGACCAAGTTTGTTCGCACCTCCGAGGTGGATTTGGTTACCGGTCGTCGCGAGCTTGACATCCAGCATTTGATTGAGCAGGAGATTGCCGAGCAAAAAGACTGGCCGAAGTGGAAGAAGGTTTGGAAGTTCTTCTGTTAAGCGGATGTTTTATCTTTTTTTTTTCGACGTCTACCCCTATGTACTACATCTTGATCTTTCATTCTTGAAAGCTTGCTTAAAGATAATTACGATACCATAATTTTTCTATGAATATCATACGAAACGTTCATACGTTTTCTATTGCATAAACTCCACGATGATCATCTCTAGCCTCCAGCCTTGGCTGTGGGGGACCCAGGAAGTCAATGGCTTTATAGGTAAAGTGCCACAATAACTATATTGTATTGTACTATATATTCTTGTGATACATTTTGATTGAATAGTATATCGCTGAGATATTCAATATTAATACAAATTGTAAACAAAAAAACAAGACACCAGCCTCCCCCCTTTTTTTTCTTCAACTGAAAAAAACCAAATTTAAAGATTTGCCAATTACCAGTGTAATTTTCAGCCAAAAATAGCCCGAGTGGATTCAAAGACGGGGGACAAGAGCCACGCTGTACGCCAAAATGGCTCTTTGCTGGGCGGTAACTCATGGATTGGTCTCAGATGTACACAAATCCACCGTAATATTACGAGCCACATGACGGCCCATCTGGAAATCAAACTCCAACTCATTCTTAACTTCATCTTTCCATCTGTCTTTTGTCTTTTTTTTGTTGCTTGCCGAGTTGCATCGGAATTCGCTTAGGCTTTCATTCATTTTAGCTTCAAATTCCTCCGCGATCCCGGCGCTTAACACCTTTGCGCACTCTGTTCTCTCGCATTCCAAAGTGATCTTCTCTGCTTCGTCATTGGTGTCTCGGTCTATGCGCAGTCTCATCTAGCGTCAAGACTGGATATTGAATTATCAACAAAGCCAGCCGGTCTGCCCTCGTTGTCCTTGGTCATATCGCAAACACAGAGCCTCAGTAGCCGCCCAACCTCAATTTGCTCCGATTCGATTAACTCTTTTGAGTTCCGCGCATTCTCCACCCTTTTACGATTCCCGTTTTCCTCCGATCATACGAACTCACCGGTGTCAGCTGCCGGATCGCTTTCCCTTTTTACGCCAATCATAACTTGTCTCCGCTTGACGGCCTGAATCAGCCTTTCAGCCGCAATAATGCCTGGCTTTTCAGACTCTTTCTGGACCCCCGACTATGCATCGGGTCTGGGGGTGCTGTACGGGAAGTTGCAGCAGGGAGTTGTGGAGAACAAGCAAATCCTGGCTATTGCGTCCATGCGTGCAGATGCAGAAGATCAGTATGGACTCCGCATGGGAGATATTGCCCCAAGCGTGGATAGGATGACGGCGGTGGGATTCGGCAAGGATGACGGTGCCAGTGTTAGAAAGGTTTGTTTCAGACGCGTGGAATGGACCGGAGTGAAGAAAGACTGACGTCGCGCGAATCTCGCTACAGGCATACGAAGGAATCCGTACCGAAATGATCGAGGCCTCCAAGAACCACCAGAAGATCGCCAACAATATCCGTGAATTGGTAGTATCGCCCTTCCGCCGCTGGAGCGAGCAGCATGACATGCGTGTTCAGTATTCGCATGACCTCCTCCAGTCCCGCATCAAGGAACACACCAAGCAAGCGGAGTTGGTAAGGAAGTTGCGCAGTACTTACTTCAACAAGTGTCGTGTCGTCGAGGACCTCGAAGAAGAAAACAAGCTTGCGTTCCAAGACCCCGAGTCGAGCCCCAAGATCAAAGCTACCCCGAAGATCGTTCTCCCCGTCGAGGAAGAGCCCGAGGAGGACCCCATCGAGTTGGGTGAGCGAGTTTTCCCGCCCGACCACATCAAAAAACTCCTCTCCCATATGCTCGATAACATCAAGCTTGGTGAGGCGAAGGTTCCCATTATCGGCACCTATTTGAATGTGTCCACCGGTGCGGATATTGCGCAATATATTCAAACCTACATGGAGGCCGACAATCTCGCCCAAGTGGAGATAATTGGTCAGGATATGGTAGACAACGGTCTTCTTCGCTTGGTTGGAAATATGGGCAATGTATTCGCGAATAGTTCCAAGATGAACTATCAGTGGCGTCCTAAAGTTTTCCAACTCACCGGTATTCCAGAAAAAAGAAGCCTCTCATGCGTGTCACCTCGGTGGCATCAAGCGAGGATGGTAACGGCAGCGACTCGCCTATTGCATCTGTCTCTGAGATTCTGTCTGGCTGGAACCCCCTCAACAACCCTTACCCTAACGAGACACCCTCGGAGAAGCTCCGGAGAGAGGCATTGGAGGCCGATGAACGGTACAAGGTTGCCGTTCGTAAGCTTGACCAGATCCGCTGCCGGCTGGAAGAAGAAGTCATCGGCCAGCTCAAGTACATGGAACAGTGCGAGCTGGACCGCCTCAGGGCCATTAAAGCCGTGGTTCTTGACTTCTCGGGCGCGATCAGCAATGTCATTCCCAACCTGCAGAGCACAGTGGATCATATGATGCTATATCAAGAAACCATTCAGCCCCTCGGTGACTTGAGATATCTGCTGGAGAACTACCGCACTGGTGGATTCGTACCTAAGATTCAAGCGTACGAAAACTACTATGGTTCCGTTGAAGGTACAGCCATCGTCGTTGCCCAGAGATAAAACACAGCTAATTTTAATTTTCACTAGAACAAAATTTCGGTGTCGACCTTGAAGCTAGAGCCCGTGCCGACCGCAAACGTGTTCCCATCCTGGTGACCACCATTTTGACCTACCTGGATAACCGTAAGAAATTCATGAAATATGTTCAAATTCATAAATCAACGCTCACAAATCCTACAGGCTACCCTGAACTTGAAGGCGATGAAACACGGCGAATGATCTGGCTGACAGAAGTCGATCTAAGCACGACACATAAGCTTCGTCAAGTCCTGAACAACAGCAAGGCCGATTATGCCGAGGTGTTGCCTCAGTTCGAAATCCCAGTTATTGCAAGCGTTCTAAGATTGTACCTTCTTGAATTGCCAGGTTCGTCGCTCCCTTTGTGGCTTGATATAGGTGTATGCTAATCTTCTGATAGACTCGTTGGTATCCTCACAAGTTTACGAGATCGTGAAAACTATTTATTCCACCACTGCTCATGAGACCACGGAAGAAGGACGGATCAAGGTTCTGCAAAGCACCCTTGGACAACTCCGCCTTGTGAATATCGCTACGCTTGATGCCATTATGACTCACTTCACGCGCCTGATTGATTTGACCTCGGCCGACGAAGAGTACATCACTTCGTTGGCACAGGCCTTTTCCCCTTGCATTCTCCGCCCTCGCATAGAGAGCAGCCTGACGATGAACGAGCGCCACAGCTACCGCCTGATCCGCGATCTGTTTGCCCACAAAGACACCATCTTTGGTGAATTGAAGCGCCAATCGAGTGCGCTGGGAATTACCAGCTCCAGCTCCAACCGTCCACGCGCCATCAGCACGGACGAGAGTAACCGTCGCGCGGCGATGGAGGCTCGCCAGCGAGCCATTGTCAACCGCAGCCGGGCAACCAGCCCCGCTAATCGCCAACGGCATCGACGTGACCGCTCGAGTGGTGCTTCGGATATTGGCCGGTTCCCGATCAACGTTAGCAGCCCCCCGATCGCAGATCCACCCGTGGTACCAGTCTAGATGTACCAGCAAACAAGGCTCCCCAACTCGAATCTGAGGATGCTCCTACCGTCAACACCCAAGTTGCTGAACCTGTTACTAACGACACGTATACCGAGTCTCCTGCCTCGGCTGATGCCAGCACCAGCGCCCACTCGAGCTCCCCCAGCCCCCCTCCTGTTCTTCCCGAAACAGCATCCGATGACTCTCCAACTCCTACTCCTACTCCAGCTGCAGCATCCGGCGAGTTTGAGAAGCGCAGTTCTATGTCTCGCTCTTCTGGCGCTCGTTACAGCCGCAAACCAGGCCTTGGTAGCGTGTCTAGCTTCCCCACTGGCTCGGCAGTCGGGGCCAGTGGCACAGACAGCAACCGAAGCAGCATCGCTGAAAGTGAACCCAACAGAGTCACTCTGGAGGACAAGCCTATGGATGACTAGCTTTGAGGATTCGTGGATGCAGAGGAGACCTTGTATAGATCGAACTGGAAGCAGTGTATCGGTGTGCTGAACATATGCATTATTGCATCACGGTCCACTGCATATCTTCCTTGTTCCCTATTTGGAAGTTCACCTTTACTTTTTCTTGTCTTTTTTTCTTCCCCTTTTGAACTTGAACTTTTACTGCATGCCTCTTAAGGCATGCGTGCATACATACCCTGTCCCTTCTGCTGTGTTACTGCAGAGTGGGTTGTTCACTTCCCTTTTATCTTACCTCTGTTCCTGTGTTTTTCCTCTTTATGTTCCCTGATGCATTCCCTTTGTTGCCCTCGTGGTGTTATCCACGTGGTGTATGTATACTCCTGATTCTTTCTGCATATGACTTCCTTTCTGTCCTATATATATAGCATTACTCTCTGTAGTTCTGTAGAATTTATGTGGAATTCAGCTACTAGCTGTTTTGACCCTTTTCAAATTGGCATTTCAATATGCCCGAAATTACAGACTCCACCAATCTCTCTGGACTCGGGGAAAAAGCCACCGAGTTTTAGCTCCCATTAACTCCCCAATGATCTTTAATATTGAAAATATCCTTTCATGAACATCTCCAAAAACCGAAACCACATTTGTACCAACCCCGCCCCATCTTACAATCTACTTAAACCCCACAGAAACCACTCACTACATACATAACACAAACCATGACACCTCAAATCCCAATCGTGGACTCCCACATCCACCTCTTCCCAGAAACACACCTAAAAACCCTCTCCTGGCACAGCCCCACCAACCCCCTCGGCACCCAACACAGCGTAAACGAATACCACCACGCAACCAAATCAAACCCCGCCCTCCGAGGCTTCATCTTCCTCGAAACAGACCGTCTCTCTTCAATAACCCCCTCACCACCAAACCACGGCTGGCAACACGCCTTGGACGAAGTCTCCCTCCTAACCCGTATAGCCCTCGGCACACCCATCCCAGGCGAAGGCCACCTCCCAGATGACAAGAACCTCTGTCTGGGTATCGTGCCATGGGCGCCTGTGCCTGGCGGACCGGATGTGCTGAGCGCGTATATGCAGCAGGTGCGGGATCGCACTGGAGTGGTTTGGGGGAAGGTTAGGGGGGTTAGGTATTTGGTGCAGGATAAGGTTCCGGGGACGATGCTTGGGGGTGGGTTTGTTGAAGGCTTGAGGTGGCTGGGAAAGGAAGGGTTGGTTTTTGATCTTGGAGTTGATGCTAGGTCTGGGGGGTTAGGACAGTTGAGGGAGGCGGTTGAGATGATGGGGTTGGTTTATGGGGACTTGGAGGGGGAGGCTGTTACGATTGTTATTAGTATGTTTTTTTTCCTTCTCTTTTTGTTGCTGTTGGGTTCTTCTTGCTGACTGCTATAGATCATTTGTGCAAGCCGAATCTTCGTTTGGAGAAGGTCGATATTCGTTCTCAGCCCGAGTTCCTTGAGTGGAAGGATCTTGTGACTAAGATGGCGACGGCGAGTCCTAAGACTTATATGAAGCTTTCTGGTGGATTTTCAGAGCTTCTACCGCTCGAAGCCGAGTTGGAGCCGGATTTTGCGGCTATTGTTGAACGCGTACAGCCATGGACTGATGTTATATTTGACACTTTTGGAGCGGATCGTGTTATGTTTGGATCCGACTGGCCGGTGTGCAATGTTGGAGGTGGTGGGAACGATGTCGCTTGGGGTAGATGGAGACGTGTGGTGGAGGAGGTTTTGGAACGGAGAGGATTGTCTGAGGAAGAGAAGAGGGGTGTATGGGGATCTGTTGCTTTGCAAGCTTATGGTATAGAGATATAGAGATGTGATTACTATGAAACATGGAAGAACAAAGCCATATGTGTTTAAAATACGTATATTCATGAATAAATAGGTTGGACTTCCAAGAGAAGTTATTGCAGATTAACGAACAACCCACCATCAACCAGTAGCTGCGCACCAGTCACATAACCACTCAATTCCTCACAAGCCAAGAAAACAGCCGGCCCAGCCAAATCCCGCGGCTGGCCCAGTCTGCCCAACGGGATCCGACCCTCCATATAATTCCGCTTAACAGGATCCTTCATATCCTCCTCATTAAGCTGTGTCCGGATAGTCCCGGGGAGCAGCGCATTACACCGAATGCCATATTTGCCGAGCGCACACGCACATGACTGCATGAGACTCAGCACACCGGCCTTGGTAGGTGTGTAATGTGTCTGCTGGGCACCGCCGACCAGAGCAGAGATGGAGCTCACGCCGATGATGGAGCCACCCGATGGCGACTGGGTCAGTGCCATTTGGCGGGCTGCGGCTTGGGTGGCGTAGAATGCGCCTGATAGGTTTGTTGAAATTGTGTGGTTTAAGAGGGAGGGTTCGAGTCTGGTGGGGTTGTTAGAGAGGGGGTGGGATTATAGATGGGAGGGGGGGGATATAGCCCACTCTAGGAATTCGGCAAACTGGCACACGCCTGCATTGCTCACGAATACATCTAGTCGACCAAATGCCTCGACGGTCTTTGCAACGAAATTCTGGCCTGTCTCTGGCTGTGAAATGTCGCCGGATACCGTGAGGAATCGGGTCTTGGCTGCTTCGGCTTCAATATCGTTCACGTCTTTGCGCAGTGCTTCGAGCAACGCGTCTTCCTTTTCGCCGCCGAGGTGACTGATGGAGACTTTGGCTCCATGGCGGATGTAATCGAGGGCAATTGCCTTTAATATGATTAGTATGTATTTGTTTCTCTGAATCCATTTTAATTCGGAGATGAGAAATCATACCCGTCCAATGCCTGTGAGGCCACCTGTGATGGCGGCGACTTTGCCAACTAATAACTGTGGGAAAGACATTGCGGATGTTGTGAATGGAAGGTCCTTTGAAATTTCCACAATTCTCTCACCTAGGGCAAGGTGGGATGAATTTCTCGATGAGCTCGGGGTTTCGTGGTGATGTTACCCCGAAGGTGTGGGGAAGCCCCCACCTAGCCAGGAGCAACTCCGGCGGGTTAGAGAGGAACTCGTGATTATGTTAATATCTGATCAAACTAATTCTCAGAGAGCATCTGCTTTATATTTGTGATTATTTTATGCTGAACGCAACTTTTGGACTGGTCTTTGGGAAATAATATCTTATTTTGCTCCTTTTTCATGCCATGGTGTCATAATATATATAACGTGAGTTGAGACGAAATCAACGCGAATTTATCATTCAGACTAATTACAATGCATTTCTGCCAGGAACACCTTGGGCCAAGGAAACTGTGCAACTGAAGACGAAGCGCAAAATCTGTGAACTATGTTGGGTATACAGAGCACCTCCGAATAGATTATAGATTTATTCCAACGTAGAGGGTTCTCTAGTTATTCTTGATTCCCATCCACTAACCAATACATACATAGCATTCATGTAGCCTTTGTACTTTCGGTCTACACTTACTTCTCATCTATTTCTTCATAGTCAAGTCTATGCATTGTTTCCTTCATCCGGACCGCCGTTACTCGCCGGCTTCTTTCCTTTGCCGCCTATTTGGAGAATCAGTAACTCGTGTTCGTAAGGGTGTCTGATCGTGCCTCACTGCTCTGGTATAACATCGTAGCTAGAAGAACAGCAATAACCGATGCCTATCAAGTGTTAGGAATACCATCAACCATATGCACCCTCTGGGTAAAAAATAGGCCATCTTACCAGCGAAAGGTCCATCCCTTCTGCCACTACTACTTCCCACGACGGTCGTTTTCCGGGTAGATAGACCGCGGCCACATCGGTCAATTTTACCACCATCACCAATTTACCACGATGAGTAACATGCGTCTTGGTCTTCCAAACATTCTGTCCGCGAACCTCCAATATTGTCTCATCTCCATTTGCAGCAACATTCCGGAGATGCACGTCAAATTTGTCTTTGAGAGCGCTCCATTTCGGTACAATCGTAGCAATAGGCCCGGAGGAGCTTCCTTTACTGCTGCTTTCGCCCGGAAGATGAAGATACCATGTTACCCCGACCTTTTTCCGAGATATCTCGAAAAGTGGAAGACCTGAGGCGTCACAGAAATGTCGTCGCTGAGAGAATGATGCAAAATCACCATCAACGCTGAAGAGCTTGTTTAAAAGAGGCTCTTCGGCAGTTGGAGTGCTTGAAATTGTAAAGTTGCCGCTGGACCAGCTTGCGCTATGTTGCTTCACCTGGATTGTTGTGGTTGATGAAGCAACATGTTCTGGACGGATAGCAATAGGTTGTTTGGTGGGTGTGAGTGATTCCATTGCATTGACATGTAGATACAATCAAAAGCAGAGGTCTAAGAGGGTCAGAAGAGAGGAAAAAAGGAGTTTGATGAGATAATCTTGGAAAAATATAATGAATACAAAGTTTGGTGGAAATTTGGTGGCGTCGGAACCTTGAAAGGGATCTGCTCTAAATTAACGACCTAGTTTATAGTTACTTATATGACGCAGGTAGCTTAAGAGCACAAGGTGGACTTGTGTGTATGTTGTAATAATTTGGGGGCCTCTTCTTTTTTAGGTAAAGATATGTCTCTTGGCCCTTGGCCCCTCATGTTAGTGTGGCCCTCGGGTATTTATCTCCTGGACTTGCTAGAGCATCCACTCCAAGGTGGATCAGGACCGGCCCGTGTTTAATGTTTCGTGTGATCATTTACTGCATTTTATATAATGGAATATACACATATTCTGAGGATAATGTGCAGATTATGGTTCGTTGGAGGCGTATATAGTAAGCCAAGGTTGGCCCATTTGTCTTGGAAATACCCCCACTTCACATTTCCTATATACAGATATCCAGTACATCCAACACACCTTCAGATAATCTCCGAAAACCACCTTGTAGAATCAAACTGGACCACCCAAGTTTGGGCACATACCCCCACACCAAGCCGACAACTTCTTCGCGGAGGGCAAATGGCCGTCCCGGTAAATACATGAAGCTGTCGTCAATGGCATTGTTATCGCCTTTTGTCAATATCATCTACCTAGACTTAGATGTTGATATGGGGTTGGATTTCAGGACAAGCTAGCAGACGTACCATCTATTTCTACCTCATGATTGACCGTGGTTACCCGATGGACCATTGGCAAGGGCTTCCCTGAGATCCATATAACTGAGATGTGCGTTCGTCTATTGGTGGACATTCTTTGCCGTCGTCATGCTTGATTCGGCACACGCTGCACTCTCCTGGTCGCGGTCAGTCTCCTTCGTTTTGATGAGCCATATTAATGGCCGCCGATTTTCGCTCACTCAGTCAAGCATGGAGCATTCGACGGTTTTGGAGTGGTTGGATAAAAGTATTTGGAGCAGAGTCGTTGGGTTTACTTGGGTGTTTGCTTTCATGTTCTGGAGTATTCCAAAGTGGCAGTATCCAAGGCTCTATTGTCATCTTGGTGATGCGTTAGGACAGACAAGATACAGTACAGGATATAACGCCTTCAAGATGACTAGTTGGGTCTACCAATGGAATCATTGAATTTGATTTAATTTGCATCATTAACTTCTCTTCAAGGTCCTATCCGCTGCTATGGGATACTTAGACAAGGTTTTAGGAAGCAGAAGGACCATAATTATGATGCTTTGTTGATGTCGCATCTTATTTGCATCTTATTCAATTATGAACGTATCCTTGAATGCATCCTGTTCAATTCAAGGATTATACGCCTTGTAGACCTGCAAGGCACCCTCGATACTCTGCACGAGACTGAACAAAACGGTCAAAGAGATGGCGACCCATAGCGGGTACCACTGGCTTACATCGCGCCTATAATTCCACCACTGGGTGACATTCGACGGCCGAGTTTCATCAAACTCGGTTTTGAGGATGATGAGCCGATCATGCCAGTATTTATAATCCCGTATGCGCCTGTCTACCTTGACGCAGCATAATATGTTTTTGTCCAATTCCTCAGGTCCATCTTGCTTCTTATACCACTTCTCGGTTTCTCTCTCGCCCTCTGGAAACAAGAAGGCTAAAGTTGTTAATGTCTCATTCACAAGGCCAGGTGGAAATATCGAGCTTCTGTAAGACGTTGCGTGTCAGTTCGACATCCTATGAAAAAGTAGATATATATCATACATACTGTGTATGAGCCATTAGAAAAGACGCATGATGGAAGACCTCGATTGTCTTATTCACATCCCTTAATCGGAGATGATCGCGTAGGTTGGATGTCGGCTCCAGCTTGAAACCTGCGATGCGAACCACATTGTACATCTTGAACGTTCCATCCAGTTTAGTTCCCTCATTCTTAAGAGAAGCAGCCTCCAATAGTGTCTCCTGCACGAAATCCTGTAGGGAACCTTGAGCCCGGAGCAGCTTTTTCCTCCCCGAATAAGCATTCTCGAATTCCCCAACGTCTAGCATGCAGAGAAGATGAACGGTAAGATCTATTGAAGCATTGATGGCGCTTTCTGATGTCGAATCACTAGTCCATTGACATTGTTGAATATAAGCCTTCACGTCGGAGCGCGAGTATCCGCCTTGAATACAGGTAGCAATATCAATGATATGTTGATGAGTCCGAATAATAAGAACCATAATATATGAATGCAGTTCTGCATTGTTCGGTATAATACTAGAAATATGGGCGTAAATGTTGCTTCTGGTATTTGTTCCCAGGCAATACCTACAGATATATCGTATATAACTAGGCATGTTCTCCAGATCACGTTTCTCAAGGGTTGTGAAAGCTTGAAGCGATGGAAAGCTTCTTGCATAGAAAGCTCTCACCCCCTCCCATTTTAACAGTTCGGTCCCTAGGGCGAGAGAAAAAATGCCATCGATGTTGGAAATGTGATCCCCAGGAAATGACGTTTCCAACATTGGGTACCTTTCCAGCATTTGGTGCCTTTAAGAGCCATTTGACTGGGAATTATATACTCCAATACGAGCGGCGCTGTACTGGAACCGACTGCTACAAAACTATCCGCTGGCAGGATAGGGTGCATGGCCATCTTATTTGCAGGTACAAAAAGACCGATCCGCTCCCGATCCATGTTGAGCCAAATCGGATGAGGTATGCTCCTCCAACCAACTGTCACATTTGCCTCCATGAGACACCTTGGAATGTATATTGGGAGCAAATTAAGTATCATTTTCTCATTTTCTCTAGTTTAAGGAATACCTCTACCAACGGCGCCAATGATGGAGGGAGCGGCAGAAACGGTAATGACTGTGGCCATGGCTCCATTTTGGCTGGGCCCGACAATTTGAACGGAGAATCGTCTAATAACTAATCCAATGGCCGAACTGGGACACTCAGTCTCCAAGCACGAACTTCAGAGACAGGGATATTGTATGACGCAACTACTGGGGTGTTAGATGAAGGTATCCAGAGAAGCACGGAGGCCCAATGTCCGAATCCGAACCAATCAGGTCGATGTCAACAGCGAGATATCTCATAATACAATCGCGTGACGAAACCAACAATTGTCCTCACCTGGATCTTGTAATGGTGCCATTAATTCGAGTATCATACAGTCCATATATTATTTGCTTGCTTCCTAAACTTTTATTTATCGACTCTGACTTATCAAATTGCAGTTGTACCGATGTCTATATATTTTCTCTCGAAATAGGTATAGACAGACTGGAGGATATTTGTTGTGTGTGGCTCGAGGAATGGGCAGGAGGTTGTAATCGGTATGAGAAGGGGGGCATGAGATGGAATTTAAAGGATCCTAAAATCCGATATGTATGTACATGGCTCTCGTATAGTGCGTAAATAACCGATAAACATGAATAAAAAGACACAAAGATAGCAAATGGTTCCACTGAATTTATGCAGAGCCACTGGCCGCCTCCTCGTTGTCGGGTGCGCGTAGGGACTTCTGGGGTGCCGGTGTGAGGATAGCAGCAGCAGGGATCAGGGGAGCAGAGGGGTTGAGTTCCAGACCAAACCCAGGCTTGTCCAAGACAGAGACATCAAGGTAGCCGTTGATAGGAATCGGCTCGTTCAAGAAAAGGTTACCAAACACAGGCTGGACGGTGTGGCCATCAGCAGAGTTGGCAAGGTACTCCTGGAAGGGACTGTTGGATTGGGAGACGACAAAGTGGTATGAGTAGGGACCGGAGGCATGGGGCACAACGGGGAGATCGTAAGCAGCAGCCATAGCAGAGACCTTGAGCAGCTCGGTCATTCCACCAACCCACATCACATCAGGCTGGAGGATATCGACATTGCGGCCCTCAATCAACTTGCGGAAGCCGTAGCGGGAGTACTCGTGCTCGCCGGTGGTGAAAGTGACACTGGGGTGAGCACGCTTGAGGAGTGCTTGGCCGTCGAAGTCATCGGGTGAAAGGCACTCCTCCCACCAGTCAATGTCGAGCCCAGCAGCTTCGCAGCGCTTGACAAGCTGGATTGTGTAGTTGACAGTCAAGGACATATAGCAGTCCACGCGGAGAGGGAAGTCAGCGCCGACTTTCTCGCGCTGCTGGCGCAGGTATTCGACGTTCTTCAGAAGGCCCTCGGTACCCTCGTCGGGACCGTGGGGCAAGGCGACCTTGGCGCCGACGAAACCGGCGGCCTTTGCGGAACCAGGTTCGGGACCGGTGCAGTAGAAGTTTAACCTGGTCCGAGTCGCACCTCCAATCATCTTGTAGACAGGCTCGTTGCGGATCTTGCCCTGCAGATCCCACAGAGCCAAGTCAATGACTGAGATCACGGCGACGGGCAGACCCTTGCGGCCGTAGAACATGGAGGCGCGGTACATCTTCTCGAAGAGGTCGTTGGTATCGCGGGGGTCTGTTGAAATATAGTCCGTCAATAAGGCCCATTGTTCTATGTATGTGAGATGGTATACATACCAGCGCCAATCAGGAAGCGGTTGAAATGTTGCTCGGTCAACCAGCATGCGGGGGGACCTCCGAAACCAGTTGCAAAGCCCTTGGTGCCATCAGTGGCCTCAATCTCCACGCAGAATGATCCCAGAACATTGATGCCCCATGATGTTCGCGAGCCACGGAATTGTGCCCACTTGGTCATAGGGGTGGAGATGTTGCTGTCGATCAGCCAGTGGCCTCCCTTGACCTATGTAGGTAGTTAGCATATAGAATATCAAGACCATTGACATATCTGAGCTCTCACATTGTGGTAGTCACCGCCGGATCCAACACCGTCAATGATGAAGGTGCGGACTGCCTTAATGCGGGGGAATTCGTTTGTTGAACCCATGATGTATGAAAAGTCTCAACGGAAAAAGAACTCAATATTTGTCCACAGGAGGAGATAGAGAAAGAAAAAAGAAGAAGAAGAAGTTCAACAATTGCGGGGGATTCATGTCTATTTCAACGAATTCCACATGCCGAGGGGAGCTCGGTGCATTGCTATCCCGAGAGACGGAGAAACGGCGACTCGGAGAATTTGTTGCGACACATGTTAATTTTTTTAATGCGTGCTGTATATGGACTTAATCACTATTCTCTTGGAATCCTATAAGGGTTCATGGGTTATAGTTTCCAAACTTCGAAGCCTTGAATGGGGAATTTTCTGAAAAACCATTCAGGGTATCCTCACGACCTCAGGGTTGCTCTGAATGATTATGTCTGCACAATTTTATTATTAACGAGCTTAATGTGGTATCATAATCTACTTAGAATATCTATGATATGGAATATAGGGTTCTATTTATCACTACATATGTATGTATAGACCTAGTGATATATCTTCACCGTCGATATAGATCGGGAGGCACTCAGAAGGTGATGATACCAATTTACACCCCGAAGTAGACTATAGTGACACGTTGACAATATTGAACTAGCATATTTTGCAAAGAATTATCAGCTGCCGATTTTCAATTAGGTGAAAAGCTTGATATGTACAATGTAGTGAGGGTGTAGGCTTCGAAGCCACTTTTATGTTTGTATAGTGCCCAATAAAGTTAACGCGTAGGAATCAAGACAAAGGTACCTAACGCTCTTGCGTGTACATAGGTAGCCTGCAGTCCTTTGTAAGCAGTCAATATCCTCATAGTACATTAGAGTACTTCCCTATTAGACCAAATAATCCCTGCAACCACTCCTGTGGACTAGTATTGTCCACGGATGTCTGTTAAACCGTTTGCGCACCCATTTTTCTCCTTTCCATTATAGAATTTATGGACTGACACTTTCAAATAATACTATATGTTATTGGCTGGATTGTAATTAAATATCAAAAGAAGAAAGAAAGAAGAAAAGAGCTAAAGCCAGGGGATTCCCAAAGTGGAAAATGCGGGGTGCCCCGGTTTCTGCCTGAGGCTACTTAGCTCCATGGCCCGACCATTTCTGCTTCCTCTTTCTCTTTCCTTCGGATTCAATGACTGTTGCAAAGTACCTTCCAAGATTCCAAGACTCCATCTATTTTAAAATATACTAGGTTTTCCCAGCCTATTCGGACATTTCACCCGTGAATCGGCCTTGCATCATGCTCGGTCCCTGATAGGGCGAATTGCTACCTCGCTAAATCAACATGCCGAACACTGCGCTTCCCGCCCAGGAGACCCAATCCTCCAATCAGCAATTCGCGGACCCAAACCGAGATCAGAGTGCAGAGTATTCCTCGGATTCCGATAACGATCATGGTGGACTCAATGGCTCCACAAGAGCCTTGAAGCGAAAACGGCCCCTCACTGTCTCGTGCGTACCTGAATCACCTTGGCTACCCGTGTTTGTATGGAACATAGCCCCGACTAACCCTACCAAGATGTGAACTATGCAAGCAACGAAAAGTCAAATGCGGTATGGCGTAAGAGGATTCTAGGAAAATATTTACTTTTCTAACATTGACCGACCAGACCGAATACAACCAAGCTGTGGCTGGTGTACCCGAAATGGCCAGCAATGTGAATATAGGGAACGAAAGAAGCCCGGGCTGAGAGCCGGGTATGGAAAGGAGTTAGAACAACGACTTGGTAAGTTGAGATGCAATCTGTTCGTCATCCATTTCGTGTCTAACTCGTACCTCAGATCGATTGGAAGATATTATCCAATCGCAAGCTCGGCTTATCGAGATGCATATCCTGCAAAGTCAGTCTTCAATGGGCCACGGGTTACCCCATACAGGGCCTCTTTCATATAGCTCTCCATCCGAGCCATCAGCAGTCCACAGACCCAGTCCTAGTACGGCTCTTTACTTTAACGACCCTGGGTCTGCTGTGACTCTGCCCTCACGCCGAGCAGATGTGTCTACCAACAGCCCATCAGATGGCTCTGTAAAGAATGCCTCACATAATCATTTGCAACATGACATGTCAATGACGCCAGTCGGCCAGTTGTTACATGCCCAAAACGCACATCATGATTATGCAGGAAACGAATCGTCTTTGAAGGTTCCCGTCAACATATACTCAAACCAAGAGCAATCTCTTACTGATCCCGATCTGGATCTGCCACCATATGATTTGCTCTATGCTTTGGTAGATCTCTATTTCGAACATATCAACTCCTGGTGCCCGATCCTCCACCGGCGAACAACCCTGGATACCTTCTTTGGCCCATCGCCACTAGACGAGGCAGACCGGATGGTGCTATATGCAATTGTGGCAACAACTCTGCGCTTTTCCTCTGACAATAGGCTTAATGACCAGAACAGAAAGCGCTATCATGACTCGTCCAAACAAAAGGTCGTCTTGTATGGCCTGGAAAATTCTTCGGTCAAGGCACTTCAGGCACTCGTGATCCTAGCTCTTGATTTGGTTGGATCATCCAATGGTCCACCGGGTTGGAAGCTACTTGCCCTGATTACTCGGTCTGTAGTTCAACTCGGGCTGGCTGTGGAAGCAAAGTCTTCGCTTATCAACCCCACCTATCCCTCAATCTATACTCTGAGAGCCGTCACTCTTTCGGAGCCAGACTCTTGGATTGAAGATGAGAGTAGGCGTCGTTTATTCTGGATGGTGTACTTGCTGGACCGATATTCCACCCTGGCGACTGCGTTCAATTTCGCCTTGGACGACAGAGACATTGACCGCAAACTCCCTTGCAAGGATGATTATTTTATGAAGAACCAACCCGTTGAGACGCGGTGGTTCCAACGCTCCAGTGACCGCGCGGATTATCTCAGTAAAGCCGAGAACGTTGGGTCTTTCGGTCTCTATGTTGAAATCTTGGGTATCCTCTCGCGGATTCACCTGTTCTTGAAGCGGCCCGTGGATATTGGAGCTCTCTCCGATGTCGAGAATTGGCAGTCTACCTATCGCAAACTCGATAGCGAGCTAACATCGTGGGAGTTCAATCTCCCAGCTGAATATGCCTACGAAAACTCGGCCCGACTGTTCAGTGGGTCCAAGCATGGCCGGGCTCCGCACAGCGATTGGGTGCAATTGCATGCAACATACCAAACGTGAGTACATCGCATCTTGATCGTTCTGTTCCAAGAAATTAACGAGTCAACCACTCTAGAGCTGTGATTCGTCTGCACTCCTCGGCAGCATACCCGACAACCCGATCTCCGATCTTCACGCCCTCATACAGTGCCAGCCAGCGATGCCTGCTAGCCGTCGAAAACATTCTGTCAGTAACAAGGTTTGTTGTAGAGCACAACATGCTAGACAAGATGGGCCCGCCCTTCGCCTTCACTCTCTGGGTCTCAGCTCGCCTACTCCTTGTCCACGGCTCAACCATTGCACATACCGTCAGCCCCGATATTATCTTTTTTGTGGATACTCTATTCCAGTTAGGAAAATACTGGAAAGTCGCTGAGCGATACAGCAGCATCCTTCAACGCGTCCTGGACGAGTACAACGAGTATCAGCAATCGACCACCATAGACGGCGAACGATCCACACCATCAACAGTCAAGATTCTTGCCGATATGCGTCGCTGTGCATTCGACCTGGACTTTTTGATCTCGCGTCAACCACGTGAATCACCCGCCGACAATGGCATTGGCGAGAGCCACCAGCCCCATCCACCCCTGGCTTCAATGCCTGCCCGCAACTTCGCACCCAACGAACTCGAGTACCTCGATGTCTTTGGCTTCTTCAACGTTCCCCGTGTTCCCCCTGCGCGGGCTCCTGACTTGACTACTTCTACCCACTTGGAAATCCCAGAGTCTGTGCCAAATCCGATGTCCATTCATGGATTGACGGACGCTAGTCCCACGGCTCCGGCCGGGTCAGCAGATGATGGTGGCCATTCCTCCAATGCGAATGAATTCAACATCACCAACTACTTGATTCCGACGCCGGAGACGGATTGGCTGTTCCGACCATCCTAGAGGTACAATCTACACCTTGCTCGTACCTTTATCGGTTGCTTCTTGCCTAATGTCCAATGAAAACATTCCGACTCCCACCATTTACACGGTATTAGTTCAGTTAAACGGTCCTGGCATGCAGATCATTCTGTAGACTCGACAAAGAAGGAATGTTAGCTTCCTGGGGTTTGCCGTCCCTATTAAGTACACCTTGAATCTGTTTCTCTCACCCGGTGTTGAGATGGCTCTGTATTTTACAGAGTAGGAACATGTTAATAGCCAGGAGCGAATGTTACGATGGAAATTCGTGCCACCTTCTACCATAATTGATTTCGAAAAACCTGTCAAGGGGATCTTTCTCACTCCACAGCGTTCTATGGGCAAAATTTGCGTTTTCATCCTCGCAGCTTCTTTCATCGGTAAGGTCGATTTTCTTTGAGGATTTCGTGCTTGCGCTAAGTTGGATAGAAAATTTGCTGGTCTGTTATGTATACGTCCTTCCAGCCGTTTTACCTTCTCCGAGTCTATTGAATCCTCCTCTGTTCTAATAAAACACCAATGTCTGTGGAAAGTCAGGTCTTGTTTTCAGCGACTCATATCCACTCCCTCGCAGGAGCCTGTATATGGGAGGACTGGATCAAAGAGAGAAATTGTCTGAGAAGAAAGCTGGTGGATTGAGACTGGTGTGTCTTTCAACAAGTTCCGAGAGGAATTATGTCCTGGTATAGACCACATGAGTGTTCGGATCTTGACATTATGGGCGAATGCATTGCTTCTCATGTAAACCAACGAGAATATTGCGATCTGCGGATCCATGCATCAAGAAACGGAATTGAGATATTGTCTTACCAGAGATGGTCGCCAAAGCCTACGCCAAACCACATCCAATGCATTGCCTGGGCTATACTGGGAAGGTTAACTTGATATAGATGCCCTCACGTGCCCCATGACCCACTTGAAATGGGTCCACTTAAAACAACCTTACTCTAAGAGACTAGCGCAACCTTCCAAGGTTACGATCCTATCCATTGGAAGGCGTCCTCGATGAAAAGAGTTGCAAACAAAATGAAGCCAGGGTATTCCTGTAGTTGGTGATAAGCAAGAAGACAAGGCGTGCGAACTGTCGACAGCTAGAATCTTAGACGATGGGAGCTCAGGGATGGTAAAGACATGGATAGACAAGACTGGAATGTGACAGGTCTCCAAGACGAAAAAGGGGACATCTTGTTAGATTATCTTTTCATGGCGTCGGATGGAGATTCGCTCTACTTCTCACTGTGACTTCATTATTATCTGAACAAAGCATGCAATTTGAAATACCTAGTGATGAAAACTAGCCAACCGTTAAAAAGAGAACAGAAAGTACCAGATGAGATCAGGATCAGCCTAGCATTTGATCTTCCCACGTGCGCCCTAATCAGTGAGCCCTTTTCGCTGAGAGCTAAGCGAGAGCACAAGGCTCATTCATTCACTAATCATACAAATGAAAGTGCAAAGTGAGAGCAGAGATGAAAGTTCCATTTGGAGTCTTAACTCCTACACATAACATACACATGAAAGAAATGGAGACCAAAGCATCCAGAAACAAAGAAAAGCAAGTGAAACGATGCAAAAGTACAGGGCCTAGAGACTCCACCGAGAACACTCATTTCTACTCAAAACAAAATTCAAACGCGTCCATTACGCGTCGGTTGTGGGCTGCAGTCGGACGAGGACCTCCTCGAGGAACGCATCGAGAACAGCATCAACACCACCGCCCATGTCAACGGGTCTCTCCATATCCCAGTGATGGAGGCTGTTGAAAGCTCGAGCAATGTCTTCGGCAACCTTCTCCAGACCATGGTGGATGCGGACGCTGCGGTCGAAGTCCTTCTCCTGTTCTGGGGTAGCCGGGGGGTCGTTAGGGTTGCGTCCGGGTTCAAGACGGACGAGATGGTTGCGGCGGCGGTCCATGGCTGCACGGAGGGCCGGGAGGATCACAGTTCCACAAGCGGTTGCTCGCTCGGGCTCAGGGAGAGGTCGGGTGGAACGCATTTGCTCGCTGGAAGTGGGGGTGGGAGGAGTGGATCGGTGGGGGAAAGCACGGTCATCCATGTTTGCTGGTGCGCGCTTAGACTTGAGTCCTGAAACTGGCTTTGCGTGTTGCAGTGGCTCTGTATGTCTTGGAAGAGCGATTTGAGGGATGCGCGGGGACTGTGGCTGGTTTCCCAGAGGAGGACCAGCTTGAGGAATACGCGGAGACTGTGGCTTTTGTCCCAGAGAATCAGCAATGGCGCGAGAAAGTAGAGATGACTTGTGCAGAATTTGACCAGATGGGGTACGGTATTGGTTGTGAAGGGGGATGCTGGAGAGTTGCTTGGAAGGAATGCCTTGGTTACTAACCGCGGAGCCAGGTTTGGCTGAAGAAGTAGTATCAAGTTTGCCAGGGTAGTGAGTCGCTGCCTGTACGTATTGTTCATTCGATCCCCTTGTGGGAGGGCTGTCTACTACGGGTCTGCTAGCCACTGGAGACGCAACTTTGCGTGAAGGAAGTGCGGTCTGGGATGGGCGTTGCTTGAGAGGGGAAGATGGTGCAGAGGGAGGAAGGGGGGTTTTGGTGGGAGAAACATTGAAAGCAGGGTTTGATGGGTTTGCTGTCACTTGAGTGTGTGACTGGGTTTGGGGTGTTCCGGCTTGTCGGGGTGCCGCATCACACAGATCCCACTCCTCGGTCTCATTTGTTCGTACATTGCTGTCGGAACCTTTGACAATAGGGCGCAACGGAGGGGCATGTGATTTTCCCACAGGACGAACAGTACCGAAATCCCAGAGGTCTTCCTTTTCCTGGGTTCTATCCTTTGCTGTTTGATCGGCTTCTCTATCATCATACCCATCATATTCGTCGTCGTCATCTTGACCCCGATGAGTTATTTGCCAACGCTCTGCGCGCTCAATGAGTTCTGTCAGGTAGGTTGTTCTTTTGGCACGCTTCACAAACGGATGCTCTAGAAGCTCCTTGGCTGATGGCCGCTCCTTGGGGTCTCGGCGCAAGCACAGTTCAACAAACTGCTTGAAAGGCTTACTAAAATCGCCTACCAATGTTGGGGGCGGGTTCTTGGGGATCAAAAACAACACCTTCATCGGGTGAATGTCGGCATAAGGAGGATCACCACAGGCCAGTTCGATCGCCGTGATACCCAAGGACCAAATATCGGCCTTGTAATCATATCCAGATTGCTTGATGACTTCGGGAGCCATCCAGAATGGAGTGCCTACAAAGGTATTCTTCTTGGTCATCGTTGCCGACAACTGTCCTGACACGCCGAAGTCCGCCAATTTGACCTGACCACTCGCGCTGAGAAGAACGTTGGCAGCTGCAATGAAAAGTGTTAGTCACTGCACATCGTCATTTCAACCAACTGCGGTCTCCGTACCTTTGATGTCTCGGTGCAGCTTCTGGTCACTGTGGAGATAGTCCAGCCCACGCAAGAGCTCCCTCAGGATAATGGCAATGTACTCCTCGTGGATCACACCAGGTCGCAAGAGACCGTGGCAACTGCCACCAGCGCAGAACTCCATAATGATCCACAGGTTGGACCCCTTCAAGTATGAGCCATGGTACTTGGTAACATAAGGCGACTTCAGCTCAGACAAGATGGCAATCTCCTTGATGATATCGTCGACATCATCCTCGGCATTCTCAACGTCAATAATTTTGATAGCCACTGATTCTCCAGTGCGTCTATCCAGACTGATTGTCCGAAACGGGTCAGCTGTTTGTTGTACCAAGACATTGATATGGAATGTCTTCGACTTACCCTTTGAACACCTTACCGAAGCTTCCACCGCCTACAAGGGCACAAAACAGTCAGTGACCATATAATTATCATGAACCATGACCCCTCAAGGCCCAAGGCCCAAGGACCGAAAGACCTACCGATGCAAGTTTGCTTGGTGTAAATGGTTTCTGGATCGATGGGAGGCGGCATTGTGGCGATTTATCCAAGTCGCCGGAGGACAACGATGCACATAAATCAAGCTTTAATCTCTCGAGGCTAATGATGGATTGTCAGATTCACGACCGGCAGTCGCCTATCACAAGGATGGAATGTGGGGCTGGGCCGTACGTGACAGCGCCTTGAAAGTGGACTCGGAATGGCTGCCTGGGATGGAATAGCGTTACAACCAGATCAGTCTGATGCGATTGATAAGATCTGTAGAATACCTTTCAGGATCGCAAAATCTCAGGACTGCAAAGGAGAGAGAGAAGAGAAGAGATGGCGTTGATTGTTTGGGTGCTAACAATTGATAAGACGTCAACTGGTAAACAAAGACAATTGTTCAATCGGAGCAGGCGCAGCGAGGGTGATCGTGAGTTTGCAAATCGTTTGTGGCATACTCTTCACGGAACTCATCTCACTCCCCGGATTTCTCAGGGATATCCATGTCGTCTGCCCTTGCTTGTTTATCGACGCGGGGGGGACTTATTTTGCCGCTGCTTATCTGGGGGCGGTGTATCTATGGCTTTCCTAGTCCAATTAGAACATTATACTATCTGAGACTCGAGTTTCAAGCTGGCAAGGCTTCGAATTATCAATTGGACTTGATATTTGGGGGTCAAGTTATAAATCCACTTTATTCACTTTTCCCCCCAAGAAGTCCCATCATTCTACTTTCAAATCTTGCGTTTTCTTTTGGGGATATTCGAATGGAAGCATATTAAGACATGTATTTAGTAAAATTGTCGATTGTGTAGAAAAGATGTTGTTTTGAGGGCATAAAAATGTAAATCATATGAAGCTTGCTACGTTCTGGGATTTTTATAGATCGGCGAGCAGGTCGATATATAAAGCCCACAGCATATGTACGGAGGCAGCATGGTTATATAGATCACAAGACCTAGTTGCATAATATTTAATTTTTTTTAAGTGCCCAACATACCACATGAGAGAAATGATCAGAGTAAACTAGGGCACGCAAAGCACCCGTAACACAGTACAAAGGGTTTCCTTATTAGGAACATCAAACCAATCAGTCCGTTAATATTCCAACCTGTTCACATTCCCTCATGTAGAATGGCTCTACATATGTATGCTACTCATACACTACTCAGAAAAAAAGCGGTGACAAGTATGGAGAGAAACTATTTCGTAAATTGGTACCATATTGATTCATGATTCATTGCATGCTTTCTAGGCAAGCTTTGGTATTATGTATACTCTCACATCTAGGTCTCAAGATTGGCAATAACAACTGTAGAGCCTGGTAGATTGAATGATCTCCCTGGAAATGACGAAACCCAGCTTGGGAACAAAGGGTGAGATCCCACGGGATCCAATTCATTTCCATCAACGCCTTACAGAAACCCAGAAAACATTGCAGTGTGATGATAAGACTGAAAGATCAAGAAAGCAAGAGGATTACTCTTCCAGATATCCAATCATCACTGTGCCATTCTTTAGTCCTGCATCTGCAATGCTGGTGTTAAGTTGATCAATGAGATTGCGCCCCATGCTATTCAGGTCAAACTCGACCCCAGCCTTGTCTTCCAAGGGAGGATCAGCCTTGAGCCATTCATAGATTCTCTGAACAGGATCCGACAACGAAAAGCGCCGAATGACTCTGCCAGACGGGTGTCGGAACTGAATGCGTGTAGTTGTGGCCGGGTCCGCAGCAGGTTCGGTGTGTGGTTGATCACTGGGAATGGACGCGAATGGGGAGGCTGCGGCAGCTGGCTCCGGTTCGTCCATGACGGCATCTTCCTCGCCGGTAGCCCTGCCTTTGCCCTTAACATTGTCCGTACTACGTGTCAAATCATCAGGGTCTTCGAGTGTCGGACCAGCTTCTGCTGCACCCCCAAGACTGTTTCTCATTGCCATCTCCATCATCTCCTCCTCGGTCATGGCATCGACACTCTTGTCTTTCTTGTCGGATTTGCGCTTGGCGACAGGGTTGCGCACATTGCAGTTCAAGCTGTAGCGATCGAGGAATTCGTGAAGTTGCATGAGAAAGTCGGCAGCCTTGACCAAAGGCGGTCCAGACCAGATCTTCATTTGTTCACCAGTTCGAGGGTCGACAATAGCGATGTGGGGGTAATTGTCGGAGACATCGCTTCCCTGGAAGTAGTATTGGAGGTAGGAAGACGCGCGGGGGTCATCCTTCGAGTACTGCAGAAAAATGAAATGCTCCTTGACGGTATCTTGCACCCCACGGTCCTTCCACAAATCGCGGTTTAGGACTTGACAGTCAAAGACGGATGCATCCTGGACATTGACAAGCAGCCATTTCTCGGTCTCCTTTCCCTCGTCGCGCGCCACATCCCAAGGCAGTCGTGACATGATCTCGAAGGGAGGGCGGTACATTTCGGCGAGCATATTGGATTTGGATGATGCATCCGATGCGCCCCCAGTAATGGCAGAGAGTTCTTCGCGACGGGATTCATCACCGCCGGTCCATATCGAAGATGGCTCCTGCTGATTGAAGATTCCGGGTCGACCTAGGGAAAGTGTCAGTTCAAGGTATTGGCAATTTTGGAAACACAAAATAGCACCCACCTCCTCGGCCACGAGCTCGTAGTTGGCTGAGAATATTGGCATGCATGTCTTCGCCACTGTCATAGTCTGCCCCGGGCCCCACCAAAGTCTCTGTTGTCCGCGCCAACGGCGCTCTCACTTCATCTTCATTATCTGGACCACCTGGGCCGCCATACATTTCCTCCTGAAGGCGTCGAGCCATAGCCTCATCGTCATCGAATGTTGGCGGGACGGAGTGTTTGGGGGTATCATCATCGGTGTCTGAGTCAATATTCACCACCTCGGAATCGTCTGGGATCCCAGACCGACGAGAAGGCTGAGAAGGTTCACCAGTCAAGGGTGCACCTCCACTTTCAAAGTAGAGCTGCATGGCCTGCTCGATTTGGAACTCGGTGATCTGCAGGTACTGTATAGCCAGCTCCGGCGTGGAGCCGGTAATTTCAGTGAACTGAGCTACCACGTCGTTATCCATGGTGGGCAGTGTGTCGAATCAGCTTCCTTGAGAAAGATCTTAATGTTAGAGATGAAATTTAGAAAAGATTGACTTTGGATACCCACTGAAAGCTTAGGTTTAGTATGAAATGGGGCAAAGACTCGGAGGTTGTGTTATGTGGGGAGCAAGATTTGGTGCAAACCACTGCAAACCAGAAGATCACCAGGTCCCACAAAAGAGGTTGGATATGGATTAAGGAAAAAAGAGAAACAGAAAAAGAATGTCTACGTAGGCTGAAAGAATTCCGTCATCTCGAATTCGAAACGCACATGAGACGATCATCGACACCTGAGGTGGCCACAGGGCCAGTGACGCGGCTGACTAACCAATAAAGAAGTGCACATGTAGTTGATATACTCGGCCGTAGTACGCGCGACGCGTCCAGCGCGTTGCACGATAGTCCCAGTAGTGGAGCTTGCCAATTACACTTCCTAACTGGGCTCTGGGCCTTCTTTCCTGACATTCTTCTTAACTTCAACGGAAACTGCGATTGTTGTTCCTACCTTGATTATTTGTCCATGTCCAAGTCATGGCAGGAACTGTCCTAGGAAAGCGCTCTCGTGCTGTGGAATCAGGTAAGATCATCCATCCCACCTTCCTCCCTTATCTTCAATTTCTGACACTTCTAGCATTGCCGGTACGAACCGCGAGCAAACGCCGAACAGTCGCTCCTCGGGTTCACCAACAAGACACCGTCCCAACTTCGTTACGGCGAACAAGGTCAACTGTAAAGAAAGCAGTCGAACCTGACCAAGAAAATGGCGAAAGCAAGACAGTGTCGGAGAACGTTTCTTCCAAACATACCTTGCGCGATGACCAGTTCAAATCTCCAGTCAAGATCAACTCGCATTTTACAGTCTCGAAACCGGTAGATGGTAAGCTGGAAAATTTGGGTGTTGCGCCTGAGGCAGCGCTAATCGGATGTGCAGAAGAAATTGCGCAACCTATCGAGTTCGAATTTAAGACACCTTCGAAATCGCGATTCCGAGATGATCTACCGCAATCTCCCCTCACCCCTAGACATCGAGTCCAGGTCGGAGCAAAGGCAGTAACACCGCGCACCCCTCGCCATGCCGATCTTCCCCCGACCCCCAGACAGAGTGCTACTCCGAAAATTGTGAACTCGGTGTACTCGCAAGCCAGACAACTGTTCGCCCGAGGTTCCAATTCTGGCCGTCTAGTAGGACGCGATACGGAGCGGGAAAAATTGGTGTCTTTTATCACAGAGGGAGTGGAGGCTCGGAAAGGAGGGTGCCTCTATATCAGCGGTCCCCCAGGGACCGGAAAGAGTGCCATGGTCCAGGAAGTGTGTGCAGATCTTGACCTTTCCAACGTCAGAGTCTCACATGTGAACTGCGCAAGCATGCGAATCTCTCGTGATGTCTACAGCAGATTGGTCCAAGATTTCTGCGGTGACTCGGATATGTTCAAGAAGAGCGAGGGGGATCGGCTAAAATCTACGTTCATTCCATCCAAGAAAGGGGAAGATCTGTTCCTGGTCAGTCTGGACGAAATTGACCATCTACTCAATGGTGATTCAGGGGTTTTACAGTCACTTTTCGAGTGGTCACTGCAAAGCAAGTCCAAGCTGATGCTGATTGGCATAGCTAACGCCCTTGATTTGACCGACCGATCTCTCCCACAGCTGAAGGCGAAGAACCTGAAGCCCCGCTTGCTGCCGTTCTTGCCGTACAGTGCTGCATCTATTGCAAACGTCATGACCAATCGTCTTCGCTCATTGCTCCCTGCTGGGGCAGAATCTGACCCAAAGCTTGTCCCCTTTGTTCAACCGGCCGCCATCCAACTTTGCTCTAAGAAGGTAGCCTCTCAGACAGGCGATCTCCGCAAGGCCTTTGAGTTGATTAAGCGGGCAATCGACGTCATTGAACAAGAAACATTCCAAAAGTTGGATAAGCAAGCTAAGGAGGCTGAGAATGTTTCGATACTAGGAGAGAATACCAATTTATCTTCGCCTGCCAAAGTCGGCAGTGTTCCGAAGCCAACTTCCATGTCAAGCTACACAGTGATCACAGCACCCCGAGCCAGCATCGCCCATATTGCCCGAATTACATCCGCAGCCTTTGGTCAGGGCACCGTTCAAAGACTTCAAAGTTTGAACCTGCAACAAAAAGCCGCCATCTGCTCCTTGATTGCACTTGAACGCAAACGTCGCCAGCTTGAGGTCCCAAGCACCCCCTCCAAGTCGCGTAATTCGGCGCCCACTATCAAGCAAGCATTCGATACATATTGTGCTTTGTGTCGCAATGATAACATTCTTCACCCCTTGACTGCCACCGAGTTCAAAGACGTTCTCAGCAATCTGGAAACAATGGGCTTGGTTGGGGAATATCAGGGTCGCGGCCGAGGTGGAACTGTTGCAGGTGGCACAGATCTACGCCGCACACCCTCAAAATCCGGTGCGCCTTCGACTCCTCATAAGTCCCTTGACGAACAAGGTCTTGTCTGCTTCGTTTCCCAACAGGAAATCGAGAGCCAGATTGTTGGTCCTGGTGAAGGCATCCTTCGGCGCCTTCTTCGTGGCGAGGGACTATAAGTCCCTTCCTTATTTTTCAAGCGTATCCACACAGCATGACGAATTGGCACTTTTCGTTTCCCATTTCCCACTACTGCATCGCGAGTCCCATGCGAGGGCATTTTTATCATGTATAACATTATTGGAGTTTTCTTTTTTGGAGTTGGAAATATCCTTGTCTCGCCATTTTTAGCGTCCTTCAATCATGGCTTTCCTTGTTGTCAACTTTCCTTTGTCCTTCCTCTAACTCGATGTGAATCATGAGATCTTATACAGAAAAACAGATAAAAAGCACAAATGACTTGATCAATGAAATTGAAACCAAAGAGATTTTCTCACAAACGTAACCCTGCTGTGTCTAAGCGGACCAAGTATCTTGACCACCAATCCCTTGAAATATCCTAAAAAAGGCATCTAAACAGAATACCTGGGAAGACCATTAAAGATATATCACGGCCAACTATTCTTGTTTGCTATAATTGGGACTTATAAAAGCTTGCATATGAAAAGCTCATTTAGGATTTTATTCAGGCCTGAATATCAAGGAGATCTGCCTTTCTGGCAAAATAGGAATTTAAGAATGGATTTAGATCCCCGTCCTCCAGGTCTAGTATATCTGGATGGTGTCATGTCAAACAACGAAGCAAATAATGGAAGGTGCCGACAACTCACATAAGAACTTCAAATATATGAATAATCTCCAACTTTGGTTTATGTTATTCCACAAACACCTATTATCAGCCCTGCTATCGAGCCTTGTGCGTTCAAGTCTAGTTGTCAAATCATGGCAGCAGTTGATTCAGGTCAAGGGCAGGTTGAAGCCTCTACTCTCCTACCTGATAGCCAACTCGACAACCCCCAGTCGATTGAGGAGCCTACGGAAGAGCCTGCCGAAAATAGCAGATCTGTTGTGCCCTATCTGCTGGAAACGAGTCCAGAGTTTCGAGAGCTCAGTGATGTGAGACAGCGGGTCAGTCACACCGAGCTCACATTTCATACATATATCATTCTAACCATGCTGCTAACAGGGATGGGAAACCCCGGAAGATGATAAATACTTGGCGAACATGCGTCGAAATGCCGACAAGTCCGACGAAAAGACATCAGTTGATTTTCATAAGCTTATGAACACACTCGGACAAGAAATTGATACAGCCACCAATGCCTTCAAAATCCGACAGGTTGATTCAACCCCACCTGCCATTCTCGACATATGCATGGCCCCAGGTGCATTCCTCGAGATAGCACTGAGAAAGAACCGAGGCTCACATGCTCTGGCTTTCAGCCTGCCTGTATCCTGTGGAGGGTACAGGAGCCGTCTGGCAAGCGGCTTGAATGCCAAGCGAGTATTTCTCGACGTGACTATGCTTGCTGCCGACATGGATGTAGACCGGATCCCCGAAGGCCATGAAGATGCCGAGAACTTTTGCCCCGGCAACTTGAAGAAGGTCGGCTTTTTGATTTGGTCATATGTGACGGCCAGGTTTTGAGACAACATACACACGCCCCCTATCAAGAGGGCCGGGAAGCGAAAAGACTGGCCACTGCGCAGCTCGCTCTGGGTCTCCAACACCTTACACCTAGTGGCACCATAGTTGTTTTTCTTCACAGGCTTGAAGCTTGGAATATCGTCAATCTCATTCGGACGTTTCATAAGATCTCGTCGGTTCGGCTATTCAAGCCGACAACCGTTCACGCCAAGCGGTCATTTTTTACATGGTTGCAACCAAGGTCGACAGCCAACATCCAGAGGCTATCGAAGCAGTCAAGCGGTGGAAAATAATATGGCGGGTTGCCACGTTTGCCTCCGATGAGGAGTACAGAAAGGTGATCTTGGATGAAGATCCATCCGTAGAAACATTACTCGAAGACTTTGGGCCAGAACTCGTGAAGTTGGGCAAGGAAATATGGAAAATACAGGCAAATGCCCTAGCTGACGCACCATTCATGAAAAAGTCCGAGTAATTGATGGAAAGAGAAAGGGGAGCCGAGATGCAATTGATATCTTTGTAGATGATATGAGGCAAAAAGCTTTGAGACAATTCATCACCAACCAATTGATCTAAGTCGACTATTGCTACCAGCTCACTGGTTCTTGGGGTACAAGACTAAGTAACTTTAGACTTGGATCAAACAAAAAGACCATGAGGTCCGGTCCATAAGGGCAACTCTTGGGTAAAGCTCATACTCCCCCCCATCGAGTAAGACATAACATCCATGTCTCAGAGCATCGCAAATACTCCATGCAAAACCCCGATTTGGTTTCACCACGCTATCCTAGGGGACTTTTGTTTCCCTTTCATGTTCTGTGTTGGGCTTCATGATATGTGTGCATTTTGTTGGAGGTTGTTGAAGATCTAATTCTCATGGAGTTATCAACCACCAACTATGCAAGAACAACAATGCAACCTTTGAATACTTCCCTATTCTCTAAATGCCTATCTAACAATGTTCCTTGTCAATTCCAAACCCCTAATACATCCCCGCAAGATAAACCCCCCACACCTTATCGGTAGACCCCACTACCGGCTCACATAAATCCGTCACCCTTCTTTCTGCTAAACCTACTAAACCTACTAAACTGCCATGGATTACTCTCTGCAGAACCACGCTTCCTACATTGGCCGTCCGGTCTCTGAGCTCCCCACTCCGGCTCTCATCCTAAGCAAGCCCGTGCTAGAGCGGAACACCCAGATCTTGTTGGAGGATGTCGAACGGTTGGGAATTGAGTTTCGGCCCCATGTCAAAACCCTCAAGGTACTGTTCCTACCCTAAGATTGAGCTTTGAATGGTGTACTAATTGCATTGGGATTGTAGTGCATCGAGGTGACCCGCATGATGCTGGGCGACGGCGTGCACCGTCGAATCGTCGCATCAACGCTATCCGAGATCCGAGGCTGTTTGGATCTCGTCAAGGAAGGCAAGCTAGACGAGGTAAGCTACAGTGCCTATTTCGAATAGAAGAACATCGGCTAAAACAACAATAGTGTCTCTACGGCCTACCCGTCTCAGCCAGCGCCCTACCCTTCCTCGAAACCCTAACTAAATCCCTAAAAATCATCATAATGATCGACAGTGAGCAGCAGATGAATCTCCTCGAATCCTACGCTTCGAAGTCATCTTCTCCCGTGGCGCCATGGCCCGTCTTCATTAAGATCGACGTCGGCTCCCAGCGCGCAGGAATGGTCACTGACTCGCCCTCCCTCGCAAGACTAATCCAGCGCATCGAGTCATCCTCCGCAGCAACCGTGTACGGCTTCTACTGCCATGCCGGACACTCGTACGCATGCCGTACAGAGGATGCCGCAGCCGCGGTTCTCCAGAGCGAAGTTGAGGGTGTAGTGGAAGCAGCCAAGGTCCTGGTAGACGGGAAATCCGGTAGACGGGTTGTGGTGTCTGTGGGATCAACGCCTACAGCACACGTGGTGAAAAGACTGCAAGGCGTATTGCCCGAGGGGATGGAGTTGGAGTTACATGCTGGTATGTGTTTTGATCCGTACACCTAACCCCAGACTTTGTCTACCACATGCAACATGAAGCATGAAACCGCAGAGACTGACATAGACTAGGAAACTACCCCACCAATGACCTGCAGCAAGTCGCGACGTCGCTCGTGGAGCCGACGCAGCAGGCGGTGCGCATTCTCGCCGATGTCTGCAGCGTGTACCCCGAGCGCAACGAGGCGCTCGTCAACGCGGGGACGATCGCGCTCTCAAAGGAGACAGGCGAGTTCCCCGGGTATGCAGTTGTTGTTGATCGGCCGCAGTGGAGTGTTGTGCGGATGTCGCAGGAGCATGGGATTCTAGGGTGGGCGGAGTCTGATCAGACGCGTAGGCTTGTTGAGAAGACGGGGTCAAAGTGCGGTGATGGGGAGAAGGTGGAGGCTGCGTTTACGGTCGGGGATAAGGTTTTGCTGTATATTCAGCATGCTTGCATTACGGCTGCTATGCACTATGCTTATTACGTTGTTGATGCGCAGGATATTGTTAGGGAGACCTGGGTTCCGTGGAAGGGGTGGTGATTGTTAACACTGGTGTTGATTTTATAGAATGGCTAGTATTCGTCTCTTTGTGTATATACTGAATTATGTATTATTATTAGAGTTAGAGCAGCAGATCAAGCAATTGTATGGAAAGCAATCTTTCTATGCTTCACTATTCTGTGGCTTAGTATCTCAGATATCCAAAATAGTGTATATCGCCCAGTCCAATCGGATCTCATGACATATTTGATACAGTTGGGAAATGGCATTTACATTGACCGGTACAATTACTAGGATTGGGTTGGATATCTTGTAGATCATGATCATGAATTGATTAAGCATCAATGAGTAGAGAAAATACATAACCAAGAGTCAACCCCGAATGGAAGTGAGATATGGATATGTAGCCCATAACCAACACATCCAGAGGTAAGATGGGAAACAAGAAGTAGAAGAAAAGTATTATGCACAGGAGAACACAAGTGAATGGGTATCATGCAAACTTGGCTGAACAGGATCCGTGCGGAAAATGCGTGGCAGCCCGACTGTTTTTTGTGGCTTCCTTTCCATCGCTGGTATCATGAGGCCCGTTGAGATGGAACCGAAAATAATGAGTAAAAAGGATCAATATCGATGGAAAAGGAGTAAGAAATTATGGTAGAAAGTAAGAGGCGTTGTGAATGGGTAATTTTTTGGTTGATCGTGGGCATCGTTAAGTCGTAATGGAGAACGATAATCAAGATATCAGATTAGAGATGAATGTTTTGAGATTTTATTGGCGGGAGGAGTCAATCGAGGCGGCGCGAGAAGGAGCGCGCGAGGGAATAGGCGAGGCAGCAGGCGATTGCCCAGTGACGAGATCCTCGGTGGTAAAGCGCGGCAGCCGGCCGTGTGTGGATCGATTGGAGGAGATGGTGGAAGAGCGAGTAGAACTGCTGTCCAATCGCAATGAGTCTATGCGTTCCAGGTTTTCGTAGTCAGGGAGCGGAGAGCCGTTGTAGTCCTCCATGAAGCTGTGAGCGCCATCGGGCTTGGTGTAGCTGGGAGGGCTTGCGGGCACATCCTCATAGATCGGAGGCATCTCTTCATCCCAGCTAATGCCAAGACCACCACGCTGGGTGACGTGGAGGTGGAACTGCATGCGAAGAACACGCGCGGCACCAGTTGGAGTAATGAGGCGGGTATTGCCATTGGGGCAAAACTCCTCGGCCACGATAAGCTCGATGACGAGGTTGTGCTTGACTTCCAGACCGCCAGCGGCTTCCATGTCACAGACGGCATTGGCAGCCGGGTTGATGTTTGCATCGAACTGCATGGTGATCTCACCACCAGCGGTGTCAAAGTCGGTCTTCCAGCCGGTCTTCTCCTCGTTGTGTCCGATGACGCGAGTCTCTTGGTGCAAAACACCCTTGCCCTCACCACCAATCTTGTGAGCGTGCTTCTGGCATGCCGTGGATACAATCTTCTGTTGCTCCTCAATGCGCCACATCATCTTTCGAAGACGCCAGCGGGTCTGAGTCTTTTCGCCCTTGTCGACCACGCCGCTCAAGGTCATCTCAACCGGGAAGTTTCCGATGGGGTAAACGACGGAAGGCAGCACAATGCGGCCAGTGAGGTTGGTGGGAGGAAAGATGCGGATGGAGGACTTGTCTGGGCCGGGAAGCAGAGAACGACTAAGGTCCAGAGGCAGCTTGAGGCTATATTCCTCTCCGGTGATGCTTCGCGCATGCGCCAGCAGGAAGTATTCGATCTGACCCAGCACGCCATTGCAAGAAGCAGGAAGATGGCCAGGGAATAAGTAGCTGAAGGGGAAATCGTGGTCCCCGCCATTGAGGTGCAGGTCCTCGGTGATGAAGTTCCACTGAGTCAACTCTTCGGTGCGAGTAGCACAGTTGGAGCAGTGATTGGAGACGGGCTTCTTGGTGGTTGTCTTGTGGACGAGGCGTACATCAAACTGGCTCAAGACAACCCCACCAGTCAACTCAGGGACTGCGATGCGCAAACGTCCCGAGAACAACGCGCCAGTAGAGCTGGCAGGTGGGCCATAGCAGACCAGTGGCGGTGACTCAATTAGAACATCCAGCTTTGCCGCTGGTGGGTGCATTTCATGGCTGGAGTGCTCCTTGGAACGTCCCGCGCGTCCCGAGCTGCGGCGCTTCTCTTTGCTATGGTCTCGGAGAGGGTGAATCAAGTGATCCATGGTGAAGGATAGACGGCGGTCTGGTGATCGTGCGCGATCTGACTTGTGGGCTGGCTTCTTCGCATGTCCGGGGATTTCATTGACGGAAACGGTGGAGGAGGAGTTGGAGTGACTGGGAGTTGAGGTGACGGATGAGTGTAGAGAACTCATCAGGTTGGGAATTAAACGGCCCGGCATATTGGCGATGTGTTGTAGACAACCCAATTAGATGTGATTGTGATATAGGATTCGTATGTTCAAGAAGCGGTACGGTGATGGAATAATTGAGAAGCAGATGAAGCAATCCAACACATAATAGTTCCCTGAAATTGTATGGGAAGATCTACAGAAGAAATTCTACATGTTTAAGTGCGCAAGCCGCCGCTTTTGAATGGCAAGAACAATCATGTGCTAATTCACTGAATCCGTGAAAACCCAAAAAGTAAACCAAGAAAAATAGAATTTTCTTTAGTTTTTTTTTTTTTTTTTCAATTTTTTCATTGCTCTTCCCACTTGCCAGGTACCGGCTCATTCAATTAGAAAAAGAAAAAAAAAAGAAAAGAATTAGAAAGTGGGGCATAGGACGGCGTCATTGTGGAGTCTAACAGAACAGATACTGTGTAATGACCTAAAAATACAGCATTCGTGATCTTACCCCCTCCAAGGTCCTATATTTTGGATTCAATTTGTTTTGTTCTGAGATCATCTTATTTTAACCTTGGAATTCGCAATTCTACCTGTGGATGGAACACATGGCATCCAAAGTTTCATATTATAGGTCTGTGGCCTAGCCAAAGACTTCATTCTATTTAAATATATATGTATTTGGGATATATAAGATAAATATAAACTATCTCTATAGACATTTTCACCTAGAATTTGCCGTCGCCTGACTCTGACTTCTACCCCACATTTCACATGCGTATTTTGTAGACATCATGCCTCGATCAAAGGAACCATCAGTAAAATTCAAGCTAGGCCCCATCAGGGCAGTCGATGGGAGCACATGATGCCACTGTTTGGCTCCCGCCTTAGCGTACAACGACCGTGCGTAATGACTCACGTACGATGTACCGGTTCGGCTAAACCGGTCGGATAGGTTTGCGATGGCTACTCGGCATGTATACAACATAATTATATATGGTTTTGTTTAGCATGTGGGTTTTTCCCGCGGGGTTCAACACCCTTAAAACCTAGGTATATAGTGCAAGGTGACCAATGTGACCAATGACAGGACCGCCCGTACTTGTGTACAAAGGGAAGAACGGAAGCGCTACCCCGGCTTTGAGTCAAGCACTCTACTCCGTATAAGCCCTACGGGACATACGGAGATGTGCCCGATGAGGTGTCCTGACCTCCAAGGTCAAATATGTCTGCATATCGTATTCATTATTGCGTTTGAAATTCTAAATTCATTCATCCACTAATATTCCTTTGTCGACTATACACATACGTATACATATATAGCTACTATTTGTATACAAATCAAAGGGTAGGCCAAGCCATCACGTGGCGAGGATGGCGTAGAATGACAGTAATGGACCACACATTCATACTTATGTCCAGACCTGGGTAAATGACAAACCATACCATACTGGACCATTACCATACCGGCCATCGTCACTTCCAAGGTTCCAGAGGATCTTCGACTAGCGCCGCCCTAAATATGTAAAATCCATCTTCCCGCATTAGGACAACAAAACGCGATGGAAAAGGACCCTTAGCGGAGCTCCGTGAAAAATTTTCATTTTTTTCAATTTTTTTTGTTCTGACCGCCTTAAATTGTTCAGTCGTCTGATCTATGAAAGTGGACTATAGTGGACTTTTGACTCTTTAAGGGATACGGGCATTCCATTTCTCAAGGCCACGGGGCTCGCCTATCCTGTACGCCCTCTACCCCGCACTGTAAGCCAGACTTTTGCGGGGCACATGAGGTGCAGGATCCCGTGAAATCCTTTTAGAAAAGAAGTGAAAACATTGAAGCATCTCGAATATCATACAATGATCAACATCTAAAACAAAGGTTCTAGCCCTTCCACTGTCAAGATATGCTCCGTGCTCCCAAGGTCGCCCCATAGCGAATCACCATCCCCGCCACGCACACTAATTACCTAACAACAACAGCATAGTCAGGAGTTAACCGCTCATGTTCACCTATAAGCATCGACCTCGTGCGCAGAATGTCCAGGTACTGGAGATGCACGGACATGTGCATGCAGGAGCTTGAAGAATTGCGGCTTATTTGGGCTCGTGCGCCGGGTCAGGATTCCTGACTCGCCCGCTATGGACCCCATACATATTAGGCGTTTCCTCGGAGCTGAGGGCATTGATCACGCCATGGCGTGTGTTGTATGTTGTATATCAGACTTAGAGACACGCATACGGGTGATGCCATTCGGGTGCCTTCTTGTAAAACCCGGGCACGTCAGCTCTTTGGTACATCGGAGATTTAGTAATTTACCTTAAGGTTGATCGATCTACATAACTCAACCACATTCTATATTGCGCAATATTGTCCTGATCTAGGTAATAGGATGTATATTGTAGTGGTAGAGCTATCGACACATACAGTAGGTCCATGCTATCTTTTTCTTTCTCCTTCTCCCGGGACTGGCCGCAAGAGGTATACCAGTGTCGAGGCTAGAAATTAGTTTATTATAGTCAATATATTCTTGATCAACGAGCTCGGTGGTCACGATAGCAAATCAGTGGCTGTCGTCCGCCGGCGGCTCGGATGGACTAGCCAATAATTGCTAAAAGGGACATCGGCAAGCGTCTCAGGCGAACTTCCTGTTTCGGGGCGATCTCGGCTTGCTTCTCCGATCTCTTTCCGTCCTTTATTTTCCTTTTTAGCATTGTTTTTTTTTTTTAAAAAAATTATTCGCCCAAGTTGAGTCCTAGAGAAAGTACAAAGTACATCGTGGAGAAATATGCTCCGCACATTAAACCATATGCCAAAGAATAACGCCATCTCGTCATAAGACATATAGCCTAAACAGAATGTATATCTAACTTACGAAATTACTTCCACTTTATATTTTCTATTTTCTTTAAATGGTGCCATTTAACACAAAAACTACACAAATTGAGTAATATTAAAGAAAGAATTCCGGAGAATGGCCGGGTCTCCGCTTAGGCGCGGGAAAAGCAGAAATTTTCTGTCGGTCATCCACTCGGAACTTTATACTCGGGCCGTTGCACCGTGAGCTTTAGCCTCACCCACGGCCCGCTGTGGTAACGTCTCCCTGGTTCAGACTCTGGGTGTTCTTCCTCCTGGTTTAAGCGAATACATACATATAGTATCGCGCTGTGGAATCGCATCCACCTTTGACCGGGCCAGAACCCATTTCGACTTTTTTTTTCTACTTAAGTCGGACGCCGGTCGTCTCTTGGGGTAACAATTAGCTAACAATTAGCTTGGCAGTGAGGCGATCGTTATAAGACCGGTCCGTTAGCCGGTTTGATAGTGTAATAGCTTCGATTTGGCTGGCGGTGTGGAGAAGAATTCGTTGTTTTTGGACCAGGCTCGTCTATCAAAATTAAGGAATATATGTTGGTTTTATATACTAATTGAAGCGATACAACGCGGAGCTAATGTATGTTCGTTTCAAGTCGGTATGACTCATAAGTATATTTAAAATATAGAAGATTTAAACTTTTTATATCGTCTTATCAGATCTTGACTGAGAGCACAAGCAGGCAGGGTGATACAACACCAAGAAAGCAGAATTTCATCCATTTTTCTCGTAAGGCTTATAGGGCTGTCAGATACCCCAAGCGTCTCTAGGGATTCTCTCCGTCGTCTATTCGCTTTCCATCAAGTGTTGCTTCATTGATCTAAGGGAAGTGAAACAATATTTAGAGCGAAGAGCTTCTGCAGACCATTTATCCGGGATAGCAGTTTGAAAAGACACTGATAGCTAAATCATCTCGGTGATACATGTACTCGTACTTGTCTAAAAGCAAGAAGGTTATCGAGAGAAGATGTATCGATGATCACCCACTGAAATATTATCTCTGGTATAGCTTTATGGGAGCAAAGTGATGTAAGAAAAGGAATTCCAAGAGCGGATATAAATCTTGGAAGATACTCATCGAGAATATGGTATCCGAGTTCAAAGAAATGGGCTATAAAGGCTTCTTCTAGCCTGAACTTGATATTGCCTACTGTAAGTTGTGCGAGGCCTAGAGGAAGAGGGCTGTAGCCTATAAGTGAAGTCTCTTTATGAATATATTGACGATAAAAGACCATAAAATCTATTAGTCTGTCTAAGGATGTTGCTGCGAGGAGTTGAAGCTAATTACAAGAAGGGAGTACGGTTACCCACTTACCTAGGTATGTAGGTATAACAAGTGAGTTCGGTTTAGGCCATGGCACGTATAGGTATAGACTTGCTGTTGAGAAACCCAACGCTCAAGGGGCATCCCCATAAATAGATGAACTGTAATTGACCGTATTTATTCTCAATATTCAATGTGGAAGAATGACAATATTTCCAAAAAAAGAACTATAACATGAAAATGTAAAAACCAATAATTTGTTACCTGCATATTTCTTACTAAAGTTCGATTAAACGAAATAGACTCCCAAGGTTCCTTTACACGATAGTTATACATCTTCTTAACTATGTACGTATCTTGAGGGACAAGAAAATTGATATTACCCCTACGATGTACCCAAGTATTTTATAAGCGCCCTAGCACTCGTTATGCTTGTGTTAGGCGTTTTTCATGCTTCCTGTTATATTATCCTATTTTAACTGGCCGAACAAGCGGAAAAGAGAGGAGAAGAGAAAGGAGGAAAAGCCCTTAAAGTATTATAAGAATACTTCATGTATACCGCATGTAGAAAGCCCACACGTGACCCGGCCGGATCGCCATAGGAATCACTTGAGCTTCCCCTATTCCGGATAGGAGCTCAAGCCACCGTGTTCTTTTTTGAATTGCTCCAGCATCATGGGCTTGGCTGTTACTTCTCCCCGGAAGTAGTTGACCTTTGCATCAACACGAGTGGGATGATTCGCATTTCCCCACCCTACACATGCCTTGGCTTTGGTCTACTCTGATCCACTCAATAAACAATTCCACCTAATAATCGAGCACCGCATTGCACCAGTCTCGGTCCAATTGCCACAGTCCCAGAAATAATATTATCGAGCAGCACAGCCCGTATTTCCACCCTAGATCGATCCTCGATCCTCGGAACACGGAGAAACGGAACCACGAGGCGCGGAACTCCACGAAATCTCCAGGCAACTCATGCAAACTCGCAAACTACACCAATTGAACACCAAAATGTCGGCCTCATTCAACTGGACTGCATTGGCGGTAGCCGTAACCGCAGTCTTCATATTCTGGACCCTCTCCTCAACCTCCTCCTCACCTTTCACACGGTCCTTCCCACGCCTCGAAAACAAGCGCATCTGCCTCCTAATCGCACACCCAGACGATGAAGCCATGTTTTTCGCCCCAACAGTACTATCCCTCACCAAGCCCGAGCTCGGCAACCACCTAAAGATCCTCTGTCTCAGCAGCGGCGACGCAGACGGCCTAGGCGAGACGCGCAAACAGGAGCTCCATAAATCAGCCAAACAGCTCGGTCTGCGCAGCGAGGCAGACGTCTTCATAGTTGACGATGTGAGCCGCTTCCCGGATGGAATGGACAAGGCCTGGGACGAGGGCCAGATCTCGTCGCTGCTAGCCTCGGCTTTCGCGCCAGAAATGGCTGCGCAGAAGAAGGCGCCCAGCAAGCGTGTCGATCCTAAGAAAGCCCCTACCGCTACTATCGATGTCATCATCACCTTTGACAAGCATGGCATCAGTAATCATCCTAACCATCGCTCGCTGTACCACGGCGCTGTGAACTTTGTCCGCGCTCTGATGAAGGATAAGGCCGGTTTTACTTGTCCGGTCACGCTGTATACCCTGACTACGACGTCCGTGTTCCGCAAGTATGCGGGTGTGCTGGATGCGCCGATCTCCATGGCCCTTGGTGTGTGGAGTAACCTCATTGCTGGGCTGACGGGCCCGAGGCAGAAGGATGCCGGAGCTGGTCCTATGCGGCTGCTGTTTGTTAGCTCGATAAATGAGTGGTTGACTGCTCAATCCGCTATGGTCATCTGTCATAAGAGTCAGATGGTTTGGTTCCGGTGGGGATGGATTACCATTGGGAGATATATGACTGTCAATGACCTTCAACGGGAGAAGGTCTAAGTGACTGATCCTTTGTTCTTGTTTAGGAATTGCTATGCCCTGGATGAAGGGCTAGCTTCGGATCTGTGCAGTTTTTGCTCAGATTTTGTATCATATTGGCTGATCGCCCTTTGCTTGCATTGATATCTCACGCTTCATGTCTGCATATGATTTTTCAAGGCCTGTATGCCTTCTTGTATACTCATTTTACTATTCAACTTACAATGCTCATGTATTCGAGGGGCTTCATAATGTATTTCACTATGGAAAAATGCAGGGGAAAAAAAAGGACAAAGACACAAATCGTACTGCTCATGGAATTGCACAAATGGATATCATGTATGATAGACGTCAACCGAAAATGCTTGAAATGACACAAAATGAAAAGCTCTTATCAACACCAAGGATTGCCATCCCGCCAGAAAATAGAATTTTGGGGTTTAGCATCAAAGCCTAGCGCATGAATGCGACCATAAAATCCGGCAGTGGGATTATTCTTCTGCGAAAGATGATGATCTTCCGGGTAATCAACACGCGTGTTGAGTTTTCTGAGCTTTTCCTTTAATTCTTTGCTGCGCTTCATCTGGAAGGTATAGATGCGACTGAGCGGCCAAATGGCCGGATCCAGCTGGGGGTACTCATAGAGCAGGATTTCCCAGAATATCCTATCATCGAGGACTTTGGGCTCAACCGGACGGAACACTTCCGACCCGTCTGGTATCCGCCGTGCATGAATGCGGCCATGTTGGCTCATGTGGGTGCTCTTGGCAGTCGTTTGACCTTCGAAATCGACTGTTCCAACCTCTCCATCTCTGTATTCGTAGCTATTGCGCTCTGGTAGAAAGTCTTTCCATTCTTCTAGTAGCTTGGGCCGTTCTTGGAGCTCCCAGGCTTTAGGCGATATGTCACTCCACTGTTTTGTGATGATCATTGAATAGGCTATGCGCTGCATTTGATAAGTCTGTTGGTAGACTTCGAGCCGGAGGAGATCGTATGCGTTAATGGCCTCGGCAAGTAGGGGGCAGCGGAATAGTGACAGGTCTGGTTCCACGCCATTCTCTCGTTGGTGCTTGATTTGATCCTGCCATTTCCTCCGAACCTTCGCCGGCGGTCTCATGCTGTCTAAGACTCGTTGTAGACATTTCATAACATTGTCTCTCGCTTCCTTTCTTTTTGCCCTCGTTTGGCTCAAGACATCATATGCCTTACGCATGTCTTGTTTGCAAGTCTCCAGATCGCCATCAAGCTTGTTGGTTTGGGTCATATATCGGTACATTTGCAGAGTCGCGGGAACATTGTACTCCGTCGTCAATATCTGGAACATATCACGGACCATGTCTCTCGGGACTTGGCCTACTCGCCCATCTTCTGCTTGTCTCCGCCTATGTACTTTGGAGAGAGTAAACGTTCGTTCAAGCAACTCGGACCAGACCTTGCCTGAAATGGTAATGTTGTACGAAGAAGCTATGAATTCGACTGTTCTCATGGCGGCGTGTATGTCGTTGGTCGTGCCAAAGGCATGGGCAACGGCGAAAAGAAGGCCCTCAGTCGGGTACAGACCGGACCAAGTCTCATAGGGTGTAACTGGTGGCAGCATCGAGTTATCATTTTCAGCTAAGATGGCATCAACATCGACGTTCCATACAGTCTTGAGGATATTCTTGGCAGCTTCCGTGTCGCCAACTCGGGCGGATGCGAGGAGGACATTAGTGTATGTCTTTACATCCCCACTAAGCCCGTCCTGGCTCATTTGACTGAATATATCTAGCACAGTCCCTTTGACACTGTTCCACGCCGTTGCGTAGCCACGATATCCAGGATTTGGATCTACCATGCGTCGCTTTTTGTAGCTGTAAGGGGTGATGCGAGTATTGTATGCTTCTTTTCCCACATAACAGTGGTCCCAGTTTCGTCCTGACATATAGTGGTTATAGCACGCTGTGTCCGGAGTGACGCCGTTGGTAGACATTCCATCCCAAAGCGCGTTGACTAGGGGCCCATTTCCCATCGCCTGTGCACAATCAAGCAAGTGAGTGTATTCGGATAGTTGAGGTGGATATCCAGCTGCGGACCTATATTGGGTGATCATGAGCAAGTCCCTCGTAAAGTCGTCGAAGACCGCTTCCAAGGTTTTGAGCCCATCCATTAACACACCCCACCCGTGCAGCGTGTGGTGAAGATCTCGGTATGGTATGACAAAGTTGGCTGGGGAGAGGAGGTGCAATGCTTCAATAAACACTGTTGGCGGTAGCGATCCAACTAGCTCTACCGACCGTGGGTCGACCATGGCTTCTAGCACCTGGTTGGGTTGTCCGTTTTCAAGGACTCGGAAGAAGTCTGCGCTATACCGCGCCTCCTCTGCGGGTGAACTCCATTCCGGTAGAGACACTTGGATCTCTTTTTCGAAAATCGCAGGACGTGGAACGGCGAGTTCGCTGCTCCATCGTTGACTTGTTGTAGTCAATTGCCGTACGGAGGTGCGATAGCAAGTTTGTGTCGTTCTTTGTGTAGAAATATCCCATGTCTTCGTATTTAACGACGTTGCGACACAAGGTAATTGCCTCGGGTGACTGAGATGACGGTGTGGGGGGAATTGTCTGGGCTTAATGCTCTCTCCAGAGAGAGATGAGACGCCACAGCGAGAAGCGAACTTCTCGGTAAATGAAATCCTCCGCATTGGGGAAAATGTAGCAATAAATCAGTGTTAAGGATTAGGATAACAAAGAGAACAAAATCACCAGGGGTGTAAATGAGGGGAAGTTGTGCGCTTCGACCCCGGATCTTTTGGCAGGGTACTTCATGCAGGTTGTGCTTCAAACTAAGTAGGCCCCTGCACGAGTAATTAGGCGAGAGTAGAATTATTCGATTTTCACTAAAATATGTGGTTGACAACCTATACTATACATGTCCACAGCATACTTCTCCAATTCCCGCTCCACGACCTGTATAGATCTCATGTGGATACTTGGAAACCTGAAAACCCGGGGTAAATTGCTGACTCATCCCACTTCTTGGCAAGACAGACGCTAAACCCCATTGGGTATCTGCCAAAGCTCGTTGATTCTGCGTGCGTGTGGACCTGCACTTAACCCAATCCAATCACCCTTCTATCATGGCCGACAATGAAGATACCGGCGGTCCATCCGTCTCGGAACCCCTGGATCTTGTTCGTCTCTCCCTCGACGAGACCGTGTTCGTGAAGCTGCGCGGTGACCGCGAGCTCAAGGGCCGCCTTCATGTGAGCTACCCCCCGCCTGGCCGTATTTAGGATAACTACTGATTATGATATATGTCCACAGGCCTACGATAGTCACTGCAATCTAGTCCTTGGTGATGTGGAGGAGACGATCTACGTGGTGGAGGAGGATGAGAACGAAGAGGAGACTGTGCGCGTATGGGCTCATATGAATACTGGAAATTTACACGGGCACGAGCTAATCTAGGTTCTCCGATACAGACTATCAAGAAACAAGAAGAGATGCTTTTTGTCCGAGGTGAGTCGGAGCAATTATGGAATATTTCGAGTGGGTTGCTGATTCCCATCTAGGAGACTCCGTCGTCTTGATCTCCCCCCAGGCATAACGGGCTTGATATGCCCTTGATAGAGAGAAAGGCGTCCGGTGACGGGAACAATACTAGGAAGGACACAAGATACCACAAAATGCAGTCAATATAGATAGGCAACGATACCATGGAAATTGGTTTATGATCATCCCATACTAGTCCTGTTGGATATAGCCTGAGCCTGAGCGGGCTGTGCAATTGTTAGTCATAGTATTCCGTATGATTCGATATTAGTCCTAGTACATTGAGATGGAGTCACTGGTGAAATGCGGCTGATAGCCGGGCTGGTCGATGACTCAATTGGTGACTCCAACCTACCGATAAAAGCTTCCCCGTTCCCCCTTACAATGTACTCTAAACCTAAACCCTTATTCAAATATTTAACAATATCCTTCTATCTTTTGTTCATCTGGACAACAGAAAACTATGATCACTCGAATATAACTTCACATCCGCCAACAATAACGGCGATCCGATCCACCGACCAATAAACCAATAACGTCACTTACCCCAAAAAGCGGCACATTAGTCGACACGGTTGAACTTACCAACTCCACACAATGCCTGTAACCGGGAAACTGAGCCATGAGGACCGAAAACGAGGTGAAGTCGTATGTGCCTCCAAGGAAGATGTGATAAGTTCCTCATCTTACATGATCTTCAACTTAGGCCCTCAGTGAATTCGCCGAGTATGCCGACAAACAGCAAGCTCACCGCTCCGGTCAAGTAGCACCCAGCGACAGCGGATATTCCACCGCCAGCGTGTCGCGCGATCTTGAGGACCATGACCATGCAGAGCTTGACATTCTTGATCAGCTAGGGCTGTCCGATGCCCCCGAAACAGCCAAGCTCAAGGAGCTCCTTCTTGGTACAGGCGATGCCGTCGAAGACAACTTGCAAGTGCTAGCTGGGATATTGCAAACACGCATTGATGAAGGCCATGGGGAAACTATCTTTGATCTCGGGTTGGAGGATGGTGGTGAATCCATGGGCTTCGACCTCGATCAATGGAAGACGGCGCTGCAGCGCTTGCGCGAGGCGGCCGAGACTATCCCCGCCCACTGCCGAGTATTACTGACCTATAATGTCGGAGGCCCTGAAGAATCGCCTGTTACCAATGATCGCGTACAGGGCGCTTGGGGTAAGGTCCTCGTGCGCCACCACGCTGATAACATCGAGGAGATGGCGGAGCTCCGGATTGCCGTAGTGGGGAATGTTGATGCTGGAAAGAGCACTATGCTAGGAGTGCTGGTGAAAGGTGGTCTTGACGATGGACGTGGTCGTGCGCGAGTGAATCTGTTCCGCCACAAGCACGAGATTGAAAGCGGACGTACCAGCTCCGTCGGGTTGGAGATCATGGGCTTCGACAGCCGAGGCGATATAGTTGGCAATTCGCAGGGCCGAAAGCTCTCCTGGGAAGACATCGGCAGGCGCTCTGCTAAGGTCATCTCCTTCTCCGACCTGGCAGGCCACGAGCGGTATCTGCGCACCACTGTATTTGGTATGCTGAGCAGCAGCCCCAACTACTGTTTACTGATGGTTGCTGCCAATAACGGTCTTATCGGAATGAGCAAGGAGCATCTGGGTATTGCTTTGGCCCTCAATGTGCCCGTCATGGTCATTGTCACCAAGATAGACATTTGCCCGCCCCATATTCTGCAGGAGACCTTGTCCCAGCTGACCAAGATTCTCAAATCGCCTGGCGCGCGCAAGATTCCAATATTCGTCAAGGATATGGAAGAGACCATTAACACGGCCACGCAATTCGTCAGCCAGCGGATATGTCCTATATTCCAAGTGTCCAATGTCACAGGAGAGAACCTCAACCTAGTACGGACCTTCCTAAACATTCTACCCCACCGCGGTCAATACGATGCCGAGGGAGCCTTCGAATTCCTGATCAACGACACCTTCTCTGTTCCTCATGTAGGTACAGTTGTCGCGGGTGTGGTCAAGTCCGGTGTTATTCATGCCGGAGACTCGGTCATAGTGGGACCAGACTCACTTGGCCAGTTCACCACCACAGTCATCAAGTCCATTGAACGCAAGCGTATTCAGGTGAATGCTTGCTTTGCCGGCCAATCCGGATCTTTCGCTCTGAAGCGCGTCCGCCGGAAGGAAGTGCGCAAGGGCATGGTAGTGTTGAAAAAGCTGGAGGAGCCTCCAAAGGTGTATCGGGAATTCGTCGCGGAGGGTAAGTCACCCATTCTGGCCTGATTGACCACATGCTAATGAAAAATAGTCCTAATTCTTTCTCATGCAACTACCATTAAGCCTAAATACCAGGCTATGCTTCATGTTGGGGCAGTCAGCCAGACATGTTCGGTCATTGACATTGATCGCCCTTTCGTTCGTACTGGGGATCGAGCCTTAGTTGCGTTCAGATTCGTCCAGCGTCCTGAATTCTTAGCTCCCGGGGACCGTGTCCTCTTCCGTGAGGGCAAGACGAAAGGGTTGGGAATCGTTAAGAGCATCGGTTATGACCCAACGCAACCTTTGAACCCAAATACAAAGGAGGGACCTTCCACTCCTACGTCCACGATACCACATGATTAGATTAGTTTTCCCTTTACTTGTCTCAACGGAGTTACTTTGTTCTTCTTTCTTTGTTCCTTTAAGTTTGATCTTTTCATTGCTAAGCGTTATACATTCGATACGTCCTATCTCATGTTTGTCTTTTTGTCTGGATTGTGTTTACGCTTACCCTGTTAATATAATGGTCAGTTGGTTATGGGCTGGTTATATTTCTATTAATGCCTCTGCATCTATTGCTCTGTGTAGTACGGAGTCACATGATACAACAACTAATGACGTCACTATATGACATAGGCCCAGAGGATCGCCGCTCTCCCGACAATCCAATCTATCAACTGGAATATTATTCGCAAGCCATTGAGAAATCAGTGGAATCAAATGGGGTGAGAGTGACCCTTGTGCAAGCCACCGTAGCCCAACACTGACGTATTGAACAGGGTCTCAGCCTGTGGGTTCTTAATGCTTGACCTGTCCAGAGCTTATAAGGGTCCAATTCGCTCGCCACTTAGCAAAACAACAACATATTATCTTACTATTATCATCCTATTTTACTATAACCTGCCTGCCATCCTATCATTATCTATAACTCCCACCTTATATCCATATATTTCAAATAAACCTCAACACAATCATGGAGACTGTCAACAAATACGTGACCGCTGCTTCAACCGTCATTTGGGGCGAGAACGAATCCCCTAAGGCCCAGCAGCACGGTGAAGAGCCCATGTCCGGTGTGCAAGGCCAAGGACGTGCCACAGATCCCTATGATGGTGGTAACCGCGATGGTAAGTACAACTTCAGCATATGAGTTCCCAAACACATAAATGTTCCAACATCTAACGCCTTACCTCGCAGAGCAACCCGGCGCAATCAAATCAGACGTCAGCACTGCACCCATGAACCCCATCCTAGACAATAAGCAATCAAAGCCCCGGGAAACCGAGGTTACTAGCATCACCACTCCCCACGCACCTACATCCATCACCGCCTGCACCAGCGTCACTCCCGCTCTATCCATGTCTGGCGAGCCTACAGAATCCAGCAGAATCAACGACAACAACTCTAAGCAGGAACAACGCAGTACCTTGCAGGCCGAAGATGGCGAGAGCAGCGAAGCTGCCCGCTCGGCGCGTCAAGACGTGAGCAAAGAGGCGCTCGAAGGCCCCCAGGGTCCTGCGCCGAAGTCTGCTGAGGCTTTTGAGAAGGAATCTAAGGGAAATAAATCTGTGGCTAAGGATGATGATATTGAGAAGAGTATGTTTCCCCTTTCTTGTGTTCGTCGTAAATCTTTGGCGGTATTAGTTTTGGGTGGTGCTGACCTTCTGTTATAGGTCTTTCAACTGGATCCAAGGACAGCGGAAAGAGCATCGAGTCGCCTTTAAGCAGCAACAAGTCTGAGCATTCTTCTCTTGACAGCGAGAAGGCTGGGAAACAGGGTACTATCTCGAAGGTGAAGGAGAGTGTCAAGAAGCACCTTCATCATTCGGGCAAATAAGGGCAGTGCCTTTCCTTAGACTGGATCTAAAAGCAGTTCTGCTTGTGACGAAGCCTCCGGTGTCTTGACATGTGACTATTTTTTGATGTCTATATCATGCGACTTGTTTATTGATGCGCCTTATTTCTGATTTCGAGTGTATTAATATCCATTTGTACTTCAATTATTCAAATTATTGAAACTTTTCCTTGTGAATTGGTACAAAAACCAAAGCAGATGATATTTTTAAGTCTCTAAATTGGAAACAGATTGTATCTAGCATTTGACACCCACACTCCGGAGCAGGGTATCCCAATTGTAAACACAAGGAAGCAACTGTCCATTCAAGCCGCCTGAATATTTACTCGAACAACATTTTCAACTCTTCAATTCTATCCTTCCCCTTATCAGAATCACCATCATCACCGCCAATCTTCAACCCCAGCGAGCCAGCAATATTCATTTTACGCTCTTGCACACGCAACATGCGGCCTTCGATGGAATCTTTGACCACGAATCGCGTCACATTGACATCCCGAGTCTGGCCCATTCGGTGGACACGGTCGATAGCTTGCGCTTCGATTGCGAAACTCCACCATGGATCCATCACGAAGACATTGCTTGCGGTTGTTAGGTTGAGGCCTACACCACCGGCACGCAGGGAGATCAGCAAGACTGTAGGAGCTGGTGTCGAGGGTGTGGGGGCGCTAGTCTTTGCAGGCCCGCTTCTCCCTGGGGTATCATCTTCCATGTCGACGATGTCATCGTCGGTAAAGCTCTCTGTTTTTGTAAACTCGGCTAGAACAGCGGCACGGGCCTTCTGGGGCATTGAGCCATCGAGGCGGAGATACGAGATACCGACTCTGGCGAGTTGTGGGCCGATCAGGTCTAGGAAGGAGGTAAATTGGGAGAAGACAACGGATTTGGTATTTGCAGGGATGCGTCCGAGGTGATTAATAAGGGCCTGGATCTTGGCCGAAGTGTGGGCGGATGGAGAGAGGGGGTATATGCGACGGAGGGAGATTCGTGGGGCAGGTTGAGAGTTGGTTGGTGGCGTACTGCTCACAGTGTCGTCTGCGAAAGAGATTGAATTCGAGGACGGATGTCGTACTACTTCGAAGGTATTCTGTGCATCGACCGGAGCACGGCAGTTGAAGCATCGTGCCTCGACGCCCTTGTTTGTTTGGTGTTCCAAGAAGTCTTCAAGGCATTTCTTACATGCACTGTGCCAGCAAGCTGTTACTGCTGGGTCGACCATAGGCTCTTCACAACAAATAGGGCACTCGCCGCTGGACTCGGTTTGGATCTGCCGAAGAGCATGGGTAGTGAACTTGACCATCGTCCCTGAGGCATCTTGAGAGTCGGCGTTCGCGTTTTCTGTCGTAAATTGGTTGATCAATTCTTGAAGATCCATGTCGTCTTGAAACTCATTGGTTGCATTAGCTGCTACCGCCGCGCTCTCTTCTTCCTCAACAATAGCTTTGTTGCGTGTCATTATAGGGTGGCAGCAGGTCTGACGAAGACGGAGAATTTGAGCAAAGATTGTGCTGTAAGATTTCAACAATGTGCCAGCTACGACATTGTCGTTGTAAGTACGTTTCGCCCGGGTAAATATACAATCGTAAATTTCTCGTTCTTGCTTCGGTAGCTCCACTTCCTCAATAGTGACTGTCTTTTTGGGCAAGGGGACCAATGGCTCGCCTTCTGGGGTTTTCATCGATTTGGTCCGCCGAAGAACAAGAGGTTCCAGGACACTTTGCACGACGTTCAGAGCGCGCACATATTCCTTCGATTCAAAGGGAACAGTGATAAACGTCTTCCAGAAGGAGAAGTTGCTCCATGGCTCCACTTTTAGGAAACGCACCAGACTGAAGAGGTCTTCAAGACGATTGACAATAGGCGTGCCAGTCAATGCCCACCGATGGGCTGCTTTTAATTCATAGCATGCTTTAGCAGACTTAGAACGGCGATTCTTGATAACATGGGCCTCATCGAGAATTACTCGGAAGAATTCCACAGAGAATAGACCCCCATTTGCACTGGGTCCTAGAGCAGACTGGAGAGCGAACTGACGGAATTCCGATAATACCACACCGTAACTGGTGACAATCACCTGTGGAGCCGTTGAATATTTGGATTCGCAGCATAAATCTCTCAAGTTGACAGCCTTGTCCGACCCATAATAAACAAGAACCTTCAACGTCCCGGCTTTGAGCGCTTCGCTTTCCCATTGGGAGATCAAAGATGTTGGCGCAACGACCAGAGTGGTATACGGCGCAGGTACCACGCCGGAAGTGTTCGGCATCCTAGCAAGGTCATTCACTGAGCTGAGGCCATTCAAAACCTGTGGATCAGGTTCGACTCTGTGTGAATGAACCAGACTGAGCATCTCAATGGTTTTCCCCAGACCCATTTCATCGGCCAGGATTCCTCCTCGGCAGTGTTGCTCTTGAGCAGGGAAATCAACACTGAGGTCTCCGGAATACGGGTTGACGTAAAAATGGTCAATGTTCTCAACACACGGTAAATCTTTGTCGTCAACATCCTTTCTGGGCCAAGTGTATTCCTCCCACAATGGATGCATGGACTTCTCTCGAACTCGCTTCGAGTCTTTCTCTTTTGATAGCAGCCAATGAAGGGCTTGCTGCTGGTACTTGCGCAGATCAAGGGCGAAGCTAGGTGCTGGATCTGCCGTTGGCATGTTGAAATCAAATGATTGAGCTTTTTGATAGAGTGTATCGAGCTGATCCTTTTCTAGTTCCTCGCTGTCGTCTTCGCCTGACGAGTCGTTGGAATCCTTGTTTGATTTGTGCTTGTCCTTTTCCTTCTTCGTGCTGTCGTATTGTTCTGCAATTTCAGCAGCACGTAGAATACCATCTCTTTTGTGCTTTTCCGTAGTCGGGTTGGTCGAGGTAGGATGAAGATTGATTTCGTGAAACAATTTCACTAGACCGACTTGGCGTAGTCGCAGGTTCTTCTCCTCGGTGCTCTCCTTCTCTTCGAACAGTCCAGTGGACCTGTTGTCATTCGTGTTTAAAGCGGCAAGCGCTCCGCTTTGGAAGGCTTCCTTTCGCAAGTAGACTCGGAGTTGTAAATATATGGTATCGTTGACTCGCACCCTGTCAGGTACAAACACACAAACTCCTTCAAACCGACAGATTTTCTGATCAATCAGCGTGGAAACCCATTCAGCGGTCTCATGTGGCAGCCTTCCGATTTCTTGCCCCGAGGTGTTCGTGAATCGAGTCAGAACATCACTTTTGTGATTGACAAAAGCTTTACCTCCTCGGCCACGTTTTGTCGCTGGCTGTGAGGGTGCGCGTTCAATGTTGACGGTGTCTCCATGCTTGAGAAATCCCAAGCCACTTCTCGTTGCCCATCCTCCCACGCCAAAGGCGCCAACATACCTTGCCGGTGGCTGGTGTCGGAGTACCGATTCACTTTCACGTGGCATTTCAGGGCTAGGTTTTGCCATTTGAGTGGGTTTCCAGCGTCTGGCCGGAGCGCTGCCATTTATCCGCACAGGCTTCTTCCACGATCCATCAAAGTATATGTTCACAGCTCGCTCGATATTATTGGAAGCAGCTGATTGGATGGTTTCGATTGAATCGGCCGGTAGTTGCTCTCCCACGATACTGGTGAAAAGGTCGACATCGAAGTCATCTGCGACTGTGCTTGCCGTGGTGGTATTGATAGCCACATCCTCGTTTCGTTGGTCTACTCCATTCTGATGTGGAGAGGGAGAAGGTGTAGCGTCTGCAATGGGTAGCCCTAGGCTGTTTGTCGTTCGAGTTCGTGTATGCTGCTGGTCTGTTTCGTTTTCCAAGCTAGGAGAGCTGTCTGGGATGCGGTGTGACGGAATCTCGAGCGCGGCGCCATGATACGTGCGATATTCGTGTTCTGGGCAAGACAGGGACGCGTCTGGATCTTGGGGTTTGGGGAAAGGCGAAGATGCATCAGTGAAGAAACGCTGCCTCTTTGCTGGGCGTTCTACATCATCGCTCATATTGGCTGTACCATCGAGCTTGATGATGAAAGAAAGTTGCGCGGAGACGGGGAGACGCGCCGAGAAACGCGAAGTCAGGCGGATCGGGAAATGTAAATTGGATTTTGATATATGGACCTCTCAATATGTTTGAATAATAGTTTGTTATGGAGATAATACTATTTCCTATAACTTATTATAATTTTCAAACATATTTCTTTTGTTTTCTAACCAGTCCTTCAGGGCTGTCAAGACATCGCTGACAAAGATTGGTCGGCCAATGCCTTCGCCCCGATTACATCGAATTTCTTCCCCAGAGCCTGTCAACTTCCCGAGCTCATGTTGAACATGTCTTTTCTCAGGGCAGCTCGGCCATGTCAGGCAAATAGGGCTTGTCGGTTTCAGCTACAAAGCTTTCAATCACAAAAACGACAATTCAGCCGGACACAATCTATTGCTGCACCTATTACCGCAGAAGAAGTCCAAGGCGCTCACAAATACTGTGTTGCTCTCCTCTCGTATGAAATACCGCCCCTATGGCTCTATAAGCCCATTGAAGCTCCAACGATGGAAACAAGTCCGAAAGCTAACCTATCCCTCTTCCGATAATCAGAAAATATGACCGCCCCTCTTACACACTGAGCACCTTCATCCCACGACATGCGCAATCCTTCTATATTGCGCTGCGCGCATTAAACGTCTCCCTCTCTATGATTCCCGACACAACCTCCTCCCCCACAATCGGACTGATGCGACTCCAATTCTGGCGCGACTCGGTAACGAAGATTCTCGCCGGCACACCACCAAAAGAACCCGTCGCTATCTTGCTAGCATCCGCCATCTCCGAACTCCACGAGCGCACGCAGGGCCGCGCGCGGATAAGCAAGGGCTGGTTGACCCGTATAATTAACTCGCGGGAGCAAACCCTAACAAACGACCCATACCCAAATATCGCCGCGCTCGAGTCCTACGCCGAGAATACATACTCCACCCTCATGTACCTCACTCTGTCGGCATTGCCCATGGCTTCGGTAACTGCGGACCATGTGGCGTCTCATATCGGAAAGGCAGTGGGGATTTCGGCTGTGTTGCGCGGACTGCCGTTTGTTGCCTTCCCTGCGCCACCTGCTCAAGCACCTCCTGGCGGGGCTGCGGGCTCCGCGATAGGAGGGGCCGCGAAGCAGGGGGCCGTGATGTTGCCTCTGGATGTGATGGCAGAGACTGGTGTTAGGGAAGAGGATGTCCTCCGGTATGGAGCACAAGCCGAGGGTCTCCGGGATGCTGTCTTTACTGTTGCGACGCGGGCAAGTGATCATTTGATTACTGCACAGCAAATGTTGAGCAACCTCCACGCCGGAGAGGATGTCGGTCATGACTTTGAACATGAGGGTGAAGAGGGCCATGAATATGATGTTTCCCCCGGTGCTCGGAGCGAGTCACCTCTAGATGAGGTCAACCGGGCATTTGGCGTTTTCCTGCCGGCGGTCAGCACACGCCTGTGGTTGGATCGCCTTGAGAAGCAGGACTTTGATGTTTTCAGCCCGGAGTTGCTTCGGTCAGAATGGAGACTTCCGTGGAAGGCTTACTCGGCCTATCGACGGAAGTCTCTGGACTGAGGAGATGTAGCTGTGTATGATATATGTCGAATATAATTCGAGATCAAGACCGTTGGTGACTTCTTTGTACATTAGAATATAAAAACAGATGTCATGATGCGAAGTTGAAGAATGAAATATGCCTACACTGATCCCTGGAATCGTACTATCAACAAATGATATTGAAATAGTGTTCAAGTGAAAAGTATTAATATAAGACCCGACTAGGTCTACGAGCAAGCAAATGTATACAAATAAGAAAAAAGCTTCGAGTCAAAACACCTCTATGCAGCAACATGTTGGTGGAGAAATGATAACAGTAAGCAGCAGGACGTTTAAGATCTATTTCTTCTTCCTCTCACGTCTCTGCTTCCTCGAGCTGACAATCAAACGGCGCTGAGCAAGCATGACAGCGTAGCGCTGGATTTTATCGCGCCTAAATATGTGGGTTAGTGTTGGTTGTTTTCGACATGAATATCAGAACTTACATCAGCAAGAAAATCGTAGCGCAGACAAACGGTACTGCAATCTTCCAGAAATATCTATTCAAGTCAGCAATAAATCCAGAAGAAAGGAGTCGAAATACATGCCCTTCATTGTTGTCAGTTGCCGAGAAATGCGTGAAGTTCATTCCAAAATAACCCTAGAACTGTCAGTGAGGTTTTCTGAATATATTCAAGCCATACATACTGTCAAGAATGTCATAGGAAGATAAAGACAAGTCACAAGAGTAAGCTGCTTCATACTTTCGTTCTGGTAGGCACCTATACAGCATGTTAATTTTGGTTTCTCCATTAGTTGCCAAGTAACGTACCAATAGTATTGAAAATGAGGTCAATCATGTTATCAGCGTTACGCCGCATCTGATCGTACCCTTCAACAATGGTAATGCAATGATCTAGGGCATCGCCCAAATATGTATGGCACATAGAGCTGATCGTAACACTTGTGCCTCCAACACTCTTCAGATTTGGCGTCACAATCCCGATATGTGGGCGGGGATCGACAGGTTCTGCAGGAGCCGCACCTGGACTAAGGGGATTCCGCAAGACACCAAAGCCTGGTGTGCCGACAGGCTCAGACCGGTGATCCCGGAGAGCGTTAATCACAGCCACCATAGGTTGCATGGAGTTCCGCAGAACAGCAATCTCAGATGTCAAGATATATAAAGACTTTGACTGTTCAATGTCTGGATCAGTCAGGACCTCCAGCTCGAGGTCTCCGATGGCATCTTGATACGCCATTGTGACTGGGATTGCAAGATCAATCACAGCATCAAGAATGGCCTGCAAAAGCATACTGGCATCGCATGACTGTCGAAGGATAGTCTCGGGCGAAGTGAGACGCCTGACAATTGGCGCCTCGATGTCATCCGCGCTCGTTTCGAAAAAGGATGTCACCGTATTATCGGCGTGAAGGAAGATCGAAACCTGCTCCAAAGTGACGCATAGTCCCTTGGCGGCAAGGGCAGCATGGCGTTCCATGAACTCAATTCGATCCTCATTGGGACCGCCGCGATACCGCTGAAGACTCCTGGCAGTCGTTTCTGTGGCGGTTCCAACATTTCCAAAATGGGAGTTCTGTTTTGAAGGCTGCCCGACGCCAGGACGCACGCTCGATCCATATGTCGCCTTATCCTTGCACTCCTGGCGTCCAGTGGTTCTGACTCGGAAAATGTCCTTCAATGCCGCTATAATAACATTCCATTTTGTCGGTCGCTTCAACGAAATCGAGCTCTTGTCACTGACTACCGAGCTTTTCCGGTCCCTTGACTTCCATCGACTGGCCGGAGTTTCCTCCTCATCTTCCGAGTCGGATGAGTCCTCTTCTTGTATCTTCATCAACTTTTGCAATGTCAGCACGACGAAGGCATGGTCTGAGTACCAATCCGCTTTTGTGCGATTAGTGGTATGGACAACATCCTCAATTGCAAGCCGATGCAACCTCTTGTGATTTCCAAGGATTTGAATCACATCCCAGCTCAATCCATTGACATTGATCCACCGACATTGCACCCAAGGCTCCTTCTCCCGCTCCAAAAATTGCTCCAATGTGTCATTGTCTAGCTCATACTGTCGCATGTCATGTTGTGAGAAATCCACCACCGTAATTTGGCAACGTCTGTGTAGGTCCGCGGGTATGTTGGACGCCCATTCTGACGTGTATGGCGGTAGTGGCTTGGTTGGGTCAATGCCAGGTTCGGTTCCTGGCTGCCAATTGGGATCCTGTGCGAACCCTTCAGGATGGTATGAGCGGGCAGTATTGCGTCTGGCTCGGCGTTTTGCTGTCTCGGTGGAGTTCACTCGTGCTGCTGCTGTGGTGAACGCGGGAAACGAACTTCCCTCTCTCTCATTTCCTGTTGGAGAGATTTGCGAGCTGACTGACGGGCGGCCGGCCTCAACATCGACCTCAGATCGTGTCGTACCGGGCTTCGCATAATCAAGCGAGTGTATGCTCATCTTCAAGGTTCATATAGATGCGCACATCCAATCGCATCGGTAGAATGACGAGTTTTCATCTGCTCTGAACTTTAATGCGCTGCGCCTCAATGATTTGAAACCTGGGCCAGGGAGGTATTTTAGTCAATGGCTCGCGAAAATATACCCAGTATATTTGAATAATCGATGGACCTCTCATCGGGACACCACAGTCTCAGGGGAGAACATGTCGAACTTGCGTTGGGGATATGACGTCGTCGAAGGCGTTTTCTGCCGCGTCTGCAGAGATAATTAAGACGAAACGCGTCTCAGATGGAAAGGCTGTATATGAACATGAAAAAGTACACGAACATGAAAAACATGAAAATGAAGAAAAGAAAGAAAAGAAGAAATAGTGGGCAAGGAAAAACAGGAGAAACAGGGGTGCAGGGGTTCAGGTGGAGTACCCGTAGTTTATCTTATTTTAAGGGAGACACAGCCTCGAAGTACTACTCTACTTCATACATGCACGTATGCGTATGTAGGATATTTATGGGACTCATTAAGATTGATTCATACAAATACATATGCACGGTTTCCATTCCATCACATCACTATGCACCATATAGCAACGCCGTCCCAATGCTGGCTTCCAATCACTCCAGATATAAAATCCACAATAGTTAAACAAGATGGGAAAGTAAATAGTTACAGTAAAAATGGGTCAAAGATAATACAAAGAGAATGAGAAAAAAAAAGAAGGGAGTAGACAGCATTATGCCCGGGCTGTTGCCCGTGGTTTCCAGGAGGGACGCTGGAATCCCATTTGAGGCTGCTTGTTTCCATGAGAGCTAAACCTGGGGGGGCTGTGGAAGTCGGGGTAGAGGCCTGACTCCATGTCCATCAGAACCGCCCGCTGGGGCTTTGCTGAGGTCCAATTGGTATATTTGCCTTTCGGTTTGGTAGAAGGGGTGGAAGGGCTAGAAGCGCTGGGGCTAGTAGCTGCGCGCGTCTTCTCCTTGATGATATCGCGGAGTTCCTTGTCATCCTTGGTGATTTGGGCTTTGATGAAATCAATGTCGTTGGAAGCTTGGAAGGCGGACATGACCGACTCCCGTGGGGTGTATGGGTATTTTTCGGGGTGTGGAGGCGACTGGGGTGTGATAGAAGGGTCCAAGAAAGCTTCCTGGTTTTTGTCCAGGAGCTGATTGATATCCAGCGTTTCACCATGAGGAATTTTGTTGGGGTGCGAAGGTGTCACGCAGTCCATGTCGACTTCTTTGCGAAGGACATGATCAATGTCGACGGCTGAGAAGTATGCACATGATTGAGGAAGGTCATCTATTCCCACTTGCTGCGAAAATAAGGCACGAGTCCAAACATTGGCAATCTGCAAAGCCATTGCAGCGCGGTACCTATCCTCATTTTTGACAAGATAGCGAATTTCATCATGGACAGTGATGGCCAAGCGGGCTTGTATGTTGAACTGGCGGATGAGATAGTCCATGCTAACGATCAAGAGGTGAAGATAATCGACACCCGACGACTGAATGGCCCAATTGATTCGGGACGTCATGAAGCTGCCTTTGTTGATGAAACGTCGCATGAGTGCCTCGGTGATTCCAGCACCCAAAGCAGGGGTTCTAGGTCGTTCCTGATCCGCGAATTCTTCGAGTTTATTGAACACAAAGGATTCAGTGCCACCTCGCCAGAACGGCGTCTCACTCAAGAGGCGGCGGGAAGTACGCGTTCCCTTGGTCTCTTTATATAGGTTCTTAGCAGTGTCTTGTGTCTGCTTTTCAGTCAAAGAGGGGTTGAATTGGCGAAGTAAAGTAGCGGCGAACTTGACCCCTGCACCGTAGATTCGGCCGTAGTTGAAGACCTTCGCATCATTACGCGAGATTCCCAGAATGGACGCACTTCGTGAGTGAAGATCCGTCCCCTCAGCTTTGGACCCTTCCAAGCACATGAAGCCAATTGCGTTTCCTCCGTGAATCTGGAATGAGGCATCGCCGACAAGACTTGCAATCCATAATTCTTGGGAGTCGACATCGGCCCCAACGAAGGAGTAGCCTGGTGGTGCTTTGATCATAGCTTTTAGCTCTGACCCCACGCGATTAGCCTTCGCGTTACTTGCAGTCAGCCAAGTATTTTCTACGGCACGCCGAGTGATGGTTCCCATGGGAATGACTTGAGGCAGAATGAATCCGATACGATTATCGCTTGCTTCACGTTTCCCTCCGCGGTTTTGCACCTGATCTTCATAGACCACGATTTGACCCTTGATTCGATCTCGGGCGCTGATCCAATAGGAGCATGAGGCATTCATATCCAGCGCTTGTTTGGCAAGTTCATACTGAGATGACAGTATGCCACGCTCGAAATACTGCATATACCCTTTGCCAAGTGGATTGGTACATCTGGCCTGTGGGCCGTCTTTGTGGGGGATTTTGAAGTATGTGGCTTTTCTATCGTCTCGCAACCCGGTGTTCTTCTCCTCGGCCATATCGCAGATGACGACTGGCTGATTCTCATACTGTTTGACCTGATCACGGGGGACGCGGAAAGTCCATCCGTGCAGGTCTGACCAAACAAGAGGGTAGCTGTCCCATGACAGTTTGAGCAAAATAGGTGCAATGCGGGTTCGCACCGTCAAATTGATCTCTGCAGCGTTTGAGGTGAAAAGATCCTTGTACCACTTCGGCATCCCTGGCTTCTTTTGCCTGGCGGCCGGCCGAGGAGGGTCGCCCTTTTTCTTTCCTTTCACCATTTTGATCTCTTGGCCGGACCAGTCCAGCTGCTGTAGCCAAGGATCATTTGTGTAAATGTCTGGTTGGTCTTTGCACTTCAATGCCTCGTCGCATAATGCTAGTAATTTACTTTGGACGTCATCAAGTCGCCTATGATATGTTTCCTCTGCGCGGGCAATGTATTCTCCCCAGGATTCATTAACTGGCAAAATGACAGAGGACAAGTGTCGAAGAGCGCCGAAACTAACAGGATGCGGGCAAGTCTCGAGATAGTTGGGGAAAACTTTCCGGTAGACACGGTGGGTAATGGCAACATCGGCGGCACAATAGTCGAGAAGTTCCTCCAGTCTGGCCACGATAGAGTCACGATCAAGTTCACCGAAGAGATCTCTCTGCGCTTTATCAATGGTGACATCACAGTGGAATTTAGCTACATCACGCAGGGAGTTCACTGAACTTCGTCCAACCCAGAGCTCCTCTTCTTCTTCCCTCAACATGTTGTTTTCGAGAAGTGCGGCAAGCTCCACGGAATCGTGCTCATTCGAAATTTTATCTCTCAAGTCCTGATTCTTCTTGTGGCGCATCCAAGTTGGCCTTTGTTGTGAACACATGCCGTTTACCGCCACGTGAAGTGACATTGTATCAATAAAGAAGTTCTGAGACTGCTGCATGTCGTATTCCTCAAGGACTCGGGCTCGATCGTAACCAATATTGTGGCCAACCACGATGCGGGGTTGAGTAGGGTCTCCCAAGGGTACCAGCTGTATTTCATTCTTCGACTCGCCGAGCAACCATGGTGACAGCCAGGCATACCATGCTGTCGGGCTTACCGCGCAAGCCATGACTGCGAATGAATTATTCTTGTACATAACTTCGGTGTCAAATGTTAACATTGACTCATTGGGGGCATCGACGGGTTCGGAAGTGCCATCAGTATGGTATTTCGTCCATCCACTGCGTTTGACCCATTTGCGTGGTTTGGCCGGACAATTGAGAGCCGCATATGATTTGGCGTATGTCAGGTAAGGTTCGGAAGAATCCATTCCGAGTTTGTAGAAATGCTCGTCCAATGTTTGCCCCTTGAGAGCAGGAAGATCGAATGCGACAGGACCGGCGCCATTTTGAGATTTGCCCAGTAGCTCATGTCTAGCCAAGTGATCCTTCGAAAGTGCGACTAGCTCTGGGTCCGGGACGCGACCTTTATTTGGGAAAACTTGAGCATGAATGTGGTCGCTTAGCTGCTGGACCCCGATGTCGTTGAATCTAGATGAGGAAGGGACTATGCGAGATCAGTAATTGCGACTTTGTTTTGATGTCGAAAAGCGCGAAAGACAAGGCACCCACCAGAGAGCGATGGTGCAGTAGTAGTAGTAGTAGTATTGTCGGCGGAAGTAGAGGAAAGCCTTGCATGACTTCTATGTAATTGGTGCCATGATGGCAGCTTAACCAAGAGCGGCGAGCTCAGTCGCGAGAAACTCCTCGCGGCACCCCTGGAACAAGGAATGCAGGAGGACTTCCAAGATAACATCATAAGAATAAAAATTTAGCAGTGTTATGTCATGATAGAAGTATGGCCACAGCCGTGAGGCTGCACTGGTAGCCCGAAGAAAATGCTAAAAAAAGAAGTATTGAAGTTGGACGTTTCCATATCATTGCCTATCGCGATATCTCAGATCTGGGCGTCATGCAGGCCGGAATATTGTTTTCCCAAAGCCTTTGACCGCCTTCTATTTAGAGACAAACGCATTATGTGAAGAAATTCTGACATTATGGATGGAGTGTTATCACGTGATACCGCATATATCCCGTCGGTATAACAATCTTCCGATGGAAACCCCTCTATTATACACTGACCGCCTTGTAATTTCAATAATAGTAGGCTTATCTGATCCATTATCATCACATGACCTTCTCGATAAGAAGCATCTGCGGGTCATTGTCGCCATCACCGGCTTTGATAGCTGAGGAGGCCACCGATTCTGCTATCTTCTTCTGCTCATACTTCTGATAACTGCCTTGACTTCTGATAAAATATTTAGAAATTTGGAAGCTATTCGTCGCTCAGCAGCTCTAGATCGTCTCACATCCTCCCCCACATGGCAGCACAGAGCTGCAGATGACTTTCCTTTCCAACTCCAGACTATTTTCCACGTTTAACACCGAAATATCCCTCTTAGAAAGAGTTCTAAATATTTGGAGTCTATTGCAATGAGCCGAAACAGCCCCGAGGTTGTCGACCTGACAACTGGAGCAAGGTCAACAACCAGAGCACCCCGGCAAAATCCTATATCTTTATCCTCCTCCCCACCTGGCGCCTCGGACCACGCATCCTCTTCCCAACATGCACAGTTGCCTCCTCCCCGCGGCGTCAAGCGTCGTCGCAATTGGAGCGACGAGCACGGCGCATCCTCTTCGACTCTCTCCGAAGACGAACCCATCGAAACAATCGATATGACAGACGACTCGGGCGCGGGCGCACTGGCTCGAGCAGTAGCCAAACAGAGGGAGGCTGTCGCCAAAGCACAGGCAGAAGAAGAGAGAAATTCAAAGCTATCCGCTATACTCGCTTACAAATGTCCCATTTGCATGGAGACGCCCGTGGACGCAACGAGCACCTCATGTGGTATGTTCTTGATTCCCCACTATATAGGATTTGAGCATGCCAGGGCTTCTACTGATTTTTCGTGTTTAGGACACCTCTTTTGTCACAAGTGCATTATCGACTGCTTGAAGATGAGTGAACAAACACGCGGTGGTGACTCCTCGAAACAACACAAGGGTACCTGCCCAGTGTGCCGCACCCCGATTTCTCGAAAGGAGACGCCTGGGAGGTCTAAGAATCTCATTCCGCTGTTGTTTCAAACAAAAAAGAGAGGTGATCTACCCGTACCTGGCCCATAGCGCCTTTACCTCGGCTCTTCAAATTTGTATTCTTCTCTCGACTCTTGCGGCATTGCGAATCGGAGCATGGGAATGGGTAGTGTTTATTGGGTTTCTGCATAAGCGATTTGCGTCTGTGGTTAACGACCTGGGATTGACGAATGGAGTTCCATCTGCTATTGATTTACATGACGTGTAGATGTAGTTGTATCTCGATATAGATTATAGTACAATGTTTACTTCTAACCAGATACTATTGCATATCGGATCGGTCCCTTCTTGCGGGATCGAGTGTATTCCGTCGACTCAGCGCACTTCCCAGAGCCCCCCGAACCATTGCATCCCCCTTCTTCCCCAGCACTATTTCAATGGCCTGCACAAGGGCATTAGGATCATATTTCATCCCCACAACGGTCTCCTTATCGCCATGTTTCGCCATGATCTTTCGTCCGTAAAGACGAAGCGTTTCAATGCCCATATGCGTGAGACGCTCACGGTCCACATGAGGCGTCCCCGGACCATCCAGATGCAATATATGAGTCACATAGTTGGTATATGGAAGGGCTCTGTAATTTCGAACATTGTCTTGCACCGAGGTCGTTGCGGGAGTGTCACTTTGATGCCGAGAATGAACAATCGGGCCGCGTCCACGGCTTTCCTCTCCAGCGCTTACTATAGCTTCAACAAAATCAGACGCGGCAAATGGTGCGGATGGAGGCCCCGTTTCTCGATCCAATGATCCGTTCAGAATGAGAATCTTGTGTCGGGCTGGACTAGAGACAATGCTTTTGCCTACGCCTCGCAGGACGATAGCGGGGATGATTGATGTGTAGAGAGATCCAATACTGTAGATAATGGCCTGGGAATCGTTTATTGCTTCCAGGACTCGCGGATTGGCGGGTGGTCGAATCTCCTGGCCGTAGGGGTTGATGTACCAAATACGAGTGATTCTGGAACTCAAATCTTCGTTCTCGGATTTACTGAACTTGATATTTTTGTTGCGGAGAGTTGCCAGGGAGCCGGGAAGATGGTCCTCTTCATATGTCGTCGGGTCCGACATTTCGGAATCCGTGTAATCAACATCGTCTCCATCGGCAAGAAGCAGACTCGGTCTCCTGGAACGGGGGCTATGCTCCAGGGCCGTTGTCTCGCTTGGATGCGAGATACTGTTCTGGCCAACAATGACAGTTCCGTCTGCAAGCGATGCAGAGATATGGTGCGAGAAATTGGAGTTGATTGCTGGGATTACGCGCACCAGATCTGACGGAACACCACAGATACTCCCGAGTAGATAGATGGCACTTTCGAAGCTTCCACTGAACAGGCGGGCGGCTGTTAAGAAAAGATTTCCCACACTTGCGGATGTGAAGTCAAATGTTGATGATGGTGGTCGGGCTCGTTTCAGGATCTCCAAGTTTAGTAAATTGAAGAATGAGCGTATCAACTCTTTCTTTGCGGGGGTGATAGCTGTCCATAGCTCAGATGTGCCGTCAACGATGGACTGCCATTCATTGGTTGCGATGCTTGCTTCCGCAGGCAGCCGATGGTTAAACAATGCCTTGACTGCTGACCTTTCAGGATTTGCTGGCGAACCCGGAATCAAGCGTACCAATCGACCTGTCCGACATGTTAGCAAGCGAGTTAGGTGAGATCCTAAAAGTGTTGGGCTTACTCCGAACATCACCAATCCCAGGGCCGCCGAATATTCGAATCAACTCGGAAGAGGATCCTCCATTGTCACTGATTGGAATGATATAGCTAAGTGGACAATTTTTGCTTTCCCGGACGGCGTTGAATACGTCGACGAGATTGTTTGCCGCGCTCCCTCCTGATATGACAACAATTCCTCTGTTGGTCGCCATGGCCAAATATTTGTTCTGCTTTCAGCACTTGGGAGGTTCAAATTCGACTCAAAGCCGCTGGTAAATGTTAACGAGTGTTTGGATATTTAGAAAAATGAAATTCAAGACATTGGGGGCATGCCTGGGCCCGAACGCGCAACAATGACACATTTCCATAAACGGCCAACACATTCACGAACTCAAAAACGGTCAACTTCACGAATAACTAGTCGGCATTTTACAATCATGTCTTTTGTAAATATCTGGTAGATTAAAATGGAAATGCAATGCACAAATTCCCTATTATTAGCTATTTGTAGAGTTAGCTAACTACGTGACTCTATATAACTAGTTAGCTGCTGATTTCCTATAGTTGTAGACAGACCAAGATCCTATCTGCCGTGATTTTGACGGACCAAGATGACTCGAAAGCCCAAACCACTTTTATATTTGCCATTTTACTCAAGGCTCTCTCAAATTGGCGAACCTAGACACCGATCCCAGGCTACATGCCCGTTTTGGGAACTGCGGCTCTCTCATCCTTCTGTCCATCGTTAGTCAACGGCATGGGAGACACCTCCACCGCCGCACAGTACATGACCGCTCCGCTCTATATTTCCTCTCTGGCTGCGGCTATCCCCATCTGCTGGTTGGCTGACCGCAAACCCCATACTAGGGGACAGCCATTGGCCGGTGACATGATAGTCGGGATGGTGTTTTTCGCTCTTACGGCGAGGATTCGAAACAATATTGCCCGATATGTGTTTTGGTGCTACAGTAACATGACGCTCTGGACGGGGAGCGCGCTGGCTCTTTCATTTACTACTACGGCTCTGGCTTCGGTTACTCGTAATGTTCGTGCGATCATGCTCGCGTGGATGTCTGGCGTTACTTCTTTGGCGCAGTTGTATGGAAGTACGCTGTTTCCAGCGGAAGACTCGCCTACGTATATCGTCAGGTTTTCTGTCCTTGCTGCTACTTTTGCTGTCGGGGCTGTTTGTTTTGGGCTTGCGGATGTTTTGTTCAAGCGTTATCCATGCAAGGGTAATATGATACGCTGCATTATCGTTGATACGTCCACCTGGTGCATTGAATTAGCAACTACTAGACTCCGTAATAGAAATACTAGGAATAAATGTAGAGTTGATACAATATATCAATTTCATGCAACCGTTTATTATAAAACCTATCCCCATTGAAAACAACCAAATATCGTCTATGTCCCCTAGCTTTACATGCATGTTCTGTCCTGTCCAGACAAGACAACGTCTTTATCAAAATTTAACATAAGCATCGGATTAATTTATCCGAGCTTGGATTCGTGAAACAATAGGCCCACGCGAAATGCGCTCCGCGTGTTCCAAATTTCCGTCGATTGCTTCAGTTCGCCGATGTACGCGCGTGCGTGCTTAGTGGGTAATCTGAGCAGCGGGGACGGAGGGGCCGCTACCACTGTAGAGAACGAGCAGAATGAGAGCGCAAGGCACACCAATGAGGATGGCCTTGGTGCGAGCAGGGTTGCTGCGGTTGTACTCACCAACCTGGAGGCGCACATCGGTAGCAAGGCTCTGGCACTTCTCAGCACCGAGCTTGTAGTACACCAGACCAGCCAGGGCAATAGAGTAACCGAAGAACTGCTGAGCAGTGACGGGGTCGCGGAAAATGAACATGGAGGCACCGACAAGGAGAATATCCTTGAGGATACCAGCCATAGTCAGGACCACAGCAGAAGTCTTGCCAATCTATTGGTGTGTTAGTGACGGGCATGGCTATTATTGAGATCAAACGACTTACCAGCAAAACAACGGAAGCGTTAAGAAGGAAAGCAACCAGTGCGTTGGCAATGAGAGTTCCGATACCGAGACCGTAGATATCACCCATGGTAAGACGGGGAGCCTCAGCGAAGAGGGTGACGACACCGTTGGTGATGGCACAGGCCGGGGCGTAGTAGTACAGAGAGACCAAGGGGTCCATCTTGAACTCGGCGGAGCTGAGCAAACGCTGGACCATGACAAGACGGAGGGCCTCGAAGATGATACCGGCAATCTGGACTGTATAGTTGTTAGATCTTGACTGTCAAATATACCGGAAGATAACATACTAAGGAAGCCGACCATTTCGAACTTGATCTCGCCAAACGAGGCAATCACAACACCGACAACAATGAGAGCGACATTGCCGAGAGTCTTCAAGTTGGTAGGAGCGATTCCGAAAGCCCAGGTGGCGACAAGGGTTGCGACAGCGTTGGTGGCCTAGAAAATATGATATTAGCATCGAGTCTAGCGGTTGAGAGAATGGCCCGATATTGGAATTGAGGCCATAACTCGGGGTTCAAACGCACCTTAAGCATCTGAATGAAGGAAACACTCAGGTAGAGGTATGCCAAGTTACCGCAGATCAGACTCAAACTGAACATGACACCAATGGGCACAATGGCGCGTCTGTATTGCACAAATCCACCGGTTAGCGATCGAGCATTCGGGCTGGACTCCAGTCGTGCTAATTATTCCATATCGCATCATCGGGGTTGCTCACGTATAGGTGGCCGGGTTCATGGGAACCTTGTGGCGCGAGTCAAGCACAGTGGTGAACCGGGCAAGAATCTGGGTCATCGCCGTGGCGAACACCATGTGCCATGTTGTCAGGAAGAGCGCTGGTATCTCATATCAGTATTTGATGTCTCTGCGGTTAAAATTCGACTGGCGGAAGGACTCACGGAAGTCTAGAAGCAATAAAAGTTAGCTGCAAAGTCCCAAGACGTATAATAGGGGATCAGAAGAGAAGGGGGTCCATACTGAACTTGGCGCTCGCAAGAACCCATTTGTTGAACAGGATAACGCTGGAACTCAGAGCAATCCACAGGCTAAAAATTCGAAGTTTTGGTTAATTCTGATTCTGACGTCCTGGACATTAAGGAGGTGTTACGTACGCAATGTAGAAACCGGGGTGGAGGCCGTTGTCCTTGGGGGCAGGAGAGCCGCCCTCGAGCTTGCGCTCATCCGAACGATCGTTTGCCATGGTGAACAAAAAAACAGTATAAAGGAATGACTGTGGTGAGAAAAAAGTTGGTTTGAAAGAAAGATGATAAGGGGAAAGAAATGATTTATGAACGATCGGCACTTTACACCCAAACTGGGGACGCTACGGCACTTCCAATCAAAAGGCCGTTTCAACGGGGGTGTCGCCCCAGCTCCACGTAATCTCAGTCCCTGAATCTCAAGTTTCAGGGTTATAATGGGTAGATCCTGGTCAGAGATTTTTTCTTTATCCCTGTCGATCATAGCACAGCCCAGTCTCAAACCTTTATTTCTTATCTGTCATGTCTTTATATAAGGATAAGGTCAATTAAAGTCAATTAAAGTCAATTGCCAAGAATACTTTTAGGGAATTTATTTTTCTGAGACAAAGAGAATAAAAACAACCAATGACAATAAAGTATACTTGTACATCTGAAAATAAAGTCTACTTCGATGTACTTCGTACTCCGTACATGGCCGTACGTTGGACGTTCCTTGCAATTCCGTGACCACGTGACCAGGATAGATATAGATTTTCTCATGATACCCTTCATCAACCCAAGACATTCTTGCCTCTTACGGATGTTCAATAATTCCGATAAACAATTATATAGGCCAACATTGCCAAAACTTCCAACATGACAGATTCAAACACTGCAGCTGATTCCAAAATCAACCATGCCGCGTCCTTGAAATACTGGAACAGTGTTCCAGCCACCACGGGCAGCATGCTCGGCGAGTTTCCTTCAGTGTCACGCATTGACCTACAAGGATCTAAAACCTTCCTAGCCAAGATCCGGCGTTTATTACCAGGCGTCCAATCTGAGGGCAAATTCCACCAAGGTGTGGACTGTGGCGCCGGCGTCGGCCGGGTGACCGAGGGCTTCCTGAGCCATGTTTGTGAAGTGGTAGATGCGGTAGAGCCGGTAGCCAAGTTCACACAAGTGATGAAAGACAGCCAGTTGAAACGAGACGGCGTCTTTGGAACTATCTACACACGCGGTCTTGAAAATTGGACCCCAGACAAGAAATATGATTTAATCTGGGTCCAGTGGTGTGTCGGCCACCTCACGGATTCACAGCTCATTGACTATACCGTGCGGTGTCGCAAGTCGTTGACTGAAAATGGTCTTATGGTTCTCAAGGAGAACTTGTCCACCCATTTCTCTGGTCAGGATATGTACGACAGTGAGGATAGCAGTGTCACAAGGACAGATGCGAAATTCAGACAGGTCTTCGAGGCGGCTGGCATGGAGATTGTCAAGTCAGAACTTCAAAAGGGATTCCCCCAGTCTTTCAATCTCTTGCCTGTGCAGTTCTATGCCTTGCGGCCAAAGACAACCAATTAGCCCTCCGTTCCTTCTAAGGCTGAGTCTTTCATTTGCCTCATCGTTGAGGGCCATGATGCCAAATCGGTGTCTGCTGAGATTTATTATAATCGAACGGGGACTTCTATGGATGCTGCATGAATCTGAAACTTCCGATTCGCTGAAATGCGTTGACTTCTATTCTTCAATCACCAATTCGCATGGATGATCCCATTCATCGACCATCATGTACATATAACTACTTTCTTCGATTGTCACTGTCGTATGAAACCAATTCAAAACTGATACAGAGCGTCTGAATCCGCAGCAGCAAAAGGCGAAATCTTAAGCCGTCCACCAGAAACCACATCCCTATTCAATTTCCCCGGCGGAGTCCACACAACCTCCGCAACATTTGTCCTCGGCCGAGACACACCACACCCAGTGTCATCTCTATCATGAACCAACAACAGGTCCGGTCGGCACCCCGGCTTTACACATAACGCCGAATGGGACGGCGAGAGCCCAATGGCCGCCCTAGCTCGTGTCGAGACACACTCATAGAGTAGCTCCGCATCCGCCTGACTTCCAGCCTGATAGATTCCCACGCCGAGACAAGCCAATGATAATGGATCGGGCAATCCCCATGGGGTAAATGAATTGCCAACATTGTTCACCCCAATCACTGCATCCAGGTTGTATTTCCGGATCATCTCTAGGACTTGTAGAGTGCCTCTCGGGCGATCTTGCGGGGGTTTGCAGTCCGCGTTTGTTCTGGGAGGCGACGCCATGTACGTATCGCTTGTTGGAAGACCCACAAAGCTGACTGGGAGTTTATTTTCGTGAATCTCAGCTGCCAGTCGGGCCCATTCGTTCTCCGTGAGCAGTGTCAGTCGTGTACAATGACCAAGCATGACGCGCTTATCCGTTGAGTGGGTAGTCCAATTTCGTTGTTTGAGAGTCTGTAAGACATGCCAGACTAGGGCCTCTTTGTTTGAATCGAGGTTATAATCGAGATGGAAGTCGAGGTGTTTGTTTAGCTTCAAGGTGCGGTCAATCGCCCATTCGATGTTTTGCTTTGCAGCCTCGGGACTGGATTCGACGTATGGTGTTGTCCCAATAACATCGATTTGGGAATATCTATGAAGAGCAGTTTCCAGAAATTCCATGTTTTGTTCTCCATGTTCGCTAGAGAGTATAGGATCTTGCGCAAAGCAGACGATTTGGATATCGCAAGAATCTTTCCATTGGGTTTTCAACGCAATAGCAGCTTCTAAACAAATCAGCTGAACTGTATGGTCTACCTCCACAAATGCTCTCATTGCAGTGACACCTGATGCAACGGACTCGGCAAGAAGCCACTCTCCTCTTCTAATGAGATCAGAATGGCTGAATTGTTGTTTGGCCTTGGTTGTGGAGGACAAAGCCTCCTGAAACGTGCCGGCTGTAGGTAGAAATGGCGCATATGCAGGTGCGCTGTGGATAAAGACTTTATCGAGGTGGATATGGGGGTGTGTCAGGGCTGGTAGAGCTAGAGGAGACTCGAAATCATCCTTAGTAGAGGGTTCATGAGAGGGTTCATGAGGGGTCACAGAAGTGACTGTGCCCTGTGGAGAGTCTGCAGGGTATCCAATTTGGATATCCCAGATGGACGGCTCCCCTGCCAGTCGAACACCATGAATGGAATTAATCTGGCTTGTCAGTTCTGGTGGAGGCATATTCTTGCGCAAGTGACGTGTTATCGGAGTTGAACATTTTCCCGAAGTGTCCCCGCAGCGCGTGGGGGTTCTTGGGGATCACGGGCTTACTGATAGCACACCCACCGTGGACAACTTCTTTGAAACAACAATATATTCAATAGACTTAAAATGATAGTCTCGACGATCTTCGGCGCATCTAACTTCATATACATTCAAATGTGAAGGAACAAAATACGCATATCTACCCAAGCACAAGATCGTGAGGCTCTCTACTAAGCTCCCCGAACTGATACTCGCACTTTCTGGCGGATTGTCTTCATCATGCTGACGACGGTATCCGCTGTTTCAGAATGATGCACCCAAGGTTCAATGCATTGAATTGCTTCTTTCACCAGGTCATCAAAGTCCGGAACAAGGGCCTCTAAAGTCGGTGTGGTTTTCGCAGTCGAGAGAGTAAAAATAGCAGCCAACAATCTAGATACGTAAAATAAGTAAGTGAACTTTGGTAACCTGCCAAAACCAACTTGAAAGTAAAGATATGATCTTACGCTTGCATTCTGTGCCAGTTGGAATGCGTTCTCTGTCGCATAAGAAGCGATGCTGCATAAACAAATTTGCGACAGCTGTCGACGCACTTCTTGCAATTCGCGAAAACAAACTCCGGCAATACCGTACTGCCTTGAGTGTGGGCTGCGAAAATAAGACTTGGGCGGCAGATGATGTGTTTTGTGGCATAGTACCGGGCAAGAATGTAAGTATCGTAAGGGTGATCCGCGGATATTGTATTTCCTAGGGTTGGTCGGATAGGACTTGGCAGAGAGTTAAACCAGTCCTCCAACTGACGATCGAGCTCCTCGCTGATCGTCTTAAGGGAGGTAATGGAATACTTCTGGGGAGTCGGGTTGCCCCCAGGGGTTTCACTGGTGCGTTGGGGCGGAGGGCTGGAATGGAAATTCTCCTGGTTAGATCTTGCATATAGAGCGCTGTGCACACGGTTGAGAAGCTTCCGAATCGAACACATTGCAAGGAAAACAAGGTGGCCGTTTCGACTGTCTTCCGAGATTCGAGGAAAGGGTAATCTGTCGACGAGGACTTCAATGCCACTCGCAGGGAAATGAAACTCTGCGAGGTCATCACTGTAGTTTGTTAGCTGGATGCGAGATAATCCTAGAGGCTAGACCCACCATTCGAGAATAAAACAACCCCAGGCAGTCCGATAGAGACTAGCTCGCTCTTCGTGCGTGTTCATGGCACGTAGTCTGTACCCAATCTCAATATCATGGAAGCATATATGAAAGAAAGGCCACCCACCCGGTAATCATGATCTCCACACTACAGGACGCTTCACGAATCATTTGCCATGCTTGAATTGGGCGTCCTATGTGACGCAGATACAAAGAGCCGTAGAATAAAGCCAAAGGCAACAAGTGGTCCGCTGTAAAGGACGTTATCAACGGCCCGCTCAAGTAGTGATATGCGGAAGCGAAATATTCCATCCCACTCAGATCCTTCTCCGCTTCGATATTAAAAATCCGCTTCGGGTTCGAAGAGGCCTTTCCTAGGGCCAGAATAATGAGGTAAAGTGAAGTTTGGATGCTGTTGACCTTAGTGTATGTTGAGAAAGTTTCAAAGATCATATGTAGCAACTGCGGCTCGAGAACTGGGAAGAATGGATGGACATGGCTGAGAAACTCGGCGATGAGAGGTTTAGTGACCTGAGGATGCAGTCGGGATCTATCAATTTGTTCAAAGGTCTGGGGAATGCCTGCAATCTGGCTACTGTTGAACGGGCGCTTGATCTCTATCTGCCTGAAGAAGTCTTCAGGGTAGTTGCCTATCAAATTTCTGATTCGATCCAATGCAAACAAGCTTCCCGTTGGTGTATCGTGAAGGGGAGGAATAGTATATGTATATCCATGACTGTATGGGTTCTCCGGCGAAAAGAGGTTGAAGGATGACTTATCGTATACATGTTGCGGCGATGGGTCCCAGTCGTATTTTGGCTGTGACGAATAGACAGGAGCAGTCGACCGACCCGGGTAATCTTGGGCTACTCGGGCTGAGAGCTCGGTGATGGCGTCCTTTTGTTGCTCGATCAGGGTTTCCAGATGGGTCAAGCGAAGCAGGATTTCAGCCGGGATATCCTGCACCCTGTGGATCGTCACTATCTAGGAACCCTTCTTTTTTTTTTTTCTTTCACGAGGTGACGCTTTCTACCTGTCGCTTTCTTGATAGACACACTGGGCCCCCGCATCGGTGCAGAGGCCACATGTTGGTTTCTGGCCATCGCACTTTCGCTTCCTAGTTTCTATTTAGTGATCAGTCAAAGAAAATGAATTAAATAACCTACCGATGCCGACAGAAATTACATGCGATTGATGCACGCTTCCGTGGATAATCCACAGGAGGGCGAGATTCAAATGATTTCATATTTGCTTGAAGATCGACGTTACAAGGCTCACTGCGGGGCACAAACAACAGAAAAAAACACTAGCACACTCCTTAATAATCAACTTGGATTTCTCCCCAAAAAGGAAAGTAAAAAAAAAAAAAAAAGGAATTATATTCATTCACCGATAGGATTTTACTCCTGCTAGTTGAAGCAATCGATCTGTATGCACTGGGGCTTCCAATGGTACAGACCGATTGCGAGGATCGACCTCACCATCGGGGAGATACACCACTCCATCACGTTTGACTATATTCTCATGTGGCCAATGAGTCGTTGCTTGATAAGACTCAAAGGCTTCTTTCTTTCGTCTCAAAGTCTCTTTCGTAGCTAGCTCAACGGGGGCATATGATGCATAAATCACCGTTCGGATCGTGTTGCTGTTGACAGTGGGTTCTCCACCCCAATGCACAGTCCGTGAATCCCACACGAGTAAATCCCCGGGCTCTGCAAGCACCTTGTGTGGCTTCATACCATGATCTTCAAACCACTGGATTTCTTCCACGGTGAAATTACGTATGTCCTTCTGCTCCCAGGTGGATGGGTCGGTCTCGGTGTCGAAAAACCCCTCGGTTGCTTTGTTGGATCTCGGGAACACCATAAGGGATCCATCCTCGGGACCCGCAGGGCTGAGATTGATAACGCCCTGAACACAGTGGAGCCCACGACGCATCGGGGACTGGTCCACGTGGGGCCATGGTTTTTGAGCAGGTTTGTCTTTCCGGTTTGGTAGAGTGATGTTCAACGCATCAAACGAGACAAGCAGCTCGTCGGTGCCCCAGATCTTGGCAAAGGCATCCAATATCTTTGGCTCCATGCGAGCGTCCCACATAAATTTCTCATGCGTGACACAATACCCATTGAATGTGTTGATTTTGCTGTGGACGGGCATGTTTTCTCTGGTCCATGTGGAAGGATCATCTAGATCAAGGGCGAGGTTGAAAGATGTGAGCCAGTCCAGAGCTTTGCGCTGATAGCCCAAGGCCCTCTCGGGGTCGATGGCATTCTTAATGATCGCATAGCCTTGGTTCTCGAGGTCGTCTCTCCAATCTCCATAGGGACCACTCAGCCTAGCGTCCTCGATTAGCAATTATATAGTAGGTGAGGGGAACCCAGTAGGCTCACTTGAAAGTAGAATGATTGAGAGTTGGAGTAGTGGTGATTGTCATGGTCGCTGTTTCTCCCTATGAAGCTTTAGAAAAAAAAAAACAAAAATCATGGGGAATTTGCTGTGTTTAAGTATGTGAGTCTGGAATGTGGCAATATGACCTATCGGGCTATTGGCCAACACTACATATTCACAATATCAGAAGTCCAATCTGATGTCCCTTGGCGGATAAGCGGGACCCCCACCATTTCACAGCGGAGATGTCTCAGGCGGTCCGCATAACCGCCCTACAGTTCTGAACCAATCAGCTATGACATTCGATCAGAAAAAAGAGAGAAAAAGAAATGAAAGACCTTGCATTCAAGGATCAAGCTATTCTCAAAATATGTTGATTACATCGGGATCGCGCTATACTCGCCTGGACATGGTCGGGTTGAAACAGGGCTGAACAGGGCCAAACTCAAAGTCTCGAGCAATCTGGGACTAATGGAAATTACGTGTAACACAAAGCCATGTACGTTGCTGGCATAAACCTGTATCTTTCGAGTTGCTGGCCTGGCAAAAGCCAAAAAAAAGGCTTGCAGTACAAGGGTTTTTAGGGGCCACGACAACCGGCCTAATTGGGCTAACGGCTCTGTTGTATATATATGGTACTTCCTTTGCTTCCCCACTCCACTTATAGGAAAAATGCAAATCCCCTATATATCAATCTGATTTATACATAAGTAGGATAATAGAAGTAGATATTGTAATCCATAGTGGGAACCTAGGTATAAGATGAATAAATAGATGCCCTTTCAAAGGAGTAACCTATAAGTACTAAAAACACCTATAGGGTTAGACTTTAATAATAAAATAGTTAGCCTCTGATACAGCCTTTCTTTTCAGAAGTCTTTCTAGTAGTCTTCTCAGATATTTTCTTATCTATACTTTTTTTCATCGATATTTCTTCCCTTGGTGCTGTAGTTTGTTAAAGGATAAGAACAATTAGCCGTAAAGTATATAAATACAGAACCCATTGATCTCGGCCCGAGGATACGGTTTTCTGCCAGCTAACATACTGGTTATCGTGATGGTCCCTAAAACCCCTACATGCAGAAAGATTTCCGATACATCCAATTGGTCGCCACCAATCTCTCTCTTTTCTGCCTCCCTATGGACCCCTAGATATTGAAAGCTTTCTCCCGGGTATGTGGCCAACACTGGACCATCTAATGCCCACAAGGGCTGAAAGATCTATTTTCAAACACGCTGCTATTCTCCACAGCCCTGACACTCCGTTCCTCCATAAGTTCAAGTCTGTAAGCTTCTGCCTCTTTCATGCTCATCACCGGGCTGGGTACATCCTGATCAGGTGTATCTGGCAAGTTCTTTGAAACCTGTGGATGCACACTATTCACCATTTTCGAGGTTTCTGGTGCCCAGTCCTCTCGCTGTGGAGGAACATTGGCAGAGGATATCACCTGCCTATGGGGATCGATGAGAAACAGTGCGAGGATCTTGCGATGTCCGCTTTTGGATCTGTCGGCCAACGAAAATGGCGAAACTTTGTGCTGAACAGAATTGGGGAATGTCAGGAGGCGACCCTCTTGACAAACCACGCCTCCAAGCTCTTGTGTAACCTCGGTTCCATTCCAGTAACCATTTGTACGCAATCCATCAGCATCTTGAAGGAATTCATGCCGGTCTTGCTCGTGCTTAACGTAGTCCAGTTGGGTACCTCTTTGCCGGAATGACAACAAACTTTCATTGATGTTCTGATTGTCGTAATAGTAGATTGCTGTTGCACATATGCGCTCGTTCTAATTAAGAATTAGTAAGATCCATGGTTTCCAAGAAGAAGGTAAATGGAGCTGACCAGTTGACCTTCTATGTGCCAGGTTTCTCCTTCATAGTCAGGCCTTTCGGGTGTCAATTCTATATTTGCCAACTTCACAATCACTTGTATTCCCCTGCGGTTGAAGTACGCGCTGTCCACTCTGACGTTATACGAATCCCAAAGATCGTAAATCTTAAACTCCGTTGGCTCAGGGAGTAGTATTGGGCGGGAAAACTCCCATTCCTTATGCCGCTCCAGGTACTCGGCTTCGTCAAAGTTATCGTCGGCCTCTTGAGGGCGCATTGGCTCTGGTCCTACGGGATCGCCGTACTCAACCTCTTCAGGCGAGATTCTGCAATGATCTGATCTTCTGGTCAAGGTCTGATTCCAAAGTGGGATCGTTCTCGCGATGACTTTTTCGACCACATTGTACAGTCCCCGATGTTCAATCGGGTGAACATTGTTGATGTAAGAAGTTATCTCACATCCGGAATCCTTGATATCCACCTCACACGGGAGCCACTGGAATTTTCGACTGAGTCCTGGCTGAATATGGTGATGATTCACCAATTCATGCTCCGAAGTGACAAGGCTTTCTTCTTCTGAGGGAGTTGGAATCACAGTGCCCTGTCCCATACTGCTCAGACAGTCATCGACGCCGATGATTTGGTCAGGGAGAACCCGAGTTCGACCATAGACGACAGGAAATAATGAAGGATGAACTAGATTCACAACTTTCTGATCGGATCCAGGATCGTAGTCTTTCTGGGCCTCAGGCACATTTTCAAAAATAGCTGCTGCTTGTCTCAAGTCCTGCTGCAGTTGATTGGAAATGGCGTTGTCGGATTTGACGACCCCAACATCAAAAACAGTGACACGGCCTGTCTCTTGAAAAATGCCAGCTTTCCACTGCAATTCTTTGATGATCCAATCCATCATCTTTGGCGTCACATCTTGTCCACTCTGCATGATCTCTTCGCGCCATTCAGAAGTGATGTGCTCGTCAAATACCTGAAAGAAGTCAACACTATGAGTGCTATAAAGTGGAACCTAGATACCTTTTTATCCCAATTGGACTTGTCTGTGATGGTGTTCATTACTCGCATCATCAAAACTTCTCGGTGTGTCACGGCGTCACTGGAGAACTTGCATTAGCTGCCAAGCTGCCGCGCTTTTTTGGCCAGCTCTCACTTCAAAGCCTCCATGTGGCTCGAGTCTAAGGCATTCGGAAAGCCCAATAGGCCGAGTGCTCCGCCGAAAAAGTCGGTAATATTTACCTACTTAAATTAGCATATGCTGTGTTCCGAAAGGGGTAATTCTGACTTTAGGTAAAGAGTTTAGGGGCATATTGAAACCAGGCATTTGAAGTTGTTTATTGGCTATCGAAGCAACATTATGGATTAGACACCTTCCTGGTCTCAAAAGAGTGTGCCATTGTATTTTCATCATGGTGCACGATTTTGGGGGAGTTTAGGGGTGAAAGAAAGATAAGCTGGCCGACCGAATTAGCCTCCGAGTCAATGGCAGTGCCTAGATTGTAAGGCCACTAGTATCTGTCGGTGTCAAATACAGCAGATTACCACTAGGCCACAACAAAAACTAAGGTTCCTGTTTATACCCTTAGGGGCTTGTACTGCGCTGACAATATCGACATTGTCTTAGTTAAATAGTTAGTAGTCAATCATAACTACCTACACAGTGGTTGAACCTGATAATATCAGAGGTAGAGACGTGCATATATTCCAGACACCATTTATTTGAGGCTCGAATATTCACTGGCTACTCCCGATCCCAGAATCCATGACTCTATGCACAGAGAGTACATATACATACTCGAAGTATGCTGGTGGGTCTCGGCTCTTCCCGTTCCACTGTCGATCCCTTCTTTCTCTCAACAACCCCTGCCGCACGTCACATTCAACTGCTCAATAGTCCTTCAAGTTCCACTGAAGGTCCTTCTCGAGTTGAGACAAAGGGCATGAATGTATTCCCATGTGGTAGCAGCATGGATACCGTTTTGTGAATGCGTAACCGCGCAATCGGCTTCTTTAGCAGATGCTCAGGTTCTTGGCCGCTATCTCTACTTGGTGCTGAGAAATTGCAAGAACCGATAGCCAGGCAGTGGTTATGCGTTAAGGCTCGCTCTGGAGTCTGAGCTCTTGGGGTATCGTTGAACCGGTGTTTACTTGATGAATAGTGTCGTCTTCACCAAGATTGCAAATGTCGAAAGGAGATGCAGGCTTGAAGCGCAACTATAAAAGATCTCAAGATGATGGGAGATTATCAGCATAATTCAGCACTATTTCGCTCTTTCCTCCAACGTAGCCCAATACTACCCACTGTTTAATATCGTGTTTTTAGTCGTTCTTTGGCACCTGTCCGTCATCGAGAGCATCGCGAACACAACTTTGCCGACGAGATACAGAAGTGTCCTTTCCAAGACAATGACCCTCGTGGTATAGAAATGTTTCCCGGGGAAGTAGAACCTATCCGACTTGATGCCCACGCGGAAGCTAGCCATCGCGGCTTGTTCACTCGTGATACCGACAAGTGCCGACCTTAAACTGTCCCAATTTTCGCTGTATGACCTTTGATGATTGGGATAATCACCTTTCAACGGAGAGTGATTGCCCTGGAGCTCAGGATTGGAAATCGTTTTTGGGACCTCCCGGTATGTGCCCTTCTACCCACCCCTTCACAATACGATTCCCGCTGAATATTCTTAACAAAGTACCCTAGTTTGAAAGAGCTGGAATTTATATACCCCCCTCGTCTCTATCCCTATGCGCTTCGACGCTTGAAGGCACGGCACCCCAATCTTTGCGACTCTCTTGGTAACCCCAAGGTGCGTTGGGTTGCCATGTTGTTATCTGATGGCTGCGATGAGGAGGATGGGTTTGAATGGAAGATTTATACGGTTATCCTGGGGAATATGATACGGATGATTCTATTTCAGAGAATCGTGAGATGGCGGCCTTGCAAGATGACGAGACAGAATTTTGTCCTGAATAATGGGGATACCCTCTTGTGCTGGACTCCACATAAATCAAGAAACTAGTTTGAAAAGTGCCAGCAGGTTCACTAAAGTGTATGGTTGAGGAAGGGCCTTTACCTCTTCAAATTGGACACCTCTTTCGTTCAAGTCAATAGCAATACAATCTTTTAATTGTTTGTCTCCAACTGTTAAATTCAACTCCTCACGTACTCTTTCCACATATTTCACACACTCGGTTCTATCTATCTTGTCTACAAATTCCTACTCAATTAACATCAAAACATCCTCTTTTATCAAATGGAATCCTCCGCCCAGCCCGAGGCCGCATCTCAACGAGCCCTTGGGCTTGACGAGATCCTCCGCATGATATTTTCCCGAAATACTTACAACGAAAAGGAAGCGATGGCCCATCATTCCGACTTACTGAGATGGGCACTCGTGAATAGCCGCTGGTATCGCGAGGCCATTCCCCTGCTCTGGGCTCGCCCACGCTTTACCCTCGATGTTATCATGGCAAAGGTCCCATCCAAACGTCGTCAATACTACGCCAATCATATGGCGTGGGCACTAGTCGTCTACCACACTCAGTCTCAGAAGGATGCATATGGGGAGAATGGTCTGCTTCACGAGCTTGTGTTTCCTAAATTGACCAGGATATTTGCGAGCCTCTACGCCCCAAATAGCTACGCTGCTCGTAGGCGTTTTGTTGCCTCTGTGATTTATTTCGAGAGGCGGGTGGGTGAACTTGAGGGAACGCCCAGTTTGGATAAAATATTTTGGCCTATCACTGTCAGTCATCTTTGGCCTCACTTCACTCTCAAGTTACATTCACTGATTGCTAGGATATGGACAGAGGCTCATGCCCGGCCTTAGGGAGATGGCTTTCAAATATGAGATGGCTCTCATTAAAGACTCTGCCTTCTCTTACCTTAAAGGACACATTCAAATTGCTCGGAATGACCAAACCACGGCGCCTAAGAACATCCATTGGTTTTATCGAGGTGACTCCGGTAAACCAGATTATGTGGAAGAGGGTAGAAGCAATGAGGCTTGCATGGCGCGGAGGCTGAGGATGTTAGCTAGCCATACACTTGAGATGATGAGTAACCAGCAGTAAGTATGAAATTACTTGTTGATAATGTACTACGAGAGCACTTGATCAGTATCAACACCATGTTCGTAGAATCCAATTTCGGTAAAGGGGCTTTAGAGATAGGATACGACTCAAATATTTCTCCTATGGGCTTAGAAGGGTGAAGAAAAGGTATCTAAGTGTAAGTGGTTCATATTCATCTTTAGCTTATGGTCCTCATGTAGTTAATTGACAAAAGGGAAGAATGGACAACCGGAGTACTGATAGTATACCATAAGAGTCAGTTCTTGAATAGGTAACATAATCTATGGTCTCATTCTTCATTGTTTAGTGTTCTCTCGGTATTTGATTACTTTGGCTGCACTTCTATCTTCTTGTACACTTACTCGACCACTCAATGGCTGGTTAATCATATTTGAATATAATTAAAGTTATTGAACCTATCTTGACAATAACATTGTATACTATCACTTCCACCTCACTTGTATGCTCATTTCGTATTAGCTCGCACATTCTCTGTTGTTTCTAGCTATTCATAATGTAGGTATTCACTCGAAGAAATAAATAAAACTTCATGAAGCTCCTCTTCGGCCCTCCTTCTCCCTTGTCTATCAGCAGCAATGGCTCCAATTCGCTCTCGACAGGGGATTTACAACAAGACCTGTGAAAATGACGCCGAAAATGAGAGCCTCTGGCGCCAGAAATGGCCGCTTTTACACCGTATATCATATTTTGCTAGTCAGGGAGTTTCATATCACCGGATGTACCATACGTTATCACGCAGACAGATCTCTATCAGTGTATCCTAACGTACTTGGTATGATATTACCTGGAAAAGGCTCGATCCAATTCCACAAGATAACTTTTCTAAGCAACGGTCGTAGCAACCCGCCCTCGGAATGTCCCAAATGCAGCTCAGATTCGAGTAGACTCTTCGAGGAGGTTGAAAGCCAGGATTGAACGCTCGAAAACGCGCCACTCAAGGGTCCGTAGGGCTAGGTGCCGACGAGCGAAGCTTTTAACAACCTTATCGGCGACAAGGACATAGTGTCCGATCTCGACTTTCTTAAGGTTCGGAAAAAGAACCCACGAGAAAGTATCAGTATAAACCTTTCCCCGGAAAAAGCTGTCGTAGAAATATACCGAAATCCGTCTAAATAACTATACCAAATATTCGGGCAACCCGTAGAGAGGCCATCTCTATTCCGGCTGACTTCCGCTATAGCTACTGATAGAGAGGACGGTGACTGATTCGCCCTAGAGGCGCGGGATATACACACCATCCATAAGGGTCCGAATGTCAGAGTCGCGACTGCTCCCTTGGATGCATAATTTCAGTACCCGCAGCTTTGGGAAACGAATCATCTGGGGCTTGTGTCCCGAACTTGAGGAACTTATACCTCAAAGGACGATCCTTGTCAGGATGCTCGGGGTGCTTGTAATATGGTCTCGAGGATATATCCAGCTGTACATGGATATCCATTTTAACAGGCTATAAGAGCTTTGGGTCAATCAGCCGCGTAAGGTTGAAGGGGATCAGTACCACTTACATTTCCCAAACTGTTCAAAGCCATGTACACGGGCCGTGGTGCTTCATCAAGTCTCTTGTTTGCTCTTTTCAGATAGTGGCGTATGGGTACGGTGGCGGGCACCTGTGCAATGCACTTGACACCATCTTCCTTCTGCTGCTGACAATTACCACAAGCGCCTGAGTCCAAGGAGCTACTGAAGTTGTAGATACTGGCGATGAAGCCCTCCGACTCGGGTCCACGGAAGTTGTCCGCGCCCTCCAAGAAGAGATTGATCTTGTAAGCTCCACCGTTCAAAGCGTATCTTTGTATGTTAGGGATGGAACCAAGGCAAAAAAGTGGCACACAACTCACTTGTCATAAATGACAGTAATAACAAAATCGTCTTGGCGGCCGTCTTGCTTAGGAAGCCCATCAAAGAGTTTCTTTGTCTGGTTTCCGTAGAGTTTGGTAATGTCGGCCTGGATCTTCTTCTGATCGTCGTCGCAATGATGAGTTCGTCCCTTGAGGATTTCGTACTCATAGCCAAGTTTTCGCCAATTTTGCACATCATCTGACTTCCAGAATTCTTCTTCAGTTCTGTGGAAGGGCTTCAGATCATTATTCTGAGTGGGCTTGCTGCAGTCATCATCAAACCACTTCTTCCAGTGTAGCATTTGCCACATAGCAGTCAGGCGGTCGATATTACTCAATCAATTGTCAGCATTTTCCAGTCATGTAGATGTAGTGTCATACTTGTGGAAGATGAAGAAGATGGGATCAAATGCCGCCATAGAAACACTGCTCATGTGGCCAGCGCCCCAGAGGTGGATGCCTTCTTTTGGCGGGCGAAGAAATTGGGTTCCTCCCACAAAGTTCTGGGCTGTGTCAGATTTGTTTCTTGCACATCCATGATCCTCCGGATACTTACATGAATGTTGTTGTGAATGAACTCTAGACTTATTGCGTTCGGTATATCGTCTTGCAACTTGGCACTGTTGGCCGGGGGTGTCAGGTTTGTTGACGTGTAGCGAGTGGTTGAAAACGCTCCCCATGAGGTAATGGGATACTGGAACAACCGGTGGACCAGATCCTGCAATGTAGGAACCAGCTTCTCGGCATTCACATCCTTATCTTTATCGCCGTAATACGGATGCTCGTTGAGGGCGTAGTTCGACTGAAGCCAGTTCTGGCCTCCGTCGGCCCAGATATTCGCATCGGACCCATCGAGAATGCCGTACTTGGTTGTCGCAATGCATTTATCCCACTAGATAGATGATCAGTTCCCACGAGCCTGAACACGAAGGTGACAAGAAGCTTACGGGATATGTAAACTCAACTTTCCGATTTGGATTGGTCGAGTCCTCTGCCTTTTCCCCAGCAATCTTAAATTTATCAGGAAATTCGCCCATTGGTTTAGGAGCCATGTATTTATACAGAGGATTGGGTCGAGACTCGATGGTAGGATTCTCGCCTTTGGGAAACGCGGTGATTTGCACATTCGGCATCATACAAAGAATGGGCAGTCTGAGCCTGTCATGGTCATTATCGTAGTCAAAGGTATCAGCAGTCGATGCAGGTCGATCGGCAAAACGAGCAAAGTCCCAATACGGAAGGCGCCACTCTTCGGCTTCTTTCTTCCAGGTGTCTTGCTTGGTTTTTGGAACAGTCTGATCGATCCATTCGTACATGGCGTCATACAGAACTCGCTGTGTGTGTTTGTCAGTCTATTTGTTTACCATTTGCCCAGCCAGGATTCACCCACCTCGTAGAGCATGATATACACCCGATGCCATGTCGGGAATGTATAATTATTATGGACACAATATCCTTTAATTCCGTTCGACCCACCGCCGGTGGGTTGAGCCACATTGTCCCATTCACACCATGGGGCAGCGTGTATGGCAGCCAGGCGGAAGTAAGATTTCAGGTCTGTTAGAGGACGTTTCTGAATCAGGGCCAGAGCTTCCATAAAGAGAGTGAGCTGCATTCTGTCGCCCTTCATCTGCTCCGCGTACCACTTGTCGATGTCTTTCCGGAGGTAAGGATCACCATGGACATCACGCGTCTCAATACCATTGACAATAACAGTCATTTTAGGTATTACCTTGCTTGGAATCAGATTGAAATTGAGAATTCCCAGCGCCTGAAACTGGTTTGGGTGGTGTGAAGTAGGAGCAATGAATTGAGCTTTATATAACTCCAGATGTTTATTTTGTCGTTTAGTATTCTTGAGCCCAGCTCCGAAAGAAACTCGGTTCCCTGAGTCCCCACAAAGGTGCATTCATCACACCGTAAGAGAAGCTTCTCACCGACTACACGTACCACGGCAGGTTCAACATCAACTCGAGCTAAAAAAAAAAAAATCTTTTCTGGTGCCGCTCACAGGTAGTGCACATCCAGCTCTTCCTTGGTGTGAGGGTCTAATTGGATGGTATATCACGACTGAAAATGGCTGGCTGAAAACAAGGGAGGTATACAGCCAGATCACGTCATAACCTACAGGATGCGCATTCCCGTATCTGCAATATCTGAGTTGAGAGATCATCAAGGATTATCAAGTTGTCGATGAGGTGAATCCTGTCTACAATACAGAACTAGTGCTCGACAGAATAGCCCACGAAAATTGTTGCAATGTATTAGATTTAATATACCCAAACACTAACTCATTGCATATGATTGTACGTATTCCCCAGCATGGTTAAAGCTTCATATTGTTAGTAACTAGCTAGCCTTCATGTTTGATAACTTCCTACGATATAATCTCTACTAGATTTATAAATTGGTATACCGTTATATTCCTCCAGGCATACGCTGCATCTACTAAAATAACCCAACTGTCGACCCAATTTTGGCATTCCCCAGTCTATTTAAGTTGGCAAATTTATCATGTTTAGCTAGTTAGTCAGAGAGTTTCATATCACTAAATTTACCATAATTTATCGTACAGACATAATTTCACAGGACAATGTATTAGGGCACTAAACCCCAAGAAAACTAGCCCGAAATGCAAATTATAAATAAGAGGAATATGAGCCTCATCGACTTATATATCCTTAAGAGAGAGGAGAAGATACCTCCATATGTGTATATAATTTTCCAACGCCGAGAGTGAAGCCAGAACTTTCTTTGACTAAAAACAAAAACCGCCCCCCAAACCCAGGCCCTGGGTTGCAAAACGAACACCGCTCATTCGTATGCTAAACTCCTTTGTATCATGACGCGAGAAAGCAAAGAACAACCTATCTCAAATCTCTTGCGCGTCCAATGCCCACACTTCCCAATGCCGTAAAGCCTCCCATCCTACCCGTCTCACACGCCGTTTCCACACAGACCCATCGTCGGACAGGGTGTACGGGTAGCAGCCGTGGTAGAAGGCCGTAAGATCCTCACAGCCATCGCGTCTAGTGAAGGTTGGACAGCTGGGTGGTGGTCTAGGGGTATCACTGTCATCTTGATCGCGTGATCGTTTCCCTAATGTTGATTGTGGGGCGCCCGGTCTTGGGCCGGATGAATGCGACCAGGAAGAGATATGTGTTGTCTGTGTATCGGGTGATTTATGCGCGACAGGAGGTTGATCTGGTGCGCTGAGTCCGTTGGTACCTTGTGCGGGGACAGGGCTGTCTGTGGGGGTCTCCGAATATGCATTGTCGCCATTTGTTGGTGTTGGGGAGTCTTTTTTGATCCCTGCCGGAATGGGGGCTTTGTAGAAGTCCCTTAGTTCCCAGGCTTTCCAGCCCATGCTGATGATCTTCACGTTTCCGTAGACTTGTTGGTTGGCGAGGTCGTAGCTCAACATTTCGGACAGGATCAAGTCATCGATGTCCACTACTTCTGCAAGAGTCTTGGCATTTGCGAAAGTTTCTTGGACCTTTTGAATCGTATCAAACGATGTTGTCTCTCGTGCGGTCTGCCACGTCTTCGGTGCGGAACACCCAGGTCCCTTTGGAGACTGTCCGGGTAACTGGGGTATGAGAAGCCGGAGCGCTTTCAATTTCCGGAGGAAAGGTATTAGTAGACCCAGCGAGTCCATGCTGGAAAATTCGGTGGCGAGAGCGAGCTGCTCCAAGTTCGGACAGCTGTGGACGAGTCGTGCGACCATCCCAGTGGAGAGGGGCCATTTAGATGGGAGAAGGAGGTGGCGTAATGTCGCACCATGACTTGTGGTAATGTGTGAGAGATAGAGGTCTCGCAAGCTAGCTGTAGCACTGAGCTGGCTAGCTGGAGAAGCAGACGTAATAGGGGAGTCGGTTATAGTTCCGTTAGATACACCAGACAAATGGTGTTCGGATACTGGGGGCGTGAGCACAGATGAGGCCGCACCTCCTCCAGGTCGTGGGGAATTGAGGGGGTCGCTTGATTCGGCGGTGACATTGACAAAGTATAACCGCTCGAGTCCAGAGAAGTTTCCAATGAATTCCGAGCTCCGTTTGGACACTGCATCCATCCGAACGGATTTCATCCGGAGCTTGGCATGTGGCGGGACTGTTGGCCAGCTGCTCTCGACGAATGTGTTGACCAGACTAGAGCCCTCAACACCAGTGAGAAATGTGACATCTTCGACGGTAGTCGGATCAAAAGCGAAATTGAAATCCTCGGTGTGAAAGGCGTACAGATTCTGGAACGACATCTTCTTCACTGTCAGGGGCTGCTTGGCTGCGATCAGCTTGCGGAAGTAATTATGCAGAGAGACACTAGGCTCGTGTGCATCCCTCATCCGTGGTGACCAATGTAATTTCAATTCGCGCAGTTTCCTACTTTTACAAAGAAGAGTCGCAATATCATCGGGGTAGCATAGCGGGTCGATATCGGTGATTTTTAGACATCGCAAATGCGGCATTCCTGGAATCACAAAAGTGGGCTGTGGATGACGACTGGAGGGAAATCGGATAGTCAGGGAGGTGAGCTTCGGCAGCTGTCTCAGCCCTATATAAACCGTGTCGAGCATTTTGGTGTTCAGTTCCCAATGAAAGCTTTCCAGATTGGTCATGCGATCTATGGCAGCGCGGGCGGCGATGTTCAACAACATCGACGCGTCGGGTACCCGGCCGACTCGGGCATACTCCTCCAGCTCGTGTTCCTTCCAGTCTCCCTTTAATGTTATTGATTGTACCAGCGTCGCATAAGGTCGTGTAATGATCGCATTCAACCCCATCGTGAAGGGACTAGCACTCCCGATTCCTTCTGGCTGTTCGCCGCGATACCGGATTTTGTCGTAGGAAGTCAGCGTTAGGCTCCGATATAGCTGCGGCAGTGCCATATAATTGAGGACACGACATGTTTGACATAGTCGGGCGAGATCACCTGTGTCGTCGACCTACTAACATGTCAGATATGGCAATCGGATGTGTGGAGCTACCTACTCACATGTAACACAATCTCGGCGATGAGGTTCAACGGTAAAGCCATCAACTGGGCATCGCCAGGCGGTTGAGTGATACTCGCACCGAACATGTTTTGATTGACGGTCGCCATGATGCGACGTCCAAGTTAAGTTGTCACATGGGGGATACAGAATATGGGGGAAAAGCACCGGGATTGTGAGTTCCCGAGTGAAAATTCTCCACTCCTGTAAGCCCCATCTCCCAAGGTTGGGTTAGCCACTTCATCCAAGCAGAGATGGTTGATTATAAGTGCCTATAACTAACTAGCTAAATAATATACCTATGTTGTTAAAGATGTAAAATACGTATATATATTATATTCAATTCCAAAATTATAATGGGTATCTTTCTAAGATGTTGAAGTCCTCCCAACACCTTTTTTGTTTCCAATATCAAAATCCTATACTCCATGTAAAATGACCAATGACCAACCATGACCAGGTATAACCAAATATAACACCAAAACTCGTCAGGGCTCAGCTTCCCAGTTCTGCATCCCACACCCGAACGTGGCGTGTCTATGTAGAGTTCCGGCCTTCGTTAGGTCCGTGCTCGGCTTGAGATAGCCCATGTTCCGCTGACACATCATTTCTTTCATCCGAGCATGTCGTCTCTGTCCAGCTTTGTCGGTAATTCGTAACACGATCCAAATGGCTAATGTCCTCGTTAATTAGAGCCGCGGCTTCTGGGTCATAGTGGAGGACGTAATCCCCACCACCCCGCTCTACGTCTGCCTCCGTCCATGGGGCAGACGCTTGTGGTTGAGAAGGAATCACCCGCACAGGCAAATTGGGTCGGTTAGAGGGCGGCTCGTGATGTTGAGGTTCTATCGGCCGGCTCTCTCCCGGTGGCTGAGTGTCCTCCAGCAGTCGGTTTTGTGGTGACCATGTGTGCTGGCCGCGGCGACGTGCTGGAATAACGGTGACTGGTAATGAACCATGGGGGTTCTGTGGTCCAGTGCCCAGTCGAGCTTTCCGATGAAGAGAAAAGAAGTGATCGGCCCGAGATCGGGCAGCATTTGTTTCTGCGGCCTCTTGCGCTGCAGCAGAGGGTCTGTGTTCTGAAGATTCTTCTCCGGCTTGTGCAAATGCCACTTCTTTCGGCAGAGATGCACGCCGTCTCTTGAATGGATGCAGGAGAACATGCCATCGCGGATCGGCTGGGACAATCTGCGGCGAGTACTCTCGGGTATTTTGAGCAGACAGAGCATGGCCATTTGGATCAGCAGTATGTGGTTCCCTGCCTTCCAGTTCCTTGGTTTCCTCAAATTCCTCCTCCTCATGCATATTTGGCATTGCGGCGGGAGGAGTAGGGCTAGCTACTGAATGATACCGGACATTGTACACTGTGCTTGCTGCACTAGTAGTATCAGCACGGCTAATCGGTGTGGTCGTCACTGGGGGTGGAGTGGGCCGGTTATCTTCTGGGCCCCACGGCGCGGACGCAGCGGCTTGGTTATATGGTGGTGCCCCGGCACCTTTCTTTCGATTACCGCGAGGCAATCCAGCCCGGGCTCGTAGAGGTCGATGGGCTAAGCCCATCACGCCGCCCCATCCAGACGATGCGCCATTGCCGCCTTGGTCGGGTCCTTGGGCCGAGAAACGTGGCCAGTCAACTTCCTCAGATGGAGTAACTTCAAGCATTTCATCGCCGTCGAAAACCTCTCGCCCCAGAATCCCGTCTTTGGTTTCATCTCGCTCCAGCGCTTCGATGCGTTCCACCCACTCCCAAACCACCACACTGGCCGCGGCAGACCCAACCCATCGAATATAGGTACCCCAGCCAGCAATTTCCGGCTTGGCAATATCCAAAACAAAAAAGACAACGGGTATCAAAATGGCGCACAGCGAGAGAAGGGCCACTAAGCAGATATTCCGCATCTTGGGGTGGAAAAAAGCGTATCGGTGCTTCGATATCGAGTAGAAGATCACCCAGGCGGCATAGAGAAGGTTAAGCGACAATTCGAACAAGTAGCTCAAAGCTGGAATGGCATCCTCGTATAACCTGGGTCGTGGCGAAGAGTTCCTCGCCCAAAAGTTATCCAAGATACTAAAAGTCGTATCCAGCACAATCAACGCAAACCCAGCCCATTTGATCATGACTTTCTCCTTATGTCGCGGAAACAGTCGAATCAACGTCTGAACCTGTGCAAGCCACAGAAACGTGCTCGATATGACGCGCACGATGCGAATTTCCATCCCATCAATAACCTCTTGGGAAAGGGCCTCCGCATCGGAAAACCCATAGTTATACTGCCGCTCAGCGACTCGGAAGGAATCGACCGTGGCGATCGTCAGTGAGATCGCAACCAAGATCGCAGCCACTTTCTGTAGCCATGGTCGTCCGCCAACTCCGACCACCGACGAGTTCCCGCTATACGAGCCGCTGATCATCCCATGGCGACCGAGGAAATTGGCGCCACCACCGCCGGGACCGCCGACGTAGAATGTGCGCGGTGTGATGAGAAGGATTATGACGAGTAGATAGCTAACGACAGTAGCACAGCCGATAGCATATAGCTGTGGGGTAATGGAGGAATAGAATGGGTCGCGGGTATCGAGGACGGCGGAGATGTGAACCTCGTCGGTTGGGGAGCCTGTGCAAATAGGTTCGAAGACGGCGTTTTCACTGAGGGTAATAGCAAATGACTTGTTGAGATATACGAGTCCTATAAAAGCATTGCAATTAGACACGTTTCTAGGCACATTCAGACACCCGAGTCTGTGACCGATCTGCAGCCTAACAAGACGAGGAAAGGGGGGGAAGCATACCATTACTGGGCAAGACGACAGGCGTACAACCGGGAGAATAGATCTTCGTCGTAGTCGGTGTTGGATTCGCCCAAATCTGGCGGGGAATCAAGTGGAAGTCATTTTCCATGATCGGGAATATGAACGGCCTCGAATCGCCGTCTCCAGAACAGTTCATATACCGCGCAATTTCCACCGATGCGCCCGTGTCACAGAGCTTTTAGACTTCCATTTCTTGAGTACAGACGTTGTCCGAAGGTCGGAATAAAGGGAGGAAATGACAGCGGTGAGATTGGAGTCCCAAGAATATATTTTCTTTTTTTTTTCAAGATCGATTATAAAAGGAGATAATATCTACAGAGGGATTAAGGTAGGCTGGAGTCGAAGGATGATCCGCAGGCTCTTGGCTCCTCCACAAATTCCTGCGAATCGCCACATTTCTTGCTCAGCTCTTCTATAGTACTTTGTACTTTTATTTTTTTTTCTCATGGTGTCCCCATTATATGTCCATTATATTGATATGTATAAGCTCAGCTGAGGCAAGGGCCAAAATTCACTATGTCAACTGATCCAAATTCAGCATATCTATCATCCATATATCACATCGCTCTTCGCTGTACACCATTCATCACATGGGATCACTAATTCTCCATGGGTCTCATCAAGAGATTTATGCCTGAGCGGCGAAGCCAATCTGAGGTCCTTCGGAGTCGAAAACCACATACTGGCTCTTGAGGAAGATGTCACCGAAGATGGAGAAGCCAATGCCAGAGTTGCTCTGGATACCACCGAAGCAGGAGGAGCTACCGGTAGTGACGGGCGCGTAGTTGATGTGCTCACCAGGAACAACGGCGTCATAGCCATTAATGCTCACAGTGAAGTCAGGCAGATCAGCGTCGCAAGGGAAGACATAGCCACCAGCAGAGGAGTCGTCCTCGGCGCTGGTAACCTTCTTGTAGTAGGCCGAAACAACAGAGTCATCGAGCAGGAGGAGGGTGGTTCCAGTGTCTATATGATTTGAGAGGTCAGTGCTGAACAAAACATGGATATTCACAGACGGAAAGATGTAACTCACCAGCAATGCCTGTGATAGAAGGACCAGCAGAACCAGTGCCGACTGTGTAGCTGTCGGCGGTGAAAGTCCACCAGCCCTCGGAGCTGTCAACATCGGCGTATACCACCTTTCCGGTGAACTTCTCCTCGTCAATGTAACCAAAGTCATAGGTGCCAGGTTCGCCGTGCTTGAGAGTCACAGCGAAGAGCGGCGAGTCAAGGTCGGACTTGACATTGTCGAAGAAGGTCTTCTGGGGCGTGGGGCTGACGGTGTTGATGGAGCTGAAAGCCAGGCCCAGCAGGCCATCATTGTTCTTGTCCTCCAAGAACTGGGAGCTGATCTTCTTGGCAGCCTCAACGGCTTGGCCAGTAGCCTTGACTCCACCAACGGAGACAGTGTCCTTGTAGACATCACCACTGGCAGAGCTGCCATCACCGTATGAAATTGACCAGGTAGCACCAGACAGCTTCGTGCCGCTGTCGCTAACGTCGTAGATGTCATGGCCGCTCTGCGCCGAAGTGGCGAGGTCGCTAGAGAAGACCCAGCTATATGAACTGTCAGCTGTTGCTCTAACTGGACATTTTATCTTAAGCAACTTACAGATCAGCAGAACCAGTGTCGAAGTCCAAGTTCAAGGTGGAGTCGCCAATGGTGACTGGAGTGAGGTACTCAATATCGTCATCCTCAGGAGTGGTAATGGCAGAGCCGCTCGAGGCAGCAGCGTGAATGTGGGCCGGGACGGTAGCACCATACTTGGCCAGTGCATTGGCGTAAATGCCAGGCAAGTTGACAGTCCTGGTGCCGGTAGGAGTCTTGTTCACCTGCTTCACACTGAAGCCCTTACGGGGACTCTTCACTGGCACAGCTGCAGCTGAGGCAACGGCCGAAAAGCAAGCGAGAGCAGCGGTAACTTTGCTGAAGACAACCATAGTGATGGTGGTTCTATAGAACAATGGATAGATCTAATAGAGTGACTGAAGATGCAGAAGAGGATGGATTTCATAAACAGCTGGAGGCAAGACCTCCTTTATAGCTTTTCTGATAGAAACCACCCCCCGACGTCCGAGAGTAGAAGGCATCAACTGCGCTGTCTATCGCAACATCCAGGAGAAGGTGATAATGCTCTTCTGGGAAGGAAACATGGCGATCTAGCAACATAGTCGGGTCGAGGGAAAACTTAGAGATCATCATGGACGCCATCGGCCATCCAGCGACGGAGTCCGCCAAGCAGGCGATTGAGGGGTCAAGCCGAGATTAACATATTGACAGGGTTTCAAGAAGCTAGATGGTACCGATTGGACGTCAGAGGATTAGCGCCGCCAACGCACGAGCCGGAGACGTATAGAATAAGACACAAGCATAATGCCCAGGGAGCTTGGTCGTGACAAGCAATCTAGGATGCAAAACGGAGAACTCCGGCCAAGACAAGCCATTGTCTTGGGAGACTCCATCTTGGTATTCATTGGGCGAAGGCAGGTCGATCGCCATACTTGGCCATACTTGGCCATGCTTGGATGAGAGGACAACAGGCTGCTATTGGGTTAACCGATACCAAGTAGAGTGCACACTATATCTTTTGTCAGGAGGGTCACGCTACATGAAGTGACTGGACTAGTAAGAGCCCTGAAGATCTTCACCCGTTATCTCCACGTCGGCCAATCACCTACTCTAAAGCGCCAAGGTCACATCGCTCCATTTGGATCCATTTGGGTAATTTAGAGACAATTCTTGTTGGTGAATCATTTGGGATTAACCTTTTCTAAAAAAAATGTTCCCACCGAGATTTTGACTCTGTTGCGCGCTCAGTAGAAACGAGAATAGGTATAATCTCCGACGGGCATCCGTTCCTGCATTATACTCTACCAATCCTCCACCAAGAAGATCGAGTCCGCAGACGCTGTCAGACGATGTGACCCTTCACGGAGGATGGCCAAATGGCGGCTCTTATCGCCTGAGCCGAAGCCATCGAAGGGTCTCTAGCGGCCGTCGATATGCTGATCAGTTCGTCGTGGGATCGGCAGTAAGCAGCCCCGGGTTAAAACATCAGACCCTAATTGGCAGAGACAATTGAGAGCCGTACAATACTAAGCAAAACCTATGAATTTATCATTAATTGTATTGTTGCTTACAGTGAAGAGACTCCCGAGGTCTCTCATGCTCACTTGTTCATCTCGTATAAAGTAGACACAATAAACAACCTTTACTATATAACACTGTTCCTCAAACCATAATATCACCACTAGTATAAACAAGACAAAGCCACCAGCCACTCAAAAGCTTCAACTTCCGCGGTCCAAGACGAATATCATGTGAAAGCCAGGTCAGTACGAAGTACTTCTTTCTGCATGAAACAAGAGACCCCGCAATCTAATGTCATGCCGACGGACGCCGCCGGATAGTTATAGTGATTCACAATACGGAGTAAACCAGCTACAATAGCCCCATAATATATTTGGAGTTGTCAAGCCTTTCCAGGAATCAGTTTCAAGCAAACTACGGCAAATCATGTATACAACCGAGAAATAAGAAACGTCGAGCGAATCCCGCAGGGGTATATAATTCCAAGCATCATGGGAAAGGGGGGTACAGATCATGAGCTAGACTCCAAAACTCCAAAATCAAAGCGTAAGACTTAAAAGAATATAACCAAATTATTCGTAATGATCATTATTTTCGTCACACGTACTGGGACGATAGCCCAGCCCCAGTCTCACCATCGCCATTAGCGTTTCCATCATACCCCTCGTTGAGAAGTACCTCAAGCATGTCAAACTCGCCAAGCATGGGTCCAGTCCCACCAAGACCCTGGTCAACAACTGCGGTAGAGCTGTTGAAGAATTGATCAAGAGGCAGAGCAAACCAATCCGGAAGCGCGCCAGACGTAGTGTGGTGGCTATCGCCCATACCTTGTGATGATGCAACATGGTTAGGCGATGGCCTGTCCATATCACTGGCAGCGAATGTCGAGTTCGGGTCATAGTAATTGTGATACACAGACGGCGGAGGCGGCATGAAGGATACATTGAGGTTGGACGAGTTAATCGGCTGAGCAGGAATGTTCGCCAGTGGATCGTGCCCTGACACCATCGGGTGGCCTCCGGCGCCAGGGGTATCCACATATCCTAAGCCCGACCCGCCTGACGTCGTATCATGGCCCTGGTTAGCAGACCAGGAAGCATTCGGGGTGTCACGACGAGCTGTTGAGTTCTCGCGCGATGGTGAATGAGGCCGAGAGACTGGGACTGAGGTGCGATCATGTCCCTCTCCGTCTGTGCCCCGGTCGTGCGGTGCAAAGCGCAAAAAGCGCGTTCGGATGCTGCTGGTGAGAAGCTCGAGAAGCCGGGCTACCGTGTTACTGAGGTGCACGTCATCCACAACATAATTGCGCAGTGCCTCCACCGTCCGGTCCTGCAGGTCTAAAGAGACTCGCACATCGTCTTCTCTGGCACCCAATGTGAAAGTCTGTGGCTGACATTAGTATTATGCTTGCCGCGGTTCCCGTCAGAGACCATACCTTCAAGATAAATATCATTCCAGATAAGATTCGGAAAAACGTTCGAATGGGTGCGTGTCTGAGACGACCTTCGGGGACGAGACCTTCCAATACTGTCTGCAGAATTTTGCGCGAGGAATCGATGACTTCCTGGATATAATGCTCATTGACACGGTAGAGCTCATTCAACGTTTGGAACCAGCTTTGGCTGGTATTAGCCGGCCCCGATCCTGGTTGGCCATTCTGGTTCTGATTCTGACCCTGGGCGGACTCATTGGACATGGTAGTCCACCGATCAACGACCGCTTGTAGAGCGAGGGAATTAATATAGAGACCTGGTTCTATATCAGCTGTTGTCCTTCAGTCAACCAGGTTGCGTCGACTTACGGGTGTATTCAAGCTCAATCAGTAAAACGCTCCGCATAGCCGGTGAGACTGCTTTCCGTTAGCATTCATATCCATAACCAACGGTCAATTGACTTACGAGTCACACTGTCCAGCTGCTGCTGGAAATCCCGTAGATACGGTTGAAAGCGGTCGATCTTCTCACGATATCTCCCAGTCCTAATCAAATCCATCGTTTGATCACTGGATGCAAACAGTAAATGATTGGCTTGATAGACAATTTTTGAAATGCTGATCCAGCAATCCTGCATCCGATCAAGATTTGCATCAGCATCATTTGCATCAGCAGACGTCGGCGTGATATCCTGCCCCCATTGAGGCAAAGGGAGCATAGAAGGAATCCCCAGGCGTCCACTGCTGTGCGTGATAAACACAAGAATCAAACGCCGTAGTCGGCGTTTCCGTGTTTGCTCAGATAGCGTCTCATTGGCCGCCTTGGCATCTCCTTTAGGGTCGAAGACGCCAAGCTCGAAAGCCAGAGCTTGCGCCGTACTCAGTAGCATCCATGACATCCGGTCCGATCGCCAAGCCGGTTCCAGCCATTTCTGAAACGCAACCCTTCCCTCGGAGCCTTTGCTGGCATGCTCGCCGTCATGGTCCCGACTGTGTGTCTGGGGGTCTGTATCCAAAAGAGAATTTTCATCGTCGCCCGGTGGAAAGTGTAGGTTTCGTGGGTGCCACTCTGTAAGAAGTAGCATAGCTTCTACAGTGCCCAACGACCTCAATTGCCCACTCGCACTACCCTTGCCTGACATTGGTGAACTCAAGTCAAGTGATCGAGGTCGGCCAATGCCCAATGTCCCAGCATCGAATTTCTCTTGGCCCCAGAAGAGGCGTTCGATCATGCTGCGCAGATATGCCCAGAGACGGTCATGGATATAGAACGCTCGCGTATTAGCACCCTCGCCCTTGGGCTTTAGATGCCTAGACGCGATGGTGAGTATTGTAACCGCCAGCACCGGCTCATCGGTAAGCAATGTGCGGTGCGTAGAGGGATGCGAAAAGTCAGGGATTACAACAGGGCTCATCGGAGCGAGGTGCTCATAGTAATACTCCACATAGTCCATGCCCTCCTCCACTGTAAGCCAGCCGGCACGGACGAATCGTAATCGCGACCAGGCTCGGAGTGCGTCAAGATATGTCGGCTCTGGGATAGAGTTGTCGACCGGGCTTTCCCTTTGAGGGCCGGGGTCGGCGATCTGGGGATCTACCGGCCCTGAAGCACCAGCCGGGTAGTATGTAGACCCACCCATAGACATTCCTGATCGAGGTGTCCGCACAAAGGACCCACCCAAGCTTCGAGGCGAGCTACCTTGTGGTAGAGGTGAAGGCCCCGAGTTGAAAGACGAGACAGACTGCCGTGCAGTAAACCGATTCTCGAGGCTCTGGCGGTTAAGATCCTCTGTTCTACCCGCAGCCTCAGAGAGAAGATGCAAAGCGTCGTGAGTATTTGTAATTGCAGGCGACAACAGCTCCACCGCAGTACGATTCATCATCGGGGGCCCTCCATAGCTAGGTGCGGGGCGTTCGTTGACGGGGTATGTGGGAGCTCGTGATATTGGCGCACTGGGCGTGTACCGTTGGGCTGTAGGTGCAGGTGCAGGGGGTGCCTCGGACCATCTCTGTTGGGCACGGACGGCTTCATGGTCAAATGGAGGTGGATCGGAAGGTGCAAATGTCGGGCCTTCAATTGGACTTTCCAAGGGTTCATTCTTGGCCACCTCCCCAATCATCATTCGCTTGTCGCGATGAAGGATCGCCGCTGCCTCCACTTCATCTTCCTCGGCATCGGAGGTCTTGCGCTTTCGACGAGTTGCTGAAAATTCACATCGTTTACTTTCGCGACGACATCGAACACAGGGTGGGGGGCGAGGGTTATCGACACCTTTGGGTTTTTTGATCAGCCAAGCTACAGAATCAAAGGGAATGGGCTCATACTTCCTAGATCGCATTTGACCTTGCGTTTGCGACATGGATCACAGGCCTGATATCCTCGGCGATGGTGTGCATCCGATTCCGCCTTGCTGTAGACACTATTATTGTCCCCCATTTCGTGGATAACAATGATGGGGAAGGCTCCGACACAAAGCGATGGAAAGCGAGATAGGCTTTAAAAGGCGGTGGGGGTGTGCTTACTCCGACGACTCGGACAAAAAGCCCTTGAAGCAGACAGAAATACGAAGTAGAAAAGGAATATATTGTACCTGAAGCTAGAAGTGTTAAAATATCAATTGAAATCAGAGTTTGCTCTGGACTAGTTTCCGTTGTATAATGAGAACTCTGCGGGGTAAGACGGAAGGGATATCGATACGACATGACATATATATATCTTATTCAAAGGTACATTTCAATGTTTTATTTATAATTACAACACTCACAAAGTAAATGTACAATAGTTACTGAAGCTAAGCAAAAAAAAAAAAAAAAAAAAAGGATTCAGCTCAAAATTGGTGCCAATGCTCGCTTAAACGGCATATGCAACCTTGTGCAAATCATCTGTATTAGGAAAAACAAAACCTCGGTGGGACTATTTCACCTTGTGTGAAGCAAGGCTGACCTTCATCCGGGACACTGACTCCCAAGCTTTGCGGGGATGGACCAGTTCACCAGATGCACCACTCTCCACGCTACCACGCCGTGACATATTAGGAGTTGACTGCTCAGCAACGAGAGCTCGGACACCACCAGCTTTCCGGGCAGGGATCACCGAGTCGCCAGAAGTAAGAACGTAAAGGAGGTACTTGAGGTTGGGAAGAGTGTGTCGAATATCCAAGACGCGCAATCCTTGTTTGATGAGGATGTACTCAATGTCTTTATTGAGGAGGAAGACCGCGTACTCGAATCGGTATTGCACACTCACCGGGTAGAGGGGGTAGGTGCGCTGTGGGAGTGATGCAGATATGGGGTCTTGTATGAACGATGTTGACCCGTTCGCGTTGATCGAGTATGGGAGATGCACCGACAGATAGAATGAGAGCAAATAGACCAAGTGGGCTGTGTGTCCCAATGCCGCTGCTACTACCTCACGGTCGATATCCTCAAAGGTCGAATTTGGAAGGGCCAGCCCAGCGATGGTAAATGCCAGAGGTTTGTCGGGAATGGGTTCAATGGGGTAGATCGTGAGAAGATCTTCAGCAATACGTCGAAGTTGGCCCTTGGTATCCTCCTCATTCTGGTCAAGCAATTTCTCACTGGAAACCAACCTCTCCTGAGCCTCGGGAAGATGACTGCGTGTCTTTTCCTGAGCACTACGGCCTTGCTGCATCGCTTCTTTTCGGGCTTTGATACTAGAAATAAGCTCCTCTTTGCGCCTCACTGCGGCGCGCACTAGTTTGCGCTCCATGGCGACGTACTGCTTGGTAAGAGCAAGCTTTTCCTGTGCTGCAGCTGCATCACTCGCTACATTCAGTGAGCGCTCGTTCTGTTGTAAAATTGAGCTAATCTGAGCTTCCAATTTTCCCCTGGTTGCCAATGCATCTTGTACACATTCGTCCAAATTGGCCAATTTCATCAAAGCATCATAGGACGAGGATGGCAAGGCGGTACCGTCCACAATCGACTTCTGTCCTGTAGCTTGGAGCGATGACTCAACCGGCGGAAGGTCAGTGAGGTTGGAATACACACCGTCTGGGAAGTGAAAAAGAATCGAGTTCGCAGCAAGTGGTTGGTGGAAGCTCTCCAATGTTTTCCCCAAGAACTGCAGTGATCGTAAATGCAGCTGTAGTTCAACCAGTAGAATAAACTCAAACATGTCACCAGTCTTTGTCCAGAGCCTCAGAGTCAATTCATCCATTCGAGACACATATGGGCCACATAGATTCAAATCGAACGATCGGAAATTCGGATTGTTTGCATGGTCGACCGTTTCGCTAATATAGATCGGCTCGTTAAGACCCTCGCAATGAAGTGAAAAGAATGTATCCGCCATGCGGCTGCTGATGATATCTTCTAGTTTGACTTGACGGGTTCGAGGATTGGGGTCGTTCCAGAACAGAGTACTTCTGCGACGCGACGAACGCATTGCGGGCTCCTTTGCATTGTCACCTTGACTTGAATGCGACTTTAGATCAGTGAAAGATCGCGAGGGATGCAAGGTAATATTTGTGCTCTGTGATAGGATCTTCGAGGGCGTCTTTAAGGTATTCGGGATATCGTCGTCATCAATAGTCTTGCCGCGAGCTCGAGTCGGCGGAGGCGTCACAACCAAGTTGCGTATAGAAATTCCCTGTAGATGCCGAAGCCTACGGTTCTAATAGCTTGTCAGCATCTCGCACCATCGCGTTCTCTTCCATTTTCCATACATACCCATGCATATAGCCATGGCCGCTCTCTGCGGACACCGGTATCATGCTCCGTGTCCTTATCCATAACGCCAGCGCTACAGGGAAGCGCGGTGATTAAATAGTACCTCACAAATAGACCAAGTCACTCATATTAAAGAAGACAGAAAATAGGTAAAACGCAGTGGGAAGCAACTGAATTGGCGAGAGAGAGAGCAGTGAGCTGATAAGACATGATGCGGAGAGCAAGTGCCAAGACCTCAGCGTTCCCCGTCAAAAAATCGACCTCCCGTCTCTCTCTATCAACACCGTCTAGCGCTTCCCACCAATGCAATAAACCCGCGCCTCTCTCTTCCTTAATTCTTTTCAGATCGACTGTACGCAGCCTCCGGTCCGGCCGCAATGGCCTCCAACGCAAAGTCCTTCCAGAAAGTGCTGGATTCAACAGCACTTGCGGCCACGAAATTCATCCGCCGGCCACCGATTGATCCGACAACACCAATTCAAGGAAAGCCCCGAGTACCGGGCTCAAATGCATTCAGAGAGCACCAGGAGAAGGAAGGCCGGCGGTTACAGAAGGCCTTGAACTCTGTCACCCACGGCAAGAACATCTTCGTGTACAACAACATCCGCACGAAACAGGTCGTGTACTCATTGACCCGCTATTTGGATGTGAGTTTATTTTTCTGTCCCGCTCACGGCTTTAGAAGCTTCGGTCTCTAGCAAAACCCACCCACGCTGTCGTACCCTTCCACCCCGTCATATCGCAATTTTCTAACTTGTCGGACCTTTAGAAAACCAACCTTATCAAGCAATGTGTCAACCACGGCAAGAAGACCATTCCCGCCACAGTCCGTAAGGATATGTGGGTGCCATACTTTTCCGTGCACTTCAACGAGGCGCAAGTCGGATTGAACGTCTATAACCACCTGCGACAATTCGCTCTGCTGCGCCAGCTCTCCCCGCCCAAGGAAATGATCACCGTGACAAAAGAATATCTCGATTCGAAGCGACCAGCAGACCTACGGGACCAGAAGCAATGGGACAAGGAAAACATGGGAAGAGTGGGCCAGATCATGATGAAGAAGGAGCGTGCCTACGCCCTCATGAACCAGAAGGCCACCGCGATTGCCGACATTGCTTTCGTTCTGCAGAAGCACCGCGACGATATCGTGGAGGGTGTGCCGGAAAGCACCAAGTCTGGATACAAGACTGTCAAGGCCCGTAGGCGCAGACGTGAGGCTCTCCTTAAGGAGGCTGAGCAGGCTAAGGCACGTGCGGGCGAAGTTGCATCGCTCGGGGAGCAGCTGCAGGCTGAGATTAGTACGGATCACAACGCTCCAAAGGAGCAGTCTGTCAAGATCTTGTGGCAGGATACATACGATGCGCAGTTCGCGAAGAACTGGCCCGACTACATTGAGCACGGTCAGCTGCGCTGGACTCGAAACCACCTGATTGGACAGGAGGACCTTCCGGTCCCTAACGAGGACATCATCGCCGATGGTTCGTTTGAGCAGGCGTAAACGTTTGGCGTCATTGAGGTTCTTCTCTCCTGTCTGTTGCTCGCTCAAGAGCAAGGTGGGTTGTTTGTGTGTGTCGATATCCACTTCCCTCTGGCTTTGGCCTGATGGTTGGTGCTTTTTGTACTTTCTCTCTTGTTTTCCTGTCTAGCTTATCCTAGCATTCATAAATTGTACTTTTAGATATATCAATCACAAGAAGGTATGGCCACTTTTACGTGGTCTCTTCTTTGGGCATCTTTTCTAGGGTCTTGTTTAGGTGTGGCTTCTTGTGTCTCTTTCATGTTATCATCTTCATATTCTAGATCGTCAGTGTATAAGAGGACATGGAGCACGAAAGACCTCCGCGATGAATTACGGTGTTCTAAAACAGCCTAGGAAGATATTGATTCAGTTCATAGCAACCAAGAAGCGACTTGTCATTCTACATAATACAGTTAACCATCCATGTCCATCAACTGATCATAATCACCCTACACCTGCAGCGGATACAACAAACGGATACGTATGTAACTACCATCTCTTTAGTTTAAACAATCATTGGATGTAAAACAGCAAATAAGCCTAATCTCATGGAGGCCAAATTCGGGACAAATATCCTAATAATAGAAAACTTATGCTAACAAAAAGGCATTAAGACTACCAAGTCCTGATATCCTAATAAACAAAACGTTGAAAAATGAGGCCAACGGGCAGCCAGTGTGCCCCATTGACGCCAATGTGCAATGTAATAAGTAAGCGACAGAAAGGGAAACCCCAGAAGATATTCCGGGTCGGGTACATTGCTCCCAGAAACACCAGAGGTAGATAGTAGACGAAAAGAAAGAAATTAACACGTTCTATCAATTCGTTTTTCACAGCGTCAGAATGGTGGTTCAGCTTCATAACATGTCGTAAAATCACTGAGTCGAGCCTGACGGGTTTTCCGGGCTCCTATTCGGACTCAGGATGTCCACACAGGGAAGGCCGTTACTCTCTTTAATTGTCATCTCAGGCCCAGGGTCTTCCTTGTGATTTTGGCTGGCCATTCTCTGAAGAGTCTCTTCATTGGACTTCTCTGCCGCTACCGGATCATCTGCAAGACCGGAAGAGACTATGCCTTTCTGTGCTCTCTCGACAATCTTATCGGCTTCACTCACACCCCGGGGTACCTTCGTAAGTGGATCCCCTTCCACTCCTATCATTTCCGTATTGTGGTTGACAACGTCCTTCACGCGGTTGGAGTCGAGGCGAATCACCATACAAGACAGGTTGTCGGTGCTGAACCGTGCAAGTGCATGGTCAACAAGAATCTTCGACGCATGTTGAGCGTCTTGAACATTCCGGATGAGATCGACCGATTCCTGATCAGTGCAGACGTCCCACAGCTATTGGAGTCTGATTAGCTTTCTTCTATCATCAACGTTGAATAGATCTCAACTTACACCATCGCAGGCCAAAATGATAAACTCATCAGAATCTGGCTGGATTACTGTCTCCGTTGTGTAGGGATGCCCTGTCACAAGGTCTTTCAAGTATGCATCGCCCAAGGCACGGGTGACGGCCAGAACTCCATTCACGCGGTTGTTCAGGATTAATCCACCAGCGTTGGCAACTCTCCTCCCTTCATTCTCATCGCTGCCCTTATGATCGTAGGATAAACGAAGTGCTTTCCCATTACGACATAATACAATGCGTGCATCACCAACGTTGGCTGTGTACAAAACCCGTTGCCGAATAGCCTTATCCTGCAATTTCGGCAGGACATCCGAGGCGCCCGAGGTAGCTTGAGTCGGGGTTTCGATATTCTCTGAATTCGTGTCCGCTTTCGTCGCTGCAACAGCTGCCGGGCCAAGGGCAGAAGAACCGGTGGCCGACTGTGAGTTGGGTATACGATCTTCCCACCGAAGCACGGCAGTGACGGCTGTACACCCAGAGTTCTTGACGGGCAATTTCTCCAACTGCTGATCCACACTGGTAAAAGTCTGATCGAGGAGTTCCGGAACAGGAGTGCTTGGACTTCTGCGCATGACTTCCTCGAGAATCAAATGTAACTTCTTTCCACACCACTCTGCGGCAAATGTGCCAGCATGCCCATCGAAAATTGCAAAATAGCCATTATCTGTTTCTACCACGGTAGATGAATCCTCTGATGACTGCGACGGGCTGGCCTTGGGGGAACTAACACCATTTATCTCCGGTACGGTCGGGGCAGGGGTGCCCAGAAAGTGGTAGAGATAGGCATGCGTATCTTCCATTGTCCGGCGACATTTGCGATTTCGGTCTTCGGTGACGCCAACGCGGAAGGATGATCGAGCTGTCGGGGCGGACTCTCCGGCGGAGTTATTGAACGACCCTTGAGGGACACTGAGAGCTGGGTCCATCTTTCCAAGCTTCTGTAGCGGGCTTTCCGCGATCGAGGGACTGGTGCTGATCGCCGAGCTGTCTCGACCGTTCAAACTCAGGGAGCTTTTGGCGTTACTGAAGAAGTTGGCCGCTTTGGTGACGGTACTACTCCTGCGCTTCTTATCGGCAGCGGTACCCTGTTCTTCGCTTTGTCGGCGGTTGAAAAATCCTGCGCCAGGCGGAGATAGTCTCTTCTCACGGGGACTGGTGCCGATTGAATTTGAATCGGTTTGAAGCGCCAAGTTGCTGGTGTCGAGCCCGGCCTCTGGGAGTGAGTCTACTTTGTCTTTAGGTGGGCTCGAGGAGCCACTGAACATTCTGCTCAGTAACCCACCCTGCGAAGAAAAACTGAGGCGCTTATTTCCTGCCAGCTTGATTGTATCCCTTCAAGAGGAATTGGTGGATCGGGATAGTGGTTTAGTGATGGGCGGGGCGAACACGGAGGGGGGCGAGGCTGACGTAGGGATCGGTCGATCGAGGCGGAAGTGGGAGGAATTGGGCTGCAAGTGCTGAATAAATTAGTGATGAGTTCGTGGGGGCAGAAAGGCTGAAATGAGAGATAAGAGGAAGTACGGAGTAGATGGTTTAGGCAGTGAGCGGCACAAGACGTCAATGGGGCATAGAATCACGAGGGGAAAGTCTTCTCTTCCACATAAAAGATGAAACACAAATAAGCAAAAAAAAGCCAATCAGAGGAATTCAAATATATGAAACTCATCAATCCTCCGAACAGGTACAATGCACATGGCCCATTTGGTGTATAGCGCGTCCGATGGTATAGGAACACCCATGGACATCCCAAATCACCAAATAGGGTCATTGGTATCAGATGAAATCGATAAAAAGGACTTACTAGGATAGAATGGGATTGTAAGTGAAGAAAGATGAAAGGTGGAAGAAAGGTAAAGAGGAAAACCAACTCCGCTGACGGCTCAGGCGGCACTGGGCGGACAGAGCCAAGACTGTCGGGGTGGAAATCAAATCTGATATACGGGGTAATTCATCTAATCCAATTTTTTATATTTAGTTCCTATATTTTATACTACAATTTCAGGGATATATTGGAGTGTCTTACAATTCTGGGGATCTCATCTTACTCTCCGCATTTGGTCGATGACGCTATGATCTTGTTTCTGCTTATCTTGCCACTTTCGGTACTAAACAGCCAACATCGCAAACTCCATTGTTTCAACTTCATTTCAATCTGAACAGGTTTCTCACTCTCGTCATTTTCCTGTTTCTTTGTAATATCTATATGACCTAGTGTATATTCGTCCGGATCCTACGCCAATCCCCTGCTCTCCATCTCCTCCAGTTTCTGAACAACAAGCAGAAATCCCCACTCTCCCAGCTCCCTCGCATCGGGCCAGACAGTCTCTGGCTTTCTTTCAGTTACCCTTCCTGATCGCTTCATCCTCGCGATTGATCATAGCCCTTAGAAATGTCTAGAGTCGACACTCATATCCCATATATCAGTCTTCAAGGCCACCATCCGTAGGCCAGCATTCGGGCTTTTCAATAAGAAGCCACCAAGGTGGCGCGTAGGAGAATTCAACAGGGGCGGCATATGTAAGCTCACAGTCCACGACTCCGGCAGTTTTCAAGTCCTTGTTGAGAAGGACATTGGCTGGTCGGAAATCATCACACCAGAGTTTGAAGGGGCCTTCATCAAAAGATGCCCATCGCTCTGTGAGTTTTCGTTCTCGGGCGAGTTTTCGGAAAAGATATCTAGCCACGAATTTTCGTCGACAGTCATCAGCTGATTCAATAGCATCGTTTTTTTGGTCTATAAGACGCAGAATATGTAGCTCTGCTAAGCTCTCAAAGTATGATGATGCTATATCAAAGGTGGTGTCCAGCTTGGTAAAAAAATCTCGAGGCAGCGACCCTACTCGAACAAGTTCATTCATAGGCATCGAAAGAGGTCGGTATGTCACTTCCCAAGTGAAATCATCAATCTGACCAAGAGACCCTATATACGAGAAAGAGATGACCGAGAAAGCTGAAGCAGCATATTTGCCATCTCTCCACCTCATCAAAATCCGCGCCAAGAATCCCACGGGATGCCTTTGAGCGACCTGGCATGTCAAGAATGTATCGCATTATAGCAACTCATTGCGGACTTTTTCTTCGGGAGACATGGTGGCACCATGCTGTGGGAGACGAATGATAGTGGCATTGGTATTTTGGTATGTCATCCTTTTCCCAGAAAGTCAAATGATTCAGGCTTGTCGGGTTCGTGGTGTCTAGCAAGGAAACGTCCGAGGTGTCACAAGATGTCAAAGTCGAGAAACTGGGCTATCCAGGCTTCAGATATCTCTTCACTCTTCTCCCAAAGCGGCATCATCCGAGCACATGCGTGGTTTCATTTTTAGGGGAAATATGTGATCTTGGGAAGTATAGATATAGATTGTAGAGATGAACATGAAAAAGATAGGGGAAGATCCAAAATCAAGCCATCAAAAAGTACGTCAGGTGGAAACACTAACCTAGAAATGAAAAGCCAATCATTCGCAAAGAAAGTCAACTTGATACATCATAAATAGTCCCCAGATACATGTACATGTATGTAGTACATAGATAGTCTGGAGGGGCAGTTTGCCCTTAATATAAACCAAAAGCTTAAACCTTAAAAATATCACCTTGCAAGTCAAGATTCACCTCTCTCCTACATACTATACCAAGGAATATTAATATATTCTCAAGCCTTAATCTCGACTGCACTCGTGGATCTATCAGGTTCTACGCCTAACCCTACCCTGTCAACACCCGGGTTTTCGGCCCCCAGGGATGATATGCAGCCTCAGAGACTCAGCCTCCCTCCACTCTCCGGTCTCTTAGATCTTTACCTCCATTCTCTTCAAATATTCAGGTAAATCACCATCTTGTCATTACTATACGAAGTCTACTACACATGCACTAACCTAATCATTAAGTCGGAGCCAGAAGGCCTCATAAAAGCAGCAGCCCAGGTAAGTCCTATGCAGACATCATCCTGTGTATATCTTTGCATAGGTATACATTGAAATGTAATAAATAACCATAGAATGCTTCTTTGAGGTTAGATGTTTAATTCTAGCGAGTGGAAATCAGAAAAGACCGATTTAAACCAAAGTGACAGTTGAAGATTTTGAATTCAAGCACTTAATAATTGTACCAGTCAAGATGTTAGGCGTTTGTGGGCTCCTTCACAACTGTGATTTTGATATAAATGCCAATGCCCATTTGGAAGAAAGATTTATTGGCATCTGCTTTTTGATGAAACATTTGTTGAAGACAAAAACACTACAACATATGTAGTCTCTGTAGCTGACCTAGGTCTCACATTATACATTTTCGGGTCATAGAGTGATATGCAAAAGCCACCTTTACCATGTGCCATTGAGCGCGGCCTAACATGGATCCAGTATCTGTAATCCAACATTACAGGATGTGATCAAGCATATTTGTATTAAAGTACAAATTGAAACGATACTTGGAATTACCATGAACTAAAGTTTCCAAAGCCTCCAGTCCCCTTGGCCTTTTTACGCGCGGGCTCAGGCGCAGGCTCGTCGTCCAAAAACTCCACGATCTCATCTTCTTCCTGTCCATCCCGGTCTGCCAGTGCTGCCTTCAAATACTTTCCAACACCTGAGGCACCGGCATCATTCGAGTCCGCATCAGCACCGCGGACTCGCTTCCCGGTCCAAGTGACACTGTCGTCGTCCACACGGCGAGCAGTCTCATCTTCCTCTTCTGCAGAAGGACCGGTGACGCCTGAGGCCCGCGCTTCTTCGGCGCGCTTCTGGGCGAGGAAATCCTCGAACGGATCAACGAAGACGTTGATTTCCTTGATGAGAATATCGGGGGTAGGACGGTTCGTATTTGCTTCCACCGGGTGGACCTCTAGCTTATTCAAAGTAGTGGATGAAGGAGTTGGGTCGTCGATGAGACGGCCGAAGACAGTGTGCTTGAGGTTGAGATGGGGTAGGGCTCGATAAGCGATAAAGCTGAAAGCACATGTTAGCGCTCATTGATCCAGGGGAATTGCAAGGGGTCACTCACAATTGACTACTATTTGTGTTTTTGCCCTTGTTGGCCATACTCAGCGTGCCTCGGGCATCGTGCTTTAGAGGCCCGTCGAATTCATCTGCAAAGTATTTGCCCCAGATACTCTCGCCGCCTCGTCCAGTGCCAGTTGGGTCACCACCCTGAAGCATGAAGCCCTTTATATTGCGGTGGAATGGTACATCTGTGTAATAGCCCTTCTTGGCCAACTGAAGGAAATTCCACACGGCTTTGGGCGCATGTTCGGGATACAACTCCAGATTAAGATGCCCGGCGGTGGTCACAATGCGCGCGTAAGCCTTGGCCTTCACGCGACCCCGCTTGAGCATGTATTCCTCCTCCGATAGTACCGCTAGCTCGGCAGACGTGTGCGGTGTCAACCCTGTGCTAGTGAAGGAGGCAGCCGCCTTGCCTGTGGTGAATCGTGCAGCGTTGTAGGGTGTTGGCTTTCCCGGTTGTCCCTTGGAAGCCACATTCGCAGCTCCAGTCTTCGAAACTGCTTTCGAGCCGGCTGGGGCAGAACCAGCCTGCTGAGCTCGTTCTGACCGTGCCTTGGCAACCGCCTCTTTCGCTTTCAAGATCTTCGCTGCGCTACCGAGCGCATTGGTGTTGACGCTCCCAGAGGTTTCTTGGCCCTCCACGATTCCCGACTCCCCCTCCTTGATGTAGTTGAACGAGCTGAGGTTGCGCGACTCGATGTTTTGCGGGTCCTGCAAGGTGATAATATCTTTTCGGCTAAATTCCTCATCCGTGACCAAGTCGCGCCATAATTTTCCCTTGATGTTGAGTCGCTCCACCGTATCCCAGGAAAAGACATTTCCTGTATTCCGTAACGCGACGATATGTGTATTATCTGTCAGAATCTTGTAGGTCACCGGGTCGACGTAGTCGCCATCCTCGTTTTTTGCGATAGTCAACTTAATCAAGTCTGAGGTCTTTAATGGGGTCCCGTCAACGGGATTGGTCCCATGCTTCTTGATCCATGGCAAAATATTCGTGAGATCAAAGAGCGTTCCGGTGGGCGTGCAAACTGGGTGTGAAAATGGTTGGAGGGAGAGTGAACAGAAATTGAAAGGCAAGCGCTTGAACACGGCGTGGGGACCACCCTTCTTGGCTTTGGAAACTCCAGCGCCAGCACTGGCCGAGAAAGCATCTTCTGATGCCCACTCGGAGTGTGTGATCTAAAGGAAACACGATTATCAGCGGGTATTCAAGCTGCGATAGGAGAGTGGAATGTAGAAAACGAGGGTGTCGCATACGTAAAGCTTATCGGTTCCTATAGTCAACGATGTTAGTGTGAAACTGATCAAGCTAAGAAAGCTCTCGCGCAAGACATACCTTTGCCCATAATTGAAGATCAAGCTGTTCATACCAACTTTCACGCAGCGGAGATCAAATGACGGCACGCTTACCGCTTTGAGATTAGTATCGGACTAATGATATTGCCAGAAGTATATAAAATAAAATCTGGTTTTTGACAATACTTTGACTAAAATCATCAGGATTGGAATATAGTATGAAACATAGGTTGATCTTGATGAACCACTATAAGAGAGCAAAAAGATCAACGGGGCTAAATGCAGATGTTAAATCTAGTACCATGGAGTCTATATAGCCCGTGGATACAAATGAAGGCCTCACTAATCTGCAGATAGGTTTCCCAGGTACATAATATTGCATAGTGCTTGCGTACGAGTGGTAGAGTTTCATATGTCTATAATGAAGCTCCATATTATTCCGGAAGTTACACTTATCGGCTTCTAAGGACATTACCCTGTTAACGCCTAGGAAGTATATACAAGGATTTTGCACGAATATGGAGATTTATGTACATGCTAGTAAGAACAGTTTCAATTTACAGAGCAAAAAGTGGTATAAAAACAGGATTCAGGCATTTGAATCAATCTGCAAGTGAAACATGTTAGCTTAAAATTTCATTTTTGTTATCTGACTTCGACATTTTGATTTTTGGGTCATCTTGTCCAGATCCTAAGATCAGAACGAGACCAGTGGATAATCTACATGTACAAGTGCTACTCTTCCCGTTGGAAGCCCATGCGTCATTAAAACAAACGCCGTGGACGGAGCTACTAGCTCCGTCTGAATCATCACGCAAATTGAAAACGCCTCCGATGACAATGTAGATCGTGGTAATTCATATGATTAGAAGGGGTTGTTGTGTTTAGGAAATCAAGGGTTGGTACTTCAATGGCACAACCCATTTGTTCCCAAAATCGATTCCATGGCGACGACGGGTACCATACTTCCTCCAGACGATCTGAGGGATTCCGATGTCGGCAACTGCCAAATTCCAGGACAATCTTTCACCAGAAAGAAGAGCATTCAGCACACCAGTCTTAGGCGCCCCGAGACACACCACAGACGTAGCATTAACACAAAGCCGGCCACCTTCAACCAGAGTAACCTCGCCTGTTAATTTTGTTGTGTTAGACACGCCAGTTCGATGTGGTTTGCGTAAGCACTTACCAGTAGAAGCATTGAGTCCGGAGGGGACATCTACTGACAACACATCAACGTTGCTGCGGTTCATCCACGAAATCATCTCGAAAGCCACACCTTGGTCGTCGGTTCGAAGGTCGTCAAAGGACAGATGTATGCCAAACAAAGCGTCAATAATCAAATCGGGGCCCAAGTCTGAGGTGGCCAAACGAGCGGATAGTTCTTCCCACTTAAGCACGCGTCCCCCAACCTTGCGGAAAATATCAAGCTGTTTGCGGCAGTTCTCCAGTAATTCAGCTTCGTGCTCAAGCCCAAGCAAACAGACTGTAACCCGGTGACCACGGTTACGCAGATGGCGAGCAGCAGCAATAGCCCTTGCCCCAGTACGATGGTTGCCAGTAAGGATAAGCATAGTGGGTGCAGCAGCATCATTGGACAGAAGAGCCACAGCAGCCTCTGCTATTCCTCGACCTGCATTCTCTGTAATGATCTCATCGGCCAAACCAAACTCGGCGACCGAGATTTGCTCGATCTCTAGAGTCTGTAAGGGGCTCACCGTTGGACAGCTGCGGTTGGTGGTTGTGAGCCGGAGAGATCCAGCACCAGAAACATTGGGAGCGATCATAGGCGACACTGATGATCGGCTTGGCCGAGGGCTGGTAGTACGAGAAATGTTGACGTGAAGCTGACTGCGGCCAAGTGCACTGAGCTGTGGCACCATTGGCGGGGCCTGTATCGCGCTGTCTTTGCGGGGAGGTTGAGCATGTGGAGGCGCTCTTGACCGCTCGCGTCCGGAGAGTGTCTCGCTGCTCAGTTTGATTTCACTAATTCCTTCGATATCATCCCCGGTGTCGCTGTTCAGTGGACTATCGAGTACATTCTCCGTCCAGTGTAGGTTCTTTCCGCCGTTGGTGCCCGGCTTGACTTTTCGGTTGAAGCTCACAAGACGCTCCTCGTCTGCAGTAGTGTCATCGTTTCGAATTTGCTCAAATACAGTTCGCTTGTCAAATTTGGACAGGTTGCTTGCAAAGTCGAATTCGCCCAGCTCCTGAATATCAGTAGCATCTTCTGTTGCCCACCCACTTGGATCCTCGGCATAACGGCGCGACTTCTTTTTGCGAAGTTTAGTTCCAGACCGTGTCATAGCTTCAGGTGAGTCTTGGAATGTAGGGGCAGCTGGCTCCACAAATGCAGTTTGGCGCCAGCCTTTGCTCTTTGGGTTGGTGCTTGCTGCGGCGCCGTGTTTAGCGACATATCCTCTCTCTTCCCGTACATTTTCTTGATTGCCACGTCGATTGCGCTTTGGAGTTTGTTTTGAAGGTGATAATTCCTGCGGGCTTTGGAGTAATGTTTTGTGGGATGTCCCTTGGATTCCGATCTTGTCACTATCTGCATTCAATTCCAAGCTGCTAAATGGCTCACTCAAAGAGGCTGAGACTGCTGCAGGGATTTGGTTTGCGGGGACAGCTGTCGGAGCATTCTCAACAAACGGTTTAGATATGAGAGGGGCTTTTGAAAAACTCAGAATAGCTGGGTCCGTAAATTGTTGCTGTGTTGGAGTAGATTGAGTGGGAATTGGGGGTAAATTCATTGCTGGATAGGTTTGAAGATGGGGGTTAGGCTGATGCTGAGGTAGTTGCTGATGCTGCGGAGGAGCCTGGGTATTGGTTTCAAGAGAGAGGTCGATGATAGCAGAGGCATCAATAGAATATTGAGGCAGGCGTTGACCATTCCAGAGAAATGTGACTAGATATCGAAGAGTTAATGATTATGACGTATATATGGGAATCATTCATAGCTCACCATCCTGGAGTAGCAAGCGCTGCCCGAACACGTTGGCGACCTGGCCCACCAGCCTTCCACCCTGTGGCTCTCTCAATGTCACCAGCACATTGTAGCCAATAAATTCAGAGGCCATGATGATTGTGAGCTTTCGTAATCCAGCTAAACAACCATCAAGGGTGCAATTGTACTTGCTTGCAAAGCGCGTCAAACTTGAGATGACCCTACGGAGTTAGGGACGAAAGAGCTGCGAGACTGGCAGCTAATCGTATGACACGTGATTTGTCTTATCGATAAGCGATAGGCGATATGCCGGTCACGGTGGGGCTTGCCCAGGTGAGATGGATTCCACCCGAGGACGTCAACCTTGGAGGCTTAATGACCTCGAGATGTACATGTGTATATACAAAGTTTGAGCAGTTTCTTTATTATTGATGATCAAAGATATATTCTTGATAAGTACGTGGATATCGATGTTATTTCTGACCTGGGAAAAGAAAGAGAAACCCCGCAATCTTATATATGGATCAAAAGTCTTCATCGTCGAAATCATCTGGGTTCAAGGCACTTGACGTCTTGGACTTATTGACCTCTGTGATTGAGACGAGGTTGGAGTAGAAGTCCACCACTTTCGGATGAACCATCACCTTGCGAGGCTCGAATCGAGTGACCTGCAATCCCTCTTGTGACACCGCTCGACTCAGTGCAACATAAGCCTGGCCCTTTTCGAACACTCGGCCCAAATCAACTTTCACACGTTGAAGGGTCTGGCCCTGGGCCTTGTGGATGGACAGAGCCCACGCCAATATCAACGGAACTTGTTGACGCTGGGCTTGCACTTCTCCGTTAGGAAGCTCAATCTTCCACGTCTCCGGTTGGCACAATAAGTGACGTTCTGACCCATCAGGCTGAAGGAAAGATACTAGCGGCCATTTCCGTGCCATCGAAGCGGGGCCCTCCTTGTACCCCATAGGCTTGAGCTTTTTCCGAGCCCGATGGGCCCGCTCATCATCGCTTGCAGTCGCATCATCGGCAAAATTCTTGTCATTCTCCTTATAAGAGTCAAAGTAATCTTCGCTCATGAAGGCTACTACTTTTCCAATAGAGCCATTGACAAGCGAATCCTCCATATTTTTAATGAGCATCACTTGAGCACCCTTCTTCAACTGAATCATAGGAGGGGCCATGCAGTTTGATAACAGTCTGTCGCGATGCTGCGGGTCCTGGATTGTCCCAGAATCGACTGCGTTGAACCTCAATACCTCGCCAGAAAGTCTCCCCATCCGTGCAGAGTTGGCGCCATCCACTTCAGCGCGCGTTGGGAACCTATCAAAGGTCAGCCTTAGCACAGTATAATTATATCATAAGACCTACAGTTCCGTTGCTTCGATCTGGTCTTTGACATCAAGGGGCCGAGAGAGCCGTCTGAAAGCCTCAATTGTGCTAGGGGTGATTTTACCCAGTCGCATTTCATTCAGCATATTAGCAAACTCCGGATCTCGTTGACGGAAGATGTTGGTTAAAAGAATGGTATGTTGGATACAAGTTGTCCAGGAAGCAGCTGCAAATGCAAATTTTGCCTCCCGGTTGCTTCCGTCTGGAACAGGAGGTAGTTGGAAAAAGTCGCCTGTTACAACAAGCTGGATTCCTCCAAAAGGACGACCATTGTTGCGAATTCGTCGAGCAATCTCTTCGAGTTTATCAAATAGATCCCCATCTACCATGGAGACTTCATCAACGACAAGGACCTTGGTACGCAGCCAACGATTCCGAGCTTTCTGGTTTTTCTTAATCTAAGGGTTGTTAGAACCAGCAACTCCTAGGTAAGTAGAGAATACCCTACCTTTTTCACTAGTTCGGGCACTGGCTCTTTGCCTAGACCAATCCCAGCAAAACTATGGAGAGTCACACCCCCAATGTTGCATGCTGCAAGGCCTGTTGAGGCTGTGACTGCAATTCGATCGGGTTCTTTGCGATATTTGTTACGTAGCTTCGCAATAATTTCCCTCATGAGTACTGATTTTCCCGTTCCTGCAGAGCCAGTGAAGAACATGCTCTTTCCACGGTCAACAACAGCATCAAGAACAGCTCTTTGCTCGTCGCTCAGAAAAACAGTGGCAATCTTCGAATTCAGTTGTTTCGGTTTCCCGTCGCTTTTTTGGGTCTTCTTGTATTCTTGTCGCAACTCTTTCTGCTCCGCTTTGATGGTACTCTCAGACTTGTTCCATGGTTCTGCGGGCCTTGAACGTTTAGGTGCCACGATGCTCTTTTTCTTGTCTTCGCGGGGTTCCTCTTCTTCTTTAGTCCACGGAAGAGTACGAGGTTTCTTCACAGGTGGTTGGAAATGGGCGGGGGGCGATGACGACCACGGTAACTGCATGCTGCTGGGAGGTGCTGCTGTTTCTTGTGATATGGACGGAAGATCGGGGTAATTGACGTCTGCTAGGGTTTCGTTGGTGTAAACAGACTGGCCGATTCTTGATGAAGTGTCAAGGCTTGGATATGTGACCGTCTTGGGGATAGTGGAGCCGGCCACACTCGGCACAATCAATGGCTGTGGCTCATCAAGGTCCAGATCATCATCGAAGTCATTTTCGTCGAAATAAACAGCGTTATGAAGAGACCCCAACGAGGACTCGGCGACTTCAACTTTTCGTTTGACACCACCAGATTGTGATTGCAGTTGTGGCTTCGACGGGGCCCTTGCATTGGCACGTAATAAGTCGGTCTGGTGAAGAGTTTTTGTGCCACTACCTGGGTGGTCTTGGAGGGCTTTTTTGAACATTTTCTCGGGGGCTGCGGCGGGTCGAGATGAGGATGAATACGCAAACGAACTCGGTAGTCTCTTTGGGCAATTCAAAGAGAGCAATCGAATTATGTGTATGCCCCGCGCCCTGGATATGGCAACATGCATAAAATAAAATGCAGAATGCAAACCAAGACAATGAGGTCGCGCCAGACAATTCCGATAGGGACGCAGATCGATTTTCCACAACGCGTTACAGACGCGATTATCTACACGTGATAGGCCGCTGATAAGGATAATAGGTCCACCGAGGTCTAGGTCCAAACACTGCATATGGATTCATCTCATTGAACATGCACTTTTCGTATATTTGGAGGTGATAAGATATTTTCCTGGGGTTGGGTACACTATACATTATTCAAAAGGTTGAAGAAGTAAACTTTTGTGGGAAACTACTGACCATGTTATGATGAGTTTTTTGAGATATATAGTTCGGGTGAATGATTCATTGTTCACAATACACTGACCTAAAACAACGCTGAGATATGAATTACTATGTTCTAAAGGCGATTATACACGAGAGGCTAGAGTATAACCGTAGTTAATTGCAATTTGCATACCTATATTCAAGTATAGTCAAGAATATGCGAGGGAACGCCGCATCACGTGATCGTCAATTACCGCAAAACACGCGGGACGAGAATGCGCAATCCAGATATTACCAACGACCAGTTACGAGGGTATCTTGCCAATCACTCAATACTGAAGCAGTTTGCACCCTGCGACCATGAGGAATGGCAGGGATGGCTGTTTCGAGTACGTTGGAGGATCTTTTTTTTCGAATTCGAGCTTGACTTGCTAACCATCTATGTCATAGACAAAGACTACCCTCTGACGGGTGTAGTCATTTGCTTTACTAACGTGCAAATTGAGAAGAGAGTATGTTCCAGAGATCTAGTGATTTGTGAAGCTCTAAGCACAGACTGACTTGCTTCCCATTACACAGACTCCATTGACTCAAATGGCGGAGCAAATGGGCGCGATGCACAGTATCCACCTTACTTCGGACGTAACCCATTTGCTTGTGGGTGACACGAACAGCGACAAGTACAAATTCGTCGCAAGGGAACGGAATGACGTGGTGGCAATGAAACCGGAATGGATCGAGGCCGTACGACACTCATGGACGCAGGGAGAGGACATAGACATAGAGGCTCTCGAAAAACAGTTCAGACTGGCAGCATTGCATGGCCTCAAAATCTGTCTCACTGGGTTCTCGGACCGTGAGTTAGCTGGTTTCCACAATTGCGTATAGAGCAATGCTAACCAATGCACCGCAGTTCCTTTCCGAGCCTACATGCAGAAGACAACAGAAGAGAACGGGGCTGAATATCGGAAAGACCTGACCAAAACCGTGACACATCTTATTGCGCGCAACTCGGACAGTGACAAATACAGATTCGCGACACAATGGAAGATCACAGTCGTTTCGGTACAATGGTTTACGGACAGCATCGAGCGTGGAATGATCCTGGACGAGGAGAAATATCATCCGCTAGTACCACCCGCAGAACAAGGCGTCGGCGCATGGAATCGATCCTCACCAACAGAGAGGGAACCCTCTCGAAGGGACGGCACTATCAAAGAGAACTCTTTGAATCCAAGACCTCGAAAATTACGCAGGATTGCAAGCACCAAGCTGGTAGATCAAAACGAAAGCATTTGGGGAGATATCGTCGGAACAGGATTCGAAAATAATGAGACGGCTGGACCCCAAAAGAACCCACAAGGACAAGGACCTGAAGGCTCGAAGCCTGTCATACAGGCATATCAGTCATTCGCCAGCGAGACTACATTTTCGGAAAGCATCCAGTCTCGTCTTCCGATACCAATTACTCCACCAAAAGACACTGGATTTCTACATGCGACTTATTTCTTCGTCAATGGATTTTCTTCCAAGCAGGTTTGTGTTCATGCTATTGCCTGCATTTACTTGAGACTAATGCATATTCTAGACGAAAGTTCTGCGTGAACATCTCACTTATAACGGAGCTCAGTTGGTAGATTCACTGAATGAGTTCTCTAGCCCTACTATCCCTAAAACAGGACATGGGCTGTTCATCATGGTCCCGTATCAGACTCCCAGGTCAAAAATTCCGTCAACGGATGAAATGGCCTTTGAATGCGAGGTCGTGACAGAGATGTGGCTAGAAAGGTGCATTGATGCTCGAGATTTTGTTCCACCCGAGTCTCATGTGGCGAGCACTCCGTTTCCCAAGTTCCCTATACCAGGTGAGATCCTATCAGGTGTGATATTCAAACTTGCTCTAATAACATTAGGATTTCCGGAATTGAGGATTTGCTCCACTGGCTTTGGACGTATCGATCTTTTACACCTACGCAAACTGGTAGAGTTGATGGGTGCTACTTATGGAGATTTCCTGACGCAGAAAGCATCCGTCCTGATTTGCAATGACCCCCAAACAGCTAGCGTCGACAAACTGCGGCATACTGCCGAGTGGGGGGTTCCGGCAGTGTCTGCCGACTGGCTCTGGATATCTATTCAAACTGGGCAAAAGAAGTCATTTGAGCCATACATTGTCCGACGACAATTACCCCAATATGCTAGCAGCACAGAGAAACTCGGATCTTTGTCTGCTAAGCGAAAACAGCCCGAGAGAAATCTCGATGAACGGCGAGCGGATATCTCCACCGAGTCCACGAATGGTAGTAGGACCGAGAGGCGAAATTTGGGGAAGACCGCTGTAACTCGAACAATCCCCATCGTCGGCGACGGCTTTGAGGCCGATGCACCCAAACCCTCCGTTCCAGAGTCACGATCTCCAACCCCACCTAGGATACTAGATAAACAAGCCCCAGAGGAACCGAATGGCAAACAGCTCACGCTGAGTACCGACTCGGCACCACTGACTGCCCCATCCGCACTAGATACAGCTTTGAGCGGGCTCTTACAGCAAGCCCGGGCTGCCAAGTCACGACAGCAGCCCGAGAGCACTACGACCAATGATGACGGAAATCCACCTCGACGAAAGCGCAAGCCCCTCCTCGGCCGCGCTCCATCCCACTCTTCAGCCCGAATTCTAGAAGGCCCGCGTCCCGTCTCACGCGCCAGCTCGATCGACACACTCAACGATGACGGCCTCGGCAGCGCCTTGGAAAGTGCCCAGCCGACCAGAGACAACTCCATATCCCGCAGCAACAGCCGTGCCGAACAGAGTCTGTCATCCATGCTCAGTGGCGGGAAATTTGACTTCCTGAATGACAAAATCCCAGCCCATAATGAGGATGACGATGAGGAAAATCAGGCACCGCAGATGACGCAGCTGGACTATGAAGATTCCGATGCGGCTGCCATGAGGGCCGAGCTCTTGAGGGACGCTGGGAAATTGCCTGGAAAGACAATGAAGGCCGATACCTCGGGCTTGCTTGTTGGTGAAGTCCGGGAGCTGGAGGATATTGGGTGGGGGTCTGGGCGGAGGACGCGGAAACAGCCTGTTAAAGTAGGTGATGAATGATTATTGCACATGGGATGGACGTCTTGATTTTTGGTTTTTTCCTTCATTGGCGAAGGCATGGCATTGCATTGCGAATGGCGCCTCTTTTGTCTATCTATTGTTTTGAAAGAGCGGTATCTAAATATTGTCAATGATAATCCCAGGTTATACATAGAAAGGTTGCGTTCATATTGAGCCTCTGACCGCTTTTTTTCTGCCGTCCACCTATAAAACTGACAAGGGGAGAAAGACATTTGCATATCTGAGATCAACCACTAGAAAGAAGACCACGGCCACATACGCGTCCGTTTATTTTTGTCCAACTTGGTTAAATACCAAGCAAGCTAGACGGCCATAGGCCTACGACTAGACTGCTAGTGACGAGTTTGTCTTGAAAAGCCGAGTTGAAGCTGCATTCTGATACTAGACATTTTAAGGACAAAAAGAAAGACGAAGGGAAACCCCTTGATCTGGAGGCCACTAGTAAGAGGAATTTTGATGAACTATATGCAATCTTAATTCAAGGGGAATATTGGTAAGGATTAGACTCCCTCTGATGGACACCATCACGCCATGGAATACAGAAGCCAGCGGCTCAAGAGAACCCTCGGCAGAAATGATTGTAAAGTCGACGTGGAGGAACATCATAGGAAGTGTTAAGTAAAATATGGAGAACGGGTAAGAGAAAGATGTAAACTGTACAAGTTCGGAGGTAAACGGAAAGGAGTGAAAAAGAAACATCGTAGAAATCATGAGTGGTTGTACAAAGGTGGACCTAGGCTTATGTTTGCATTGCCGCGGCCATTCCGCCAGGCAAGGGAGCATCAAGATCCAGATTTTCGATAGAACGGCGGTTCTCGCTGCTGTCCCGGAACAGGTTAGAGAAATACTTGGTAGCGACATCGCTCTCTTGTTTGATTTTGGTAACCTCTTGCTTGCGTCTGCCGAGATCCTCAATATCCTGAGATAGACAGGTCTGAAGATTTCCAGCAGGCATGCGCAGCATGCGGCGAACCTCAGTCGAGATTCGATTGGCATTTGAGTGGACATAGTCCATCTCAGCAAGAGTGGCGGCGATCTTTCGCGACAGACGCGAGGGAAGGGTGGACGGGATGGAGCTGAGCACATAAGCTGTGGTCAGAACAGCTTGTATGAAGTTAGTATATTGCTATTTTTTGTGAAAATGAATCGGCAAAACTCACCAGCAGCCAGGATACTAGGCAAAAGCAGCCGGCGCATGTTGTTTGGGCCAATGACCTTGACAGCACTTAATGCACTATCCACCCAACTGAATCCGCCCAATGCCCTACCACCAAGTACAGTAACCGCAGTCATTGCAACGCCTGTTCCTGCCATCTTCTCTTGGCGCTCCCAGAGACCAGCAACATCGAAGAAATCCCACAGCTCAACCTGGGTGTCGACTTGTCGGGCAAATGTGTGGCGACGACCACGGCGGAACATTGCATCCGCGCGGAAGTTGAGGGGAGCGAATTTGTCTTCACCAATGTGCAGAAGACCGATATTTTGGATGAAACCGACTCCCTGAACTGTCTTTTCCCGGGCGTAGTCCTCACAGTCGCTGACAGATGAAGCGATCTGGTCTAGCATGGCTAGCTTTAGTTCCTCGGCGTACTGGAACGCCGAAAAGAGACCATGGTATTCAACGCCGAGGTCTGCATCGGAAACACGCGTTATTGTGTTAGTCAATGTCGAGCGAGTGTGATTATAGACGTCATCGCATGAGTCGTCAATAGCCTTGTTGACGCCCTCTGCAACCTCTCCCTTCTTTTTCTTGCCGTTCTCGAATGCCGGTACAAGCTCCGCCAATTCATCGGACACTCGCTTGAGCTCTGATTGTGCAACATCGCGGTTGACTGTGGCAAGGGAGCCAAGATCAGCCAAGAGATTGAGAAGATAAGTTCTGGCGGGCGCAAGCTTGGACCGGGAGCGCTTTTCAAGGACGAAACGTCGCAAGGCTCCTTCAAGGTTCTCGAAGTCTTGGAGTTTCTCCCGTTCTTTGCCCTTGCCCTTATCCTTGGAGTTCTTATCATCGTCATCATCATGAGGATCAGAGCCACCGTCGTCACCACCACCAGAGCCAGACTGCGAGATACCAGGTGCAACAGGTATAGCATTGCTTGAAACGAAATGAACCAGTTCAGAAGCCTCCTTGTATGTGCGAGGGCTGAGTTTGCCGATCTGATCCAAGATCATGCGTTCGCAGCGCTGTTTGTCCCGAATTTGATCAAATCCGTTGACTACCATGAAAATATACGCCTTCTCATGAGCAGCATTCAAGATGAATTCTTTTGCAGACAATGTGAAGTGATTTGCGGCGGAAACTACAAAAACGACGACGTCGATCTCCTCCTGCCGAGCAAAGACGGCTGTGGTTTTCAACGAATCCGAGTTCAAGCCAGGTGCATCGATCAAAGCGATATCAACCACGCCGTTGTTGAGCAGTGATTCGTCAATAGACCGTACATCCTTCACGTAGACCTTGCACTGCATGTACTTCGTGTTGTCGATGACGATATTTTCGAGTTCAGCGAGAGAATAGACATCAAAGGTGCTTTCGTCATTGCGGTTGTATGGTGTATCTTTGTGAACGGCGTGGACTTCTTCAATGCTGCCGTTTTCGCGTGCATCGAGAACCTCACAGAAGATGCTGGTGCAAGGCTGCTGGTCCTCTGGCAGCACCTTTCGGCGCAGGAGAGCATTGCAGAATGTCGATTTGCCTGCGTTCAAGTCTCCTGTAATCAGGACCTTACTTGAAGTATCCTCAATTCTGTCTCGCAGCGAGAGGAGATGCTTCATGCTTTGGCTGATTTTTCCATCCAACAGGGAGGCAATCGATGCCTTTTCCAACGAATGCACTAGCTCTGCCTGCGAAAGAGCGCCAAGCTTTAGATCTAATTTAAGAATAGAGAACTCTTGCGCAATCTGCGGTGTCATCAATCTAGGCTCTGTCGGGACGCGGCGTTGAGCTGCGGCACTGGATTCTGCCAATTCGTCGCTAGCTGCCAAGGTAGCTGCGCGCCTCAGATCTGGTCGGGGCGGGGTACCGGGTCTGCTATCATTGCCACCGAATTCTGACTGAGTCTGATGCAGTGATGGTCGGCTTATGGGGGAAGAGGGTGTGCTCTGCACGGAGGGGTAGTGAGCGGGCCATTGACGATTCATATCCTGGAGCTCCTTCAGTGTATCGATAGTCCGGGAGATCGCGCGAGCAAGCTTGGTTCGATTTGAGTTGCTGAAAATATTGTAAGCAGTGCATTTCCATGAATGGGTTGTTTGCGGGGAGGCGAGACATACTAGAGAAGTTGAGAGACATGACTGGCAACCACTTGCTTCTCATGCTCAGCTGTATCCCAAGATGGATTAGTTCAATTTTGTCCCCTATATGCCACACCACTGTATAACTTCGAGTCACCTACCTGCGGGATTCCATTCTCCAGGGCGCGTTGGAGTATGCACCGGAGTCGGTCTATCCTCCATCAATCCCGCGCGCCAAGCAGAGCTTGCATCCTCCTCTGTACCAGCGATGCTGTCTCCATAGCCAGAATCTTGGTTTAGCGAAGTCATCAAGGCCGTGGCGCTGTCCGAAGTCGAACCGCTGCCCACAGTCATATAAGTCGGCGGGGGACGGAAAAAAGGATTCTTCTCGGGAAATTCTTCTTCGCCTGAGAACCTGGACGAGCCAGCTCCAGAAGACGAGCCTTCACCGGGGTGATATTCCTGACTCATGACGGATGAAAGAGCTTAACGTGGGGGCGACATCCATCCAAGGGAAGTTGTGTTTTTGGTTGTTTGATTATGAGATGATCAATTTCTTGGAAAGGTTTCTAAAATGACGTCGGGCCGAAAGGGGATTAGCGTTCATGTGACCCGGTATTATAGTAATGCGCCCGTAATCTTACCATACCGCGATTGATGTCACCGTTTCTACTCAGGCTCCTACATTGTACTTGGATTTACTTCTCACCTTAAACTGACTGCCCACTATTACCCGCAATCATGAATGTAAGGCGCATATTAGATCATTGAATATGGCTTCTTTACTCACACGAGGCCTTTCAGATCGTCGAGTGGGCTTTCGGAAAGCGCATGACCCCCGCGGAGCGCCTGCGCAAACACCAGCGTGCCTTGGACCGAACACAGCGGGAGCTTGACCGAGAGCGAGTGAAACTAGAAAACCAAGAGAAGAAGCTGGTACAAGACATCAAGAAGAGTGCCAAGAATGGACAAGTCGGAGCCTGCAAGATCCAGGCCAAGGACCTGGTGCGGACACGGAGGTCGGTTTCTCTTGACTGTTTCCTGATGGCAGCATTGACTGAGTATGGTGAGGAACAGATACATTCAGAAGTTCTATCAAATGCGCACGCAATTACAGGCCATCTCTCTACGCATCCAGGTAAGCGCAAGCTGTCCTCCGCCAACCCTCTTACTTCCGCGATGTACTGACTATTGCTGCTTCCAAGACTGTCCGAAGCAATGAGCAGATGATGCAGTCGATGAAGGGAGCCACAATGCTTCTGGGTAGTATGAACAGACAGATGAATCTCCCGGCACTGCAACGGATCGCGATGGAATTTGAACGAGAAAATGACGTTATGGACCAACGGCAAGAGATGATGGATGATGCGATCGACGAGGCCACAGGAATGGAAGGCGAAGAAGAGGAAGGAGAAGATATCTTGAAGGAGGTTTTGGACGAGATTGGTGTCGATCTGAACCAGGCGGTTTGTTCCCCGGCCCCCAAACATCCGAAGTCAGACCCAGCGGACTAACATATTCCATCTACAGCTTGGTGAAACACCCGAACACATACAGAAATCACCGGCGAATGAAACTCGAGTCGCACAGGCCATTGGAGGGGGAGGCAACACGAGTGATGATGACCTCCAAGCAAGACTGGACAGCCTTCGGCGATGATTACGACTTTCCCTGTTATACGCGATTGATGACAGTGATAATGCGACCTGCTATGTTGAGCCCTAATTGAGTTTACCTGCCCTGCTGTTATTATTAGCATACCCAAGATATTTTTGCAACTTTAGACCCGACTTCTCCTGGACATTCCGTTTATGAACATTGAAGGGTGCAGATGGCGAAATTTGCGCCGGGCTATCTCTACGGAGAATGGCCCAACATAATGTTGTAATCTCCTGGATGGTATATGGATTGCAACCGGCCAATAAATTGTATGGTGATTAGTTGAGAGGAGAGGGGTGGTTCGACATTCAATGATAGAATATGATTTAGCAATGAAGTTTAAATTCTAAAACATTATTGTAGTATCATGATGTTATACCATGTCATATGATCCCACGTAGCCTCATAATCCCTAAACCCTTGAACTTGGTTGTCAAAGGTTATACATAGAAAAGTCTCTTATACAAAGTATGCTTTTGTTTCTTTTTTTGCCGTCTACCTATGAAACTGAGAAGGCCGTGGCCGTGGGGGCGTTCCTACGGTGGGTCCGAAACGGCCCCCCGGCTAGCCCATGACCTCTGAAGAGCCTCTCGTGGGCCAGTCGCTGTCTAGCCTATCGAGGCCACCTTCCGCTCTGTATGTCTAATCCAATTTCCTTCCCTACTTCTAACCCATCATATATCATCCATTCTATATATAGATAGACCAATGAATCATTACTAATACCAACCTACCATATAGAAGATGGTATCAGCATTAACCTAGATGGTCCAGGCCCGCTCCACTTAGAGGAACAACCATAGACCTTTCCTTTTTTTTTTTTTTTTTTGGCTTTTTTCAAGATAAATTCCTCCTTCGGGCCCTCCGGGGTGTTTAAAAATACTTAGGGCTAGGGGCTCAGGTTTATATATTCTTTTTAAACGATGAAATGAAGAACACTGTCGGCTGTGAAGGGCCACTGATTCTCTTAGTACTAAACATGTAGTAGTAACAGTTGAAATGCAGGATCCTGCTATGTATGCGCGATACATTAAAGCGTGTGCATTCATCCCAAAACAATTCTTGGCTGTTTTCACAAAATCAGTACAGATTCTGTCCGAATTCAGTGGTAGACATACGCTCCATGTTGGGGAGTACTCTAGTCCCACAAATCAGAGTCTTCATCCTACCCTATAGTGCAAGAAAACGGCCAAGGATAACTTAATGATGGGCCATGGGCCAAGCATATTGATTGGATTGATATTTACTTTAGGGACGAATATTGATTGAGCCGGTAGGTGCCCTTTATAGATAACCTACATTATACCTACGTGTGCTCGGCGAGGAAATATTCATATGTCAAGATCATTCCTATTAAATCCAGTCTAACTTGGAACTATAGGACTTTGTTAAAACAACTATTCTGGCTATAAGGTTGAAAGCCTTAAGATGATTCCTCTTGAAGGGACGAGCCTCCTTCGTATTGATAAGGAGGTACTTCCTCATATCCACAATCATCAGATTCATCAGAATATGTAGAATATTCAGAAGAGTCAGAAGAATATACAGAGGAATCAGAATAATTATATCCCGGGCTATTAAGAATGGGGATTGACATATCATAGTCCACTGATATACTTGACCATGGGACACCTCTTCGGCCCTCCGCACGATTTTCATCATGAAATTCCTTGATAAAAGGTCTTTTTAAATGGCGACCAGACTCGAGTTCTTCAGCAGACCATTGAGAGAACCAAGGAAATGATGATAACTCTTCCAACGACGGCCGGTCGGACTTGGCTCTAGACAATGTGGTTTGTAACACATCCCTGCAGTCCTGTGAGAGTGTTTCGCTAATTGCTACATCCTCGTTAATCATTCTCTTACGTCTGCGTTTGACTGTTGGGTAGAACGGGTCATTGTAGGGACCATTATACCTCTCATGCCATCCCATACCCCTCGGAACTGGTTCAGGCTCATCCCAGGGCCAGAAGCCATGTAGAAACCCGTAAACTATGGTTGAATATTTCCATATGCAAATTTCCCGCAAATCTATAGGTAAGTGGGCCAGTTCAATGCCGACGTCGTCGTGGCATGTATCCCTCCAAGTGTCGTACTTCTCTAGTTCGATGGCTCGCTCAGGCATCATCTGGTACTCATGGTAGGGGATAAAGTGATCTATCTTCGTCGTGAACCCAGAGTTCGTAAGCGAAAAGTGGTAAATTCCAAGATCAATCAGCTGGACGTTCAGGTTTTGGTCCACGAGATAATTTGTCACCGACATATCACCGTGGTAGACGTTCATATCGGCCAACTCCGCCATAGCCTGGAGAAGCTGGGAAGCAACCTTACAGCCTTCTATTTCCCCTAGCTGGGGTTCTTTAGTGGTGGACATGAGATAGCTGCCATCAAAAGCTGGAAATGGGGGGTATCTCTTTCGGATGCGCGGTATGGCCCCCTTTGACTTGATCCTGTCAAAATGACTCTCGTCAATAGTTGATAAAGCTTCATAGCTAGGATCAACACATGGAGTCATTAGAATTGCTGTTAGCATACCATGAGTGTAGACCGAGTTGAGGTGCGGGAATCTGTTGCTATCATCGAGATACATCAGAAGGAGAGCTTCTTCTGGGATATATCGTTTTTGTCCGGTAGGCTCACGAAATGCCACCATACAAGATACGTTACTTTCCTTCATCTCCATATATCGTGTGTTAGAGACTTGAGATTTGATTGCGAATTGTTCTAGGTCCCCCAGTGAAGCACCAGCAGCGCCTCTCTCGCGTGCAATAAACGTGACGCCATATGCTGTGATCAGTTAGAAATGTATACAAAAGATATTAAATCAAGGGGAGAGAATGATCTTACTTCCTGCGCCTAGGAATCCATATATCTGCACTCGCTCTTGAAGGTCTGGGCAAAGGCATACTGCCTTGGCAGTGGTCCTCCCCTCAGCACTCAAACGGATAAAATCTCCGTAAGAAGTCTGGTTGCCGTTTTGAAACATTGAGCTGTCGCATCTGTAACCTAAATTATCCGGGCAACTACACCTCGAGTATTCCTCGTTATTCCGTTTGCTAAATGCTACCCCTAGGCGTTCTCGAAGAACCTGACTCAGTTGGGGATATCTTCGGGACAATTGGCTTGAAGGGTCTAAAAAAGCTTCGGCATTGTCAGGGAAGCTAGTCTCGAGGCGTCGATGGAGGGGTGGCAAGGGAATGCAGTAGTTATGATTCCCTTTGATTGCGCCCAAGTCTCTGTTTAGGAGGTAATTAAAAGCGTAAGGATCCTGTGGATCAATGTTGTGTTCAGCCATGGTATAGATTAATCAAGAGAAAAGTAGTGTGGGAAGTGAGAAAAGCCCAAGGTGTGAGGCTCATTTATATACAACATTTAAAGGAAATCCACTCTATTGTTCTCATAGACAAAGGTTTCTATAAAAGGAAAACCAAGTCGAGTCATTTCCTACAACAAAGAGCCTCGTGTTACCTAGGATGGAATTAGGCTGCTAAAACTGCCTTTATCAGATTCTCGTATTCGCCCCAAAAATAAATACATGATCTACCCGGGTGAGTTAAATCTCAGGTGTTCGTCGATTTGGCCCCCACTGGGGCGTTTTCAGCCTCACACCCGGGTGAAGGAAAGTCAGATGAGATCTATAGAAGCAATATATATAAATACTAGAAATTCTCCCTGCTGAGTTCAAAGAATCATATTATAATTTCGCAAAGAAAACCAACAAAGAGATCCTTCCAAATCAATGTCCGCCCTTAATGTCGACAATTCGACACTCTCGAAAGAAACCCCAACAAATCCATTGTCTCCGGTCAGTCTTTCGCAATATGCCCAGAAAGATCCAGGCCCCGAATCAACAAGTACTATTTATGAGGGATTTACCTTTTCCAAGGCTATGCCCGAGGAAAGTGCAACCTGGACATGCGTGAAACGGACACCCATGCATCTGAATCAAGACGGGTACGCCAAACTGGTCCAGAAGAGGGCAAATAAGAAGTCCACAGCGCAGCAATACCAGGGCCTACCCTATGATACCCAGCGTGCTCATATCAATCAACTGATTGACGAACTAAAGCAAAATAATCCACTTGTTGAGTGGAGCTTCGTCTATGTCAAAGAGCACACAAAGCCATCCAAGGCCCGACATGCTCGTCGCAGTGACCATGAAACGGTCACCATGGATGTCATAACCATGCAAACACCCATGAGGACCCAAGCATATTCCAGGCTCTTTATGGGTGGCTCAGAGGCCACTGGGAAACCGTTTTGGTCGGATACAAAGAATTCGCCTATGTGGTCTCGTCACGCACAGCATCCTCTGCCGGCAGACCAAAATGGGAATACTTTGCGGCCTGTACTTCAACTGTTGCCCTCCCAACTGGCCCAAGCGATGATTCCTTTTGCACCCTTGAATGCAACTCAGGCCCCGGCCTATCCGGATGGCCAGTTTGTAAATGCACATCCAGAACTTGAGACAAGTCACTCAGCAGCACCGCGAGACCAGATGCGTGAATCTGCCCGGTCAAACGCAACCATCAACAGTGGACTAGCAGGTCCGGGCTTTAGTGCCACAAACAAGAGCAACATGGGTCTTGAGTATACTTCAGATTATTCATCGGACAGTGACAGCGACTCAGATGATGAATCTATGATCTCTGACCAATCGGATGGAACATCTGCGACAGATGATCTAGAAAGCATGGAGACCGAGACCGAGACTGAGTGTCAAGAGCCACAACTAAGTCTGGCCTTTCTCCGACAGCAGAATGCTAGTCCTTATCACCGCGAGTCAATTTATGGGCCTCATTTTCCTCCAAAGTCCCAAAGCCGTAGCCTTGACAGAAGACATGACAGGAATTCCCGTCTCCGCGACCAATTTGAGGTGCCTCAAGTCAAGACTTTTAGTCCAAGACGGGCTGAGAACGCTAGATCAGGCTCAGTGCCCGGTAAAAGATATCGAATGCAGCTGATTAACGACAATGAGATTCGAAGTCGAATGCTTGATCACCGTGAAGCAAGTCTTGGACATCGGGAGAAATGGCTGAAGAAAACCATTTCTGAAGCGCGTCAGCTTGAGCGTCGCCAGCCAGTGAAGGATCAGCCAACAGTATGTCGCTGTACTTGTCGTTGTGCGATCAAGAAGAGTGAAGCTGCATGATAGATACATCATTTTACTTTGGGTGGGGATGCATAGGATCGGATAATTTTGGATATGTATTGGGTATGTCTTGGATATTGCTACTGGTTTCCTTTTCAATTGCGCAGTTACGTAGCTTGGAATAGTTAGAGTGATACAGACTCGGGAATTTGATCAGTGTTAAGTATAAGACATCTTATAAGACTATATATAACTATCAAAAAAGATTACTAAAGGGTAGTATTAGAGAAAAAAAAAACTTTTTCCAGGTTCCTCTACTGTTTATGATTTTCTTTTTGCCTTCCCTATATATTCCATTTATATTAGTCTGTATTCTATTCTCTAACTGGCCAGGGTATTCATCCAATAAGACAAGAATATAGCCTCAGCCATAAAAGATACCTTCTAGGTTGATTTTTGCGAGTGGTTATGGCGCTACGCAAGAACTAGATATATCCTTAACAAGATCCTCCCGAAAAGTAGTTCATTCGTGAACCTAGTCGAGTCCTAGTAATGTGTTTCTTGATCAAATTTGTATATGGAAAAGAGATAATATTAAAGCCGAGCAAATCTAAACGTATGATGTCTACCCCGGTTAAGGAACCCCCGGTGAGCCCCGAGGGTGACCGATGTCATAATTGACACCTAATAATTCAGGCAATAGATCAGCATGCCCCTCCATTTAACTACACCAATTTACTTTCTCTTCTTCTTTCTCTTAGCTATCAACATCCCTTACATTTCTTCTTTCCCTTTTCAATCCACATAATCTTTCAATATGCCTCGCCAATTCTTCGTCGGTGGTAACTTCAAGATGTATGTTATCTCGAGCTTCGCTACCCCGCGGTCTCAAATCCCTCAATTCTTTGCCTACTCGTTCCATGAGAGACCGCGCAATTAACACCACAAAGGAACGGTGTTGCTCAGAGCATCACCGAGATCGTGAAGAACCTCAATACCGCCAAGCTCGACGACAGCACTGAGGTCGTCATCTCTCCCCCCGCCATCTACCTCGCTTTGACCCGCGAGCTCGCCGACCCCAAGATCGGCGTCGCTGCCCAGAACGTCTACGACAAGCCCAACGGTGCTTTCACCGGCGAGATCAGCGTTGAGCAGCTCCGCGATAACAAGATTAACTGGGCTGTCATCGGCCACAGCGAGCGCCGCGTGATCTTGAAGGAGTCTGATGAGGTATGCATACCTGCAGTCCCCCAATCATCCAAAAACACTACATCCAAATGAAACACAAACTAACGACCGCCCAATAGTTCATTGCCCGTAAGACCAAGGCCGCCATTGAGGGTGGTGTCTCTGTCATCTTCTGCATCGGAGAGACCCTTGAGGTACGTCATTCCTACCCGGATTTCCCATTTTCGTCCCGATAGTGGGTCATCGGGTCAAGACCGGCTATATGTTTTCTGAATGCATCCCGCTCACACCCGATTTCTTGTGCAGGAGCGTGAGGCCAACAAGACCATCGAGGTCGTCACCCGCCAGCTTAATGCTGCCGCCAAGGAGCTGAGCCCAGAGCAGTGGGACAAGGTCGTCATTGCCTACGAGCCCGTCTGGTATGAACTTACCCCATTGTCTCTATATCAACATATCTTTGGACAAAGCTGACATTTATCTGTAGGGCTATCGGCACCGGAAAGGTCGCTACCACTGAGCAGGCTCAGGAAGTCCACGCCGCTATCCGCAAGTGGCTCGCCGACGCCATCTCTGCCCACGCCCAGGAGAGCGTTCGCATCATCTACGGTGGCTCCGTCAGCGAGAAGAACTGCCGCGAGCTCGCCACCCAGCCCGATGTTGACGGTTTCTTGGTTGGCGGTGCCAGCTTGAAGCCTGCCTGTAAGTTATCGGCACATGCCCATCTACTGAAACCATTCACCAAAAATTGGTACTAACCAACATCTGCAGTCGTCGACATCATCAACGCCCGCATCTAAGGGGTTTCTGAATGAAACTAATACCCCCATAGTACCCCTATTATCAGAGTAAATAGCTCTGACCTGTAGGCGTCAGTGAAAGACAAAAGCTTGGAATGTCAAGTATATTATCATGAATCTATGTACAATTCTGAAGTATATTTCGATATCACATAATCGTTGCTACCCCAGCGGAGCAGTTTTATCCCCGACCAACCAGGCCATCCAATGATATGCGCCGGGACAACAAACGCGGTCTTATATAGCACGTAACTTATGAAGAGTATAACACCGAGACCCCAACCCCACGCCAATACGACATCCCAGGTGCCCCGCCTCCACTCTGAGCCGAGCCGCTAGCCGAAGCCGAAGAAACGGAAGGCGATGATGAGAACGAACCCGGACCCAGCCCGACGCCCGCGCTCACCAGAAGCTCTTTGACACGCCCTTCCCAGAGAAGCCGCACATTCCAAGACTGGTCAATGCGCAGCTTAATGACGGAGTCACTCGTTTCGGCCTCACTGTGAGCATTAGAACCAGCAGAGCCTTCGGGACGAGCCGGGTCCTCTAGGAGTGGAGAAGCCGGCGAGCCAGGCAGGGAAACGCTAAAGTCATGCATGCGCATTTTGCGGCGTGCCCATTCGAGATCGTCGTCGCTGGACGAGCTGGATTTCTTGTTTTGACGCCACAGCTCGCAGCCAGCGACCATTTCGCTTTCCCAGCTGTAGACGTTAAAGCCGAAGCGAGAGCTGAACGCGAGGTTGGGCGAGGCGCGTAGGGAGTAAGTTGTTGATAAAGAGCCCACAATCGGTGCCAATGTTAGTGTTAGAGTGTAGGGGAAAGTTGAGATGGGTGTTGGGATGCTGGAATGTGATGATGCTGATGGCGCGACCTCTGTAGCTGCTGGTAATGTGGTGAATCGTAGGCCAGTTGACATGCCGATCAGGGATGAGATGGGTGAATAGTATGCCTCTGCGCCTGCTGAAAGGAGAGACAATGGTGGCGGGACGCCCTTGCGAGGGTATCGAGGATCTGGGCCGAAGTTCCAGAGTCCACGCCAACCGAATAGGGCGTTGTCTGTACTGAAGAGATACTCGTTGCTGTACTTGCCCGTGTCGTGGGATAGCTGGGTGAGCATTGAAGCCTGTGGTGCGGACTTGGATTGCGGTGGTCCTTGAGTTGAGCAGACAGCTAGAGACAGCTGCATATTGGTAGAGATTCTGCGTAGAAAGAGCGCATATAGAGTGGTGGGAGGTGGAAGGTGGAGAGAAGCATGGAGGAGAGTAGCTTTCCGCTTTGCCTCATGTTCTCTGCAGTTTTCTCCATCTTCAAGATTTGGTTTTTCTGGAGTACTTCTGGCTTTGAGCCCGGGAATGCTCACGCTGTCTAATAGCGAGTCCGATCCCCATATCTGGATGGGGGCCGCGGGTGCCTGCACTTGGCGGTATCCCAGGGATATCTTTCGAAGCGGGATTGATGCGCTTCCACTTGGTAAGTTGTTGAATGGAACAGTACTAAATAGGTATGACACAGATCCATCGAGTAATCCAACGGTGCCGAGTGTGTAACTGGTCGCAAAATGGGGAGTGGCCAATGACGAAAGGTGAACGCGCAATCGCTCGGGGGTCGAGAAGTCTAGGATCGCTGCACCAAATATGTTAGACCAGCCATCTACCTATCCTTTAAAGAGACCTCCAGGGATAAGTCAATTGCATACATTGAGCTGTGGTGTTGAGTGACGAGTACGAGTTGTCACGATTCCAGTGGGTCGCCTCGGCGAAGGATAGCTGGATGTAGTCCATAAAGTCCAGCATTGTCCGGACTCGGCCTCTGCAGGCGACTATATGATTAGCTCCGTAGGTTCAAAAAGAAGAGCGTATAAAGCAAACACAATTGGAATGAACTGACCGCGAGAGATCACAGCTGATTGCCCCATTCAGGTTAGCGTTGGATAAGCACGGCAGTAGGTTAATCCGGTTATCAGCGAAGAAAAAATGTCTGTGGGGGAAACATCCAACCTTCTGTCTGAATTCATTGAACCACCAATTCTAAAATCATAATTCAACATGCCTCGTTCAAAGCGTGCGCGCGTCGTCCACGAGTCGAAGACTGCCAAAAAAGATCACAAGGAGCAGACCCGCCGGCTATTCGCCAACATTCGGGAATGTATCGAGGAATATGATCACCTTTTTGTCTTTGCGGTCGATAACATGCGGAACACCTACTTGAAGGATGTGCGCACTGAATTTGCCGATAGCCGGTAAGCATCATTGCCCCAATCGGAATTTGCTTGAGATATTGAATCGGAAAAAGCGCTTGAATACCAGCGGTGGATCCGATATCAAATATTGATATGCAAATCCTTCAACCAAGATCAGTTATCTAACAATGTCATTGCAGAGTTTTCTTCGGTAAGACCAAGGTTATGGGCAAGGCCCTTGGCTCTGATATCGAGAGCGAAGCCGCTCCCAACCTGCGCAAACTCACTCCTTTCCTCGCCGGCGCTGTTGGATTGCTCTTCACCTCCCGCACTCCGGAATCAGTGATCGAATACTTCGAGACATTCCGTCCCCAGGATTTCGCCCGCGCTGGAACCGTGGCCACCCGCTCTTTCACCATTCCCAACGGCCTGGTTACCGCTCGTGGCGGCGAGATTCCTGCTGAGCAGGATGAGCCCGTCAGCCACACCATTGAGCCCGCGCTCCGCAAGCTCGGTGTCCCCACCCGTCTGGTGAAGGGCAAGGTCATGCTTGAGTTGATGGAGGGCCAGGAGGGCTACCCCGTATGCAAAGAGGGAGAGACTCTGGACTCACGACAGACTACGTTGATGAAGATGTTCGGTGTCACCTCGTCCGAGTTCAAGGTCGATCTCAAGGCGTACTGGACGCGGAGTACCGAGGAGGTCAAGCTCCTTGAATCCGAGGGTGGAATGGATGTTGATGCATAGATGGGGATCTTCATATTTTTCCGTTTTTTATTACTTCTTCTCTTTCCCATTCGGCTTCCGTGTGGCCGAAAAAAGAACTCTGCTGGGCATCTTATGGAGTTTGGTGAGGGCGCTTTCTTTGCAAATATATTGAAGACTTGTGTTTTTTATCTCTCTTTCTCTCATCCTTATATGGGGGCTTTCCCTCCTGCTGGATTATGAGCCTATGACAAGATTCGGATACCAGGTCGAAAAAAAGTCTACAAATTTACTTCGTTCTTGGGCATTGATCAACCGTAGTGCAGAACCGCTAGTTGTATTGCCTAGACTTTCATCTATCTAGCAAGATACCTGCCTTCAGTCATTTCACATGGTCCTTACCTGGTCTTACCCACCAGATTCCATTTCGCACGGAGGACCGACTAAAATACAAATACTTACCCCTGCAGAGTAAACGAAATCTCATTAGGGCCGAGGGGATGAAAAGGGGAAAAAAAAAAGGAAAGAGCATTGAAACACAAGTGAAGAAAGAAAACACCCAAGGGAAACAAGTATAGAGAGAACGGGGAATACAAGCACAATTCATGAGTCTCCGTCTGCCAGGGAGTTTAGGTGGACCAAGCAGGGGAATATAGAGAATAACCACTTTGGCATCGAGTTTTGATGCTGATATCGCGGCATGAGGTGGAAAACATGGACGGTTGTGATCGTTACAGTGGACCGAATTGCACATGGGCCAAATTCATGATTTACCCCCTTACCCTTGAGAAAGAGTCACGAAAACTGGGTAGATCAGTTATACCCACCAGCAAACCCAGACTTTGATCGGAAAGAGGTAAGATCCGGGGGATAAGTGAAGGCTTAGTACCTTCTCCTGGAGCGAGGATCATCGTGTCCAGGTTCATCCTCACGGTTTCGCTTGCGTCCATAATCCTCCCGGCCGCCATCACGGCCACCATCGCGACCGCCATCACGGCTGCCGCCGCCGCCATACCTGTCACCACCACGCTCACGATCCCGGTCCCGGAACCGGTCTCCTCCGTTTCGGTCGCCCATGCCTCGGTCGCCCATGCCTCGGTCGCCCATGCGGTCACGATCGCGATCTCTGTAACGGTCGTCGCGGTCATAGTCGCGGCGGTCACGGTCAGCAAAGCTGTCGCGAGGCCGCACAGGCTCTGAATTGCTGCCGGTTACACCACGGTCAAATCTGCCGGCGCCACCACTGCGGTCACCACCACGATCACCGCCGAAGCCACCTCTGAAACCTCCGCTGCGTCCACCTCCAGGGCCAGAGGGGGCGTTGGGGGAGCCTGTCCACCGAAGCCGCCACGGTTACCCTGGTATCCGATACCACCGCGAGGACCACCAAAGCGATCACCACCGCCGCGATCACCGCGGAAACCTCCACCACGGAAACCACCACCTCCGCCTCGGCCACCAAAGCCTCCGCGGAATCCACCTCCATACCCACCTGGTCCAGATGGTGCGTTGAAACCAGGGCCACCGGGGCGGGAAGGCATGGCCTTGGTGTATCCGCGCCCTCCGAGACCGCCACCAAAGCGACGAGGCTTCCACCCCTTGGTGGTGCGGCCGCGCTCGACATCTACCAGGACCCGTCGGTCTTTGATTCGGATGCCATCCGTTTCTTTGTAGGCCGCTGAGATTGGGGAAATAACTGGTGTCAGCATCATTTCTTACCACACGATGGAATAGTTGAGTTGGGTTAGTGCCAAATAAATTGGCATGGTGGTGATACCTTTCATATCCTTCTCGCGCTCATACACAATGAATGCGTAGCCTTGGTGCGCTTTCTTTTTCTTCTCTGATACTGTATCTTTGACCAGTGTAATCTGTCATACAACGTTAGCACTTGCAGTTTTCAATAAGCATAAGGAAAACAAGGCATACTCTTTCGATAGGGCCAAATCGGCCAAATTCTCGTTCCAGGTCGGCCTCCTTGACTTCATAACTGAGGCGAGCAACAAATAGAGTCTTGAATGGGTCACCTCGAGCTTGAGGATCTTTCTCTGGATTGACTATAAGACATATCAGCGTTAGCATCTTGAAATGAAAACAAAAGTGAGGAGAGGATAAAGCGTACAGTTTTGCAGTCCTTCCGCTATCTGCTTTTCCAGTCGCTCTTTCTTCTCATTCTTCTGACGCAATTTACGCTGCACCCAGCTTTCGGTTGCATTGTAGGGAACTTCATCGGCGAAAGTTTTAGCATCGGCAAGGAACTGGGCAACTCCAGAGATAGTGCTCTTTTGGCAGTCGTCTGGTGCGCGATCGCTTGGAGGCAGATATCGAAGGGGTGGACGAGGCTGGAATAGCGCCAAAAGCGGCGGGGGGAGCTTATCTGTCATAATGAGTTGTGAACCCAATGCAGAAAAGGTCAGGACGTGGGGTAAAGACGATGTGTGGAAGTCGATCAGGAGTGAGAGAGCTTCGCGTCGCAGTTCTGGTCTAAGCGTCGAATGATGGAAGTTCACTGCACACGCCATTGGTGCCACGAGCTCACCGCCCTTGTCAGTCACGTGTACCGGAAAATGCCCCGGAGAGCCATCGCGACTTGTAAACTACGACGATAATTATTGACGACCAGCACGATGCCTTTGCGTGGAATTAGAACGTCTACGGCGGCCAGGGTATGTGGTCTCTAGATATATGATATGCAATTGCCGAACTGACCCAGGTGATTTGCTTAGAACGGCGCCGGTGCCTTCATCCTACAATGCAAACGCCTTGACTTCCATTACTGCAACTGGGCGGGCAGCTCAAAGGGCATGGTGTAGGTATACCCTAAATGGGGTAATTTGCCTTTCCAGAAACATCCGGACTGACATCAAATGCTGCAGTGCTTTCCTGGAGAAAAACCTCCCCGCCTTCGCCCGCGAAAACCCTCAGATTGAGATCCGTGTCTCTCCCCGACCCCAGAAGCACCCTCTGATCAAGGGCCTCTACATCAATGGCCGCGAGAAGCCCGTATGTGTACGGAACTTGGATCCCAGCGAAATCCTGAAAAAGGCAAACCTCCTCAAGGAAGCCAGTGGAGAGAAGTTGAAGCGAGTCAAGAAGCCAGTCACAAGTTTGAATGAGAGTGTGCGTGGTATCTGGTCACCATACCATGGTGATCTTCGGGGTGTCTAGACGGAGGTGTTTTGTTTTTTTACGGTTCTTGCTCTCTCAGCGGTGGTGATTATCAGGTATCCCCACTGCAATCTACTGTACTATTGACCTGGGTTCTGTTTTATTTCTTCATTCTTGTCTATTCGCTACCTGGAAGCCAATGGTGTTTTGAACCCATATTTTATGCATACCAAACTCAAGCCTGCATCAATTCGAAGACAACAAGTCTGCAATGAACAATTCGTACTTCAAGATAACTTATATTCATATTTAAGTGTGTCACTCTTTGATTTTGTGTTCTGATTGAGAGATACAAGCTATGTATATTCTACATATGTATATGTATGTGTTTACTACTGAAATTCTGCAACTGCTTGGTTTAATGTCTTGTCTGATTTGACCGAACCCGTCGCATATCCGTAATGGAAAATCATAGATGTTATTCCATAATACACCGAGCTAGGAATATAGAGAGCAGAGTTTTCTACAGAGTCAAGAGTAAATCTAATCGAATAAATCAATTATAAAATGCGCCACCAAGAAAAATAATTATCGAAGCCTACCTATGTTACTGATTAGAACTGTACTTCGACTACTTCTAGTAATTACCTAGAGATGCATATGTACATTGTGGGTTAGGAGGCTATTAGCTAGTTAACAAAGTGCTAACTAACTAACTATTATCTCGAAAGTCCACGGGTTGACATTTCGAATTAGAGACCTCGAACCTCGGGCCTATAGTTCTATCGGTATAAGGGATCTCGTTCTTAGTAATTCGATGACCATAGCAGTAAATGATAGAAAAGTAGATCTTCAGGTTTCAATGAACCTCTGCAGGTGTGTTCATCCTGTTTCAAGCATACAACATACAAATATGTCCAAAGTCACCTATGTAGTTTCTCATTGGTGAAGACGGTTTAAGCCACATGAATCCCAGCTCATAGTGAAGATCACTACTGAAAGATGTTTTAGCCCCCAATTTTGCGTTTGCACGAAACTGCCCCTGGGCTAGGCTAAGCTAGGCTAATCAGAGGGGGAAGGGAAAAACTCTGAGTATTGCTCTGCCTGAGCTCCACGACTCCTCTTAGAGCCATGGTGCCAAGACCAGATTCAATCGTCGGGATCGCTTTCTCGAGGATCACGACATTCCTATACTGCAATTAGCCCAATTCAAGATGAAATATCCTCGACCGAAGTCCCGCGAAATCCAGAGGGTGAATAACCAGCTACCACCCAATGAACGGCTTGTAGATAAAAGCAATAAATTTAAGATTAAATGAATGGCTTTCAAGTGCAACATAAATGAGAGCTATATCCATACAAGGCCCTCAAACCCTCACAAAAGTTTGGATCCAGATTGCGAATACCAACAGGCTGAGCTCGTGTGGTAAGCCAGCGACCAATTTCAATGAAAGGCAATATAGAATAAACCAACCCTTGCTGTGACTTATTTTGGCTCACCATAGGCCACCTTGTCCCCCGAAGCCGCAGCGCCGTCACCCTTAGGAGAGCGTTCCTTCTCGTAGCCCTTACTGAACCAATAACCAGCAGTGTCATCCTGGTTGGGAGAGCGTTTCTCCGTGTAGCCCTTACTGAACCAATAGCCAGCAGCTTCATCCTTTTTAGGAGAGCGTTTCTCCTCGTAGGCCATCTCAAAATTCAAAGCGGCGGCTGCTTCATTGGGTGAGCTAATGGGCACTGCAGCTACAAAAGAGGCAGAAAACACAACAAGCAAAGCAGATGAGAATCTCATTTTGACAGAGCGAGGGAGAATATCTAGGCTTTGGTATGTGTGTAAACTGGATAGAATGAAGAAGCAAATCCGGAGTTAAAACGTAGGAAATAACCGGTCTTTATAGAATTTTGGAAGCCGACGCGTCTCGAGTCCTAGGAGCAACTACACTTTGACCCATCAATACCTATCTAGACATGTGCTCACGCTCCACCAATGTAACAATGCATGAGCATCAATTCTGATGACCCAGCATTGCCCCCAAACGGTAAGAGAAACAATTACGCACTTGTGAGATACGTCCATATGTCGTTCAGTTGTATGGCTAGTGGCAGCTATGGATTCCACCAATAGATACCACGTTTGTGTACCGGAATATTTGGCTAAATCCAGAATGGTAGACCCCTGTAAAACTTTCAATAAGTACCTTTTCCGGGGGTTGGAATCGTGTTCGAGAATCACCCGAAGCTATCAGCTCTTTCTTTCACCCTATTCTGTTCTAGTTACATGCTTCCCAACACCCTGGGTTTACTCGCAAGAGGACGAAAACATCTGACTCTTGACCAAAAAGCAAAATGGTGGTCACGTCATCTAATATGAGGGTATGGCAGTCTTAGGAAGATCTCTCAGCAGAAGAACATGGAGAGCAACATAAGTTGCCTCTCATCGAGATAAAAAAATCCCACGTCCATCGAAGTTGCTACCAGGTGCCGTTCCTAACGGCCATGTCTATTGTATTGTTTGGAGGGGCATCCTTGCTGTTTGCTGCATCGCTCACCATTCTTGCACCCAGTGACCTGAAATGTGCGATGCAGTTATCACCTTACTGTGGGTCCCAAGTTGCTTGACCGAGTGTCCCGGAACCATTGAAAAATCTGCTAATTGTAACCATCTCAGCCCCGATGCTAGAGGCAGTGGAATATTACGAGGTCGACTGGGCAAACGAGTTCCATCAGGAGTCCATCTATCGGGGATCGCCGACTCGAAAGTCAGAACTCGCATGGGATCGTCTTTGAAGACGTGCGTATTGTAGTAAACTTCAGTCTTCTTCGGTCAAGCCGTTAAATATGTATAGAAAACGATATTAACGTTCCTCTGAACAAGTTATCCTCGCTCAATCGATCGGTGCATGCGAATTGGAAGCTAACACCCGCGCAATATGGCGGGGGCGCCGAAGCTAACGTAGAAGTGTTCCATCAGCTACATTGTCTGGTATATGGATACTGCCCTACCTCGATATCTGAGTTGAGTGACTAATTTCAATTTCTCGTGATAGAACATGATTCGACAGTACACCTACCTGGACTCATACGAAGTGTCACCGGAGGGATTTCAGGGATCCCTAGAGATGTCAAGGGCCCATGTTGACCACTGTATTGAGACGCTGCATATTCATCTCATGTGTGTAGGGGATGTGACACCTGTGCTGGTGAGGTTGGATAACTCTAAGCCGCTTGGGGCCGAGGCGGATTTCTCAACGCATCATATATGTCGCCGATTTGATAAGTTGACTGAGTGGATGAAGATGCACGCTGTACCCGCAGAGGAGCATAAATATTCGCCTTAGATGGTGCTGTTATAGATGCCTATTCGAATTTTCCGAACTACCAGCAGACTATCACTTTCCATACTCCCGCCAGTAGCTCTATTCATAGTATGGCGGTTCTATCATAAGGGAAGGCGGTGCTATAAAAGGGAAGGATTATATATTTAACCAGGAGTCTATACAGTCGAATCTTACTCTAAAAAAACACTCGTTACATTAACATCCCAAACACAGGTGCCGGCCTAGGCTTTCGACTAGAATTCTCACCCATCACCCTAAGATAAATATTTTTGTCATTTTGATTTCTAGGGCGCCTCGAGAATTGGCCGCGTAGAGTAATGGGCTTAAGTATGGCTAAGCGGACAGGAAGCCCTGTTTTCCACACTCTATGGTCGTATGTATCTGTTTATGTGGGAGATAAAATTATACAGTAAGGGTCCATATGTTTGACCACAGCCATAACATGCTAGTATAGCTTCTATAGTCTGGCGTTTCTACCCATTTTACCTCCCTAATATCCCACTTTCTACCTATCTAACGATAGCCTCGTAAGCTCTCAAAAATTGTAGAGAATAGTAACGTGGGACTTGTTCAAACTGGTTAAGACGAAAGCATTTGTGAACTCCGACTTGATTTGCACTCGGTGACAATGAGACACACATCTCCCCGTGATAATGAGGAACGAGTTTAAAGTGTGTAACATAACTAAAACAAAATTATGTAAATTCTTAATGAATACGGATGATAGACCTCTCTTGCCCTCTCTCCATGCACCAAGTCAGTTTTGATCACTGGCATCCTCTAAGAAGAACCTTTAAAATTAGAAGCCCATGCGTCCTATATCTATCGACGGGACTTTTAAGGCTAGATGTAGGTTTGGTATTTTCCGGCTTATAACTATATCGCAGGTTTAGTCAATCTATAGAGATCAGCGGCATTGGGGATCGTTTGCTCTAGGTCCTCGTCTATCTTCTACGCCTATATGAAGTTTGGTAGATGCGATCCAAGTGAGATAGAAAGCAAGCACTCTATGGGGCTGATTTGTTGAATAGATTCAAATAATATAGGTGAGTATATGGTAAAAGCATCAATATATAGGTTTCAAACTTAGGCTGGGGCTTTTTATTCATGCCAGGCTGCATGGCCATAGGACAAGACCCTATAAGTCTAGGGGGGAGGGTCAAGTGTACGGGTGTGTGAGTCTAAGATATGGATGATCGGCGAAGCCGGGGTTTTGTGTTAGCATCGTAATCACTGGAAAGGAGCCCAAGTGACCAAGGCCATCCCCTGGTCTTCTATCTCTGGAATGATCTTTTCTCTCTTTCCTCTCCTGCATCTCTTCTTCCACTCACATCTCTGACATTTCATCTGAATGCCTCGCTTGTGAGAAAATTGAAGATGGAGTGTGGTATTTCCGCCGACACTCACTTCGGTCCACAAGTGCTGCCATGCCGTCGCGAGTTCGACTTTACCTTGCTCTTCGAGCAGGGAATTCTCGCTTTAGTTCCGGATCTTCTATTTCTTACTCTATGTCTTGTTCGGTGGTGTCACATGCGCGGAGGGCCCAAGAAGGTACACCTTGGTGCTGCTGGCACTTGGAAAATGGTCAGTCTTCCTCTTGCTTTCCTGTCCCCAAAACTAAGTTTGCAAGCTAATGTAATTTTGAAATGCCACGTAGGTGCTCTCCAACCTATTGCTCACACTGAAGATTGTTCTCCTCGTTTTGCGGTGTTTGCCGCACTCCCCAAGAACAAAGATATCGGTTCCGTCCGCTGAAATCGCGGTGACCAGCACCCTGGCATTGCTACTGCTATCATATTATGAGCATACACATTCACTGAGGCCGTCGAGCTTGATTTGCATTTACTTGCTGGGCAGCGTAATATTTGAAATCGCGCAAGTCCGGACTCTGTGGCTGTTACATCCTGCAAACTACCCGATCACAGCGACAGCTACGAGTGCACTCACAACCCGATCCCTGTTGCTTCTGCTGGAGACGACTGAAAAGAGAAAATATCTTATCCCACAAGATGATCATATCTCACCAGAAAGTTCAACCGGAATCTTCAGTCACAGTACCTATTGGTGGCTCAATCGGTTCTTCATTGGTGGCTTCCGAGGCAACCTAACCCTCAATGATCTCTATCCCCTGGACGAAGAACTCTATTCCAAGTCCGTCGGCTCCCGCCATCATCAGCAATGGACGAACAACGAAGGTGAATTTTCATATGATGTAAGGCGGATAATGTTGATGCTAATTAAGACTTCCAGAAAAATGCATACGACGGCTCGCACTGTTCTATAACGTCATCTACGATTTGAAGTCGACAGTGGCAGCGGCAGTCATTCCTCGCCTTTGTTTGATCGGGTTTAAATTCGCCCAGCCCTTTCTCATCAACGACCTTATTGGCTATGTTTCCAAGAATGGCTCCAATGAGTTATCTGGGGTCAAATATGGATTCCTTGGCGCGACGGTGTTAGTTTATGTAGGGATAGCAGTGAGCAAACTATACCTCTTTTACTGGATTGATGACTCGCATCTGCTAATGATCTTCATCACAAAATTCTAGATAAGCACCGCTCTCTACAAGCGTCAAGCTGTCCGCATGATCACTATGACTCGCGGGTCATTGGTTACAATGATATATGTAAAGACCCTACGTCAAGCTTCAGACCCACGTCAAGAGGCTAGTTCGACCACGTTGATGAGCACCGATATCGATAGAATTGCCACCGGGCTATTAAACTCCCATGAGCTCTGGGCATCCCCAATAGAGATTGTGATTGCGCTGGTGCTTTTGGGCAGATATATTGGATACCCCTCGGTAACTGCTCTGGGTGTTGCTTTGGGTATTTTCTTTTTTTAAACGCGGCAACGGAAATATATGCGAAAAAAAAGGGACTAATCAAAATACAGTGAGTGTTCTAGGATGCTCCTATCTCGGCCCCCGGGCGGGCCAAATGCAAAAGGCCTGGGTACATGCTGTTCAAGAGAGAGTCAATTTTACTTCGGTAATTTTGAAGGAAATGCGCCAAATCAAGATGTTCGGTGTTGAATCAGACATGGCTTTCAAAACACACAGCCTTCGTCAATTGGAACTACATCGATCTAAGCCCTTCCGATCAATGGTTGTTGCCGTCAATGTTCTGGGCGCGGTTTCAACTGTCATTGCCCCCGCTCTAACAATCGCCGTGTACGCCGCTACACAGTTGAGCCTCGGGCTAGAGACACCCAACACTGATGTTGCCTTCACATCTTTGTCCTTGGTTTCTCTTTTGACAGAACCGGTGGTGCTGTTATCTGCTTCGTTGGTTAAATTCACATCTGCTATTGGCTGTTTCGATCGGATTCAAGAATTTATCTGCAAGGAAAGCCGAGTGAACGAAGATATATCCATTGATGAATATCTGGTACCCGAGAGCACCTCAGGGATGGGACTTCAATTAGCATCGACTCAGTCCAAGGCTGTTGTCTGCATGACTGATTGCTGCTTTGGCTTGGGTGGTTAGATACCCCGGCAATACTCCATGGGATAACGCTGAAGATACAACGCGCTTCTTTTTCAGCCGTGACTGGCCCTATTGGTTCTGGCAAGTCATCCTTACTCAAAGCCATTCTGGGTGAAATGCGCCGCACAGAAGGAACAGTCTCTCTTGGTTTGGTGAAAACGGCGTATTGCCAGCAATCTCCATGGATATTCAATGGCACACTAAGAGCAAACATCATCGGAGAATCGCCCCTTGATGAAAAGTGGCTCAAGGAGGTGGTATATGTCTGTAATCTGGACGTTGACAGCACTATCCTTTCTCTTGGCCTTGACACAGTAGCTGGGAGCTCGGGGGCCCAGTTTAGTGGAGGACAGAGGCAGCGAGTGGTAAGTATACCGGTGACCTCATTCCATCCCTGATGTTAACCTGCTTGGTTTAGGCTCTGGCCAGAGCACTGTATGCAAGGCCATCTTTGCTGGTTTTAGACGACATCTTCGGCGCCTTGGACGCAGTGACATCGAGGTCAATTTTCGAGCGACTGCTCGGTCGTGCTAGCCTAGCTAGGAGCCTCGGCATTGCAACCATTCTCGTGACAACAATTGGTTAGTCTAACGTTACCCCTTCAGATATTTATGGTATTTACCATTCCCCTTGTTTCACCAGTGAAATACCTGAAAGAAGCCGATAATTTGATTGTTCTTTCAAAAGGTGGCCACATGGAAGGTCAAGGATCTTTTGAGGAACTGGTGAAGAAGAATCAGTACATACAGAGCCTTTCATGCTCCAGGGGTCCCGAAAATAGGGAGGCTGAAGAACAGAGCAAGCAAAGTGACTCCCAGCTTAGGCAAACACAGGAAGCGAAGAAAAAAACCGGAGAAACACGTGAAAAGGAGACAGTTCTCAATATATCCCGGGGCGATGGCGATGTCTCGCTCTACACCTACTACATCAATTCGTTTGATTGGTGGGTGTTTGGGCTAACGCTGCTATTCGCAGCCGTATACGTGTTTTGCATTGTTTTCCCCCGTGAGTATACATATCAGCAGATATATTCAGAGTCCTTGTTGCTAAATATTATCAAAGAGGTCATACTTAGCTGGTGGTGTGGCTCAGTCCCTCCAAAAAATTATCTTTATCTTGGCTCCTACGTCGGAGTTTCTTCCATCGCCATCATTGCGATAGGAGCTTATATCGGGTATGTTCCAAGTACTGCCACATTCTCTATTTAAACGCTATCTCACACATGCTAGGTTTTTTTTTTTGTCCGGGCTACTCCCAGATCGGCTGTTCACTTGCATAAGATCTTTCTGGACACGGTAATAAGGTTAGGAGTGGAGGCTTCTTGAGCATCAGACTGAATTTGTTGCTGATGAGCTTTTAGATCACCTTGGCCGAGCCTGGCCCGCATAGATACAGGCAGTTTGATCAATAGGGAAACCAAATATTTGACATATCTCTACGTTTAGATCTCAATGGATATACTGACTTGAGACCTTTGAATATCTCCAGATTTAGCCAAGACATGTCTCTTCTCGACATGCAGCTTCCAGTTGCCTTCGCCATAACACTCCAGAGTGCGAAATCTCCTTTTCTCCAACGTTAAAAGATGATTAAATGCTGACTACCGAATAGCTTTCTTGACTTGTATTGCACAAAAATTTAGAGTAGCATTATAGACTTTTCAAATAAAAATTGGTATATACTTACCGGTTATACTTATCGCAGCTAGCCAATCAGTAGGGATTCGTGAACACTGTGTTAATTTACGAGGATTCAAAATAACCTTAGAGAGACCCATTGGAAGCTCCACCTCGGGCCGTCCCGCACCATATATTATGGGCCCACCTACATCAAACCTTAGAATATTCATACCACATACATTGTCTTGAACGCAGCCTGAGCCGTCTCACAAGTTTCAAAAAAATACACATACTTTGATATACTTGTCATTCCACAACAGCCAGGGCAAATAGACAAAAGGACTGGTTGAATCTCCCTGAATGTGGTATAGAAAAGCCAGTGGCGTCACCTTTAAACTGACGCTAAGTATCATTCTTCTGCGTTCTTCAAGTCTTCAATTTACTGAGTCAGAAGAATTTAGGTAAATCTGAGATACTAGTGCCAATATGGGGGATATGTGGTTGAGGTGTTATTGAAGCAGCCACACAACCGCCTCGTGTCCTTGGGTAGCGGCTATTTCTAGCGGTGTCCTGCCCTGTCCACCATGGGCGTTTGTATCAGCGCCCCTCAAAAGTAGCACCTGAGGAAGCTCCTCATCCCAAAAGGAAGCGGCCAGTGTAGCGGCGCCTTGCTGCTTTTATCTTTAGCCTCCGTAGCAGCGCCCTTCTGAAGTAGCAGGCGCGCAACCGTCCTATACCCATTCTTGGCTGCAAGATGTAGCGGTGTCTCGCCCAAAATGGATTTGGCGTGCTTATCAGTGCCTTCATGAAGTAAAAGCCATGTGAATGCCGCATACCCGTGGTTAGCGGCAAAGTGTAGCGGTTTCGATGCTAGTCATCTGGGCATTTTTCCCATTGTCTGCTCAGTGAGCATCCAATTAGAGCTCGAGGATTGGCACTCACTACTTAGTAAGCAATAAAGCCCGCCAGTCACGTGATGAGTCTAAGCAGAACTGAAATCTAGGTACTCAAAGGGTATACTTGATTGGACGGTCATAGATGCCTAGAGCGGTACGGCTAGAAGGGGAGCCTCTACAAGTAATTTTAAACTAGAAACCGCCAACAACCACCTCAAACAATCGCTAGTTAGTTAGATAAAGCAGCCATCCTATTAAGGTAGACGGCAGAAAAAAACGGGAAAAGCATAAACAATGTTTCTAGTATAACCTGGGATAGTCAATTTAATAACGGTTGATTTAAATGAACATCGACATTTTTCATACAGGATAGTTAATACCTCTGTCATAAGGTAGTTTTGTGAGGTTATTTGAGGTCAACTTGAAAAACGGCGCTCGTTTGATTGTTTTCTGGAATGCCATTACCATGTGTACCTATAGGTAAATGATGGTAAGAATCCTAGCCGATTAATCAAGTTTACCTGGCGGGTGAGGTTCAATCAACCGGGCTCCATGAAAGTCAAAAAACTATGTAAGTAGTCAGTCGGTTACGGGGATACGATATCCATTGAGCAATGGAATCAATCCATCTACAGAAGATGAGCCACGAAACTTATAACCCAATGTATAAGTCAAGAGGGTCCTGAATGAATCGTAATTGGATATAAATCAATATTGAAATAAACGCCTGCCAGTTCCATGCATCTTGGGTATCGACGAAATGAGGAAATAATGATGGCCAGAACACCAGAATGCAAATGAGTGTCCGCAAAAAAAATGCCCAGGGTAAATCACAGATAGAGTTGGTACATGGCGGCGGGGCTGCTTACAGGTTTATTGCAACCTGCAACTTGGCACTTGGAGAACGGCTTTGTCTTGGAGGCTGTCTTCTTCGCCTTGGAGATGGATCGATTCGCAGCGCACTCGCCACAATAGACCTGACAACGTCGTTAGTTTTCGCAATGGACTTCATCCGCCGAAGATGGATAATACTCACATGGCCACATGGTTTTGCAACATGAATCTGTTGCTTCAACCCTTCTCCGGTCCCCAGCTCTTCCTGGCAGTTCGGGCAGACAGGCACGTCATCTTCTGCCAAAAGCCGAGTAAATCCCTCCGGCGCCGGGCTGAGTCCTTTATACGATGATCGGCGGGGGCGGGGCGCAGGCTGACTAGGTTGAGCATAGCCAAAGCCGGGTGTTCCAAAGTTAAGCGTTTCAGTCATCAACGAATAGAGGTTATTCCCGGCACGCCTAATCAACATTTCCTCATCTCTGCTCGATCGCCCATGTCCCAATACTCTCGATGGCCGTATGTGTGGAGGAAAGTGCATTGGAATACCATTGTTGTCCAAGAACCTTGGTTCTATTGGTCTTGGCCTGACCGAAGAAGACCCAATAATCTGAACATCCCCACTGTTCGGCGAAAGGTCAGCTGGATCAACCGTCGGCTCGGCTTCCAGATCAATCACAGTGGGTTGGTCGGCCGCAGGGGTCGTGCGGTTCATCAAATCCCGGGGAAATCGCAATCTCGGACGGTGTGGGTGTGGGGTATGGAGAGGACCGGGAAATTGTGTTCCATTTCCTTGAGGAGGAGAATCTGCATCGTCGGTCAAGTCGATCACGACATTATCTCCAGGTGAAAGCATCACCGGCCGGCGGTAGTCGAATCCCTCTCGTCGTCTTCTGGGTGGCAACTGGGTGGATTCAGATCTAGCGTGGTTGGAACGAGTGGGGTGGAAGTGTTGCTCCCAGGCGGCATCGCCGCTTCTATCGTTCTCTGTAGTCATCTCACGATGTGTTCGCTGAAAGGAATAATCTTATTAGCTGCGTTCGTGGTGATCGGATCAGGTGCCCCGCCCGTTTCACGACGGATGGAAGTTTACCTTGGTTCTGGCGCCCATAAACTGGACGCCAGAGTTTTCACTCATTTCAAGACCTAAGCCTGAAGTCAAGGAGCGATATTTTGCAGAAGCCGATGAAATTGAAGGCCACCAGCAAGGTGAAAGGGCAAGATTGAAATCCATCTTTGTTTCTAGGCCGAGGCTAAGGGCGGTCTAATTCTGCCGGCATGGCCCTATAAGGCGGTATGGGCTCATTAGTAAAGGTTGCGAAGCATTCCAAGTTGAAGAGATCAAGTGGCTCTAGCAGCAGATATTTAACTCGTTTCTGTAGATATTTGTCGCTATTGATTATGAGTATTTCAAACGTTTCAAAGGAGGATTTGAGTCAATTAAAACATAATGAATTCATGATGGTCTTTCATTCATGACTACAACTCAAGTTTACGTGTGAATATCCATGGATGTCTGTGAATATCGTCACATCGAGAGCTGCAGTGTTCAAAACAAACACTATTGAAAGTCCAGAGAATAGCATGCTTTAATATTACAGTATTTTCCTGGTGATTATGACTGTGCCGCTAGCACTGTGACCACACCCGCCTCATTCAATGCCACAATACTCTGAGCAGCTGATCCCCAAGCAACCGAAATAGCAGGGACAGCACTCCGCAGAGGCTCGGACCACGCCTTGGATGCCTTGGAGTATTGCTGGACAGTCACTCCACTAGGCCCACCAGTCAAGAGGAATTGGCCAGTGTAGTCCCAGAAGATCGACTCAACCTGGCTTCCTGTGTCCAGTACCTTGGTTTCCTTGGAGCTGCGAAGATCCCAGATTGATACAGTGGTGGACTGCGCGGCCACCGCAGCCAGGTAAGTACCGTTCTCAGAGAAGAACAGGCATTTGACTGGGCCAGACATCGCATAGTCCGCAGCGGCGGCGCCCGTCTTGACATCGAAGATCTTGACTTTTCCATCTGCGCCACCGGCCGCAATCAAGTGACCATCGGGGTGGAAGTTGACAGACAGTAGAGCTGAATAAAAGCCATTAGCATCGGGATTAGGTACATGTGTTCCATCGGGTGAATGCTTACCTGCATCGCAGAAAATCTGGGAAACCACAGTGTTTGTGGCGAGATCGTAAAGCACATAACTCTTATCGACACCAACAGAAGCAGCAATATCACCAGTAGCGTGAATTGTGACGGCTGTCACCTCACCAGCATGGGAGGAGAAGCTTGCAACTTCAGCGCCATTCTCAAATACCTTGACAGAGCCAGTAGACGAGCCAATAACAGCCTTGTTTCCTGCCCATGTCGCACCGGTGACTGCGCCATCTGTTTTGAGGGTCTGCACGACACTCTTCTGGGAGAGCGAGTAGACACCAACCACGCCGTCAACACCACCAACGAGAGCCAAGTCACCAGTCGAGTTGATAGACAAAGCGCGGCCACCGGGGTAGAGAGGTTCAGAGGTCTCGGTTGGTTTGAATGTGGAAATAGTCTCACTCGAGGCCCATCCTTCAGGGACTGTGCGCTTACGCCGGGTCTTGGATAGCCTGTCCACTAGTTAGTCGTCCATCGAAAAATGCAATGTAGAAAGCACCAATTCCACGTACGCTGCTTGTGTATTCTCAATCCGTTCCAACACTGCCTGGGGCAAGCCCGTAGAGTCCACCTGCATAGCCTCGCCAGTGGCACCGACGGACACGTTCGAGAGTGCGTCACGAGCCTCATCCCTCTCCTTCGTCAGGCGCGCGATCACTCGCACCGCAGCATCGTGCTGATAGAGCGCCGCACTTAGCTCGCGCCGTGTCTGTGCCAGGTTTTGCTGCAAAGTGAAGGTTTCTAGAGCCAAAGCATCCCATTCTTCCTGGAAAACGCCGAGAAGAGACGGGATGGATGTGAGAGTAGGGGGTCGGGGTCGGACAATGCGTTGCGACTTGAGATCGATGAGATCGTCGGAGGTAAGCTCCTCGCCATTCACGGGATCTTTGCCATGCTCGGCAATGTATGCCTCAATGAGGCGCTTTTCAAATACGCTGCCTGTTTAATTATGAGATTGATGTCGCGCGCGCAAGGTGAATTTCGAGGACTTACCGCTCTTAGTAGAGACGACAGGCACTTGAGGTGCTTCTCCGGAGACTGTGGGCAAAGGCTAGTTAGACAACTTGGTTCAAAGATGTGCACAGAATTGTAATTAGCAGGAGGCTACTTACTAGCACAAAGCATAGTTAATTGGGATTAGTTGATGAGAGTTGATGAAGAGCACTTGACGCGGAACGGCTCCTTGGACTTTTCGATGTCTCCTAATGAGGTTTAGCGCGTTTAGCTGAAAGGCGGTATAGTAGGGCGGAGTATTGCGACCAGCAGTGACGTAAGTCCAGCAAATATTGCTGACAGAAAATATCTCACCTCTTCGAGTTTAAATATGAGGGTAGAAAAGGCGGTGGATAGAGCGGTGGATAGAGCGGTGGATAGGGCGGTGGAAACAATAAACCAATGAGACTCAGTAGATTATTGGTCGCAATACCCCACCGTACTGGCTATGCAGCTATCAACTTTGGAAGTTCTCCAACTCTTTGCACATAGAGAGCACCCTGTTTATTTTGATTGAACGAAATGGATTCTTCTCAATGATCTACAAAAGAGGCAAAGGGCAGTACAAGTACAAAGCTTCACTTGAAATATAGCAAGCAAATATAGCATTCCCATCATGTCTAAAAACCCCAAGTTTGAATATGGTATGTCGCTTCACATCTTTGTAACCTGTTATATGTCATTCTAATTTGGTATGCAGATGCAAAACAACCTGCATTTCTCCAGAAGCTCCGGGGCCAGTATGGAGACAACAGCGGTCGTTTGGAGCGCCCTGCCTTACGACCAACCAGACTCAAGGTCAATGACGACGACGACGATGACGAGCCTACCTACCTTGACGAAGAAAGTAACGAAGTGATTTCCAAGGAGGAATACAAGGCATTGGTTGATGAAAGCGGCCCAAAAGAAGAGGACAAGGCCGGCAACTCAAAGGACAACTCCACTGGCGATCAAGACAAATCCCAAACAGAACTTTCCACCGGGAAACAGAACAATCTCACTGAGATTGGAGGCCAGAGGAAACGAAAACAGGCCAAGGTTGTGGGTGAAGACAATGCAGAAGCCGAAGAAGTCCAGCCCAAGGCGACTTCGAAGAAATCCAAGAAGCCTAAGAAGATCAAGCTCTCATTTGACGAGGAATGAGAGTCTAGCAAGGCTGAGAAGTAGAGTATTTTTTTGCGCCAGCTTTAGGTCCTGAATACTTGACTCAGCACCAGACGTTGAGGACTCATAATGAGTCAATAGAATCGGGATTACACAACGAGGATTGTATAGCATCATATGGTCAGAAACTGTCAAGTTGAATGCCAATCATGTATAAGAATATATAGGTACTAATTAATGTCAATATTCAGTGTATATAAATCCACCCAGCTCAAGAATCGGAGTGAAATAATAATTGAAGTGCTGTTGAAGGTCTCGGCCAAGGGCGCATCTTTATCAGCAACTTTTTTGCAACTTTTTTTTCCCTTGCGGGATCCAGTCGCCATTCTTTTTACAACCTGTTCTTGGTCTCCTTATCAGCCAAGATGCCTGTGGTTAATGTCGACCAGCTGGTCCGCTTACAGCGGAAGCCCGAGGACATAAGAAATGTGCGTGTGCCCCTCCATCCCACTCCAATGTCTGATGTCAGGGCTTTATACTAATCTCAGCCACCAGATCTGCATTTTGGCCCACGTTGTAAGTCAAAGAAATTCACATTAAAAAAAAAATTCTGTGATTGAAATGCTCATCTTTTCTTTTACGTTTTTAGGATCATGGTAAGACATCTTTGACAGATAGTCTCATTGCCACAAATGGCATCATTTCACCCAAGCTGGCCGGTAAGATCCGCTACCTGGACTCTCGTCCAGATGAGCAGCTTCGAGGTATCACAATGGAGTCCTCAGCCATCTCGCTGTTCTTCTCGATGCTCCGCCGTCCAAGCCCGGACGCAGCGCCTGTGCCCAAGGAGTATCTGATCAACCTAATCGATTCACCTGGTCATATCGATTTCAGCAGCGAGGTTTCAACCGCATCTCGTCTTTGTGACGGTGCAGTTGTTCTTGTTGACGCAGTCGAAGGTGTCTGCAGTCAGACTGTGACAGTGCTGCGCCAGACTTGGGTTGAGCAGCTGAAGCCGATCTTGGTTATTAACAAGATGGACCGCTTGGTAACAGAGCTGAAGATGAGCCCTGCCGAGGCTTTCTCGCATCTTAGTCGACTCTTGGAACAGGTCAATGCTGTCATCGGTAGTTTCTACCAGGGTGAACGCATGGAAGAAGATTTACAGTGGCGTGAACGTATGGAAGACCGTGTCAACGCTGCTGCTGCTCGGGACCAAGGCAGCAAAAAGTCATCAGCAGACGATGAATCTGCACCAAGCATCACCGAGGGAACTGAATTTGAGGAGCGTGATGACGAGGATCTTTACTTTGCACCTGAGAAAAATAACGTCATCTTCTGCAGTGCTGTCGATGGCTGGGCTTTCACAATCCGACAATTCGCAGCAATTTACGAGAAGAAACTCGGAATCAAGCGAACAGTTCTGGAGAAAGTGCTTTGGGGTGACTATTATCTAGACCCCAAAACTAAACGTGTCTTGGGCGCGAAGCATCTGAAGGGACGTGCTTTGAAGCCTATGTTCGTTCAATTGGTCTTGGATAGTATTTGGGCAGCTTATCAAGCCACCACAGGTGGTGACAAGGGCAAAGGGTAAGTTGACAATGAATCTAACTACCGCGTCAACTGAGATTGACCTTTACTAGTGACCCAGTGTTGCTGGAGAAGATCACCAAATCACTCAACATTAACATTCCGGTATATATCTTGCGCGGACGTGATCCTAAGAACATTATGAACACATTGTTCTCTCAATGGCTACCACTATCTACTGCCCTGCTGGTTTCTGTCATTGAATATCTCCCCAGTCCCCCGGCTGCGCAAGCCGCCCGACTACCTGAAATGATCAAAACATCCCCTGGCGCTGCTTTCATTGCCGATGATATCAAGACTGCCATGGTGGATTTCAAGACAGGGCCTGAAGAGCCCGTCGTGGCATACGTCAGCAAGATGGTTGCCATCCCAGAGAGCGAGCTTCTGTCTAATAAGAGACGTAGCGAAGGTGCTATGACCTCGGGCGAAGCCATGGAACTCGCGCGCCGCAAGCGAGAGGAAATTGCAAAGATGCAGGCAGAAGCCCGCAGTAATGGACAAGACGATGACTTTGAGCGTATGACATCAATCTTCGAAACCACCTCATTGATCACCGAGACGATCGATGAGCCAGAAGAGCCAGTGGAGAAGGACGATCCTGACCATCTTATTGGCTTCGCCCGACTCTATTCCGGAACCCTTACGGTTGGTGATGAGATCTATGTCCTCCCGCCCAAGTTCTCCCCGGCCCACCCACACGCCAGCCCGGAGCCAAAGAAGGTCGTAGTCACAGATCTGTACCTGATGATGGGCAGATCTCTCGAGCCCCTCAAGTCTGTACCGGCCGGTGTGGTATTCGGAATTGGAGGTCTTGCAGGCCACGTGTTGAAGACAGGCACTCTGTGCAGCCGACTTGAGGGAAGTATCAACTTGGCTGGTGTGTCACTGAGCATGCCGCCCATCGTCCGGGTCGCACTGGAACCAGTCAACCCAGCAGACCTGAGCAAAATGGTTACTGGCTTGCGCTTGCTTGAACAGAGTGATCCTTGTGCGCAGTACGAAGTGCTCCCTAGCGGTGAGCACGTTATCCTCACAGCAGGTGAACTGCACTTGGAACGTTGTGTGACGGATCTGCGGGAGCGTTTCGCCCGTTGCGAAATCCAGACCGGTGAGGCTATCGTTCCTTACCGTGAAACCATTGTTCACGGTCCCGAGATGGCTGCACCCAAGAATCCCGAGCTAGGACGTGGCGCTATTTTGACAGTTTCTGCTTCCAAGCAAATGACCCTTCGTCTGCGCGTGATGCCAATGCCAGAGGCCGTGACGGAATTCCTGACTAAACAAGTCGGCACTATCAAGCAGCTCCAATTGGAGAAGCGCTCAGAGGCTGAAGGCAAGACCGAGACCGAGAATGGAGCTGAAGTTGCCGCCGTTGATGGTACGGGCGAGGCGCCTGAGGGCAACATTCTCTCTAAGCAGGAGTTCCGCGAAGGACTAGATAAGTTGTTCAACGATGAGGTCAAGGAAGACAAGGAGCTATGGAAGAACGTCGTGGACCGAATCACCGCTTTCGGGCCCCGACGAGTCGGACCCAACATTCTAGTTGATGCAACTGCAGTCAACACATGCGAGAAATTGTGAGTATAACAGTCAAAAAGCAATGTGCCTATCGTTCGGATCTAACGTATCTTTCTAGCTTGGTCGATGACACCAAGAAACAGATCGACGGTGATAACCACCAAGCACTGCTCGTGCGCGATTTCAACGACAAGATCGCGTATGCCTTCCAGCTCGCAACGGGCCAAGGCCCCTTGTGCCAGGAGCCTATGCAAGGTGTGGCTGTGTTCCTGGAAGACCTATCTGTGCAGTCTAGCGCAGGCGACGAGCTTGACATGGGCCGCTTGACAGGCGAGTCAATCAGACTCGTCCGCGAGGGTATCTCAGCCGGTTTCCTGGACTGGAGTCCTCGCATCATGCTCGCAATGTACAGTTGCGAGATCCAAGCAACCAGTAAGTATTTCATTCCTTCCCTGCCTTCCCCAGACTTTCCCTTTCCGTTCATTATACCCAATATACCTCCACGCCATCACATCCGCCTTACACAAAACAAATCCCACAACTAACACACCATCTTCACCCCAACAGCCGAAGTCCTAGGCAAGGTCTACGCAGTAGTAACCCGCCGCCGAGGCCGCATTCAATCTGAAATAATGAAAGAAGGCACGCCATTCTTCACTATCCTGGCGCTTCTCCCCGTAGCCGAGTCCTTTGGATTCGCCGAGGAGATCCGCAAGCGCACGTCCGGCGCTGCGCAACCGCAACTGATCTTCGCGGGCTTCGAGGCTCTCGACGAGGATCCATTCTGGGTTCCTGCTACCGAGGAAGAACTTGAGGATCTGGGTGAACTTGCCGATAAGCAGAATGTTGCTAAGCGGTATATGGATGCTGTGCGCAGTCGCAAGGGTCTGGTTGTTCAGGGACGGAAGTTGATTGACGCCGAAAAGCAGAAGACTTTGAAGAAATAAGGTCGGTGTACTATTTGATAAAGTTCAAAATGGGAGATTTATTTGCATTTCATTTGTATTTTTTTTGGTATGATTAAAATAGAAAAAATAGGATATATCGATAGGGAATGTCACTCCGAAAACACCTGTCAAGTCGCACTGAGCAGACTTTGACATGACAGATGAATAATTGGAGGTTCACAGAAGATGAGAGTCCTCCGCGTGTCCTTCAAAAGAAAAACTTCAATCTTCCTCACTTGACAAACACAGTCCGACATGGCATAGGTCTCGACCGTGTATACTAAGGAGGGTTACCCAGTAGGGTCTACGAGTAGCGTTGTTGACGCCTCTCTACCTGGAAAGACGAGCGAGGAGAAAAGCGACCACAGATGGCAGACTGCAGTTGAGGATCGAGGAAAGGGGAAAATCGGAGGTGACAAAAGATTTTCAATCAGGTCTCCGTTGGGTATCTTTATTCTGAAATCGTTATCAATGTCAATAACACATGACCAGGGTTACACATTGGCGCAATTGGATCGAGCCACATGCGGGATGGTTCCCAGCTTCATGATACATGAAAGTCGTCATGCTCAAGCGGGATGCTGCTGCTTGAGAGCATGTAACAAGTATGGGAGCTTGAAAGGCATTCCTCGCAGTGAGGGTTGGGGAGTGTAGTTTTGCTGACACTCATGGGTCCCAGAGGTAGAAAAACCATGCTCTCAGGGGATAAGCTAGATCTGCCACGGACATATGGGTGGGTGGTGGCAGAGTCTGCTTGATTGTTGTTGATTGAACCACTATGTGGCCAGTTAACAGTAGAGGTGGAGGGCACTAAGCCATTGGCCATTCAAAGAGAAAGCCAAAAGTCAGGCGAGGGGAACTGAACAATCGTATGTTCTCAGAACGGTCTGGCGACCTTCCTCTGCTCACTGGTGCCACTGACAGGATCTCTCATTTCCTTCCAGCTAACAGGGAACATCATGTTGCCAGCCTCACTGCGAGCCATGACAACACCAAGATCATTGCGCGCGGTAGTGATGTAGTAAAAGCTCTGATCGCCAAGGGAGATAACAGACCCGCGAACGATATCGCCGACACGGAACATCTCATCCATAACGACACGGTCCTTCTCAACAGCCCTTACGTCTTCCTTGCGGATAAGTGCCTGGAAGCGCAATTCGTCGGTGCCGCTGTGGTTCTCTGGGTTGGCGGCAGATGTGAGGATGGAGGCGACATTGTCATTGTCCGAGGCTGTCTGTGATTGTTCTTGGGATTGTGTTGCTGATTCGTCTAGTACGACGAGGATGGAGACTGTGGCTTGCCGCTTCTGCACGCGAGTCACTCGGGCGAGAACGATGGAGTCTACGGCGGGGAGAGTGTTGTAGCGGGGCTTTGACATCATCGAGGATGCGGCGCCGGGAACGGCTGGGTTGGAGCCTGCTTGGTCTTTCGGTGATATTATTCGTGAAACTCTGAGAGTTGGTCTTGTTTGTGACTTCGGCTGTGCAGGGTCTGCAATCACGGGGCCGGCGATGGAGGCGTAGATGAAGGATTGCTGAACGTGTGTGCCGGGGCCTGCAGAGTATGTGGATAAAGGACCAAGACGTTGCCCAGGAATGGCAATAGGTGGTAGGGAAGCCATATTGTAAAATTGGTGGTGGGCCAATTTTGAGGTGGAAGAGTTCTTGAGTTTGCAGAGGCAGCGAGTTTTCTGGAGCTTTTTTTTAGGGAGCTATAATACGGCCCGGATTTAGGTTATTCCGAACGCAGCTTGTATCCACACTACTTGCTACAACTTCCAAATACTTCAAAACTACATGTTTCTATTACAATTTGTAGAAGAGTTTGTCTGCAGGCAATTAATTATAGAGCCCATATCTAGCATGAATAAACAGTGTATGCATCGGAACAACAGAAACAGCGGCACCGTCCCAGAAATAACATGGACATGTAACGACAAAGATAAAAAGAAAAAAAGAGTCCGTATCACTCCAAATGCCCGCTGACGAAAGTGAATAAGTGGATTTAATGTCCATACAATACCCCTTGGCGGGGGAAAGAGAGTCACACAGAAAGGCTGATATGACACAGAAAGGACCGAAAGATAAAATAATCGTGGGATAATCAGGCAAAACAGAAGGTTCAAGCTTCCACCAGGGTCTGCTTAGGACCAGCTCCAACCAGCTCAAGGCAGCGACGGGCGAGCGTAATGACTTCACCCTCACCGTCATCCACATCTTCTTCGTCCGACTCGATATTCTTGTCAGAGATAATCTTGACCAAGTGCACGATGTCTTCGGATCGTGAAATATATCCAATGAGCTTCTGGTCTTCAGACTCGAGCAATTGTAAGAGGGTCCAGATGGCAATGTGCTGGAATGTTGGATCTCCACTGGCAAGGAAGCGGTGAAGGTAGCCATGGATGCCACCATTGGCGTCAGCCCAGTCGCGAACGAACATCGAATAATCGCCAACTACAGTTTTGTTAGTAGATGATGACAGGAAGCAGAAAGAGAGGAGCGTTGAGGAGGGAGTAAAATACCTTTTGACGACAAATTGCCCAAAGCAGCTGCGCTGTTACCTTGCACCTCAATGCTTTCGGAGTTTGTCAGAGGAATCAAGACATCAAAGACTCCTAGGTTGAGAAGGTGTGGCTTCAGCTCTTCGCTGAGAGCCAGCACAGCGATTGCAGCAGTCATCTCAGATTGGACTGTAAGGGGAACGCGGAGGACCAAGTCCTTGCACTTCTGTACTGCTCCGGCCTGCAAAACAAGTTCTTTGTTGCGATCGGAGCTAGCGGCCAGGTTTCGAAGCGTAGATATAGCATGACATTGAATCTCTTCGTTGTCAGTTGACCCTAGGAGATCCACCAACGGCTTCAAGAAGCCCGCTTCGATAATAGGGGATTCGTTAAGAGGATGAATAGAGATGTTACGGATACAAGCGACGGCGGATAAGATGAGAGGAAGGTAGGAGGATTGTAGAAGTCGTAGTAGTGGAGAAAGACCCTTCGCCCGAACGATTTCGAGCTGGTATTTCTCATCAGAGGCAAGGTTGCGCAGGGCAAGCGCAGCTTGGCATTGTACTTTTGGGGTGGATGAATCCATAAGATGAACCAATGATTGAACGAGGCGCGACTCGGTTTGGGCGAGTCGTTTGCGGTTGGTCGAGTCAACCGCGATATTGCTAAGAGCTGTTGTGCAGTAGTACTGAACATCAACGTCGGGGGATGAGAGGAGCTGCACGAGCACGGGAATGGCGCCGGCATTTACAAGTTGCTGTCGGTTGTCATCTAGGGATGTTAGAGAAAGAGCGCTTTTCCAGATGAATCAATTGAGATCGCTTACCGGAATGGGTCATATTAAGCAGTGCGCCCGTCGCATTTCGCTGGACACGCATATCCTTCGACTTGGCCAGGCGAATGAGCGGACCTAGAGCACCAGAGCGAGCAATCTTGGCCTTATTCTCCTCATGCGTCGCGAGATTGGTGATACACCCAACCGCATTGCACTGTACCTCAACATTGGGCGACATCATCTGGCGAATCAGGGGAGCCAGCCCCCCGAGGGTGACGATCAAGACCTTGTTCTCAGCTGCATCGAGTCAGCGACCGTGGGGAAGCGGGAAAGGAGATGGATGATAGGGGACCAACCATTTACGGCGAGATTTCCCAACGCTGCGCTAGCAGCTCGTTGGACTTCGATATCTGAGCTTTGAAGTAGGAAGAGGATAGGTTCGAGGGTATCGCGATCGACCTCGCGCACATCTGCAGATAGACGAAAGGTCAGGTATTGCATCATTGTCATCTGAGCAGCCATACGCACCTCGTTCTGTGATCTCAGCAAAGGTCAAGCTAGCGCTTCGTTGCAGATCGACATTTTCGGAGTAAACCAGGGTACTCAAAGCTCGTAGTGGCTCGCCGTGGAAGAAGTCGGTCTCCGCGCGCTGTACATTAGAAGTTAGCGGTATGCACCCGGCAGGGCGATAGCCAGGCGAACTAAGTCGCAAAGTCTGACCGGGGGAAGGGGAATGTAGAGATGTAGAATGATGAACTGTGCAGCACGTACGTTCTCCAAATAGCCCAGAAGGTCTGATACCGCTTCTCGCTCATTATCGGCCAGAGTAGTTTCGTAGATACCGTCTCGAGATCGAGCTCCGATAGGACCGAGACATGCTGTGATATGACACCATCGGTCTACTGCTGAAAAGCAAGACAGACAAGCATTCGCAATTCCACTCATTCTGGCTAGGCCCGCATCGGGCGCGGTCCTGTGAAGTCGAAGATAGAGGTGAAAGGCGAGCGGTCGGGGTGAGATTAAGGGAGTCGAATAAACCCGAAGCTGAGAGAAACACAAAGAAAAGCCGCGTGATAGGAAAAAAAAGGCACAAGGGTCACTGGAGGGAAGCCTCCTGATGCTTGAAGGAAGGAAGTTCCAGCTTAAGGGAGGGGGGGAGAGGTCGAACTAGTCTCCTCAGGCAGAAACTTGAGATTAACTAGTTGACTAAATGGGCTAGCTATCTGTTTCAATTGACATCTCAATATAATTCTTTTCTTTATTCTTGAGATCTCCAAATTCTTGGCCATCTCCAACTTCAAAGCTTTAAAAAATAAAGAATCTCCATTTTAAGCAGCTCCAACGCATACATCATCGGCTCCGGGGGGAGCTCTAAAGGCCGACCAATCCGGAATAGGGGATCAACTGCATCTACAATGATAACCATAGTACGGAGTACGTTGTATAGCATATATAAACGTATATCTTGTTTCTATATAATCCGGAGAGATTCAAAATTTTCTATCTCCATATCACTTTAAAATTGGGATCAACGGCCTTTTTTTTATCTGCTATCTAAAATCCCTTAAAGTGCACTTTCCAGCCTCCTCCCGAGGGTCCGTGCAACATAAAATGGCATATCTTTGCCTCTCGTGATTTTGTAAGTGACGCAGATGATCACCAGATAGAGTCACATAGGGTGTTAGTGTTGATCTTTTTTGGTATTTAGCATTTACATATCACATGGAATGCTATTAGATTAGGGATACCTAAGCAGATTCAGATTATTCAGGGTCTTGCCCACTTTTTCTTTCTATATTGTATAAATCTTACATGTACTCCATACGTAAGCAGCGTGGACCAACTAACTATACTTGCCCAGGTGCTTTCTATGTTGTACATGAAGTACATGAAGTAAGGACGCTTAAATATGCCTCAGGCCATATAGGGCTGTGTCTAGTTGGGTTACTTATTATACTTCAATGGGAATATCGTTCTCTCTGTTTTGCCATGTTCATGACTTATTGTGCTATTGTATTACTCCGTATTTCCAGTGCTTTATATTCTACAGAGAGGATTCTATAATCTTCTACTCAAAACATAGTCCTAATATATGCGGGGAAATAGGCTTGGGGTCCGAGGTTGCCAAGAAATGGTGACTGGTAGGGCATAATAACCGATGGCAAATGCCCGGCACCAAGGAGAAAGGGTGAATGAGAGAGAAAAGAGAGAGAGTATATACAAATAAACAGGACTTCCCTCCTTTCTCTCTCTCTCTCTCTCTTCTTTACTTGGCTTTGTTTCACTTCTTTCTTCAATTTGCTCAAAGATCCCCTTACCTCTCTAATGTCTCGGTAATCTTTGAATCGCATCAGCCCATTCGCAGATCCCACCTGTGACGTTGCCCCTCGAATCTCTGGGCACTATTGATTTATCTGCATGTTGAATTCTTTCATGGTCGCCAAATCGAATCCATGTCTGCTTCAGTCACCGCCTCCACCTCCCTCCCCGATAGCCCTCGCCCCAGTCGCCTGCGCCGCTTCAGCCAGTTACGAACCTACACTCAGAATCTGTCATCTTTGCCCGGGCAGTCGTATAGACACAGTTTGAGTAGTCGAATCCCTTGGCGATCCTCAGCTTCGGACTCCGTCTCTCCTCCAACAAATTCCACAGCTCCCCCATGCCCTGAACCTGACCACCCGCCCCTCTCTCGTTACACCTCTGCGCCCGCCCCAAGTTACGGTTTCGCCGAACTTAATAGTCAAGTATCATCCACCGAGTCCGCCGCTTCTACACCTTCCACCTCCACGCCATCCAACAACGTTACCCGAACGCCTAACTCTATGGCGCGCCTGAGGAGCTCTTCGGCCGTCCATCGTCCGCCACCTCGCACGTTAGAGCGTGCCACAAACTCTCAGGAGTCCACCCCGTCCCCTGAACCGGCTGCTGTTCAAAATAATGTGATCCAGCCCACCAGCGCTCCTGCAGAGGGGCAGGAGACCCCCTCAAAACCAGACACCAAGGCGACCATTCGGTTCTTCCCCTATCAAGATTCCCTCCAGAGCTCGAGGCCCTCATTACCTTTCGTCCCAATCGCCCGAACTCTGCCATCAGAGAGCTGTGTGATTCGCGTTGGTCGATACTCGGAGCGTGATGGTATACCCCCGCCTAACCCGACCGAACCCTCGGATGCCCCCGTGGGCTTCAAGTCGAAAGTCGTTAGTCGGAAACATTGCGAGTTCTTATACGTGAATGGACAGTGGCACATAAAAGATGTCGGCAGCTCTTCGGGGACTTTTTTGAACCACATGCGCTTGAGTCAGCCCAATATGGTGTCTCGTCTGTACTCCATCAAAGACGGCGATATCGTGCAGTTAGGTATCGACTTCCGAGGGGGAGAAGAAATGATCTTCCGATGCGTTCGGATTCGGATTGAATGTAATCGATCGTGGCAGCAGCAGCCTAACGAGTTCAAGTGAGATCTTACTTATTGTCCGGAGTGTCGTGTGATGCTAACAAATATTCCAGCAAAAATACGGAAAGTCTTATCAAAAACTTGGGCAAGGGTGAGACGTCTGATTATTCGGGTTGCCGTGAATGCTCAATTTGCCTTGGCTCCGTCTTGGTTCGTTCCTCCTTTTCTTTGCTCCTGCCAATCCTGCATCTACTAACTATAATAAAGCGGCCCTATCAGTGTTTGTTCATGGCAGCCTGTGCGCACGTTTGGCATTACAAATGCATTAGTCGTCTGCTTCACTCTCCCGATTACCCAATGTTCCAATGCCCCAACTGTCGGGCATTCACCGATCTCAGCGCCGAGGTCGATGACTCGAATGACTCGGAGGAAAAACGAGACAAGGAACCAACAGAAGATAGGACAACCAACAACTCTGGGGAGCAGCTCGAAACGGAAGGGCCTTCAGTCGTCGAAACAAACAGCCTAGAAGGGCCGTCCGATCAACTCGAAGATCTTGCCGAAGAACATTTGGTGAACAATGTTGAGAACCTGCATCTACAGGATGACCAGCAAACCGATGACACTCGAAGCACAGCGTCGCCAGCCCCTAACTCAAGCACCGATAACCTCGCCCGCAGCGCCACTATCAACATTCCTGGGTGGCAACCGACACAACCACTCAGCGTGCCCTCTGGTCGCCAATCACAGCTACGAACTGACACACCAGTGCGCTCAGAAACGTCTGACGACAACCCGTTGACTCCACGAAATGACTCGGGCCCTTTGGCCTTTGATGGCCGAGCAGGAATGCCCTAATACGTCACTTCGAGTCGAACTAATTTCTGGAAAGCGAGGGCTTTGGGCATTTTAATACATATTTATACTTATTTTTTTTGGCATCTACCCTTCTGTATGGGGTTATCATCTGGGCACCGATATCACTATTGCAAGGAACCATATCTGCGTTGGTTTTTCGGGTACACACTCCATATACACCGTTTCCATTGTTCCATAGGGCGTATCTCTTCCATCTAGTTTGATTCATCATGGCGGCTCGGCGTTCTCCTTTCTCCCTCCCTTGTCCCCTCCCTCAAAATCTACTGATACCCATTCGAGATCTGGACTGATTTGAATCTCGACACATCTGATGAACCAGGAACATTCTTTCGTTAGCCTTCAGATTGTTTTTAATTATTATTAGGTAATAACACGGTCGACTTGGCTCTACTCGTACAGCAATCCTTTCACTGCCTGCCTATGTACATACCTAAATAGCCCCGGAGGCCTTGACCTTAGACAGGTCATCGACCTCGTGGAATACAACCGGAACCATACTCGAGAAGGTCCCGAGCTAGCAAAGCCGTCAGAATATATCCTATCTTTCTTATCAAAATAACTCACTCTGTTTTCTACAACTTTCCAGTGTTGACTGTCAAGCTGAGTCTTGGGGCGATACACATCGAGTCGTTCTAGCCGGTTCCCAGCACCCCATATGTCTAGAAGCGACAGGACAAAATGCTTGTTGGCGCAATTTAGTCGCAGAACACCATGATGGATTCTCTGCAGATAATGCTCGCTGATGAATTCTGTGATATCCATCTGACGCATGACGAAATATGTGCTTGGTGTGCCGTAAAGGTTGAGTGGAATTCGATATAGATAGTGAAGAGCTTCTGTAGTGATCTTTTTGTTGAGAAGAAGAATAGATGGTGTATATCGCTTCACATAAGGTCGAGGAATAGTACAAAGGGGACCCCCGCCGGCCGATGACCAAGAGTCCGTCAGCTTTCTATAACTTTTCACATATTCATTTGGCTTTAGTAAATGAGTGTATATTATCAGACGAATCTCAGTTGGTAGCTCAAGTAAGGAGATCATAGTAATTTGCAGTAGTCAAGTTGTGAAATGCTCAGTCTGTCTTTACCCCTCTTTCCCTGGCCCCCGAAGCTTAGGGTCATATTGGGTGTGGCTGGAGTATGAGTGAAAGCTTCACTGTGTTAATTTTCTTTCTTCTCCAGCTGGCATTATTCACAACTCGGAAAACCTGGGGATTTAAACAATATTAAACTTTTATCGGCATCCCGAGAAAAAAAATAGGAAAGTTCCAATCACTTTTGTCGTCCAGATCAAAACACACAGAAGGCTCACTATATCAAATTGCACTGGGCTTTTTACCCATAGTTCACCTGACAGCTATCCTAACTTGTAGGAAGACTGGTCTTTCAACTAGCCTTTCAGTTGAATCTTCACCCACTCATCAACACTCGTAGGCTCTCTCCCCATCAACCACCTCAAAACACTAGGACTCCCTTTCAATCCACGCCGATTGTAGAACAGAATCAGCCTCTCAGCCTCGTCCTTTGTAATATCAGGACGTATATCCCCCTGTGAGGCCGGCCATCTCAAATCCCAATCCACATGATCCCCACTATACACCCCGCTCTCCCCAGCAAATAAAAGTTTAAGAACCTTGCTAACACCCTCTTCAAAAGTGGGAGTGGGAACCCTGATCTCCTTACCAATATGTTTTCCAATAACCTTGATGACTTCCGCATCAGATACAGGTAAGGTCGAGCACAGCGGATACTGAGCGAAATAGTGTGGTTCCCGCTCGTCCAAAACCCGGGCCGCGGCTTCAGCCAGATCTCTGAGCGCAATTAAACTATTGGCAACATTTGGATTATAAATGTTCCAAAGATACTCGATAGACGGGTCTTCGATTTTCGCGAGTGCAGCAGGGGGATACACATCCATGAAATTGGTTGGTTGGAGAATTGTGAAGTTCAGAGGACTTAGTAGTAGTCTTTCTTCGACACGGCTCTTCTGATCATGTTGCATGAGATTTCGATGCTGAGTACCGAGTACGCTAGAATAGACGAAGTGTTTGAAATTGGTATCTGGCTTTTGGCTCTCGGCAACGGCTGCGTCGATCATGTTGATCCCGATTTCCTGTTCACGGGAGTGAAGCGAGGGGCCAACGTGGTAGACTGATGTTGCGTTGCTGAGAAGCTTGCAGCATTCTGTGAGGGAGGTTGTGTCACATGTTTGTACTTCGACTTCTGGGTAGGTGGTTTGGAGACGAGAGGCGGATTCGGTGGTGTGGGCTGCCAGGCGGAGTTTGAATCTAGATTTATTGTATAAGAGAGGGATGAGATGGGAGCATTGTTTGCCGCCTGGGCAGGTGATTACTAGGATTTCCTGCATTGTGATATCGACTGTACCGTTTGGTTTGAAAGGGTTGTCAGACAGAATTAGAAGATGGGTTGGGCAATTTATATACATGTAGGTGGAGGTCTGTACGTCAGATTTGCCCCCTCACTCAGCTGCACGTTTATTGGCACAAATAAAGATTATATTACACTTTGTAAAGAAGGACTTAGAACAGCCAATTTGAGGGTACCCGCATAGTAATACTATTCTACTAACCAACTTGCTGCGATGAATATACCCAACTGGTGTATATATAGTCACCTGATTGATGACGCTAGTAGTTATGTCAAGTGGGTCTGAAACCAAAGAGTCGCTGGGCCCGCTTTCCATGTTGACGGCAACCCTGGTTCCGATTTCAATCTCCCCCGGATTTGAGGGCTTGGTTGAATACTAAGAACTGAATACCGCTCGGGATCATATCCTCATCTTCTCGAAATGAGGTTAAATTTCAGCGAGCCACCCACTCCGACCTTGAGTCGCCAAAACACTACGATACAAGGTCACCATCAACGGCGTGGCACTCATCCTCATCAGCTGTCATCGCGGGCAAAGCCAAGAAGGTGAGCTAGCTAATCAGTATCTGCTAGTCATACGCATGTGCTAATACTATGCAGATGGCCACTTGTATTTCGCTTTATCAAAGGTGCAATCCATGGCGCTATATTAGTCCCGGTCTCTCTGCATGCTATATTCACAGCTTTGATTGTTTACTTGGACACCTATGTATTCGAGACTGTCGGTCTACCTAGCACCATTGTACGTATCTCCAACTAAACACACCAGACAACAACTAAACATACCAAAAACAGATCCCATCCTTATCTATTGTCGTGGGTTTGATGCTTGTGTTCCGCAACCAAACATCCTACAATCGATTCTGGGACGGGCGCAATGGAATGAACACTGTCAACACCTGCGTGCGCAACCTTGTCCGCACGATTGTAACAAATAGCTACAATTCAAAGCGGGGTCCACCCACTCCCGCAGAGTGCGAGGATATCGAGCGTACTATTCGAATTCTCATGGCTATCTCATATGCCGTGAAAAATCATTTACGCGCTGAATGGGGCGCTGCTTGGGTCTTTGGAAACTCCATCGATGAGGCTTTGAACATACATCCTTCCACCCTATATAACCCCGAATATGCCAATCTGTTACCTGCAGGCCTTGAGGGCCATGAAGACGAGGGGTTGGGTCTCCCTTTCCAGTTGACCTTTTTCATTGATGGGTTTATCAAGCGTGGCGAAGAGCGTGGCTGGTACCCTGCGCCTGGTGCTAGTCAGATGCAGGCTCAGTTGAATACATTGACTGACGCATATGGGAAGATGGAAACGATCAAGTTGACTCCGATCCCAGTGGCTCACTTGTAAGTTTGATGGCTCTACTCCGCGTTGTGTTAGGTTTGTATATTTCAATTACTGACATTAAACCAGGATTCACCAAAAGCAAGTCCTCGCCCTGTTTGGCTGCGTTCTGCCATTTGCTATGGTCGATGAAATGGGATGGTGGGCCATCCCTATTGTCAGCCTTGTTATCTTCACACTCTATGGTATTGAGGGAATAGGCTCGCAGTTGGAAGATCCATTTGGCTACGACAGAAACGACATCAAGATGGATGCTATTGCCGGTGACTCCAGGACTGAAATCGACGTTGTTCTATCTGAGTGGCGCACGCACTCGAAAGCCATGGAGACATTGAGACAACAGCCCGCAGGTGCAGTTCACGGTAATCTATGTTTAACGCCTGATCGCACCGAAGCTGGAAACAGAAGTGTGGACGGCAAGTACACGCCCCCAGACTTGTTCTTGAGGTCGAGACCGAGTACTGGCAGGTGAAAGTTGGACATAACATGTGTACCTGGTGTATTTCTGGCGCGATTTTCTACATGTATAGCTTCAACTTGGAAGCAGTACCTTATCTGTGAAATAGAAGGTAGGCCCATGCAGCCTTCTTTATCTGAATATACCCATGACCGCCGTAACCTGACTCGAGTTTTGCTTGTTCTACTGTAGGCGCGGATACTCATATTGACATAGTGGGATGTTACTCCCCACGAATTGAATTGTAATAAGTACACAACTTTGAAAAATCTAAATCGGTTGGGTATCTAATACAGGACTCAAAAATAGCTAAGCTGGTGCATTGAAATTTCATAAAGGCGGCTCGAGCGCCAAGACTCCATCCAGTATTGAATCCGGCGTCACGTCAGCGAGAACATGCGATACCGCATGTAAGTTACTTCCATACTGCAGACTGCGGTCTTCGCCGGGGGCAGTGACAGTAATGCGATGGCGAAAGACTTTCCTGGCGGCTAGGGCCACAATGGAGGGAGTCATAAAATCAATACCATGTAGAGGAGCTAGAAGTCTTTATAGTAAGTCAATAAAATGAGCCTGACATAAGCTGGTTTGGTGGGAATATGTTTGGACTCACTGTGCAAATCGAGAAAATTGAATGTTTGCTTTGGCAGATACACCACTCGCAACAGCACGACTGAGCCGCAGAAACACAACGATATCCTGGATATATCGAACAACTTCCGCGCTCATGCTCACCGACGCACTTGTTTCTCGGAGTTGGTCCATCACCTATAAATTCATGAGCACGGTATTAGATTGCTATGTTCAGTTCGTAATTCTAAATTCAAAGTGGACTGAAATAAAATCAAACTTACCGACGGACTGACTGTAGCACTCCTCGGCTGCTTGCCATTTGACTTATGAATAACAGAAGAATCAGACATTTGTCCATCTGAAAGCCAGTCATTCTCTTCAAGGTAGGTATACCCAGCCTCCGGGCCATGGAAATGAGAAATGAACAGATTGTCATTCTACCGCGGCATTAGCTCAAGTAAAGCAGTCAAAATAGGTGTGCACAGATAATACTTACTATGTGTGCTTTTAAAGGTGGTTGCAGCTGATCAAAATCTCGTGCTACAAGAGGGATGAAAAGGAAGTCCTGAGGCGCGCTCAGGGTCCCGGTTTCAGTGACCAACTCCCTTGATCGCATTAACTATCACACATGTCAGCAATGTTTTTACTGAGTTGTTGATCGTAATACTCACCTGCAGCATGTGCATTTGGATATCATCACTGGCAAAATTGAAGTTTTTGGCGACTACAATATTGACAACGTTACTGCCGAGTTGTGAAGATAGAGCTGGTGGTTTGCTGTATTCCCCCAAACTCTTATATGAAGAACGATTGCTTGACTGATTCTATTAGCATATAGGAAAATTAATAATAGCATAAAGTCGAGATTATAACATACTGTTTCAACGTTCAACCACGGACGCGATGGGTGATAAGTTGCGCGTGCATCCGGAGTGAGAACGTCATTAAAGATATCGTCAATAGATGTTCCAGATGAACAGTCAAGGATGCAATATGAGTGGTTGAATGTAGTGGAGCCAATCTGTCTTTCATTAGACATCATCTCAATATCCTGGGTGTTTTGACATACTAAAACGAGTTCTTTGGCGAGATCATTGATACAGCGGCTGGTAGTCTCGATCAAGCAATGTTCGCGGGCAACAAGGCACAGTAAAAGGGCCACTTCAAGGTCAGATAATTCTTGAGCAAGGTTAGCAAGATCTGTATAATCCATGATTTGGAAAAACGACCCAGTTGGCCAATGAAGATGCAGCAACTATCAAGAGAAGTTGAGGATTGTGGTGGGGAATCCCCGCCTGATAATCAAGGCAACAACACCCGATCAGGTCTAGCCCGTGTGACCCCCGTTCTCCCCGATCAACAGCTCGAACATCCAACAACTGGAGGATTCAGTGCCGCATCTGTGATCATATCCACAGTCATGCCACCCAACCCACTCGCAAACTGGGAAAAGGTTGGAGACAGCTTTTATCGCAAAATTGCCGTGTATGACGCCATCTTCGAGGACGACGTCGAGTTAGAGAACTACATTGTCGCGGGCGCCCCTTACGGAGGAGCTATCGGTAAGCCTCCATTGGAGAATAGGAGATGTGGACTAACGTGGGTATAAGCGCTTTACCGCGACGAAAGCAAACCATTCAGGCTTCGCGATGGACAGGGTTCTCGCTCCACGATTGATATTTATTCATGCTCTGGACAGAAAATCAATCGTATAAACGTTTGTTTGCACTTTATGATTGAATCATGATGAACATACTAACTCGTTCCAGTGGGAACAAGCAACTATTCGCGGATTAGGATGGTCTGATAAAGAAGAGCTCCTGGTCGTCTCTGAGGATGGAACGGTGCGACGCTACTTCGGATTGGACGGCGAGTTTACATCCTTTTCTCTCGGAAATGTGAGATTTATGCCTACCTTCCCTAGCTCTGCTGTGTGCAAACTAACAATGTAACAGGGTGCCGAAGAGTATGGTGTGAGAGCCTGCCAGTTTTGGTCATCAGGCCTCGTTGCATTACTGTCCAATAACCAGCTAATTGCCGTATCCAAATATGACGAGCCGCGCCCGCGGCTCTTGGGACCTTGTCCGGAAGGCGAGGTATCATCGTGGGCTTTAATCCCACCAGCCCATACACTCTCACGCTCTGTTGAGGTTCTGTTGGCTATTGACAAGACTGTCTTTTTAATCGACTCAGCTGAAGCAGAAGACAAGATTCTGCAAGATGGTCCATTCAAACATATCAGTGTGTCTCCAACAGGGCGCTTTGTCGCACTTTTCACCGCCGAAGGGAAGTTATGGGTAGTCAGCAATGACTTCCAAAACAAGTTCAGCGAATATGATTCAAAATCTCGGGTTCCACCAAATACCGTGAATTGGTGTGGCGATGATGCTGTCATCCTTGGATGGGAGGATGAAATTCATCTTGTTGGGCCCAGCGCAGTCGCATCAAAGTGAGTGGTCTCTTGTATGCAACATCTGCGAGCACGATCTAATCATACTAGATACTACTATGATGGCCGTGTTCATGTCATACCAGAGTTTGATGGAGTTCGTCTCATAACTAATGACACATGCGAATTCGTGCACAAGGTCGCTAGTACGTTAACATCCCAAAGAAACAGCTGCACTGTCATTAACAATTTCTAGGTGTTACTGAGGAGATATTCCGTCTTGGGTCGTCTTCTCCCGCTTCCGTGCTACTAGATTCGGTAGACCAACTGGAGAAAAAGTCGCCTAAGGCTGATGAGAACATTCAGCGCATCCGATCAAGTTTACCATCGGCAGTTGACACTTGCATTAAAGCAGCGGGTCATGAATTTGACGCCTATTGGCAGAAGCGCCTGTTAAAAGCTGCTTCGTTTGGCAAATCCGTCCTCGAGCTTTACAATAGCGATGAGTTCGTTGAGATGACTGAAAAACTACGTGTCCTCAAAGCAATGAGAGACTATAAGATCGGGATGCCATTATCATACGAGCAATACCTGCGCCTCACACCAGAAGGACTCATCGAACGCCTGATCAGCCGACATGAATACCTGCTTGCAATAAGGGTTTCGGAATACCTACAGATTCCCGCAGATAAAATTTATGTCCATTGGGCAAGCCAAAAGGTGAAGGTCTCGACTGTTGATGACGAAGCTGTATGCAAGCTTATTGTCCAGAGACTCGATGGAAAGCCGGGGATCTCGTTTGAAGCTATCGCTCAGGCTGCTTATGACGAGGGTCGATCCCACCTGGCTACCCAATTGCTCAACCATGAACCACGGGGCGGCAAGCAAGTGCCTCTGCTTTTGAACATGGAAGAAGATGAGCTTGCCCTTGATAAGGCAATTGAGAGCGGTGATGATGACTTGGTGAACTACGTGCTTCTGCATCTCAAAAGCAAGCTTCCTTTGGCAAGCTTCTTCCGAATGATCAACACTCGCCCAATGGCTTCCGCACTTGTAGAGACTGCTGCACGGAGCGATGACATCGAGTTACTGAAAGACCTGTTCTACCAAGATGATCGACCCATTGATGGCGCTAATGTGCTACTGTCAGAAGCATTACGCGATACCGATCTGACACGGCAGACCGAGAAACTTCACCTAGCATCTCGCCTCTTGTCAGATTCCAAGGAACCCACAGTGGTACTAAACCAAAAATTAGTCTCCGAGGCCTCCCAGCTTTTGAAAGCCCAAGATGCATTGGATAAAGACTTGGCGGACCACAACGAGTTCCTTGGTCTTAGTCTGAACGAGACGGTCTACAGGCTTGTTAGAGGTGGTTACGGTAAAAGAGCACACAAGATGCAAAGTGAATTCAAAATGCCCGAAAAAACATTTTGGTGGTTGAGACTGAGAGCTTTGGTGGCCAAACGTGACTGGGGCGAACTGGAGGAAATCACTAAACTCAAGAAATCCCCAATCGGATGGGAGGTAAGACAGTCGAAAGTCCTAAACTACTGGAACGGATGCTCACACAAGACAGCCTTTTTATAATGAGATTTTAGGTGCTGGAAACACAAAACTTGCTTCAGGATTCGTGCCCAAGTGCACCCATTTGTCCCCTGCTGAGAGGATCGAGATGTGGGTGAAGTGCGGTATGATCGTGAAGGCCGGAGAAGAGGCACAAAAGACTAAGGACCTTAACACCCTGGAACTCCTCCGCACTAAAGCATCTGGCCCCGCAGCCACCGAAATCGAGCGCATGATCAACCAACTAAGGCCAAGAAAATAAGCCCATTAACGACGTTCAACATGTATCACAGGCCCGCTCTAGGGTTGTTCAGGTGATCTCATCGGCTTCATCGATAGTCGCAGTCTCGTCCGTTACGGGATCGACACCTTCGATTGCGATTGAGCCTTCGGTTGGGATTTGGAAGACGTTCTTTGCGACAGGAATCCCGGAAGGTATAGAATCTTCAGCCATCGCCTCGTCATCCTCATCGTCCTCGTCGTCATCTTGGCGAAGAGCGTTGAACGCCAAGGTCTTGCGGTTGGTATCTTCCCAATCAGCCTAATTCAATGTGAGCAACTGTACGAACGAAATGACCATTTATGTTTTCATACTCTGCGGGAGTTGACGGTCTTGCCGCGAGCCAGACTCTTAGCCTTTTTGATTTCCAATTGATCCATCACGGCCTCGGCTCGGTCCATTCCCTTTTGTTGCCTTAAGCGCTGGGCCCTTGAAATCTTCTCATTTTTATTTTTCTTTTTCTGGATACCAGCATTGGCACGGTCAGCCAGAACCGAAGGCCTTGTTGTGGTAGGAGATTCCGCTCGGGGCAGTGAAGTCACCGACTTATCAAGGTCGAGACTAGGGGATGCTGCTCTCCGTGCAGCGCGGGAACGCTGGGACTGGTCTGTTCAAATATTAGGTATTAGCTCAAATATCAATGTATGCGGGATTTGTAGTCAACTTACTTTTGCTCTTCGCCATGGTTGTTGTTTGGAAGAATTATCAATCTCGTGGGGTGGAATCGCTATCGATAAAAAAAAGTTTACGGTAGACGAGGACGACCAAATATGCACTTTTCTGTGCAAACATGTATATACCTACCTTCATGTCTTATCCTGCACGTGCCTTGACGCTCACACGTTCTCTACCAACCCATGCTACTGCTCATGCTGCCAGATTTCTCTTCCCACATATATCCATCAGGATTTATTGACAATGAACACCCGCAACGGGCGCTCTGAGATCTTTTCCAACCGGCCAGATCAGTACGCAAGCCGCAGCCGCAGTCATTATGAAACCGCCTTCACGACTTTACAAAACAATCGAGCGCTAGCATACATATTTATTGCTTTTATTTCCATTTCTGTCTTTCTCAGTTACCTCGGATTTATTCCCATATCACTATTCCACCTCCCCTGGGATCTCCTCGTCTATTTTACACCCTCTCGAATCGTTATCGCTTTGGACCCTCGCATATCGACCTCCGACCCCAACTCCCTAGCCTCGTCACCTTTGACCTTCCGTGATAAAAGCGACGCCATGAAACGGATTCTTGGCTTAGACAACAACGTCAACTTCCCCTTTTTCTCCCGGTCAAGATCACTCTCTATCTTCGGGAATGCGCTGTTGGGCAACACCGAGGACGTCGCACCCCCGGGGCTCGGAAACTGGAACAACTCGTGTTTCCAGAACAGTATCATACAGGGACTGGCTTCTTTAAAACATCTCACCGAGTTCCTGGTCCACAACGTAGACAATCTCTCGGGCAAGGCTTCTATCTCGACGCACAAAGCACTACTAGACCTCATCGACCGTCTGAATAGCGCCTCCAAAAGCGGAACCAAGCTGTGGATCTCTGGGCCTCTGAAGTCTATGAGTAGCTGGCAACAGCAAGATGCGCAAGAGTATTTTTCCAAGTTGCTTGATCAAATTGATCATGAGGCTGCGGTGTGCTCACGTGGAGAGACTTTGAACATGGGATTGAAGATTACAGGACCAGATGAGAACATATTTCGAGACAGCGATTGTGAAGACCCGATGGCGCCTTGGGAACCCAAGTCGCTCCCATCAACAGATAAGCTTTATCTTGATGGAGTTTCATCTTGCAATCCTCTTGAAGGCTTACTCGCTCAACGGGTTGGGTGCATGGAATGCGGATGGACTGAAGGGCTCTCGCTGATACCTTTCAATTGTCTCACTGTTCCCCTGGGCAAAAGATCTTCGTACGATGTTCGTGAATGCCTGGACCAATATATGACGCTTGAGCCTATTGAAGGCGTGGAATGCTCCAAGTGCACGCTGTTGCATCGACAAGAGCAGCTCATCAACTTGATCAGTGGGTTTGAAGCCGATGAGAGTCCGCCAGACAGCTCCAACGAACCTCGGCCATTCGATGCTGTCAAACAGTCAGCCTACTCGCGCTTAGAGGCTGTGAAGGCGGCTTTAGAAGGCAATGACTTCAACGAAACAACATTAGCAAACAAGTGCTACATCAACTCAAAGAACCGGGTCTCAACCACGAAATCTCGACAGGCCGTCATTGCACGGGCTCCCCGCTGTCTTTCTATCCATATCAACCGTAGTGTCTTCGACGAGATGACTGGGACATTGGAGAAGAATCTCGCGGCAGTCGCGTTTCCTCAAACGATCGATCTGAACAACTGGTGTCTTGGCACCCGATCTCTCAGCAAATCTGGCGATAATACTGAGCAATGGGAAACAAACCCCTCGCGGTCCATGCTTCCGCAGCCTGGCGAATCAATTCAAGTCCCCAGCAGACAATATCAATTACGCGCAATCATCACCCATTACGGCCGACATGAGAATGGACACTATATCTGCTATCGCAAGTATCCGACATCTGAATTCACCGCTCCTGCACCGGATGAGATCCTTCAAGCTGAGGGTGATAAGGACAAGTCCGAGCGTTGGTGGCGCCTTAGCGATGATGACGTGCAGATGGTGAGTGAAGCTCATGTGATGACCCAAGGAGGTGCATTCATGCTGTTCTACGAAGCTGTCGATGATTCAATCTCGACGTGCTCGACCCCATCTGCAACTCCAGAATATGACCTATACGACGGGTATGCAGAGTCTACCCAGTTCGGAAGTGTAGAACCAAAGAACATTTCTACTCCCTCTACTGTCACCGACTTTGAATCTGCCACTTCTCGTGAAACCAGTATCTCGTTGCCGATGGACGACCTCCTTCCTGTCGAGCCGCCTTTGAAGACTCCGAACGTGATTCACACTGATGCTGAACGGATGATGAACTGAGCTCACCCTCTACCATCATTACATGATCAGCTCTTCTTCCATGCGTTTTTCTCTTTTCGTTTTTCTTTACCCGCATAGTCGTACCCTGTGGTCGGCTACTGCATTATCATGATACCCGATACCACGTGCCATTTGAGGCGTTGATTTGAGCTCCACTGTGTTTGGGAGTATTTTGTGTAAATTAGTGTACTATCTGTCATGTGGATTTCTACGCAAGAATTGACTTCTTGGAACATGCATTCAATTTGCTTCGGCTTGATTGTAATTTCGTAGGTTCATGTGTCGTATATTGCTTCCGTCTCCTAGAAACTCAGTCAACACCGATAGCGCTCTTCGATGATGCAACTTCCAGGAATAATAATCCCCGCATTTAGACACGAGCACCTTGTGAAAGACGACCCAGCATGGGTCAGGAATCACCTAATTAAGTACCTTGGAGCCACCATAGCATAAAACGACATGATAGCCTCTTTCCTTGCAAAATGATATCTATGACCTCTTTTTACATTCCCAGCGATTTCTACTGGCAATCTAGCAATTGTGACGCAAACCGAATCTGCTTCTTTCTCGGACGTTGGATATCGTTGGGAGTTGCACCCGAGTCCGTATAGACCCCGAAAGTCCCCCGGGTCCTCACTTCCTATCTGATCGTCATAGGGTATGATATTGTCCCTAATACTTGATAAAGCTGGTCGTTCCTATTCTAATTCAGCAGAAGTATCTTATATCATCCTCAATAATGTCTATCAACAAACCCTCGCAGCCACATAACATATTCCTCATCAATGAACTACTTGAGAACATTCTTCTACATACAGAGATAAGGACTGTATTAACATCTGCACAACGCGTATCTCGCGTTTGGAACACCATGATCAGAACATCAGTCAGGCTCCAAGAGTCTCTCTTCTTCAAACCCTCCAAATTTGAGATCTCGGATCCCTCACAGCGCCTTCGCAATCCACTCCTAGAAGACATCCTCTGGGCTCAATTCTTTCTCAAGCAACAACAAACCTCAGAGTCGAAACTTGCCGATGTAAGCAGATTTCCACTGCGGGAGCCGGAGCGTCGCAAGCTCAATGTTTACCTACGAAAAGACGCCAGTTGGCGCCGAATGCTGCTGCA